>CM059425.1:109176508-110376508 GCA_030390025.1 Squalus acanthias | reverse complement strand
CACACTTGCACCCATCACTTACCTTCACAGCGCACTTTTGCACCTCTCCGACCCCCGCAGACCCACTGCTCGCCTCAGTGACCCTGGCGGGGTTCGCAGCCTTCGGGAAGCCCGCACTTGTGTGGGTAAAATGGGGATAATCATCTTATCTGCCTGTTAACTACCTGTTAACAGGCAGATAAGTGGCTGTAATCCCCTTCCCGCCTCCAAAGAGACAGGACCCGGCGCGGGTCGGCTACCCGCATCCTGGCAAGATGACACGGAGGCGGGTTGGGGGCGGGATGGGTACCCGCCCCCAGATTCTGCCATTTTCCCGGCAGTCCCGCCTCCATACCCACCTCCCCAGGGCTGGCAAGATCGCGCCCATTGTCATTTAGTGTCTCAAACTGTATCTATCTTTCCCCTCAGTTCATTCCAGAACTAATGACTGAACATGCATGAGATTCAATTGTACAGGAGGTAAGTAAGCCATTAGTCGGGAAAGTCAGTGGGGAGAGGTGACAATTGGAAGAAAGTTTTGACATGTACATCAACTAATGTGTCACAAATCAGCCTGTGTGTTGTTGCAAAAACATTTAGAAGTACAAAATATGCGTAGCCAAGGACTAACTCATTGCTAAGTCAGGCCACTTTCTGACAGCATTTCATTATACCGTGTGCCGCACTAACCAGATAACCACCATTCCAACAACAACTTGCATTTATATAGCAACTTCACTGCAGGAAACGTTCCAAGGCATTTCACAGGAACGTAATCAGGCAGGAATGAACACCGAGCCAAAGAAGGATATATTCGGACGGATGACTAAAATCTTCATCAAAGAGATAGATTTAAGGTGGGTCTTAAAAGGAGGCGAGAGAGGTGAAGAGGTGGAAAGGTTTAAGGAGGGAGTTCCAGAGCTTAGGGCCTTGATGGCTGAAGGCACAGCCACCAATGGTGGGGCGAGGGGAGTGGGAGATGTGTAAAAGGCCAGAGTTAGAAGAATGCAGAGTTCCTGCAGGGTGGTAGGGCTGGAGGAGTTTACATTTTGAACAGGCAGATGAGAATTTGAAGTTCAAGGAATGGTGGACCGGGAGCCACTGTAGACCAGCATGCACAAGCGTGATGCGTGAGCAGGACTGGGTGCAGGTTGGGACACGGGCAGCAGTTTTAGATGAGCTCAAGTTTATGGAGGGTGGAAGATAGGAGACCGGCCAGGAGAGCGTGGGTGTAGTCAGGTCTGGCGATAACAAAGGCAAGGATGAGGGTTTCAGCAGGAAATGGCTGAGATGGGGGCAGAGAAGGGTGATGGTACAGAGGTGGAAGTAGGTGGTCTTTGTGATGGAACAGATATGGAGTCGGAAGCTCAGTTCAGGGTCAAATAGGATGCCAAGGTTGCGAACGGTCTGGCTTAGTCTGACAGTGTGGCCAGGGAGGGGGATGGAATTCAGTCCAGACCGATGGAAATAAGGTTTTCTTCGATGACAGTAAGTATCCTATCTGAAATAAGTTAGGATAGTTCCAAGACGTACAGTACCAAACTCCCCTAATTCTGTGATTTCGCTCAGAAAAATTAGGATAACTAATTTGGGAAATGGAAATTTAGTGTGATGCTTTTCTGAAGTTAGATGAAGCTCCTGCAAGACTGCCCATGATAATATGATGTCACTAAAACCAAGCATGATGATGATAATGCAGTTAAGTCCATTTTAATTTGTTGTCATTCTATCTAATCTTTCAAAAGATTTTATATCGATGTTTTTTGTGTGTATTTAAGACAGAAACAGAATACACAAGGAACCCAATATGACACTTAGCCAACAGACAAACCAGACATCACACAGTAATTATGCCTCTGGCCTTTGCATGTTATCTAATTGGGTCAGTACATCTGTTACATTCAACAGATCTCTGATATGCATGCACCACTTATTCCACATCATGGATGGATAAACATGTGAAGTAATAACAGATACTGCTTCCAACTCAGGCAGTTAAGGGTTAAATGTCCAATCATCTGCATGAGCCCCATTGTCTGTTTCTTGTCTATAAAGCGCGAGGGAAACATCTTTACATTAAAAAAAAACTCTTCAAAATAGCACAGTGGCACTGCATCATCATGCAGTTCCATGGAGTGAAAGGATGGAGATGTAGGTTTGATTTTTCCGATTCCAAGCCCTTAGTTTTAGCAGTGCTGCACACGGAGGTGGTTAATGGATGTTAAGTGCTTCTCTGTGGGTGGTTGGAGGTAAAGGAAATTCACTTGGCAAGCCTCAGCCGGGACACTGTCCCAAGCATGGCAGCACCGTGTGCCCATATCATCCAGGAATGTCTGTTGCCAGATAGAAGGAAAAAAATCTGAATACAGTTAAAAAATATCCAAACTGTTGGAAAGTTATGGTACAAATCGAACATGTGAAATGCTACCATAGCAGACAGGAAATACTTTGTTGCCCATGAGTATGTGCTTGGGATATCTCAGAATATTTCCCGCAGATCCATAACTTGTTCCATGGCTATGATGTTTGTATTCCAGCTGTGACAATAAAAATTAACATCAACTCCAATTATCATATAACTGCTCAGACCTTTCAGCCTTCTCTGAACAATGACAATTAAGCAAGCAGATGAGTGTAAAGCTGATCTTGCATTATTGTTTTTCCTTCTATGGGGAGAAACTATTCTATTTGCACCACACAAGTGCCAGGCAATGACTATCTCAACAAGAGAGAGTCTAACCACTGCCTCTTGACATTCAACAGCATTACCATCGCCAAATCCCCCACCATCAATATCCTGGGGGGTCACCATTGACCATAAACTTAACTGGACCAGCCACATAAATACTGTGGCAACAAGAGCAGGACAGAGGCTGGGTATTCTGTGACGAGTGTCCCACCTCCTGACTCCCCAAAGCCTTTCCACCATCTACAAGGCACAAGTAAGGAGTGTGATAGAATACTCTCCACTTGCCTGGATGAGTGCAACTCCAACAACACTCAAGAAGCTCGACACCATCCAGGACAAAGCAGCCCACTTGATTGGCACCCCATCCACCACCTTAAACATTCACTCCCTCCACCACCGGCGTACCGTGGCTTCAGTGTGTACCGCCTACAAGATGCACGGCAGCAACTCGCCAAGGCTCCTTCGGCAGCACCTCCCAAACCCGCGACCCCTTCCACCTAGAAGAACAAGGGTAGCAGGCGCATGGGAACACCACCACCTCCAAGTTCAACTCCAAGTCACACATCATCCTGACTGAGAAGTATATTGCTGATCCTTCATCGTCGCTGGGTCAAAATCCTGGAACTCCCTCCCTAACAGCACTGTGGGAGTACCTTCACCACACGGACTGCAGCAGTTCAAGAATGTGGCTCACCACCACCTTCTCAAGGGCATCTAGGGATGGGTAATAAATACTGGCTTTGCCAGCGACGTCCACATCCCATAAACGAATAAAAAAACCACAACCTTCATAGTGTACATGCTGGCTCTGAATCTTCACACTTCTGGCATTCTTGGTACATTGTTTAATGCTGATTTCTAAATGGTCTCAACCACCTTCAGCTGGATGTACTGAATATATTAAAAGGCTAGTTACTAATCTCTCTGCATACAGGTTCCTCCAATTATCCTAGTGCTAATTGCACTTTTGATCCTGACTTCAGCTATATTATACAGATGTCCTTCTACTTTGAAGTTACTTTCTCCTTCTATTTAGATCTCCTCCTATGTGGCTGTGTGCCATTCCTTGACTGAAAGCAAACAAGAACTCATTGGGCCAAATAACCTCTTTCCAATCTGTAACTTCTATGTATTTTTAAGTTACTCCAAGGAAGCCAGTCTCACCCTGTAACCAAGGCCGCGATTTTATCAATGGAGACGGGTCAGGTGCGGGTCAGGTGGTTTCCGGCTTCCAGTCCCGCCCCCAGCTGCATCCGGTCCACAGACCTGATTTTCCCTTGTTTGACCTTGTTAAGCCCGCCCTGCGGGCTTGCCGGCCAATTAAGAGGAAGCGGGTCAGATGATGTCATTTGATGATGCGTCATCTGCCGTTTTTTTTTAAAAGGAACCACGCACAATTTTATTTTGACAGTTGATTTCTCAGTGTTTGACAGCATTGAGGTGCTGCAAACACTGACAATCACTGCACAAAGGTGACCTCTTGCACCTAGGCTCTCCAATGACTCCCTCCATGGGCTGGAATAGATGGCAGCTGGTGAGGTGACAGAAGCGATCTGTCACTGGTGAGAGAGGTTCCCCCAATGAGGTGGCACTGGACATGGATTTCAAAACTTGTAACCTAAAGAAATGTGTAAATGTATTAAAAATGCAGCACCCAACATTTTCTTTCTTCTGAGACTCACCATGTACAACATTGGATCCTTCACACCACTTCTGCAGCTGTCATCAATCCAGAAACATTACAGCAGACTCACAACACGCCACACTTACCTGGCGTGGTGTCCAGACGTCGGGAAACCTGAGCCAGAAGCGACAAAATTCAAAAATAGGCTGACAACTACTGGCAAGTACCTATTAATAAGCAAGTAATTGCTTTAATCCGCTTCCCGCCGCTAAGTGTCGGGTCCATTCGCAAATCGGGGACCCGACACTTGGGAAAGCTGTTTGGAGGCGGGATCACAACCCACCGTCAATCAAAACGATTTTACCCTTTGACCCGCCTCCAAACCCGCCCTGCCTCCAAACCCGCCCTCTGAGCACCAGCAAAATCGTGGCCCAGGTATTAGGAGGTATATGTGAATGGCACAGGTTGAGACTCCTATCTCCTCTTCCACTATCCCAGGGTCTTTTTTCCTTTTTGGAAAATATGTTGCGCTGAATCTTAACCCCCAAAATCAGGTGGCTTGGGGTCGAGTGAGATGTTAAAATTTCAAAAATCTCAAACCCGACCCCAACGCACCCACTTCCGGGTTTAAAGGAGGCAGGACATGGGGTGGCCAGTCAACCTGCTCCCAGGCGGCTGGCTGGTCAATTAAATATGTGAATGAGGCTGGCGGGTTCAACCCTCCCTGGCCGGGTTTGGGAAACCTGGCAGCTGAAGAGAGGCGAGGACAGCTTTGGGGAGAAAGTAAGTGCTTCCTTCGGCTCCAAGCTCTGCGCAGCCCCCCCTCCCGCCCCCCGATGAGACCCCTTCCCTCCTCCGACCCCTCCAGGGTCAGGGATCGGACCCACCCCCCCATGCACCCACTAGCAGCAGCAGGCGACTACCTGCGGCTGTGGCCTCCTCCGCAGTGCCCCCGCCCGACTGGAAGCCAAGCCTGTCAATCAGGCTGACTTCCAGGCGGGGAACCTGTCAAAACAAAATTACGCACGCTGTGGAGTCAAAACTTCAAAGCATGTGGGCCTGACAGAAACTCCCCACCCCACCCCCCACCTACGCAGGACGCCCCTGTCAAGATTCAGCCCGCTGTCTCTCTCCAGTGCCTACACTTGAAATTAGGAATTTACAATGGGGGGAATCATGGGTACAGACCCTGCTTTTGCTGTATGTCAGTACATAAACAAGTCTTGTCATCAGTTTTTGGTTGTTTTTAAAAAATATATTTCAGTGCCCTATGCCTAACTATTTTCAGCTGCTTTATCAATGACCTCCCTCCAAGGTCAGAAGTGAGGTTGCTTGCTGATGATTGCATAGTGTTCAGCTCCATTTGCAATTCCTTGGATAATGAAGCAGTCCATGGTCGCATGCAACAAGACCTGTACAACATCCAGGCTTGGGCTGATAAGTGGAAAGTAACATTCTCACCGCACAAGTGCCAGGCAATGACTATCTCCAACAATGATGTGGAGATGCCGGTGTTGGACTGGGGTGGACAAATGTGAGAAGTCGCACAACACCAGGTTATAGTCCAACAGCTTTATTTGAAATCACAAGCTTTCGGAGCGCTGCTCCTTCGTCAGGTGAAGTCACTTCACCTGACGAAGGAGCAGCGCTCTGAAAGCTTTTGATTTCAAATAAAGCTGTTGGACTATAACCTGGTGTTGTGTGACTTTTCACATTTATCTCCAACAAGAGAGAGCTTAACCACCAATTGACTTGACATTCAATGGCATTAATATCGCCAAATCTCATCAACATCCTGGGGGTCACCATTGACCAGAAATTAAACTGGACCAGCGACACAAATACTGTGGCTACAAAAGGCTGGTTATTCTGCAGTGAGTGTCTCACCTCCTGACTCCCCAAAGCCTCTCCATCACCTACAAGGCACAAGTCAGGAGTGTGATGGAATACTCTCCACTTGCCTGGATGAGTGCAGCTGCCACAACACTCAAGACACTCAACACCATCCAGGACAAAGCAGTCCGCTTGAATGGCACCTCATCCACCACCTTAAACATTCACTCCCTCCACCACCGGTGTACCGTGGCTGCAGTGTGTACCATCTGCAAGATGCACTGCAGCAACTCACCAAGGCTTCTTCAACAGAACCTCCCAAACCCACAACCTCCACCAACTAGAAGGACAGGAGGTGTATGGGAACGCCATCACCTCCAAGTCACATACCATCCCGACTTTGACATATATCGCCGTTCCTTCATTGCAGCTGGGCCAAAATCCTAGATCTGCCTACCTAACAGCACTGTGGGAGTACCTTCACCACACGGACTGCAGTGGTTCTAGAAGGCGGCCCACCACCACTTTTTCAAGGGCAACTAGGGATGGGCAAGAAATGCTGGCTTTGCCAGCGATGCTCATATCCCAAGGATGAATAAAGATAAAAGAAGTGTGGCAGTTCAGTATCTGAGGCATCTGTTGAACTGGATATTAACCAGAAAATCACAATGGCCTTCACGTGATTATAGGGTCTTTCATATCAAGTCAGGATCCCTGTCAGTTCTAAATGAGGGTCTTCAATTTAGCATTGCAATGAGCAGTGCACTGCGGGCAAGTGTACAATCATGGGCTGTGGGGCAGCATGATAGAAGGGTTGGGAAAGTAGAAAAGAGCACATTCTGCTTCAATTGTATGGAATACCACTTCCTGCTGGCAGTTAAGATTGCAGCACTGTTAGGAATTGTGTCTGTACCCCATGCCGTCCCACTCTCCCAGCTGAGTGCGGACATGTGATGGCAAGCAGTGGGCTGAATGAAGAGAAAAAATGAGGACAAAATAGAAATTTTTGAAGTGCAAGAATGCAACATTCATTATCATTCCTTATCTCCAAAAACTAGATTTATAATATTTTGATAAGTGAAGCAAAACAGTTTTGCCAGTAAATCATTCAAAGCACAGAGAACACGTTAAGATACTAATAATGTAGCCATGAAAATATTTTAGATATTCTCTGCGCAACTTGTGATTTACGCTTTCCAGATGTGCATGGCTGTCAAAATTATTAATTGTCTGTTTAAATGCTGGAAGATATTTAGTGAGTTTGTTTGGCTGATAAACTCAACTTGTTTCATTCTAGTCTTCCACTGTCTTAATTCATGTCATTCGTCTATGTGACAATTCCATAAAACCAGCTATTTTCATTGGCTGTCTTCTTCATTTCCTTTATCACTTTCTTCTCTGCTCTTTGCTAGCACTTGGTTTCCTTTTATTCTTGCATTCTGACACACTGTGAGTATTGTGACTTGCCCGTGGTCCTGGAGATCTGGTTTAAATGTAAACTCTTGGTGGAAGGTGGATCCTATTAGTCTTGAGCTTTGGAGTGCAGGTCATGCCTGATGTAAGAAAGTGACTGTCTGAGAGGCCGTGGTGCATTCAAAACTGTCCGCTGACCTTGCAAATTCTTGTCCTCATCACAAACAGTGTTAGCGATGATAAGTGATTGGAGTAACCCAGATGACTCAGTGAGTAAATACATTTCTGCAAAGGATCTGAGATGAGTGGGGTTGCATAATCCCCAAAATTCAAAATCAGAACACCAAGTCCTGCTGCATGAGGCAGTGTTTCCAATACTATTGCAATTAGAGACATCTGTTTGGGGAAGGAAGACAAAGGGAAAAACTGACAGGGCAGAAATTCTGCGGCAGGTGCTAAACTCCATGGTGACAATGGAGCACTTGGGATCTGCATTAATATCTACAGTATATATTTGCAAGAACATATGGGAACGAAAGAATGAGAAAATAGCATTTGAGCCCGTGTTGTTATTATACAGATCTCTGGATCAGCACTGTGACAGATGATTTCAGTCTTATTTTTTGGTGCATATCCCTGCATACTAACGTTCCATTGAAACACTAAGTTCTAAATTAATCCTCAACTACCATTATCAAAGCCTAGATCTAAACTTGCACCCTTTGGTTTGTTCCATTTCTGAAATGCCCCTTTTAATCAGTGTTTCCTGCATTGGGTAATCATTTACTTTATTAGCACAGTATACAGTCTGAGGGGATATGGGGAGGAGGGAAGATTGTCTCTGCACTTGGTGTAGTAAAATTGCAAAACTGTTCTTTATAAACAAGTCTATTAATCTGATTACTGAAAATGGTTTAAGGAATAATCTCCATAGCACATCACGACTCACTGTGTCCACAGAAACTTATAACCACACGGTCCAACTATTTCTAATATCAAATGACCAGGGGTGGCTCGGTTGTGAGTCAGCACACCCCTTCTTCTTTACTGAACTGATGGGAGTAAACATGCCCACATCAGCTGGCTGTAAGGGTGCTACATGAAATGAACACAAAGAGATCAATAACTTGGTATTAATTAGCACAGAAAGTCAATTTCCAGATAGGCCATAAGGATGGCTGATATGAGAAATGGAAATGTTACACTAGTGCAGTGGGTGGTACTCTTTTGAGGTTGAGGTACATTGTACAGACAGATTAATGGGAGCTATACTCTGCAATTAACTGTACTACTCCTGATTTAAGAGTACTTGGTGCTGACACTGGATAGAAAAACATTCCACTTCTCAGTACTTCTTTCACCTTGATGAACGCGAAATTCATCCAAAAAATACTTAAACAAATCAAATATGCAAGTTCCGTTCCAATCCCACACACTTGAACAAATCTCCTGTGACAAAGCTGGTGTGAAATATTTTGAAGATCTAAAATCAGCAGATATTACTGGCTGCTTTTTCCTTTTTGGCTAACAAGGTGACTTTCTGAAGAAGTCCAGTATTTGCAAGACATGCCATAACTTTCCTAAATCCCTGCTGACTGTCATTTTTCATCTTACATCTTGATAAACAATCTTGCAATACATCCCTTGTATGATATGCATCCGCCATTACACTGAAGAGTCATTCAGTGCCAGGCACAGAAAACACATAACTCAGGTTGGACAGCATTTTACACCAATTGAACGACAGCCTTATAATCCTTTAAGTTTTGATTGAAATTCTTTGAAAATATGCATCTCAATTATATTCAATGACATATTCAAGCTAGCTGCTGTTCTTGGGTAAACAGAATATACTGAAAGACAGCTGTCCTGCTATGGACTTTGTAAAGTCTCTGTTTATGCCCACAATGGATTCCAATATCTGCTACTAAGAATTCTGGGGTAAGAATATCTTTTTGTCTCTGATATAAAACAGAAAAAGTCTCACCATTCCCCTTCTTGAAAATCATGATTCCCTACCAGGTTCCCAGTAAATTTGACTAATGTTACTCTACCGATAAAAATCCCTTGTGATGAATCTTGACATCCTCTATTATATCTTGATGCCCTCCATTGTACCTTGCGGAATTTATTTATTTATTTTCGACGAATCTTAGACTATGCTCACAGAATGTAAAGCAGGCCGACTGCTTCAGCTTTTGACCGGTAGGTCCTTTATAATCTCCAATCTGGTATTCTTTATGGAATATTCAAATACAATTACATTCTGTGATGCTTTCTGACACAAAAAATAATTTTCTGGTCCTCTTCCCATTCAAACATTCTATTTAATTCCGTCTTTAAGGCAGTAGCAACATCGACAAAGGACTGCCATCAGTATTAACTCCAATGTTATTTACATGGAATTAAAAGAGGGAAGAGGAGAACCTGACCATGTCTTTGTTACCTCTAGACTTGACTATTCCAACACACTCCTGGCCAGCCTCACACGTTCTACCCTCCGTAAACTTGAGGTCATCCAAAACTCTGCTGCCCGTGTCATAACTCGCACCAAGTCCCGTTCACCCATCACTCCAGTGCTCGCTGAGCTATATTGGCTCTTGGTTAAGCAATGCCTTGATTTCAAAATTCTCATCTTATTGCTCAAATCCCTTCATGGCCTCGCCCCCTCCCTATATCTGTAATCTCCTCCAGCCCCACAACCCACTGAGATAGCTGTGCTCCTCTAATTCTGACCTCTACAGCATCCCTTATTTTAATTGCACAACCATTGGAGGCCGTGCCTTCTGTTGCCTAGGCCCTAAGCTTTGGAACTCCCTCCCTAAACCTCTCCGCCTCTCTTTCCTCCTTTAAGATGCTCCTTAATACCTACCTCTTTGACCAAACCATTGGTCATCTACCCTAATATTGCCTTAGGTGATGTGAAGCACTTTGAGCTGTTTTACTACTTTAAAGGCGCTATATAAATACAAGTTGTTGTTGTTGTCCCTTTGTAGTGCTCCATTCTTTGTATTTTTATATTAATACTTTTTGACTTACCCTCTCATTCCTGACAAATAGGCTTATTTTCGACATACAGACCTGCCAGTTTGGATATTGAACCAGACTACCTTCCATATCAGGTCCTGCACACCTGCATGAACACCCAATTGTCCTCTTAACATCTTTTTCAAACACTCAAAGTAGTGCATCTATCCAGTGTAGTTTAATAAGTGGCCTTGAAGACATCTGATTTTCCGAGCAGCAAAGCTAGAGAAGCCAATCTTATTTCTTCTGATAAGATGCCTTAAAAAAAACCAAGGTGGACAGTGTGACATCTGTACTTTTTAAAGGTTTTGGGTTTTTTAATTTTGTGTTCATAAACTTGTATTATGGAGAGTAGAACACTTTCTGTTACAGGCATCCAATGTCAGCAACATGCACTCCCAGAGTGAAGGCTCCTCCACTCTATCCCAACAATTTGCCTCAACCTCAGACAGGCAGCCCATTTCACCAGTGCAACATTGGCCAGAATTTTCCCTACCCAGGCAGGTCGGGTGCAGACGGCCGCCATGGCGGGTCGCGAGCCCGTTGCTGGTTCCATCCCGCTCCACAAAATGACTTTACGTCAATAGGGTCTATTACGCCCGCCCTGCGCATTACCCGGCCCAATTAAATGGCGCGGGTCTGCTTGACGCGCTTTCAGCTGGGATATTTAAAGGGTTCACCTGAGGAAGGAGCAATCGATAGCTCCGAAAGCTTGTGATTTCAAATAAAACTGTTGGACTATAACCTGGTGTTGTGCGACCTCTCAATTTTGTCCACCCCAGTCCAACACCGGCATCTCCGCATCATATTTAAAGGGGCCATGGCCACATTACATTTGAAGGTTAATCTAACATATTGCTGTCAGTGCACTACAGCATTGGAGTGTTGCAAACACTTTGGAAATGACTGCACAGAGGCAGAGGGCTGCACCCAGGTTCTCTGATGACTCGCTCCATATGCTTGTGGAGGGAGTCAGAGCATGCAGGGAGGTTCTCTTCCCTTCCAATGGGCGGAAGAGACCGCCCCAGGTGACCAAGACAGCCTGGTTGGAGATTGCAGAGGAGGTCAACAGCAGGGATTTGGTCAGGAGGACCTGGGTGCAGTGCCGCAAATGTTTCAATGATCTCATTAGATCAGGAAATGTGAGTGCAAAGCCACACTCAACTTCATCCTGCTGTGCCTCTCATCACATCCCCATCACTCTGCCTTCCCAGCTTTACTCCTGCACATCCTTACTCACACCAACATACCTTGCACGTCCACCCAACATACTCTCTCTATCTACACTATCACATCCCCATCTCACTAGCCACCCCTCACACTCACGCTCATCCTAGTGCAATCTTACCAACTAACAACACACAAGGAGGCCACTTGGCTTTGGCACCCCACTCCATCATAGTCTCCCTCTAAAGATCTAACCCATCCATTGCTTACACTCATTCCATCACTCTCACTCAACCTTCTCTTCTTGCCCTCCTTGCAGGAAAAGAGAGGCCAAAATAAGAGGAAGAAGGGAGATAACAGGCGGTGGCCCTCCATCATTTGCAAACCTTGCAACAGCAGAGGAGGCTGCTTTAGAAATATCTGGAGTCGCCGAGCAGCTGGAGGTGGGAGACGCAGAGAGGGGGATATCGCAGCAACCTGGTGACAGAATTACATCTCATACAGCTACATGGCATGCAGCAGTCACTCATATGGGGACTGATGTCAGAAGCCATTGAATGGTCATCATGTGCATAATGGTATCTGTACCCATTCTTCATATGACATTTCTAAATCATCTCTTTACTCTCCCACAGGTCCATCAAGAGCCGCCCCCCCCACCCCACTGTCCAGGAGGAAGAGGAACACGACTCCTCAGAGGAGCCTCCAGCCTCTGAGGGTGCACCATCACCAGACATAAGCGTATCCAGCACCAGCGCAGATACACACACCTGGGTGGGTCCCACGCGACATAGAGTAGTGTTGTCACCTGGTGTCTCACAACTCACAAGTGAGCAAGAGCAGATGGTGGCGACAGGGGCAGCAGTGGAGAGACCTCGTCGGAGGGCGCAGGACGCTCCCAGCTCTGCTCAGCTGCCTGCAGACGCTGAGCCTCGGGGGCTATCCAGAAAGAGGGCGATCCTGGAGGTGCAGGAAGAAGTGCAGGAGGCTCTGACAGGTTTTGCGAGCGCGATGTCTGCAAATGTTCAGAGAATGGAGGAGTCCATCTCCAGCATGAGCACCACCGTGTCGCAGGCGATGGTGACTGTAGGCTCCTCCATGGATAGGGTGACCACCTACATGGAGCAGCTGATGCGCCACTCACAGGAGCACATGGTCTCCATGGAGAATAGATGGCAGAGGCTCATGGACCTCCTCTCTAGGAGGATGTCAACATAGACGTGAATGGTGAGACATAACGGTACCTCCAGCAATGGTGGTGAGTGTGAAAGGAATGGCTTGGTCATTGTAGGGATGCTTTATGGTGTTGGTGTGGGGTGGTGCCAACCTGGCGCATCATGTGGCAGCCAGGGTGTACAGCGTCAAGTGAAGTAAATCTGGACATGATGTGGCCATCCCTGGCCTCCCAGGCAGCAATGTGGTCGGGTGCTGATGCCTTGTGTCCTGTGCAGCATCAGGTCATTGCGGAGAAGGTTGGTGTTGGTGCTGCTGGGGTGCCTGGTGCTGCTGCTGTTGGGGCTCATCGTGGTGGGATTCTGAGGACCAAGGTGAGACAGTATAAATGGTACCCATGTTGATGGAATACATGGCAGGTGAAGTAGAGATGACAGAAGCAATCTGTCAATGGTGAGAGAGGCTCTTCCAATAAGGTGACACTGGATGGAGACTTTGCTGGAAAGACTTGCAGCCTGCAGAAAGCTCAATCTGTGCTGGGAATGCAGTCAGCAACAGCTTCTGTCTGAGGAAAGTGATCAGCTGTCAGCTGGGAGCTTTATACTACATTTGATGCTGTAAACTAATCAGCTGGAGCAATGGCCACGGAACTCCCACCTCAGGTTGACAGACATGGTTCCCGAGCAGCGTGAGTCCCGTGGGCATCCAGTGAAATTGGAAAGGTAAGGTTAAAAAGACTCTTAAGGGTCTGACAATAAGCTAATAATCCTTTAAATTGGGTCGCCCGCCTCTGCCGTTTGGGTCGTTGCCGCTTTGGCCAACGTGGCCGAGGGAAAGGCGCGTGGGGGCGGGATGACGGTGGGATCCTGACCCGCTCCAAGATATTTAAACTTTCCCACCCGACCCGCCTCCGTTCACGCCCGCACAGACCCCGGAAAATTCTGGCCATTGTCTCTGAACAAAACTGCCAAAATTAGTGCTGAAGTAAGGCCAGTTTTGTGCTGTGGGAAGAGAGCCACCAGAATCTGGGTTGAGATTGCCCAAATTCATCTCATGATAGACCCTTACAGCCAGCAGCTGATTTCCCGGAATCCCATTATTACTGGACATTCCCAATGCTTTTATTAAGTACTAATTAAAACCATAAACCTTTTTAATGTGGATTAAATATTGTCACTCAGCCTGGTTAAATGCACTGTCAGTATCTATTGGCTTGGTTATGGAGGGCTCCAAGTCTTAAGTGGCCTGATGTAAAATACATGAGGCTAAAAATTCGAGAGTGCTGGAAACCTGCCGGTGCCACCGCGGGCCGCAGTTGACGGCCGCCGAAATTAACAGCGCTGGCAGCACGGGTATATTGGTAGTCTCAACAGGAGGCCCAATGTGGCATGGCGGTAGTGACATTGGAGCAAGAACAGCCTTCTCTTAAAGCAAGGCTGTCATTTTAGAAAGCAGTGCCGGTCCCTTAAAGGGGAATTGCCTTCTAAAATGAAAAAAATAAAAATTATTTAAGAATAGGAAGTTTTAGCCTCAGCGCTCAGCAGCCATCTAAAAAAAAACTTTAAAAGGAATTCCTGAATGGGAGTCTTCAGCTCTTAAAGCTGAATTACCTTCTGCACCTAAAAAAAAATGGGAAAAGTGCTTTAGCACTAACACAAATGGCTCAAAAAGCCAGGGAAGGGGCACCCAGGGTCTTGTACGCAGCACTCCAGCTTTGTGTCAACACTACAAGAGAGGTCCTCTACCCACAGGGGCCAGGAAGCCCTCCAGAAAGAACGATGTGGGACCAGATCACCGAGACCATCACTGCCAGCAATGTCGGTCCCACCACCTGGCTCCAGTGTCCAAAGAAGCTTCATGACCTCAGACTAGTGGTCAAGGTCAGTGAATGCATCTTCAAAAGCCGTCTCCTACCAACTGCACCACTAGTATCACACACTGCTCAATGCAACCTCCCCTCCCACCCCCATCACTCACCTACCAACAATCTGTACCAAACATGAAGTCCCTTGGAGGAGACGGTGCTGGCCATTCTTGGCAGATATGGCTGAGCCCTTGGCCCACGGCGGGGCTGAAAGGATACAAAATGCAGGTGTTCTCATATGTTATCCTTCTTCTGGCACGCACCTCTTGCTTTCCCGCCCTCCCCTCACCACAACTCCAGCCTTGTGCCTTCCTCATTTCACACACCCAAGAAATGAAGCCTGCCCAGCCAGTCGGTGACCAAGAGGTGGAGGCGAGTGCAGAACAAGAAGAAGAAGATGATGATTGATTTGACACTCCCAGCCATCAGCTTCTCAAGGTCGACTAGCAAGGCCATTTGCAGTGTCCCCCATTGAAAGTCAGCAGCCTTCCACCGGCCATGCTGCAGCTACTGGGGTAGCACTGCGTGACATCAGTAGGACAGGCAAAGGCACACACAAGATAGTCACTAAGGGAATGCACAAGGGTGATTAGTTGATTTCTTGATGTCATATTGGATGGACAGATTTATAAAGCTGGATTGAAAAGTTTGCTTTGTGGTGGCTTTTATTTCAGCATTGTAGCCAAGAGGACGCTGTGATGGTCAGTAACAGAGGGAAGATAAGGTGTGGGACAAATGTTGAAAGGGGAATTTGGGTTGTGGTCACTGGTACCGCAGGCGGATGATTCCATCCCACATATTTCGGCCAGAAAGGGGCTGTCAGGGTTGCATCCTTCCTTCTGCTTCCTCCTCTTCTGCGTCTTCCTCTTCCCTCTGTGAGCGGATGCTGGAAATCTGAAAAAGAAGCAGAAAATGCTGGAAATACTCAGCAGGTCAGGCAGCATCTCGACCTGAGACATGAACTCTGTTTCTCTCTCCACGGATGTTGCCCAACCTGCCAAATATTTCCAGCATTTTCTGTCTTCTCAGAGGCCTTCCTTTACCATCGGAGGCCTTGCAAGCATCCAGCAGCACTCCCTGCACACTGTAAAAGCTTTTAACATCTATCGCACCAAGCAACTACTTCAATAAAATATAAAAAATCCAGTCCAAAAGCTTAAATGCAAATTTACCTGAAAGATTTGTGTGTCCCTTTAAGAAGTGCTGACACCGTCTCTGTAGGTCTGTTGCACGCTCGCTTTTCAGAGGGAGCTTAGGATCCAGCGCTAAACTCAGCACAAAGGTCCAAGTTCACAGAGGGTGGTGTCAAGTTGGTGTTGCGTGACGACTGACGTCACGCTCCCCAGATTTGCATTTTTAGGGCCAGTGCAGCTAATGGCAGCGCTATGGCCCGCACCAAAATGGCAGCCCCCGAGACCCACGCCAGAGGCGGGCGGAATAGCGGCGGGTGCCATTTTTTTCCACGAATCTGCCGGTAACTGGTGGCGGTAAGTAGCCGAATTTCTAGGCCATGGTACTTTTTGCCCGAGTCTGCTTAATATCAGAAACTTGCTTGGTAAAACTGAAAGATTCTAGCGAAACAATTGGCTAAAACTTTGTTTTGGTCTTTAAAGTCTGTAATGAAGAGAGGAATTGCTACACCCCAGAGGGTTCCTTCCTGGACTGTGGATGACTAAACTCTATATAAACTATTTTGGCAAATCCCAATCGCCAACCTTTTTTGCTCTGTTTGCAACCACTCCACCATTTGATCACAAGGCCACACAATGAGAGCTTATACAAGGACACATTTGAAAAATGTAATATTTAGTGTTTTTGACAAGTCATCCATTGTCAAGATGAATTGAGCCTCCTGTTAATGTCCTGAATGGAAAACATATTGATAATGAACATGATCAAGGCGGCTCCTTATATTAATTTGCATTACAGATGTGACAGATTCCTGCTATTTAAAACTAAATGTGAGATCTTTCTACAAAATGCGATAATATTTGTTGTATGGAATCTCTCATGGACCGTGGAAGATAAACTGGAAAACTGGGTTGGTAATCAGTTGCTTCCCTTTGGATAAATGGTGCAATCAAATTACCTATAGCTCTCCTATTCTTCTCAAGAGTTTAATTGCTCCTTTCAGATTTAATGTGAATTATCTTTGTATCAAAGTTCCTTTAGAACTGTGTCTCTGTCCTTGCTTGAACATTGGAGTTCTATGGGTTACTGTTTTAGACTCTTTGGGCGCGATCTTGCCAGCCCTGGGGAGGCGGGTCTGCCGGGAAAATGGCAGAATTTGGGGGCGGGCTCCGTGCCATCTTGCCAGGAGGCGGGTAGCTGTCCCGCGCTGGGTTCCGTCTCCTTGGAGGCGAGAAGGGGATTACAGCCATTTATCCCCATTTTACCCACAAAAGTGCGGGCTTCCCGAAGGCTGCAAACCCCGCCAGGGTCATCAAGGCGTGTAGTGGGTCTGCGGGGGTTGGAGGGGTGCAAAAGTGCGCTGTGAATGTAAGTGATGGGTGCAAGTGTGAAGAGGTGAGTATCTGAGGTAAGTGGAAAGTGTTAGAAAAAGTTTACTTACCTTTGTTTCTTCCTGCAGGCTTCAAGAGTTGGGGATGCGGAGTGTCTCGCACCTCCGCGGCAGAGATGACAGATGGTCGTTGTATTCTCCAATGCAACAACCATCTAATTTCTGCTAAAGAAAGAGGTTTGATGAGTCTTGAATTCAAGAGCTGTCAAACGATGACAATTCATCTGTCAAAAATTTGACAGATGAAACGTCATACGCCGACGTTCTCTGTAACCGGCTTTCCCTTAATTGGCCTGCTAAGCCTACTGGGCGGGTTTAACAAGGTCAATCAAGGGAAAATAGTGTGGGTTGGCCACAAATCGATAGAGGCGGAACATCGACCCGACAAGCAGCAGTCCCGCTTCCAACGCGCCCCCATTGGCAAAATCGCCCCCTTCCATTTCAAACAGTCTATGGAAGATAGTCAAGGTCATGTCACTCCCCCCAACCCCATTTTGACCTGACCTTCCCTTCCTATAATATTCTTGATTATTCCAAGTATGAACTGGAAGTGCAGAACAAATTGAATAAATTGATGACACCCTTTCACAATGGGAAGGAGGAAAGATTTGATGAAAAACATGGGTGACTCACAAATTTCAAGGGCTACATTTTTATTACTTCAACCTAACAGACGATATTACATTGTATGATAGTGATATTTCCAATAAAAAATGTTTGCTCAATGAACACCACACTTTTATCGTCCAGATCGCAGCTCCCTGGTGTATCTCGCAAGAAAACGTCAATTGCAGGGCCACAGTGCAAAATAACGTCCTGTGTTGAAGATGCAGCTGTCTCCGAAATAAAACTTCACATTCCTAGATTTTCCCTTTAAAAAAGTTGAGAGAGGAGATGTCTTCTCTCTCCCAACTGGTATGGTCCACAGCATTCCTGTAACCTCAGATTTCAGTGACAAACTAGTAAATACAGTACTTTTGGCAAATGATTGTGTCAAAAATGCAATTTTCAAAACAGAGCGACTATAAAATCAGACTATAGTGCAACCAAAGTTCAGAATTTGTCACTTTGAAAATGACATAGTTTCCTGATTAAGTACTTCCATGTTTAAGATGATTTCCCTACTTTTCTTTCACAGCTTTCCAGCAACTGTACTTGCCAAATGTACTCACAATGTGGCTGGAACATACTTTGGGCTCGATTTTGCCATTGGGGTCGGGTGGGGCGTGTCAGGTGGTTTTCGTGTCAGGACCCCGACTCCGATGTGAAGTGGGAAAAAAGTTAGATTTTTCCTTAATTGGGCACTTGATTTCCAGCGTGTGGGAACCCCTGGCCCAATTAGTCTTTCCATCCTGAAAGTCGCCTCCGATGGTGTCATCAGTGCTGCTGGATTTAAGCCTGCAAGCAGCCTTGCTTCTTCTGGAGATTGGAAACGCTTTGGACATTGTATGAAGGACTTCATTTACTGACCATGTCCACCAGCAAGCAAAAGTGTGCACCTCGCTTTGATGAGCCCTCCCTCCAAGCTCTGGTGCAGTGAGCAAGATCTAATAAGGAGGTGCTCTTCCCTTCCTCAGGGAGAAAAAAGCCACCACAACAGGCTAAAGCTGTGTGGCTGCAAGTGGCCCAGGAGGTCAATGCCATCTCTATGTGCCGCAGAACCTGGCTGCAGTGCAGGAAGAGGTTTCATGACCTTCTCCGCACAGGAAAAGTGAGTATGACTTTCTCATCACCCTCAATCTCATCCCCATCGCCTCTCCTCACCAGCACTCTGCTTTGCCAACCTCTTCCTCCACATCCCACTTGACACTGACATCCCTGCACCCTTATCCATTCCCTCTCTCTCTATGGTCACATTCACTTAACTATTCGACCATGCAGCCCTCACACTCCCTATCACTGTGACACAATGACAACAACTTACAACACACAGGGAGGGCCCTTTGTCTCCTTCTAAGCATCTATGCTATGGATTCTCTACACTCACTCCTTCATTCTCACTCAAACTCCACTTGTGTCCCTCATTGCAGGAAAAGAGAGCCCACAATAAGAGGGAAAGAGCGAGGATAGGAGGAGGGCCACCCTCAGTAGCCCAGCTCACCACCTCGGAGGAGGCGGCCCTGGAAATTGCCGGGATCAAGGAGGATTCCCAAGTGGGGGACGGACACGCGGGCGCATCACAGCAAGCTGGTGACAGAATAGTTTGGCATCTCTCTCATTGACATTGCATGAGTGACTGATAATGATTCTGATGCTCTAACAGATTGACTTATGATCACCTGCACAATTCAATGTGTATGCAACCTTTACCTCACATCTCGAACTCTTTCCTTTACTCCCCCACAGGACCATCGAAAGCCCCCGTCCCCACTGTCCAGGAGGAAGAGCCTGAGCTTCCAGATTCCTCAGAGGAAGCTGCAACCTCTGAGGGTGCTCCGTCAGCAGAATTAAGCGCACCCTGCACCAGCGCAGACACTCACACCTCGGTGGGACCTTCGGGACATAGAGTAGAGTTGTCACCTGGTGTATCACAGCTCACAAGTGAGCATCAGCAGATGGTGGAGACAGGGACAGCAGTGGAGAGTCCTCGTCGCAGTGGAGAGGATGCTCCCAGCTCGACTCCGCTGCATGTCGACCCTGTGCCTCCGGGTCCATCCAGAAGGAGAGCGGTGCTGGAACTCCAGGAACAGATGCAGGAGTCTCTGGCAGGTTTTGTCTCCAGGGTCGCTGCGAGTGTGGAGCGAATGGAGGAGTCCATCGCTAACATGAGCAGAGCCTTTGTGGAGGCGTTGGCGCATGAACGCATCACCATGGAAAGGATGGCAACCTCCTTGGAAAGGATGGCTACCTCCATGGTAAGGCTGGCTACCGTAGTCACTTCGGTGTAATGTTGTGTTTAATTTTGAAAAGCCATCAGTTGCTTATTGTCATAAAAAATTCGATGGCAAACTGTTGCTGTTGTGGCGTGTGTCATTTCGCTAATGGGACTTCCAGATTGAGGGCTTAGGGCGTCTTGCAATTGTCAGTATGGTGGTCAGAGTGATAGGAATCTGCAGGTTCTTGGCCATTGTCGATGGTCTGATAAGAAGGTGCGAGGAAAAATTATTTGATTGTGCAGGCTAAGCAAATCTGGCCAAGATGAGTGCGTCCCTTGCATCCCGGGCAGCAATGTGGTCGCGTGCTGGCGCCTTCTGGCTTGTGCAGCTTCAGGTGGGTGAGCAGCAGCTTGGCGCTCCTGTTGTTGCTGCTGCTGTTGGTGGTGCTGTTGTTCATGGTTCTGCTGCTGCCACGGCTGGTCTTCATCCGAATCTGATGTCCAGGAGGAAAGGAAATAAATGGTTCCCATGCTTCTGGTATATGCCTCAGTTGAGGAAGCGCTCAGTCAAGGTGGTGAGAGGGGTTTCCCAGGAGGTCACACTGGAGATGGGTGTCAGGCTCCAAACTTCCACAAAAATGAGTAGACCTGCTAAAAGTTCCTCCAGACCCGAGACAACAAAGTTCTGCCACCTGCAAATGATGATTGCTGAAAACTCCTTTTTAATGGTGGAGCTGCAGCTGTTAGTAAGCAACCCACTTGTGAGGCCGCCAGGATTCACTGGCGTGTTCCAGAGGAGACGTGCAGGACGTGGGAAAAGTGGTAAAATCAGAAAGGCCTCTCAAAATGGGATTATAGAGGCACTGGTTGTTAAGGGCCTATCCCGCCTCTTGGAGGCGGGATGGAAACGGGGTCAGAAAACACGCATTTGGGAAAATTGCTCGGAGGCGGGATGGAGGTGGGATCGGGCCCGCCCGCCATTTTTTGCGATTTTACCACCTCACACGCCTCCAATCCTACCTCCTCGGCCTGGCAAAATCGAGCCCTTTGTGTTTGATTTCCATTCACTAGACTCTGAATCTACTTGCTGACTGAACTTGTGATGCTGCCGCTAAAAACACAGCAAGTCCTAGCAACAGCATTGCAAGCGGAGCTTACAAGTGCGGAAGAAAACGTACAATCAAAACAGAGTGAATGGGAGCTGAACACAGTGAGAGTCCCAGCCACAACGTCACAAATACGATGTTGAGAGAGACCATTTCTAATTTTTCATTTTTACACATTCAATTTTAAAGTAAACATCAAATGGTGATGGAAAGACTAACTGGGGTGGATTTTCTGTGTGAAGTGCTCCTGCAATCCTTAGGTTTTATATTTGCATACAAAATAACCTGCCTGCTTTAATCCCCAAACAGTTGGACAAATGTCTTATGAAATATGCAAGTAACTATGTTAGATATAACATACATACTAGATATAAGATAGTTGGTTGGGTGTTCATGGTTCTTTAATTTTAATCAAGCAGCTAACCTGCTTAATAATCCTCAATATGTTAGAGACACAAACAAATCATATAAAGGCAGTTATGTATTTTAATAGGTGTTACAGTATATGACTTGAAAGAGAAAGTTACTGTGGGGTGAGGGAGTATTTTCAAAGTGGTATTTTTCACTCCTTATGTAGTCTTAACTAACTTCTCTCTACAAAAAATGATCTGGCTCATCACCATAGTACATCCCAAAGCACTTCATAACCAATTAATTAATTTTGCAGTGTAATTACTGTTGTTTTGTTGGCAAATGCAGCAGCCAATTTGCACACAGCAAGATTCCACAAACAGCAAATTAGATGAATGACCGGCGAATCTGTCCTTGGCGGTGTTGGAGCAGGACTCCGGGAATAACTCCCTTCTATTCTCTGAATCGTGCCTTGGGATATTTTATGTCTCCCTGAATAGGCAGGTGGGCCCTCCAAAAGACTACCAACAGCACTCCCACAGTACTGCACCGAAATGCCAACCTAGATTCCGTGATCAAGTCCCAGAGTGGGTATTCAACCGTAAAACCTTTTGAGTCAGAGGCAAGAATGCTATCAACTGAGCCAAGCTGCCACTATATCATGAGTAAAGGCACTCTGTTTATATCA
Organism: Squalus acanthias; assembly: GCA_030390025.1. Lineage (NCBI taxonomy): Eukaryota > Metazoa > Chordata > Chondrichthyes > Squaliformes > Squalidae > Squalus > Squalus acanthias. The sequence continues at coordinate 110,354,258 of CM059425.1, read as the reverse complement.
CTACCAGGCCCGATTAAAGAGATGGCCATATGTTTTATTTCATGACGTTCCTTTGGAATTACCATTTCATTCAAAAAGAAAGAAAGAAATAACTTACATTTATATAGAGCTGTTCATGACCTCAGGGCATCCCAAAGCACTTTATAGCTAATGAAGTATTTTTGAAGTGCAGTCGCTGTTGTAATGTAGGGAAATACGGTAGCCAATTTGCGCACAGCCAGCTCCCACAAACAGCAATGAAATAAATGAGCAAATAATCTGCTCTTTAGTGGTGTTGGTTGAGGGATAAATGTTCCATAGAATTACATAGAATGTACAGCATTGAAATGGCCATTCGGCCCAACCAGTCCATGCCAGCGTTAATGCTCCACTTGAGCCTCCTCCCATCCTTCCTCAGCTAACTCTATCAGCGTAACCCTCTATTCCCTTCTCCCTCATATACTTATCTAGCCTCTCTTGAAATGCATCTATACCATTTGCCTCAACCACTCCCTGTGGTAGCGAGTTCCACATTTTCACCACTCTCTGGGTAAAGAAGTTTCTTCTGAATTCCCTATTGGATTTCTTGGTGACTATCTTATATTGATGGCCTCTAGTTTTGTTCTTCCCCACAAGTGGAAACACTCTCTCTGTGTCTACTCTCTCAAAACCTTTCATAATTTTAAAGATTTCTGTTCGGTTACCCCTCAGTCTTTTCAAGAGAAAAGAGACCCAGCCTGTTCATCCTTTCCTGATAGGTATAACCTCGCATTTTTGGTATCATCCTTGTAAATCTTTTTTGCACCCTCTCCAGTGCCTCTATATCCTTTTTATAATATGGTGACCGGAATTGCACACAGTACTCCAAGTGTGGTCCAACCAAGGTTCGATACAGGTTTAGCATAACTTCACTACTTTTCAATTCTATCCCTCGAGAAATAAACCCTAGTGCTTGTTTCCTTTTTTTATGGGCTTAGTAGCCTGCGTCGCTACTTTTAGTGATTTGTGTATTTGTACTCCCAGATCCCTTTGTTCCTCTGGCCCATTTAGATTCTAATTTTCCATGTATTATGTGACCTCCTTATTTTTCTTACCAAAATGTAATACCTCACACTTATCTGTGTTGAAATTAATTTGCCAATTCTATGCCCATTTTGCAAGTTTATTAATGTCTTCTTGTAATTTGTTGCCGTCTTCCTCAGTATTGACAATCTCCCCGCTCACCCCCACCACAATTTGGTGTCATGCGCAAAATTTTTGATTCCAAAGTCTAAATCGTTAATATAAATTGTGAACAACAGTGGTCCCAGCACTGATCCTTGTGGGACCCCACTTTCCACCTTCTGCCACTCTGAATAGCTACCCTTTACCCCATCTCTCTGCTTTCTGTCTTGCACCCAACTAGTTGGCCAGGTCACTGGGAGATCTACCCTACTCTTCTTTGAAAAGTGCCATGGGATCTTTTATATCCACCTGCGAGGACAGACGGGGCCTCGGTTTAGCATTTCATCCGAAAGATGGCACCTCTGACAGTGCAGCACTCCCACTGAAGTGTGATCTTAGATTATGTGCTTAAGTCTCTGGAGTAGGGCTTGAACCCACAGCCTTCTGACTCAGAGGCAAGAGAGCTACCACAGAGACAAGGCTTGACACCTTAATCCAGTACTGAGTAAGTTTTGCTGTCAGTTAGTTGAGAGCACAGTAAAATTTGGCTGGTTTTGGTCCACAAAGCTGAGAATGGCTCCTAAACACGAATTAAAAGTTCAATCCTTGCTCCCTGTGGGCTTTTGCTTAATGACTTGGTAACTTCAGTGGAGCACATCCATTCCAACTGAACGTTGGTCGATCATCAGCTCTTGCTTTCATTGCAATATTAGGACTTAGGTTCAAAACAAAACTTATGGAGGCTTTATATTGAAAGTATTCTCTTCCATAGTGATCTTATTGTTCAACCCATCCACTGTTTTGGGACGGACGAATTGATTCTCTGTCCCCTAAAATGCTCCTTAACAGGATGAGCTACCACCTTCTAAATTAGAGACAACAATGTATAGTTTTACCAAGCAACTGTCTGAATTTTCACTTCTGACAGAATGAAGAATTAAAATGTTAATACAGTTTAACCTTGATGCCTCCTTTACAAACATAGGCAAGGTCATTACCAGAATTGGCTTTGAATGCCTGTTTATGAATGCCTCCATTTTACATACGGAAGAAACAAGAGTTACTCATTTGAACATGGCAACTTTACAGTCTTTCCTTCCACATACAATCTGCAGGCCATTAAACCCAAGCTTGATGTCACCTAATCTCTACTTCCTGATTTACCTCCTCAATTTTACACTTTCCAACCTTGGTGGTGTCTATCAACCTTGGCCCTTCAGCTAAGTTCTCAAAAACTGCGATGCCCAGAACAGAGCACACTGGGCACAAAAATGTCTGTGCATCATGCCTAAGACAGTCCCACCCCAAATTAATTCACAAGAAGGCTTGATCTCCTTAACCTAGTTTAAAGGTATCTTGTAATTGTGAAACGCCTCTCATAATTGGTGGAAAATTACTGTAAAACTACACACTAAAGGAATGTCTGAACTATTCATACAAGGACCATTGAGCAGAAATTATTTTTACATTGTATATCATTACAAGAAATGGCAACCTATTAGCATTAAAATTTATTTATGTAAAAAAAGATACAATTTTCTGGGAGCTTTCCAAAATATCATTGATGTGAAAAGGTTCTGCTTTATAGGACATATGCATTTTAAGCACATAGTTAATTAGCTATTGTAACATTTCTCCCTGTTCACTACTAATGGATTTTTTTTATGCTGCTCTTTAACTTGCTTTAAATTTGAAAATGTATCTGTGAACTAGGATATGGAGCAAATCTCCTTTAATGTGAGTCTGAAATTTCCATTCAAACAAGATTACATGGTTTTTCCACTTAAGAATATTAGCAGATTGTTCATGGCATTGCTCATTGAGTGTCAGGGATTGCACTGTTACTGAGGTGCAGAAGTGGAGGCGGAGTGTACATTTCCACTGAGAGAATTTGGAAAGAAGCTTGAAAGAGACCACCTCAAGACAATGCAGTAAGTGGTTTTTGATTGATTGAAAAATTAATAAATCGTGTTTTCCTTTCCCACTGCAGGCAGATATGTCAATCAATACCACACAAAAAAAATCCTGCATTTAAGATGGCAGACAAACTTTTCACCATTAAAGGCTGAAACATTAACCCTGCTTCTCGCTCCACAGATGCTGCCTGACCTGCTGAGTATTTCCAGCATTTGCTGTTTTTATTCATCATTAGAGGCTGATTCCAGAATTGGGCTCTCCCAGTGGGAACAGCACTCTCCGCGAGCATATCTCAGGAAATCGCTGTCTCTTTTGGCTGTGTAAAAGATTGAAACAACTTGCATTTTCCTTTTTTACCAAAGATCTCTGCAACAGTACTTAGAGTTACTAAAAGATCCTATTTAAATCAAGAACTTTTATTTGGAAAGCCCTCTATAAACTTTAGTAATGCTACTGTTTATCCAGCGTTTCTATTATTCTGTTTGCTGTTTGTTTTGAAGTTGTAGCAGTGGAGCCAATTGGCATATACTACAAAATACAAAGTTGAACAATGCCAAATTTTGAAGTGCAGTCTCATTTGTGACAAATGTAACATGCTTTATTTACTAAATAAACAACCTCTTGAATAATGGTAACCTACATGTTTTCAGTAAAATGACTTCAGTTTATGCTGTACTATTTTTTGATGTGTCTAAAAAGAGAAAAAAAATCCTCTGGTTTTCATGAATAATTTTTCATCAAAATACAGGAGTGAGGGAGGGGGAGGGGCTACAAATAGCAATTCCTAATGTGTTCTGTGAATAGTCAGGCTTGCAGTCAATCATTAAACAATTCTGGGAGCTACTACCTTGCTAAGACTCGCCCATTGACAATAATACCCATTTAGGACTGAGATGAGGAGGAATTTCTTCACCCAGAGAGTGGTGAACCTGTGGAATTCTCTACCACAGAAGGCAGTTGAGTTCAATTCATTAAATATATTCAAGAAGGAGTTAGATATATTTCTTAAGGCTAAAGGGATCAAGGGATATGGGGAGAAAGCAGGGACAGGGTACTGAATTTGGATGATCAGCCATGATCTCATTGAATGGCGGAGCAGGCTCGAGGGGCCGAATGGCCTACTCCTGCTCCTATCTTCTATGCTTCTATGGTGAGCCCTATGAGCTCCAGCCCAAGGCTTTTCAGAGATGCATAAACCTCCTATGGAATACTTTGTGAGACACAATTGAAATTTTGTAATTTATGCATTTTTTATTACTATAAAACACTCGCAAGTGCTTGCACGAGTAATACATAGAAAAATCTGAAGGGTTGTGGTCTGAAATCCTGATGTGAAAAGAAAAAAAAGACAGACTTGCATTTCTATAGCGCCTTTCACGACCACCGGATGTCCCAAAGCGCTTTACAGCCAATGAAGTACTTTTTGAAATGTGGTCACTGTTGTAATGTGGGAAACGCAGCAGCCAATTTGCTCACAGCAAGCTCCCACAAACAGCAATGTGATAATGACCAGATAATCTGTTTCAGCGATGGCAATTGAGGCATAAATATTGGCCAGGACACCAGGGGAAAAATCCCCCGCTCTTCTTCGAAATAGCGCCAGCGGATATTACGTCCACCTGAGAGAGCAGATGGGGCCTCGGTTTAACGTCTCATCTGAAAGACGGTTTGAGATTTTTCAGCAGGCAAGGCTCTACCCCAGGAACACAAAGGTGCAAAATTACCTTCACAGTGCTAATCTACTTCACATATATTGTACAATATATACAACATATAACACATTAGGCGCTGTATAAAAATGAAGCAATTGTAAAATTAAAAATAGCACAGTAGCTTCTTTCATATACTCAAAGAAAGTAAGCTTGGGGGTTCCTTTGCCTGCTTCTAATAACTAGTTATCCCAATAGCCTGAAATGAATTGTCTTTCAATATGTTGAGAGGTTGCTGTGCCTATTTAATATAAATTTATTCTGGTGGCTCACCTTTTGACCAGAATACGTATGTAGTAGTGTTTTGCTTGGCAAGTGGAAGGCACTCTAATTTGCTGTACAGCATACTCCTCTTCAAATAAGTAGAGCAGAACTATTTTTACAAGGAATAAAATGATACCAGGCATTAGTAATAACTCAGTAATTATCCAGTTCTAGGTCCTATTCCTGCTGGAGACACATGTCAAAACCATTCTTTTCTGTTGCTGTGGGGCTGCACATGCAAAATGTACTCATAAATAATCAATTCCCTCTAAATAAAAGTAGTAAATTACTGCAAGTGATTTACAAGTGCACGTTTTATTGTTGGCCTACCCATGATCACCAGGATATGGAATGAATCTCCCTGAATTCAAATTTGAACCGAGCTGTCATTCATAGAATCACAGAATCACACAGCACAGAAGGAGGCCATTCTGCCCATCGTGCCTGTGCTGGTTCATTCAAAGATCCAAAAAATCCACTCAGTCCCACTCTCCTGCTCTTTCCCCACATCCCTACAATTCAGAATATTAAGTTAAGATGAACAGATTTCCCGCGGTGATGGTCGTGGTGAGTCAGAGGACACCTTGGTTTATATTAATAAGTCAGCTCTGACTAAAGGCCATCGACCTGAAACGTTAACTCTGTTTCTCTCTCCACAGATGCTGCCTGGCCTGCTGAGAATTTCCAGCATTTTAGGTTTTTATTTATAATAATAAGGTAGTTTATGTCACGTGGGTTTAACACGAGACCAACTAAATGAAGGAACGGGAACAGAAGGAGTGTGGCGCAGAGATCAGAGGTATTGATTTCAACTCATTACAGATATCACAGAGCTGCAGGTGGAGGAGAAGTTAATAAAAAAATAGTGTGCACTGTTGGAGAGCAGATCAATGGAAGTTGGTTGAGACCCATTCCAGTTTAATTAATAAAGGAAGGAGTCGGCCTGGAGGGATCACAGCTAGAGGACAGAAGAAGGAATTAAGATGAAGTGGGAAAAGAGCTGTCGAGAAAATTTGAGTAGAGCCAGGACCTAAAGTAACAGCTTGGCTGGAGGGAGGTGCTCGGAGGGGGCAGGGTTTGAGGTCAGAGAGGCTAGAGGGAGGGACATTTACAAAAGGCGAGTCGGGCAGGAGGCCAGAGGGAAAATGGGCCTGGCTGGGGCCTAAGGCAGCAGTAGACCAAATTTAAAGGATATGCCTTGACTGTGCTATTCAGTCATGTCAGGCTCACAGTCGAAGAATGGACACTTGACCAAAGTGCCGAGGAACTGTTGTTAGCCATAAAGACATACTCTGAGAGGGAAGTAGCGAAGGAGAGAACACAAAAAAAAAACCTTTGGTGTTATTCTAAATCAAAAGGATGTCTGGGGTTGAAATGATGATAAACTTCTTGAGCTTCACTCTCTCAGTTCACAACATCCTTTCAGCCTTTTCCATGTATTTCCGCCTTGTAACTTAGAGCAGACTGAGTGTTATCTGTTTATGGTATCTGGAAAAATGGAATCGTAGGCCGGAATTTTGCCGGTCCTCAGAGTGCGGGATTGGAGGCGGGACCGCTGTCAAAATCACAAAGATTGACAGCGGGCAGGAAACCCGCTGCAAACCCACCTCCAATCAGTCTTCCCAAGTGTCGGGTCCCCGATTTGCGCATGGACCTGACACCTAGCGGCGGGAAGAGGATTATAGCCACTTACCTTCCTGTTAACAGGTACTTGATACTTGTGAACAGGCTCTTTTTCAATTTTTCCGCTTCTGCCTCAGGTTCCCCGACGTCTGGACACCACGCCAGGTAAGTGTGGCGTGTTGTGAGTCTGCTGTAATGTTTGTGCATTGATGACAGCTGCAGAAGTGGTGTGAAGGATCCAATGGTGCACTGGTGAGTTTCAGAGGTAAGAGAATGTTGGGGAAATCATTTTTAATGCATTTACACTTTTCTGCAGGTAACAAGTTTTGAATTGGACGTCTAGTGCCACCTCATTGGGAGAACCTCTCTCACCAGTGACAGATCACTTCTGTAACCTCACCTGCAGATGCTATCTGTTCTAGCCTAAGGAGAGAGTCACTGGAGAGCCTGGGTGCAAGAGCTCACCTTTGTACAATGATTGTCAGAGTTTGCAGCACCTCAATGCTGTCAAACACTGAGAAATGAGCTGTCAAAGAAAAATTGTGCGTGGTCCCTTTAAGAAAACCGGCAGATGACGCGTCATCAAATGACGTCATCTGACCGGCTTCCTCTTAATTGGCCGGCAAGCCCGCAGGGCGGGCTTAACAAGGCCAATCAAGTGAAAATCACGTCCGTGGGCCGGATGCAGTTGGGGGCGGGACTGGAACCCGGAAACCAGCTGACCCGCTCCCAAGCCGCATCCATTTGCAAAATTGTGGCCTTAGAGTTCAACAGTCACAGCAAGTTCAGAGACAGATACACAATGGCATCATCTGTTTAATGGTGCATAATCTGTCATGGGAAAACACAACAGGAAAATTAACACAGGACATTTAAGGGCTGACATTTCTCTGTTCAACCTTTTGAGCAAAATGTTCATAAAACTATGGAAGTGTTTCACAGTGTTCTATTCACAGGAGATATATGATTTTGCAAGTGACAATGAGGAAGCAACAGCCAATCACAATGTTCTAGCAGTAATGATCTTTCCATGCTTCTGAATTGGGTAATGAACTACTTGACCCCTCAATGGTACCAATGAAAAGGCCCTGCAAGTGTGGTTAAGCACAGCAATGGAGCACAGGAAGTCTATACATATGTAATCTCTCTTAATGCAATTTCCCAGAATATCCTTACATTCTACCTCTGTGAGAGAATTATGTGTTAATACTGCTACCCACCTCCTTTTTCCCTTTCTATCTATTTTTTAATTCATGCAAGGGATGGTGGCATCGCTGGAAAGGCCAGCATTTATTGCCCCTCCCAAATTGCCCTTCAGGAGGTGGTGGTGAGCCGCCTTCTTGAACCGCTGCAGTCCGTGTGGTGAAGGTACTCCCACAGTGCTGTTAGGGAGGGAGTTCCAGGATTTTGACCCAGTGACGATGAAGGATCGGCGATATATTTCCAAGTCAGGATGGTGAGTGACTTGGAGGGGAACTTGGAGGTGATGGTGTTCCTATGCGCCTGCTGCCCTTGTTCTGCTAGGTGGTAGAGATCGCGGGTTTGAGAGGTGCTGTTGAAGAAGCCTTGGCGAGTTGCTGCAGTGCATCTTGTAGATGGTACACACTGCAGCCACGGTATGCCAGTGGTGGAGGGAGTGAGTGTTTAAGGGGGTGGATGGGGTGCTGATCATGCGGGCTGCTTTGTCCTGGGGCTGAGATGATTTGCCTCCAATAACCACAACCATCTTCCTTTGTGCTAGGTATGACTCCAGTCAGTGGAGAGTTTTCCCCCTGATTCCCATTGACTTCAATTTACTAGGGCTCCTTGATGCCACACTCGGTCAAATGCTGCCTTGGTGTCCAGGGCAGTCACTCTCACCTCACCTCTTTTGTCCATGTCTGGGATAAGGCTGTAATGAAGTCTGGAGCCAAGTGGTCCTGGCTGAATACAAACTGAGCATCAGTGAGCAGGTTTTGGTGAGTAAGTGCCGCTGGTAGAACTGTCGACGACACCTTCCATCACTTTGCTGATGATTGAGAGTAGACTGATGGGGCGGTAATTGGCTGGATTGGATTTGTCCTGCTTTTTGTGGACAGGACATACCTGGGCAATTTTCCACTTTGTTGGGCAGATGCCAGTGCTATAGCTGCAGTGGAATAACTTGGCTAGAGGCGCAGCTAGTTCTGGGGCACAAGTCTTCAGCACTGCAGCCGGGATGTTGTCAGGGCCCGTAGCCTTTGCTGTATCCAGTGCGTTCAGCCATGGAGTGAATCGAATTGGCTCTGGCTTCTGTGATGGTGGTGACCTCATGAGTAGGCCGAGAGGAATTATCCACTGGGCACATCTGGCTGAAGATGGTTGCAAACGCTTCAGCCTTGTCTTTTGCACTCACATGTTCGCTCCACTATCATTGAGGATGGGGATGTTCATGCAGCCTTCCCCTACTGTTCATTGTTTAATTGTCCACCACCATTCACAACTGGATGTGGAAGGACTGCAGAGCTTTGATCTGATCCGTTGATTGTGGGATCGCTTAGCCGTGTCTATAGCATGCTGCTTCCTCTGTTTAGCATGCATGTAGTCCTGTGTTGCAGCTTCACCAGGTTGGCTCCTCATTTTAGGTACGCCTGGTGCTGCTCCTAGCATGCTCTTCTACTCTCCTTATTGAACCAGGGTTGGTCCCCTGGCTTGATGGTAATGGAAGAGTGAGGGATATGCCAGGCCATAAGGTTACAGATTTGGTGGAATACAATTCTGCTGCTGCTGATGACCCACAGTGCCTCATAGATGCCAGGTTTTGAGCTGCTAGATCAGTTTTGAATTTATCCCATTTATCATGGTGGTAGTGCCACACAACACGATGGAGGGTGTCCTCAGTGTGAAGTCGGGACTTCATCTCCACAATGACTGTGCGGTGGTCACTGCTACCAATACTGTCATGGACAGATGCATCTGCGACAGGTAGATTGGTGAGGACGCGGTCAAGTAGGTCTTTCCCTTGTATTGGTTCTCTCACCACCTGCCGCAGGCCCAGTCTGGCAGCTATGTTCTTCAGGACTTGGCCAGCTCAGACAGTGGTGGTGCGACCGAACCACCCTTAGTGGTGGACATTGAAGTCCCCCACACCCAGAGTGCATTCTGTGCCCTTGCTACCCTCAGTGCTTCTTCAAGCCTCCATCATAGCCTCCCTTATGAGCTTGAGCCTCCTAAGGTATGGACTTTATTGTAGTAGACCCACTGCCTAGGATAGTACATGATGAAAATTATGAGCCTCCAATGCTCTCTGCACTCTTGGACCCCCCTCTCCTCCTGCACCTATACAATATGCCTTAAAGGTCGCCACACCCATGCTCTTCAGTAGTATTTATTGCTCTTCTGGTGCTAGCAACCCTTTACCTACATTATCTTCACTAGCTTTAGGTCTGCCTGGAGTTAATCACACACCTTTCGATGTGCATTCAGAGCTGTGGAATGCTGCATGAGTTTCTCCTGAATGGTCTTTAACAACGGGTTAACAAGTTAAAATGGACTTTTGTCTCACTTTTTTTCCCACTTCTGTTTTTGAAGCAGTATTAAATATGGACGATTTGTGTGTTCGTACTGTCTCTGATATTCCACTACTTCTTATCCATGTCGAGTTTTTCTTCAATATTCAGAAGGGAATTCCATCTCATTAGATTAAATATTGAAGGTGTTTTATCCCCCTCTTCTGATTTTTATTTACCGTTGCAAATATGTTTAAGGTAAATATAAGCTCAATGTTCATAAAATTCAGCATTAAATGATATGGACCTTATAAAAAATGCATCATGTGGGTTATTATGCAGTGCCAGCAGCTCAGAAGTCCTCCTTAATGTTTTCCCATAATAGTAATGCTGTTTGAGACTATTCTAGCGGTGTAAATAATATTGATTCTTTCGTGTGTGTGTTAAATCATGTATTATTTCACAATATCTTCAAAATATTTGATGAAGTTACAATGGCAATAATGTTTGTAGCCATTGATAATCATCGAATTATCTAATGCTTGCTGTTCTTCGACAGCATCTCCCAAACCGGTGACCTGTACCACCTAGAAGGACAAGGGCAGCAGGCACATGGGAACACCACCACCTCCAAGTTCCCCTCCAAGTCACACACCATCTTGACTTGGAAATATATTGCCGTTCTTTCATCATCGCTGGGTCAAAATCCTGGAACTCCCTCCCTAACAGCACTGTGGGAGTACCATCACCACACGGACTGCAGCGGTTCAAAAAAGCGGCTCACCACCACCTTCTCAAGGGCAACTAGGGATGGATAATAAATGCTGGCTTTGCCAGCGATGCCCAGATTCTGTGAATGAATAAATAACATTTTCTTTAAAAAAATTTATGTTACGATGCAGATAATCTAAAGGAACTTGAAAACTGGTCCATAGGGATATTAACCATCTTTGTAACTGCAGTGTAAAATCTGACAAAGCAGAATAACTAACCCACAACATTCTTGTTGTGAAGATAAATGAATCACCCTGCCAGCAACAAATATAATTTACAAATCTTCTTCACATATCATCTTTGATGTACCCCACAGGGACCTGGTTATTGCCAATTCTAACATTGCAAAATTGACGAGGGATTTTTTTTCCCAAGAAATTCTTTAATTAGGAACACAAGCACATGGACATTTTATTTTCAAAGAAAAAAAGTTTCTTCATTGATTTCTTTTGCTCCAAGCCAATAAACAAACCTTTACGGTGTAGCTATATTGCATCTACCAGTATGTTACCAGAACCTGCTTTCAGAGCAATATGAAGGAAGCATTTATATAGCACTGTTCACTTCCTCAGGGCATCCCAAAGCGCTTCACAGCCAACAAATTACTTTTCAAGAGTAGACACTGTCTTAAGTAGGCAAGCAGAGAGGCCAATAGCATCTCATCCGAAAGGCAGCACTTCAGGCAATGCAGCACTCCCTCAGTGACAGCGGCAGTATTGAACTGTTCTGCTCTACTGTACCATTTTCGAGGCAGGGAAAGCAGAACTTCAAATACGTATGCTGACACACATTGGAAAATGGCCAATTGGGTAATGTACTGGAGAGCTGCTGCCACCTGTGGGCCTGTACCCCAACGTGAGTCACTACTTGGAGGAGATGGGAAAGAAAATTAGAAAACGGAAATGATTTTTTTTTAAAAAGACAATGTGCATCAGGTGCAGCACCTTAGGGAACTGTGAAGAACTACGCAAAATATTGCTTGTTCCTCTATTGCTTACATTTTGCTAATTGGCTTTACAAAATAGCAATTAGAAAATGTACGAAGACATATCAGAACAATCTGAGATTGGTAGTTACCTTGTTATGGATGCTGAATATCATTGACAGTTATTTTAAATAAAGCATAACATGGGCAGATGAAATAAAACACCACCTCTTTAATTATCACTTTTAACAAGGTTTCTGAACACATTTAGAGCAGCACCCAGTATCGAAGAAGGATATAAATATCCACTCCTCACAAAGTATCAGGTAAAAACAAATAGCAATGATTACAGTCACATCGATAGGTGGTTAACATGACCTCTCCCCCACCCACTCCCCCGACCCCCGACACGATACATTAGTACACTCTGGATCAGCATACTGCCAATTCGAAGCAATGGACAAGAACAACAAAAGCATCGGAATGCCAAGGCAGACACTTAATAGAAACGCATCCAATCAAAACTATGTGAGATGCAACAAATTAGCCTTGCAAGTATTGTATGCACCTAAAATCTTAATCCACGTGTGCCACTGCATCTTCATTGTTCTGAATAGGATATTCAAATATTAGGTGCGTTACAGAACACATCAAAAATATCTGTCAAGTCACTTAATCCCCTTAATAAATTAGAATTCGCTAACTTCTTAATATAAATCTCTGAGATTTTCATACCCTGATAGCACATTCCAAACCGACGTTAGGATTTCAGCAACAAAAAATCAAAAGCACTGAATTAGTTTTAATGGTGATTATCTTTGTCACGAAGGAAGAGTGGAAGAAATGTGCCTCATTTTTTTGTTGTAATAATGTTATCTGTGAATGATGATATGGTGCTTTGATGTGATCCATTCCATTGCTTTGTGGGATGGCAAGCAAGAAATTTACCAAATAATTCAAGATTTTGCTGTTTTACTTAAAGATATCTCTTTCTATCAATCTCTCTATATCTTTATCTCTCTCTCCACACATACACACAACACACATACACGTAAATAAATAATAAAAAGATATATATATGTATTTGTGAATGATGACAGCCTATGCTTCATCTCCAATTCATACAGGTTGTGGGTTTTCATATGATTGTAAAGTCTGGTATATGTATATATATGTATAGCCGGCGCACACCCCTGCATAGCGACTTTCTGCCTTGAGATACATGTATATATATATAAAGTCTGATTTTATATATATATATCACATACATAAATCAGACTTTATATATATCCCAAGGCTGAAAGTCACTATGCAGGGGTATGAGCCAGCTATGAGAGGGATGGAGTGGCTGACGGTTGCAGCAGCAGCAGCAACATTTTCTTTCTACCTGCTGCCTCCGAAGATTAAATGAGAGCTGAAAGGAGGAAAGAAATGAGCTTTGCATCCCGACTTCACTGAATCTGACATTCCTTTCCAAAATTAAACACAGAAGCCCTGATTTTGCAAGGTTGGCCAGTCTGGTCCAGCTTGTCCACAGAGCACTGCAGTGACTGTGCCAGTTTTGCGGGGTCAGCTGATCTGAATAATTAGCACAAGCTTCTCGCACAGATTTAGTCTTGCGCTATCGGTTAGCTTAATGGGGAAACATGCAAAAAATCAGCAGCTCAAAGGGTTGCGCGCTTCTAGGTAAATGGCTGCACGTGCGGGTGGGGGGGGGGGATGTATTAGTTCAACATTTATAAAGCTTCAAAATAAATTTTAAATATTCCTCAGGTCAGGAAGGACTATCTGGGGCAATAGATATGGATCCTGGTGATGGATAGGTGTGTACATAACAAGCGAGGTCAATTGTACTGGTCTCTCTGTCCCTTCTATTAGCACCATTGGAAGTCCCAAAGGAATTCCTGTCCTGACCATTTTGGTTTCTGCAAGAAAAATAGCTTCTGAAAGCAAGACAGTTGTTAGAAACAGATTTGGAAATGGAAGTCTTGCAATGCAAACCATCAAACCGAAACAGCAACAAAAACGAATACACCAATAAAAATGCGCGTAAAACAATGTTTTTGAGCAACAAAAAAAACTTCTCAGCGAAAAATTAAAAAGTGATGCTCACCTTTAAAAATCCTACTCCCACAGGCCCGGCCCGGCCCGGCCCTCCATACACTGCTGGGCCCTTGTTAAACGGGTGAGCAGCGCTGCGGCCAAGGAAGTGGCGAGAAGGTTGCAAAATGCAGCATGGGACTCATTAACTTATTTTTAAAGCCTGCAACGAGGTTTGTGCTGGCCATCAACACAGAAATGTCTTAATCCGCAAAACAATAACAAATGGGACGTGCTAGGCTGTGCGCAAGATTTTGCGAGCTGCCCTCCCGGCTGGCGAAAATCCACACTGACAGCAGAGCCTTCGAAAGCCAGCCTCAGCATAAAGTCCCATCAGTCCACACTACATAGAACCCGGGCCGAAGAGATAAAAGAAATAGCACGATGCCATCTGGCCCTCACTGTACTTTTCTTCACTTTATATTGCAGTTTCTTCATGAGATCTGTTTTCCTGTCTTTAAACAAAAAAAAATACTCGATCGTGTTGTAAACGCCACGACAATATTCCTGCGAAGTGAATAGTGGATTCTCTCCCTTCCCTTTCTTCTGCCCAGACAACACAGCTCTTCGCAACTGCAGACAGCTGAGATTATATAGACTCACCATCTGTCTGTGCCCTACACGGTTGATTTTCCAGCATTCAGCAAATTTTAAATTGAAATAACATTTACAATGGAAAGTGAATACAATTACTGCATATGGAGAACTTAGCTGGTGCTGGCTTACAAGGTAGAGGTTCACTCAAGTGCTTCTGATGAAGTCGTAAACCCAAAGACCAAAGGCTGAAACCTCAGCAGATCTGCAAGACTGAATTACACTCATAAACTCATTGCCAACTGCTTATTTCTTATAATGATTAATAATGCACCATTTATTTACCAAAAATAAAGTCATATTTTGCTCATCCTGCAGCGAGTGTGTTGAGCGCAGTAAAGCAGCGTAAAGTAGGTGGAAGGGTAATAAAGAGGTGTATGATTTGTGCTAAAAGCTAAGAGTATTCTAAGATTTTAAATATAATGACAATTTATATTCGTTCATGGGATGTGGGCGTCGCTGGCAAGGCCAGCATTTATTGCCCATCCCTAATTGCCCGTGAGAAGGTGGTGGTGAGCCGCCTTCTTGAACCGCTGCAGTCCGTGTGGTGAAGGTGCTCCCACAGTGCTGTTAGCGAGGGAGTTCCTCCCTAACTCCAATGGGGCATTGCTAGGGAATAAACCACTGTCTGGCTTCAGCACACAGCGGAAAACTGGGCAGGAAGGATCACACGCCTGTGGGTGAGACCACCTAGTTTTCAGCCCTTTAAATGAATGGATGGAGAATTGAGTGAGCTCCATTCTTCATGTATGTGGCTCGACAGGGAGTGTCAGCAGGCTACTTTACCTTGGTTAGTGTCACAGCTGAACTTGTTCCTGTCCTCAGGCAACATCAACACACTTGCACGCACACTCTTTCAGCAGCAGTCACTGGACAATGACCTGGAGCAGAAACTTTAATGTAAAGTAAAATCGGGCGGGTTAGGTTAAAATTACCCCCGGTATTTACTTATTTTCCAGGAACCAATCAAAGCACACTTCCTTCACTGTCTGTGGGAGGATCTCTTGAAAAGAATCTCAGTGGAGATGTACACTCCCCTCCACTCTCCTAGCAACACTGTAACCTAATTCGTCGTGAGCAATGCCACAGGAGATCAGCCAGAATAGATACCAAACTCTCTAAGTTATACACTGCTGTACGGTTGACTACAGCCCTATGTTGCAGCTTTATTTTTGATGCTACATTTTGTCACTGGTGGAATAAACTGCAGCATTTTCCTTGCACGTAAACAGGAATTTTAGCAGCTAACCTCAGTTTCTTTATTTTTTTGCTTGAGAGATGAGAAAGGGAAGAGGAGAGCTGGGGTTTAGGTCACTGTGCCCAGTGCCACTGAAATTAAAGCTGGAGTGTTATTTGATAAAAAAATACATGGAGCAAATCTTTTTTGTTAAGTAGACCCAGTTGAAGCATCTATCCAGGTTGGTATTTCTTGCACACCACAACAGTTTGAGACAATGTGACTCATTCACATATTCCAGCGAAGAAACTGGGTAATATGGTGGAAAGACTTCATTCCTGAGAGCCCAGTGTGGGTTGCTGTCATGGAATCTCATGCCTAGGAGGGCAGTACACACTTTGATTGGCAGCTCAGCTGACAAATCCCTGAGTGTGGAGAGCTGGGGGAGCACAGTGGTCAGGTTTTTGGTTTCCAGCCCAGTTAAGTTGGGACTCAGAAGAAAAGACTGACTGCAGCAAGGATCTGGTAAGAAGAGACCAGAGACTGAAAGCTCTCACCTTAAGCAGTGTTGACTAGATTCAAGGAGAACGTTAATGGCGGTCGCATGGCGGGCTTTGTTATTTTCTATGTTATGAGGACATTACAAAATACTGCAGCACATATGCCATCTGTTCACATATTATATGTAAAATTAATCAGTGTGTTGGTTATTAATTGACCGGTCCAGCTTCTGGAAGATAGGAGAATTGCATGCGGGGTCATGTGTGAGACTATACTATCCAGTGCACATAACATTGGGTTTTCATCGTTATGACCTAAGTCATGCTATTGTATGACAAGATATTATTCAGTAAAAGTAAACTTCTGCACGTAAGGGCGCGGCATCTACTTATAGGAGTGATCAATATTGCTGAACCTATAAGAATATTGAGTGCAGACTTGAACTTTTTAACAAGCATAGCAGGTGATGCAATGACCCTCCCTCCCATCCATCTCCAGCTCAGTGGGATTATACACTGCTACGTTTTGATATGAGCTTCAGCTAATTTACCTCGAAGAAGCTCTGGCCGATTATATTCCCGTCCTCACTGACCTGCTCGGTTCAACTAACTTATCACAGATCAAAACTAGGACCTTCCTGGTCTGTATGTTTTAGCTAGTGACTGGATAAATGCAGTGAGCATTTGAGGGGGTTCCTCAGTGCAACTCTCTCTAGTCATGTACACAGATCTTGGGCTCGCTGACCTACATTGGCTCCTGGTCATGCAAAGCCTCGATTTTAAAATTCTCATCATTGTTTTCAAATCCCTCCGTGGCCTCACCCCTCCCTATCTCTGTAACCTCCTCCAGCCTTGCAACACTCCGAGATCTCGGCGCTCCTCCAATTCTGGCCTCTTGTAGATCCGCGATTTTTATCACTTCACCATTGATGGTCGTGCCTTCAGCTGCCTAGGCCCCAAGTTTTGTATTTCCCTCCCTAAACCTCTCCACCTCTCTCTCCTCTTTTAAGGTGCTGCTTAAAGCCTAACATTATTGACCAAGCTTTTGGTCACCCCTCCTAAGACGTCCTTATGTGGCTCAGTGTCAAATCATGTTTGATAACATTCCTGTGAAGGGCCTAGGGATGTTTTACTACGTTAAAGGTGCTATATAAATGCAAGTTGTTCTTCTTTTGGTTGTTCCTGCTCTTAGACATAGACTTCAACATAGTGCTAGGAATGCATAGGAGGAATTTACCAGTGCTGCAGAGATTCTCTTCTTGAAAGGGTGGTTCCTGGACCAATATGTCGAGGAACCAACTAGAGATCAGGCAATCTTAGACTGGGTATTATGTAATGAGAAAGGATTAATTAGCAATCTTGTTGTGCGAGGTCCCTTGGGGAGGAACGATCATAATATGACAGAGTTCTTCATTAAGATGGAGAATGAACTAGTTGACTCAGAGACTAGGGTCCTGAATTTAAATAAAGGAAACTACGATGGTATGAGGCGCGAGTTGGCTAGGATGGATTAGTGAACGTTACTTAAAGGGTTGACGATGGATAGGCAATGGCAAACATTTAAAGATTGCATGGATGAACTACAGAATTTGTTCATCCCTGTTTGGCATAAAAATAAAACAAAAAAGGTGACTCAACCGTGGCTAACAAGGGAAATTAGGGATAGCATGAGATCCAAGGAGAGGACATATAAATTGGCCAGAAAAAGTAGCAAACCTGAGGATTGGGAGCAGTTTAGGATTCAGCAAAGGAGGACAAAGGGATTAATTAAGAGGGGGAAAATAGAGTATGAGAGTAAGCTTGCAAGGAACATAAAAACTGACTGTAAAAGCTTCTATAGATATGTGAAGAGAAAAAGATTGGTGAAGTCAAACGTAGGTCCCTTGCAGTCAGAATCAGGGGAATTTATAATGGGGAACAAAGAAATGGCAGACAAATTAAATACATACTTTGGTTCTGTCTTCACAAAGGAGGACACAAATAACCTCCCAGAGATGTCGGGGAACATAGGGTCTAATGAGAGGGAGGAACTGAATGAAATCAGTATTTGTAGGGAAATGGTGTTAGGGAAATTGATGGGATTGAAGGCCGATAAAACCCTAGGGCCTGATAATCTACATCCTAGGGTACTAAAGGAAGTGGCCCTAGAAATAGTAGATGCATTGCTGGTCATCTTCCAAAATTCTATAGACTCTGGAACAGTTCCCATGGATTGGAGGGTAGCTAATGTAACCCCACTATTTAAAAAAGGTGGGAGAGAGAAAATGGGAATTATAGACCGGTAAGCCTGACATCGGTAGTGGGGAAAATGCTAGAGTCCATTATAAAAGATGTAATAGCAGAGCACTTGGAAAACAGTGACAGGATCGGACAAAGTCAACATGGATTTACAAAAGGTAAATCATGCTTGACTAATCTACTGGAATTTTTTGAGGATGTAACTGGTAGAATAGATAAGGGAGAACCAGTGGATGTGGTGTATTTGGACTTTCAGAAGGCTTTCGATAAGGTCCCGCACAAGAGATTAGCGTGCAAAGTTAAAGCACACGGGATTGGGGGTAAGGTACTGTCTTGGATAGAAAACTGGTTGGCAGACAGGAAGCAAAGAGTTGGAATAAACGGGTCTTTTTCCGAGTGGCAGGCAGTGACTAGTGGGGTACCGCAGGGATCGGTGCTAGGACCCCAGCTATTCACAATATATATTAATGATCTAGATGAGGGAACTAGATGTAATATCTCGAAGTTTGCAGACGACACAAAGCTGGGTGGGCATGTGTGCTGTGAGGAGAATGCAGAGAAACTCCAGTATGATTTGGACAGGTTGGGTGATTGGGCAGATGCATGGCAGATGCAGTATAATGTGGATAAATGCGAGGTTATCCACTTTGGTGGCAAAAACAGGAAGGCAGATTATTATCTGAACGGCAATAGATTGGGAAAAGGGGAAGTGCAACGAGACCTGGGTATCCTTGTGCACCAGTCACTGAAGGTAAGCATGCAGGTGCAGCAGGTGGTTAAGAAGGCAAATGGTATGTTGACCTTCATAGCGAGAGGATTCGAGTACAGGAGCAAGGATGTCTTGCTGCAGTTGTACAGGGCCTTGGTGAGACCACACCTTGAGTATTGTGTGCAGTTTTGGTCGCCTTATCTGAGGAAGGATGTTCTTGCCATGGAGAGACTGCAGCGAAGATTCACCAGACTGATACCTGGGGTGGCAGGAATGACGTATGAAGAGAGATTGGGTCAATTGGGCTTGTATTCGCTAGAGTTTAGAAGAATGAGAGGGGATCTCATTGAAACTTATAAAATTCTAACAGGATTAGAGAGACTAGATGCAGGAAGGATGTACCCGATGGCGGGGGAGTCCAGAACCAGGGATCACAGTCTAAGGATAAGGGGTAAGCCATTTAGGACTGAGATGAGGAGGAATTTCTTCACCCAGAGAGTGGTGAACCTGTGGAATTCTCTACCACAGAAGGCAGTTGAGTCCAAATCATTAAATATATTCAAGAAGGAGTTAGATATATTTCTTAAGGCTAAGGGGATCAAGGGATATGGGGAGAAAGCAGGACAGGGTACTGAATTTGGATGATCAGCCATGATCGCATTGAATAGCTGAGCAGGCTCGAGGGGCCGAATGGCCTACTCCTGCTCCTATCTTCTATGTTTCTATGTTTCTATCATTGCAGCAGACCAGCCTCCACAGCATTCAGATGTCATGACTGAGGGGAATATCCATTCAGCACATTGATGTACATTATGAGCTGACATAAAGCACCTTACCAAGCAAAACCTAATATTGAAAAGCTTTTACTCGCTCGCTAAAATACCTCCAGAAATATACCTAACATCTGCGTAGAGTGGTTAAAGTTATCAGCGCCAGTTGTAAATGGTGTCACGTGAGAAGCAAACCAATGCAAATTCCAGCCTTTAAGCCTGTGCAGATCCATTAGTGGTGGCTGCAACCAAGCATTAGGTGCCCACCAGTCCCATTCATCCTATAATTTACTACCTCCACTGATAACCCTGAATTGTTAAATGTTGTCGACAGTCAAGCAAAATCAACCCGTTTAAAATGGCTCCAAATATCCCTCTAATCACTCAGCTTAATTTGATCTCTTTCAGAGCAGCTTTCAAGCCATTAGTTTGGGAACTGTCTGCATTGCATTCATTTGGAAAATAACCCAAGAGTTTTAAACATTTCAGTGACCCGGTATGTTTGCGGCTCTGCGACAGTAATTGTGGAATGAATCTTCTCTGCTAATGGTTCCTGTGGAATCTTGTGGCGATGAGGCATTTTCACAACTGTAAGTGGCACATCTGCAAGCACTTGGTGAACTTTTTCACACAGGCTAGTATTTTTTTTGAAGAAGTTGAGCTCCTCTCTCTATGCCTTAAAGGGCGGGAGAAGCGGCAGAGAGCAGAGGCTTGTTTGTGACACAGGGAAGAATCTGAAAAAAATTCTACATCAGAAAAAAGTGACGTCAGCTAAGTGGTGGAGCCTGAGGAACTACAGCTAAGAGGTCCATGAAATCCAGGATAACCATAAGAACATAAGAACATAAGACGTAGGAGCAGGAGTAGGTCATTTGGCCCCTCGAGCCTGCTCCGCCATTCAATAAGATCATGGCTGATCTGATCTTGGCCTCAACTCCACTTCCCTGCCCGCTCCCCATAACCCTTGACTCCCTTACCGTTCAAAAATCTGTCTATCTCCACCTTAAATATATTCAATGACTCAACCTCCACAGCTCTCTGGGGAAGGGAATTCCAAAGATTCACCACCCTCTGAGAGAAGAAATTCCTCCTCATTTCTGTTTTAAAAGGGTGCCCCCTTATTCTGAAACTATGCCCCCTAGTTCTAGATTCCCCCACGAGGGGAAACATCCTCTCTGCATCTACTCTGTCAAGCCCCTTCGGAATCTTACATGTTTCAATAAGATTCCCTCTCATTCTTCCAAACTCCAATGAGTATAGGTCCAACCTGCTCAACCTTTCTTCATAAGACAATCCCTTCATCTCAGGAATCAACCTCGTGAACCTTCTATGAACTTTCTCCAATGCAAGTATATCCTTCCTTAAATAAGGAGACCAAAACTGTACGCAGTACTCCAGGTGTGATCTCACCAATGCCCTGTACAGTTGTAACAGGACTTCCCTACTTTTATACTCCATTCCCTTTGCAATAAAGGACAACACTCCATTTGCCTTCCTAATTACTTGCTGTACCTGTATGCTAACTTTTTGTGATTCATGTACAAGGACCCCCAGATCCCTCTGTACCTCAGCATTTTGTAATCTCTCACCATTTAAATAATAATTTGCTTTATTATTTTTCCTACCAAAGTGGATAACCTCGCATTTTCCCACATTAAACTCCATCTGCCAGATTTTTTCCCACTCACTTAGCCTATCTATATCCCTTTGAAGATTCTTTGCGTCCTCCACACAATTTGCTTTCCCACCTATCTTTGTATCATCAGCAAATTTGGCTACATTACACTCAGTCCCTTCATCCAAGTCATTAATATAGATTGTAAATAGTTGAGGCCCCAGCACTGATCCCTGCGGCACCCCACTAGTTACAATTTGCCAACCTGAAAATGACCCATTTATCCCGACTCTCTGTTTTCTGTTAGTTAGCCAATCCTCTATCCATGCTCATATATTACCCCCAACCTCGTGAGCTCTTATCTTGTGTAGTAACCTTTTACGTGGCACCTTATCGAATGCCTTCTAGAAATCCAAATAAAGGACATCTACTGGTTCCCCTTTATCCACCCTGCTCGTTGCATCCTCAAAGAACTCCAGCAAATTTGTCAAACATGATTTGCCTTCATTAAACCATGCTGACTCTGCTTGACTATACTATGATTTTCTAAATGTCCTGCTATCACTTCCTTAATGATGGACTCTAGCATTTTCCCAATGACAGATGTTAGGCTAACTGGTCGATAGTTGCCTGCTTTCTGTCTCCCTCCTTTCTTAAATAGGGGCATTACATGTGCGGTTTTCCAGTCCGCTGGGACCTCTCCAAAATCCATGAGAACCTTTGTCACCTATTGCACCCTTGAACAAAATTGTTGATGTATTCAGCCCAGCATCCTCTTTTAGCTAGTCTGTCCTAGCTAGCGAGGACGAGGCACATGAGCGAGTACGGGACCCAGGAGCGAGGACTGGACCCAGGAGCGAGGACAAGGCACATGAGCGAGGACGGGACCCAGGAGCGAGGACGGGACCCAGGAGCGAGGACGGGACCCAGGAGCGAGGACGAGACCCAGGAGCGAGGGCGGGACCCAGGAGCGAGGACGGGACCCAGGAGCGAGGACTGGACCCAGGAGCAAGGTCGAGACCCAGGAGCGAGGACAAGGCCCAAGGGCGAGGACGAGGCCCAGGGGCGAGGACGAGGCCCAGGAGCAAGGACGAGCCCAGCAGCGAGGTCGAGGCCCAGGAGTGGCACAGCGTGGACCAGCAGCGGGGTTGGGGCCCAGGGAAGGTGCTGCACGGGCCAACAGCGAGGTCGGGAGGATCACACTGCATCCCACGAAATCCAGGCAGAGAGGACCTGCGGGAAGGAGGGAGGAGGACAGTCGGAGTATGTTTGTGTGTGTGTGCTAGGCCGATGTAGCAGAGCCTGGTCTCCAATCGTCTTAGATCCCCTTGCCATTGGACCAAGACCTTGCTCTGTCAAGCCCCTGTGGTAGCTGGTGTGCAACAGCCACCCCACGGTAAAAAAATTCACGCACAGGCATCTTCCACCCTTTAAAATGAAGTTCGGGACCTGGAACGTCAGGACCCTCATGGACAACCCCAACAGCGACCCCGTACTGCTATCGTTGTCCAGGAGCTCAGATGTTTCAACATTGACATCGCCACCCGAAGTGAGACCTGGCGGGCTGGGGAAGGCCAGCTCAAGGAGCAAGGCGGTGGTTACACCTTCTTCTGGAAAGGCAAACCTGAAGAAGAACGCCGCCTCCATGGGGTAGGCTTCGCCATAAAAAATGAGCTAGTTGGACGTCTCAGAGGCTCTCCTAGCGGTATAAATGAGCGCCTTATGACTCTTCGGCTCACCCTAGCCCGGAACCAGTGCGCTACGGTAATCAGTGCGTACGCCCCAACACTGGAAGCCACAGACGAGACCAAAGAGGAATTCTACTCCAGCCTCGAACAATCCCTGTCCCGAGTCCCAACGGGCGACAAACTGATCCTCCTTGGCGACTTTAATGCCAGAGTTGGAAAGGACACAGACCTCTGGGGAGGTGTGATCGGCAGAGAGGGAGGGGGTAGGGAAAGCCAACTCCAATGGTACCCTCCTCCTGACGAAATGCTTAGAACATGGCCTTGTCATAACCAACACCTTGTTCCGTCAGAGAGGCAAGTACAAGGTTTCATGGCAATACCCTTGCTCCAAGCACTGGCTTCTGCTGGACTACGCCATCATTCGCGCGAGGGACCGCAAGGACGTCCGCATCACCCGCACCATTACAGGAGCTGACGACTGCTGGACAGACCACCGCCTAATCCGCTCTGTCATCTCCAACAATGTAGCCCCAAAACAGAAACAATGCCGCAGGAAAATCAATGCTGGAGCACTCAAAGACCCTGCTAAGAAAGCCCTATTCAGCCTGTACCTCACAACCAACCTGACGACTCTCAGTGATGCAGAGACACAGAGTGTCCACAGCACCTGGTCTGCACTCAAGGCCTCCATAATCAGCACCTGTGAAGAGACGCTCGGTCACTCGACCAGGAAACACCAGGACTGGTTCAACGAGAACGATCAAGAGATCCAGGTGCTAATAAGCCGCAAACGCAAGGCATTCCTGATCTGGAAACTGCAACAGTATTCGAGAGCAAGAAAGCAGCTCTACAGACGCCTGAAGGCCAAGTTCCAACAAAAAACTTGCGAACTAAAGAACAGATGGTGGGTGGAGAAAGCGCAGGAGATCCAGCAGCTAGCCAACAACCATGACGTGTGTGGATTCTTTAGCACAGTCAAGACCACCTACGGCCATAGCACCCAAGGTCCTACCCCACTGCAGGCCAAGAACGGAGAGGTACTCATCAAGGACAGAGAGGCAGTCAGTGCCCGCTGGAAGGAGCACTTCGAAGACCACCTTAACCGAGATTCTGTCTTCGACGCGAATGTCCTCAACTCCATCCCGCAGCATGCTACCCGCCACCACCTCAGCACAACCCCAGCCCGGCATGAGGTTGAAAAGGCCATCCGACAACTGAAAAACAACAAGGCCTGAAGAGCAGATGAAATCCCCGCCGAGGCACTAAAGCGTGGCAGAGAAGCACTATTGGCGCGAATACACAAACTCATTTCTCTTATTTGGAAGGAGGAGAGCATGCCAGGGGATCTCAGAGACGCCGTAATCGTGACCATCTTCAAGAAAGGTGACAAGTCTGATTGCGGTAATTACAGAGGAGTTTCCCTGCTGTCTGCCACAGGGAAAGTCATGGCAAGAATCCTCCTCAATCGCCTCCTCCCAGTGGCTGAAGAGCTCATCCCAGATTCGCAATGCGGATTCCGCCCACTAATGGGCACAATGAATATGATCTTCACCGCGCGTCAACTACAAGAGAAATGCAGGGAACAGCACCAGCCGCTGTACGTGGCCTTCTTTGACCTCACAAAGGCCTTCGACACCGTCAACCGTGAGGGATTATGGGGTGTCCTCCTCAAATTCGGCTACACCCAAAAGTTTGTCACCATCCTCCGCCTGCTTCATGACAACATGCAAGCCGTGATCCTGACCAACGGATCCACCACAGACCCAATTCACGTACGGACCGGGGTCAAGCAAAGCTGTGTCATCGCACCAACGCTCTTCTCGATCTTCCTTGCTGCAATGCTCCATCTCACCCTCAGTAAGCTCCCTGCTGGAGTGGAGCTAATCTACAGAACAAACGGAAACTGTTCAACCTCTGTTGCCTCCAGTCCAGATCCAAGGTCGTCCCATCCTCTGTCATTGAATTACAGTAGGCAGACGACGCTTGCGTCTGTGCATACTCCGAGATCAAACTCCAAACCATCGTCAACACTTTCACCAAAGCGTACGAGAGCATGGGCCTTACACTAAACATCCGTAAGACAAAGGTCCTCTACCAACCGGTCCCTGCCACACAGTACTACCCCCGATTATCAAAATCCACGATGAGGCCTTGGACAATGTGGACCACTTTCCATACCTTGGGAGCCTACTGTCAACAAGGGCAGATGTCGATGATGAAGTCCAACACCGCCGGCAGTGTGCCAGCACAGCCTTCGGTCGCCTGAGAGAGAGAGTGTTTGAAGACCAGGACCACAAACCCGGCACTAAGCTCAAGGTCTACAGAGCAGTAGTGATACCCGCCATCCTGTATGCCTCAGAGACATGGACCATGTACAGCAGGCACCTCAAAGCACTGGAGAGGTACCACCAATGCTGCCTCCGCAAGATCCTGCAAATCCATTGGCAGGATAGGCGCACCAACGTCAGTGTTCTCGCTCAGGCCAACATCCCCAGCATCGAAGCTTTGACCATGCTCGATCAGCTCTGATGGACGGGTCACATTGTCCGCATGCTCGATATGAGACTTCCAAAACAAGTGCTCTACTCGGCGTTCCGGCACGGCAAGAGAGCCCCAGGTGGGCAGAGGAAACGCTTCAAGGACACCCTCAAAGCCTCCTTGAAAAAGAGCAACATCCCCACCGACACCTGGGAATCCCTGGCCCAAGACCGCACAAAGTGGAGGAGAAGCATCTGGGAAGGCGCCGAACACCTCGAATCTCCTCGCCGGGAGCAAGCGGATGCCAAGCGCAAACAGTGCAAGGAGCGCACGTCAACCCAAGCACCCCACCCACCCGCCCCTTCAACCACCGTCTGCCCCGCCTGTGACAGAGACTGTAGGTCCCGCATTGGACTCATCAGTCACCTGAGAACTCATTTTTAGTGTGGAAGCAAGTCATCCTCGGTTCCGAGGGACTGCCTAAGAAGAAGATATAGTATATTCATGAATCCTCTCCCTCAGTACTTTCCATTATCCATGGCTGTGCTTTGAACAGACATGGACTTTCTGGTCACTTCCTACTTTTTTGGTTGCTGTGGGTGAAATCCTAGTCTCATGCCCTTGTAGCAATCATATCAGTAGGAGGATATTACTAAATAATCATAATCCAAATGAAGGATTCGGATTAAATCGCCAACGAAACAAACATCTTGAAATGTACTTATTACATAATCTGAAGCCCAAAATGCATTACATTTATAGAGAATATCAGGCATTACTTATTCACACATTCAATCATGCTCATAAATGCCTTTTCTCAGTTTTGCAGGCATATTTTAGTGGAAATAAAGTTGATGGGCCAGATGCGAAGGATAACGGTTTGTGACACAGGATAGTTTTAATGAGTTATTATTGAATGTGACTTACAGAACAAAAATCATTACAATGTACAAATTACAGAGAATAATGGACACCTGGGAGTGTTTACAAGGGAGGGAATATCATCAGCAGATTCAGACGCCGTCGTAAACAACCAAAGCATGCCCTGAGGCGAGATTAAAACATTGAAATCAATTGCATGGTAGCTATTTTTTTAATAATACATGTACTGTGATGTTCTTGGCTGTGATATATTTCTTCTTTGGGTCCTTTTTTGGCCAATGGCAGAGATCAGGATGGGAAATAAGAGTCAATGTGCATTATTACAGAATATATATAATAAAGCATAGAACTTGGTTATTAAGAGCACACTTGCACTTGTGCATCCACCAGCAGGGACAGTCAAGGTAGTCTGCCCAACTTTTAACAGGAGTTGGCTTGTAGCATAGCTGTTATGTTACTTGTAATCCAAAGGCCTGGATTAATAATTCTGAGCTCAAATCCCACCACAGCAGTTTGAGAATTTGAATTCAGTTCAAAAAGTCTGGAAATAAAAAGCTGGCATCAGTAAAAAAAATAAGTGACCATGAAGCGGTCGAATTATCATAAAAATCCAACTGGTTCACTAACGTTCTCTAGGTCTGGCCTACATGTGACTGAGGAAGAGAGTGTTTGAAGACCAGGACCTCAAACCCAGCACTAAGCTCAATGGTCTACAGAACAGTCGTGATTCCCGCCCTCCTGTATGCCTCAGAGACATGGACCATGTACAGCAGGCACCTCAAAGCACTGGAGAGGTACCCCCAACGTTGCCTCTGCAAGATCCTGCAAATCCATTGGCAGGATAGGCGCACCAACGTCAGTGTTCTCGCTCAGGCCAACATCTCCAGCATCGAAGCTTTGACCACGCTCGATCAGCTCCGATGGATGGGCCACATCGTCCGCATGCCCGATACGAGACTCCCAAAACATGCGCTCTATTCGGAGCTCTGACATGGCAAGAGAGCCCCAGGTGGGCAGAGGAAACAGTTCAAGGACACCCTCAAAGCCTCCTTGAAAAAGTGCAACATCCCCACCGACACCTGGGAATCCCTGGCCCAAGACCGCACAAAGTGGAGGAGAAGCATCCGGGAAGGCACCGAACGCCTCAAGTCTCTTCGCCGGGAGCAAGCGGAAGCCAAGCGCAAGGAGTGCACGTCAACCCAAGCACCCCACCCACCCGCCCCTTCAACCACCGTCTGCCCCACCTGTGACAGAGACTGTAGGTCCCGCATTGGACTCATCAGTCACCTGAGAACTCATTTTGAGTGTGGAAGCAAGTCCTCCTCGGTTCCGAGGGACTGCCTAAGAGAAGAAAGACATGTGACTCCAGTTCCACACCAATGTGTTTGTCTTTTACCTGCCCTGTGAAGTAGCCCAGCAAGCCATTCAGTTGTGCCACTCAGGGCAACTAGGAAGGGCGATAAATGCCAGTGATGCCCATATGTAAAGAATTAATTAAAAAAAAAATCCCTGTTCAGTTTGAAAGCCCATTCCCATAATCTTGCCCGAGCTGCTCTGACATGGCAGCTCCAGTGGTGTAAAAATCTAGAAGGAACAGAAACTGCTGAAGAGGCAAAAAAAAGGGGGAGAAAGGGAAGATAAGCGGTGGCAGAGAGCAAGTGAGGAATGTAAGAAACAAAACTGGAAAAGAGAGATGTGAGAGAGGGAGCAAGAAGCAGAAGTGAAGGAAAAGAGACACACAGAACAGGAGTAGCAAGTGATAGAAATTAAGGAGGAGCAGACAGTGAAGGATGAGACCAATTTTGTTTTGCAGAATAACCACTACCACAGAGAGGCTGGGTTTTTTGGTGGGGCCCAGCTTGATAAAGATTCAGAATCATGGAGGGTAATTTTAACTCACTCACGTGGCCAGGAGAGGGTCAGCGGGTGGGTGGGGGGATTTTTAAATTTGAAAAAAATGAGAAACCCGGCAGCAAATCACCATGCATGTATTTACTTCTGGTTTAACTGGGGCGGGTTTGGGGTCAGCTGAGAAACCCGCTCAGGACGGTAATTCTAATATTTAAATGAGGCTGTGTGCCTCAGATTTTGGGAGCCATATGAATTTAACAGCTGGAGGCCAGTTTCCCAGGGCTTGGGAAACCCGGCAGCCAAATGGAGGCGGGAGATGCCAGATCCAGCAGGTTAAGTGATTTGCCAGCACTGCTTGTGGGCCAGTGGCGGGAATGCTTCCTCCCGGCCCCTCAAAAAAACCTGCCTCGATCTCTCCCCTTCACGTGATAGGCCGACCCCATCCGTCGCCCACGGTCTCGTCCCCTCCCTGCGATCTTTCGGATACCCCTCTATCTCTCCGCACCCCCCACCAATGATCTCTCGGACCTCCCTGTGATCTCTGTCCCGAACCCCCATCTTCTTGATTGTTGGGGACCGGCGCCAGTGGTCCTTGGCTGCTGCCGTGTACCACTTGCTTTCCTGCCTCTCAATCTGGCTGGCTGCTGGACAGGAAAGGGAGTAAAAAAATTCCCATGAGGTCCTGCTGAATTTAACGGCAGGGCCTCCACCTTTATGTTATTTCTGGGTTTCCTGGCATCCCCACTCCCTCCTCACCTCCCCATAAATATCAGGGCTATTGAGTCAGATAATATTGTTCAAATTTATCAAGTGTGACATTTTGCTTGAGCCAGCCTTGAAGGAAGTAACATGGGAAGCATGCATGTTGTTGAGGCATTAAATAGCAGTCTTTCTGTGTCCCTATCACCATTTAGTGATGGTTGCACCAATTGGGTTGCAGCTCACATGCAAATTGTGAATTGTGCTTGGGTTGAATGCTGTAAATCAGGACCTTTACTTAAAGGACGCGGTCTGATATTTTAGTTTGACACAAAAACACAATCACTGCGCAACACAGCAGTCAGCTTGGAAGTATGGAGCACCATGGCTTCACATTTAAAAAGCAATGCACAAAAGTTTGAAATTGAGCATTTAATTTAAATGCTGCAATATAAGTTCATAGGGCACGACTTCTAACGAACAGTCTTATTACATTGTGAGTTTTCACATTATTCACTAGATTAGATCATGACAGATCAATTAAAGGGAAATAATTCAGAATCTAAAAATCTGTAATGTCAGTGAATTACTTACCTTTGATGTTTTAAATTAAGGTTCTTTTGTGGATTAAATTGCCCAATTCTGATAAAATAGTATTAAATTAAATGAAGTCCAAATGTAATGATTTTTGGAAAACTATTTTGGTAACGAAAGGCACAGCAGGAACATTGCAGGAACTTTGTTGAGTAAGACAGAAGGATTTGATGCATTACAACCTTCAGTTCTGGATGTTAGAACACCGTCATAGTTACAAGTTCTGAATAAGATTGAGATGAACACTCACGACATATCTCCAACACACTTTCAGGGAGTCAAAGGCCGGAATTTTGCCGGTCCTCACATTGGAGGCGGGACCGCTGTCAAAATCGCAAAGATTGACAGCGGGTAGGAAACCCGCTGTCAACCCGCCACCAATCAATCTTCCCAAGTGTCGGGTCCCCGATTTGTGCATGGACCCGACACCTAGCGGCGGGAAGAGGATTATAGCCACTTACCTTCCTGTTAACAGATACTTGATACTTGTGAACAGGCTCTTTTTCAAAATTGCTGCTTCTGCCTCAGGCTTCCCGACGTCCGGACACCACGCCAGGTAAGTGTGGCGTGTTGTGAGTCTGCTGTAATGTTTGTGCATTGATGACAGCTGCAGAAGTGGTGTGAAGGATCCAATGGTGCACTGGTGCATTTCAGAGGTAAGAAAATGTTGGGGAAAATCATTTTGAATGTATTTGCACTTTTCTGTAGGTAAAAAGTTTTGAATTGGCTGTCTAGTCCCACCTCATTGGGAGAACCTCTCTCACCAGTGACCGATCGCTTTTGCAACCTCTTCTGCAGCTGCCATCTGTTCTAACCGATGGAGGGAGTCACTGGAGAGTCTGGGTGCAGGAGCTCACCTTTGTACAATGATTGTCAGTGTTTGCAGCACCTCAATGCTGTTAAACACTGAGAAATGAGCTGTCAAAGAAAAATGGTGCGTGGTCCCTTTAAGAAAACCGGCAGATGACGCGTCATCAAATGACGTCATCCAACCGGCTTTCTCTTAATTCGCCGGCAAGCCCGCAGGGCGGGCTTAACAGGTCCAATCGACGTAAAATCACGTCCGTGGGCCGGATGCAGTTGGGGGCGGGACTGGAACCCGGAAACCAGCTGACCCGCTCCCAAGCCGCATCCATTTGCAAAATCACGGCCAAAGAGTCTCTCGGGCCCCGAGCACTTTGGGACCTATCTTCATTACGGAAGTGAATCAATAATTAAAGCTACAATGCACTGTAATTAATATCAGTGCCCCACAGAGTCAACACGATATTTTGTGGCCTGTAATTTCCCACATTATGAATAGCCAATCTCATCAGGAGGCCAAGTGTTTTCCCACAGGGAAGGAATGATGTTCTGAAGCGCATCCTGAATTAGCACTTTCATACCCACCTTCTAGTGCTCAGTTACAAATGCCATTGGCAGAGACCTCAGAACAGGGTCACTTTCCCATCCTCGCAATGCACGGTGCAGGTGGGACCTCAAAATAATTGGACCTGGTTGGGGTGATGCAATTTATTCTCCATTTCTGTCCTCATTTTTATATCATTCTTTGATTTTACAGGTTATTATTTATAGTTAGACAGCAAAATTAACAGCAATTTGGGAAACAGAGAAGTAGGTTTGGATGCAGCATCGGAGTTTCTCGACAGGACACGCTGCAGAGTTCAGAGATGCAAAAACTGAGGCACTACAGTGCCACCACTGGCAAGATAGTGTAATTACAGAGTGACAAGTTTACGCAGGTTGGCCGTGATTTTGCCGGCGCCCAGAGGGCAGGTTCGGAGGTGGGTCAGCTGTCAAATTTGAAATGATTGACGGTGGGTTGGGATCCCGCCGCGAACCCGCCTCCATTTAAGTTTCCAAAGTGTCGGGTCTGCGATTTCAGAGCAGACCCGACACCAAGCGGCAGGTGAGGCATTTAAGATAGTTAACTGCTTGTTAAGTGCTTGTTAACTGTTACTTTGCCAGCCTTTTTCTATTTACCCACATTTTTAACGGGGTTCCCGTCATTTGGAAATCACGTCAGGTAAGTAGGTCGGGTTCTCTATGTCTCTCCATTGCTGTGAATAGGTGGCAGCTGCAAAAGTGGTATAAAAGCTACCATTTTACAGCTGTTCACTTTCCAATGTCAGAAGCTTGAGCCTTCAGGACTTGGAAGACACTTTTGAGCTGTATGCATTATGGAAGTGTTTGGAGCAAACTCTCTATTCACTGTCACCTCCTTGGAGCAAGCTCTCTCACCACTGATTGATCGCTTCTGTCATCTGGGCAACACGGTGGCATAGTGGTTAGCACTGGTGCCTCACAGCGCCAAGGACCCGGGTTCGAATCTGGCCTCGGGTGACTGTCTGTGTGGAGTTTGCACATTCTCCCCGTGTCTGCGTGGGTTTCCTCCGGGTGCTCCGGTTTCTTCCCACAGTCCAAAAATGTGCAGGTTAGGTTGATTTGGCTATGATAAATTGACCCTTAGTGTTAGGGGGGGATTAAATATGTGGGGTTACGGGGATAGGATAGGAAGGGATATGTTAGGGGGAATTAAATACGTGGGGTTACGGGGATAGGGTGGGATATGTGTCAGTGCAGGCTCGATGGGGATTCTGTGTGAGAAAGCAGGGACAGGGTACTGGATTTGGATGATCAGCCATGATCGTATTGAATGGTGGAGCAGGCTCGACGGGCCGAATGGCCTACTCCTGCTTCTAGTTTCTATGTTTCTATCTCAACTTCAGCCGCCATCTATTCCAGCAACATCGGTGCCCTTGAAAAAATCTCACCTTGGTCCTCTGAATCCCTCCACGATCAGCCCCAACATCAGCAACAACAACACCAACCTTCTCCGCAATCACCTGATGCTGCACAGGACACAGGACACATCAGCACCCCACCACATTGCTGCCCGGGAGGCCAGCGATCGCCTCATCATGGCCAGATTTACTTCACTTGATGCTGTAAACCCTGGCTGCCACATGATGCGCCAGGTTAACACCACCCCACACCAGCACCATAAAGCATCCCTACAATGACCAAGCCGTTCCTTTCACACCCATGACCATTACGGGGGGTACCGTTCTGTCTCACCATTCACTACAACTCACTAAGACACTTCCAAAGGTGAGCACAGATCTGTACAATAAGGCAAAGTGTTGAAAATAAAGATTTCAATGTTTGACAACACATTAACAGAAAATTTACATGAACATAGCATAAGACACCCAAGTGCCTATCCTTGTGTGTTGTTAGTTGGTATGATTGGACTAAGATGAGGGTGAGGGTGAGGGGTGGCTAGTGAGATGGGGAAGTGATAATGTAGATAAAGAGGGATGGGTGGAGGTGCAAGGTATGTTGGTGTGAGTAAAGATGTGCAGGAGTAGAGTAGGGAAGGCAGAGTTATGGGGATGTGATGAGTGGCACAGCAGGATGAGGTTGAGTGGGGCTTTGCAGTAACGTTTTGTGATCCACTGAGATCATTGAAAGGCTTGTGCCACTGCAGCCTGGACCTCCTGACGACATCCCTGTTTGTGCCCTCCTGTGCAATGTGCAACCAGGCTGCGTTGATCTCCTGGGGAGGTCTCTTCTGCCCACTGGAAGGGAAGAGAACCTCCCTGCGTGCTGTGACTCCCTCCATAAGCATATGGAGTGAGTCATGGGAGAGCCTGGGTGCAGCCGTGCACCGCTTGTCAGTGTTTACAGCACCTCAATGCTGCAGAACACTGACTGCACAAATGTTAAAGTAAAGTTGGCCATGGTCCCTTTAAGGAAACTGGCTGATGATGCGTCATCAAATGATGTCATCAGACCCGCTTCTTTCTAATTGGCCGGGAACCCCGCAGGGTGGGCTTATCATGCCCTATTAACAGAAAATCCTTTTTACAGAACAGCTGTAGCCAGGAGCAGGACCAGATCCTGCCAACCAGCTCTCCCACCGCGAACCTGCATCCGCTGGGAAAATCCAGCCTGTTGTTTCTGTTTTAAATATGAACATCAGAATTTAGACAGGGAGTGCGTGCATACATAAGATTTTTAATACTATATAGGATCTCCCCTAGCATTGCTTACAGTGAGACAGAATATTCCACATCACATTCAATATATCAGGGCCACTGACTAAGTTAAATTGCATTTTTATTAGAGTACTGCAGGAGTGTTAATGCTATTTTCAGGTTTAAATTCCATGATGATGCCAATATTGCATAGAAACTATAAATCAGTTGCCTTGATTATTATTCCATGCAGTTAATTTTATCTTCTTTTTTTTTAAAGTACAGGATACCCAGGGAAGACAATAGGTAAGATGTTCTACTTCAGGTAGGTAGGTGGTGTACTGTAGATTGCGGGGTGAGTGAAGGTGTGGTTTGGTACTGTTTGCTGGGTAGTCCTATGGCCTGGGAGCACTCGGTGCCTTGTCCATGGATGTGGGAGCGGTGGGAGTGGGATTCTCGTTTCTGGAGATAATGGGAATGGGGTGTTAGAGTAAGGCATTAGGTGGGACAGGAGCTGCACTTTGTGGAGGAGGTCCTGGCATGTGGGAATATCGGGGATGATGGAGTCTGGTGGTATTGATAGAAAAGGTCGTGTGTTATGGGAATATTGAGGGAATGGAGGAGAGTAGCGGGATTTGGGAGCCCTGGTGTTTGGGAGCATTGTACGAGGGTCTGGGATGCTGGAGAATTGGGGATGGGGTTCCATGCCTTGGGCATATTGGTGTAGTCCTGAGATGTTTCAGCACTGTGAGGGGCATCCTGGCATATTGAATAATGGGATAGGTGTCAAAGGATTTGGAGTTTGTTGGGGGAGGGATGGTCCAGGGGTGTCAAAGTACCGGGGAGGAAGGACCAGTGTTTGAAGAGTTTGGAGGGGGGTTATGGGGTGTGTGAGTGTTGGGCCGCCATAAGCTTTGGAGGTTCGGGTCGGTACCATTAGGGGAGTGAGATAAGAAAGTGTTGAATGGAAGGGCAAGTGTTTGGCAAAATTAAACTATTTCTAAACTGCTAGAATACTAGCCATAGCTACAAATTCCTTCAAAAAAAGTGAGGAGTACTCCCAGCATGGAGCCTGAGACACCGGGAGAACACATCAGGAATTTGGGTGCACTCTCAACACAATTCTCCATTCATTATAATCAATAACAAAAAGAAAAATACCTTTCTTTCTTGGACATGATGCTGTACCAGTAAATATAACCATAAATTATAAAATGATGATATAGAATTACATAGAATTTACAGCACAGCGGTCCAACAGGTTTATGCTGGTGTTTATGCTCCACACAAGCCTCCTGCCACTTCGTCATCTCACCCTATCATCATATCCTTCTATTCCTTTCTCCCTCATGTGTTTATCTAGCTTCCCCTTAAATGCATTTATGCTATTCGCCTCAACTATTCACATTCTCACCAGTCTCTGAGTAAAGAAGTTGTTCCTGAATTCCCTATTGGATTTATTAGTGACTACCTTTATTTATGGCCCCCTGTTTTGGACTCCTCCACAAGTGGAAACGTCCTCTCTATGTCTACCCCATCAACCCTTTCATTATCCTAAAGACCTCCATCAGGTGACCCCCTCAGCACTCTCCTTGCTAAAGAAAAGAGCCGCAGCCTGTTCAGTCTTTCCTGATAGTTGAACATTTCTGGTATCAGCTTTGCAAATCTTTTTTGCACCCTCTCCAGTGCTTCTGCATTGTTTTTGTAATACGGAGACCAGACGCACCTTCATGTCTGAAGATTTAGCTTTTCTCTTTTCATCTGCAGGTACATCATCAGATTTTCAGAACTACTCATCAATTTCTGCCATTTACTGTTATTTTAGCACTGATAGCTGAAGGTTCTGAACGAGCACCTCAAAATGAAGCATTCATGCGAGGAACTTGAGCAATAACCTTTGTGTAATCTCTATGCAAACAGTGTTAATACCAAATATCCTGTCTGGCTTCAGGACCTTTATAGTGCACAGATTAAAATTATCTCTGGAATGCACAGTGCTGGCTTAAGGTGTGATAGCGAACCTGCCATTTTTCCACAGTTTGACTGCACCATCAACCTCAATTTTCACAAAAACTGGGTGAAGGTTCAATCCCCATTCTGTCTTATTGTGCAGTCTGCAGAGATGGCAGCCATCCCTCCATGGAGATGAGGGAAAGATTAGAGTAGGTGTCTTGGCAGCTGGCTTGGTGGTCTGGATTGCTTACGCCATACTCAGCTGCGTGAGGTGTGTATATGGAGGTGGTGCAATGGGAGGAAACAATTAGGGAGGGGAGGAAAGGTATAATGCCTCATTGGAGATAACATATTTGCTTGAAAATATGGCTGGACCTTTTCCAAATGTTAACCTTTTCCCAATTATTAAAAATCCAGTGTAAACGGGGCGATGGTGTGGTAACTTGGATGGCACAATGACAGGCGACTGGAGGGTGGAATTAAATATATTCAAAAGATAATTGACAAATATTGTTTTCTCCTCAAGCTCAATGACAGCGTCAATGTACAAGGTCCTAGAAGGGGAAGCCACAGGTTTGTACCATATCCCATCACTCTGCTGAGTTGTTGCTCTCAGGCTTAGTGTTGTGGGAAATGTGCACAGAATATTGGATGGGCTGCACGCCTGCAGTTTCCCAACATACACTCCCATTAGGCAAGGCCCCCATGCTGGGAGGGCGAAGGTGAGAAACTTTCCTTATGCTCGCTTTGCTCGTGTGTGATATCACTTGTATCGTCAGCTTTAAGTTCTTCCAAGCTCTTTCGCTCCCAAAAAATTCCAAAGGTCCCCTTCAGAAAGTTCACAATAGCAGTGAATAAATACTACAGCTTTACAAAATGAAGAATTGTAACAGAGAGTCATAGATAGAGTCATACAGCACAGAAAGAGGCCCTTCGGCCCATTGTGTCTGCGCCGGCCATCAAGCCCTATCTATTCTAATCCCATTTTCCAGCACTTGGTCCGTAGCCTTGTATGCTATGGCGTTTCAAGTGCTCATCTAAATGCTTCTTGAATGTTGTGAGGGCTCCTGCCTCTACCACTCTTTCAGGCAGTGAGTTCCAGATTCCAACCACCCTCTGGGTGAAAAAGTTTTTCCTCAAATCCCCTCTAAACCTCCTGCCCCTTACCTTGAAACTATGCCCCCTGGTTATTGACCCCTCTACTAAGGGGAAAAGTTCCTTTCTATCTACCCTATCTATGCCCCTCATAATTTAGTACACCTCAATCAGGTCCCCCCTCAGCCTTCTCTGCTCGAAGGAAAACAACCCCAGCCTGTCCAGTCTCTCTTCATAGCTGAAGCGCTCCAGCCCAGGTAACATCCTGGTGAATCTCCTCTGCACCCGCTGCAATGCAATCACATCTTTCCTATAGTGTGGCGACCAGAACTGCACACAGTATTCCAGCTGTGGCCTAACTAGCATTTTGTACAGCTCCATCATAACCTCCCTGCTCTTATATTCTATGCCTCGGCTAATGAAGGCAAGTATCCCATATGCCTTTTTAACCACCTTATCTACCTGTCCTGCTGCCATCAGGGATCTATGTACATGCACGCCAAGGTCCCTCTGATCCTCTGTCCGTCCTAGGGTCTTACCATTCATTGTGTCTTCCCTTGCCTTGTTAGTCCTCCCAAAATGCATCAGCTCACACTTTTCAGGGTTAAATTCCATTTGCCACTATTCTGCCCATCTGACCAACCCGTCTATATCGTCCTGTAGCCTGAGGCTTCCCTCCTCGCTATTTACCACTCCACCAATTTTCGTGTCATCTGCGAACTTACTGATCATACCTCCTACATTCATATCTAAATCATTAATGTACACTACAAACAGCAAAGGACCCAGCACCGATCCCTGCGGTACACCACTGGACACAGGCTTCCAGTCATAAAAACAACCTTCGACCATCACCCTCTGCCTCCTGCCACTAAGCCAATTTTGGATCCAATGTGCCAAATTGCCCTGGATCCCATGGGCTCTTACCTTCTTGACCAGTCTCCCATGTGGGACTTTGTCAAAAGCCTTACTGAAGTCCATGTAGACTACATCAACTGCACTACCCTCATCCACATACCTAGTCACCCCCTCGAAAAATTAAATCAAATTGGTTAGACATGATCTCCCCCTGACAAAGCCAAGCTGACTATCCTTGCCTCTCCAAGTGGAGACTAATTCTGTCCCTCAGAATTTTTTCCAATAATTTCCCTACCACTGATGTTAGGCTTACTGGCCTGTAATTCCCTGGTTTATCTCTACTACCCTTCTTGAATAATGGTACTACGTTAGCTGTCCTCCAGTCCTCTGGCACCTCCCCTGTGGCCAGAGAGGTTCTGAAAATTTGTGTCAGAGCTCCTGCAATCTCCTCCCTTGCCTCACACAGCAGCCTGGGATACAATACCAGAGCAAAGGGGTTAGAAGCAGAACACAGTTTGCACAGGCTGGTGAGGACTAAACCTTGGACTTATGGTATGTCTTTGCCTCTTTGGAGCGCATCACATGTACTGGAGATCATTAAGTTCGAGCTGCTGACAAGTTATGTTTGATGTAATGGTTTGGTTTGTGTATTTGACTATAATAATTTGGCAATCTTATTCATTGAGCTGCATCGTGTATTTGTCATTTGGAGAATGTAGAGATTTGGTTGAATGCACAAAAAAAGGAAAACAGAGCAAAACTAATGAGAAGCTAATGCCATACTGGAAGCCTCCTTTTTCAAATCACATTGTTCTGGCAATCTGAATGAGCAGCTAAATTAGGTCCTTATATGCGGTCAGCCTCAATGGCACGCACACGTAATGGGCCTGTTGCACTGAGCAGCATAGCGCTGAACTCTCAGCAGTTCTCTTCACGCTGCTCTCAGCAGCCCTCATTATATAAAGAAGAGTAATGATGTGCACTTTAACTGTATTAAGAGTCGAACCACAGCGTGCCCATAATAGGCTGAATTAAAGCTGTAAGACCTCATGTTCTCCTGGCTCTCCTTCGCTTGAAAAGGATAAACTGCGATAGACTAAAATAGATTGACACTTGACAAGACGACAATTCTGATGGAGATCACTTGGAGTATTCTGCTTCAGACTACCCGTCTTAATAGCAAGAAATGTTACGTGAATTAAGATAGCATTCCATTATAGAAAAGGTTTATTAAGAACTACAATGGAATCTTTACCCCCCGGTCTGTGAGTTTGGAAACATGGGCCCAGAAATTCCATACCTGAGTGCCGGCCGTTAACGCTGGTTTGCTGGAAAAAATTTTTACAGCCGCCTCCGGCGTGGGACACGGTGGCCGCCATTTTGGTGAGGGCCATAGTGCTGTTGTCGACAGCGCTGGCCCCTGAAATGTAAATGAGCAGATCGTGACGTCAATCGGTGTGCAACCCCCAACTTGACGCCATGTCTGCAAACTTGGACGTTCTCGCTTTGTTTAACGCCACGTCCCAAGCACAGAAAAGCGTATGTGAAGCAACCCCGCAGAGACGCTGTCAGCGCTTCTTAAAGGGACACACACATCTTTCAGGTAAATTTGCATTTAAGCTTTTGGACTTTTCAAAATATTTTATTGAAGTAGTGGCTTGGTGCAATAGATGTTAAAAAATTTTAAAGTGTGCAGGGCAGTGCTGCTGGACACATGAAAGGCTTCGGATGGTAAAGGAAGGCCTCGGAGAAGACAGAAAATGCTGGATTTACTCAGCAGGTCGGGCAGCATCTGTGGAGAGAGAAACAGAGTTAACGTCTCAGGTCGAGATGCTGTCTGACCTGCTGAGTATTTCCAGCATTTTTTGCTTTTATTTCAGATTTCCAGCATCCGCTCGCAGAGGGAAGAGGAAGAAGCAGAAGAGGAGGAAGCGGAAGGAAGGATGCAACCCAGACAGCCCCTTTCTGGCTGGGATATCCGGGATGGAATCATCCGCCCGTGGTACCTTTGACCACAATACCAATTCCCCTTTCAACATTTGTCTCACACGTTACCTTCCCTCTCTTACTGACCATCATAGCGTCCTCTTGGCCACAATGCTGAAATAAAAGCCACCACAGAGCAAACTTTCCAATCCAACTTTATCCATATATCCATCCAATATGACATCAAGAAATCAACTAATCCCCCTTATGCATTCCCTTAGTGACTGTCTTATGTGTGCCTTTGCCCATCCTAGTGATGTCATGCAGTGCTACCCCAGTAGCTGCAACATGGTTGGTGGAAGGCTGCTGACTTTCAGTGGGGGACACTGCAGATTGCCTTGCAGGGCGACCTCAAGGAGCTGGTGGCTGGGAGTATGAAATCAAGTGATGGTGTTTCTTCTTCTTCGACACTCTCCTCTCCCTCTTCTTGGTCAACCACTGGCTGGGCAGGCTGCATTTCTTGGGTGTGTGAAATGAGGAAGGTACAGGATAGAATTGCGGTGCGGGAAGAGCGGGAAAGCAAGAGATGCAAGCTTACACCATGCACACCTTGCAAATCAGAAGACATTGTAGGATG
This sequence comes from Squalus acanthias, assembly GCA_030390025.1. Lineage (NCBI taxonomy): Eukaryota > Metazoa > Chordata > Chondrichthyes > Squaliformes > Squalidae > Squalus > Squalus acanthias. The sequence goes on along the minus strand of CM059425.1, from coordinate 110,314,092 downwards.
ATGTGGAGATGCCGGTGTTGGACTGGGGTGGACAAATGTGAGAAGTCGCACAACACCAGGTTATAGTCCAACAGCTTTATTTGAAATCACAAGCTTTCGGAGCGCTGCTCCTTCGTCACCTGAATTCTTTCAGCCCTGCCGCTGGCCAAGGGCTCAGCCATGCCCCTGCCAAGAATGGCCAGCACGGTCTCCTCCAAGGGGGTGAGGTGAAACTAGGAATGTGAGGTGTGCCTCGTGTTTGGTAGAGATTGTTGCTAGGTGAGTGATAGGGTGGAGGTCGTGCAATGAGCAATGTGTGAGGCTCGTGGTGCAGTTGGTAGGAGATGGCTTTTGAAGATGCATTCACTGACCTTGACCACTGGTCTGAGGTCATGAAGCTTCTTTGGGTACAGGAGACAGGTGGTGGGGGCGACAGTGCTGGCAGTGACGGCTTCAGTGATCTGTTCCCACATCGTTCTTTCTAGAGGGCCTCCTGGCCGCTGTGGGTAGAGGACCTCTCTTGCAGTGTTGACCCCCTGCACAAGTCTGGAGTGCTGCGTGCGAGACCCTCAGTGCTGCTTTCCTGGCTTTTTGAGCCATTTGTGTTAGTGCTGAAGCATTTTTCCCCATTTTTCTACGTGCGGAAGGCAGTTCAGCTTTAAGAGCTGAAGACTGCCTATTTTTTAATGATTTTTATTTTTTTCATTTTAGAAGGCAGTCCTCCTTTAAGGGTTCGAGACTGCTTTCTAAAATGACAGGCTAGCTTTAAGAGAATGCTACCTCGCTCGAGGGGCACTACGGCCACTCTACATTGGGCCTCCTGCTGAGACTACCGCTGGAAAACCAGTCTTGCACTCCAGGTTTTGTGCTGCGCTATTATTGCGGGTGGCCATTAACTTCGGCCTGCGGTGGCACCGGCACGTTTACGGCCCACTAAAATTTCTAGGCCACAATGTTTTTAAGCAGCAGTGGGAAGGGAGCAAGTGGCTGACAGTGGAAGTTTTTATATCCCCACTTATAATTTGCATTGGAGTAAAAAAAAAACACTTGAAAACATGTGGTGGGTTAGTTGACCATGAATAGTGCCATGGGATATTGCGTACCTGCTTGGCTCAGGTACTGGAGTACCAAGTTTGCCACGCAAGATTGACTAACAACAGAAACAACAACTTGCATTTATATAGCGCCTTTAAAGTAGTAAAACGTCCCATGGCGCTTCACTGGAGCGATTATCAAATAAAATTTGACACCGAGCCACATAAGGAGATATTAGGGCAGGTGACCAAAAGCTTGGTCAAAGAGGTAGGTTTTAAGGAGCGTCTTAAAGAGGAAAGAGAGGCAGAGAAGTTTCGGGAGGAAATTCCAGAGCTTAGGGCCTTGGCAGCTGAAGGCACCGCCGCAGATGTTGGAGTGATTAAAATCAGGGATGCTGAAGAGGCCAGAGTTAGAGGAGTGCAGATAGGGAGGGGCAAGCCCATGGAGGGTTTTGAAAATATCTAAACTTCTATTGCCAGACATGTCATTTTCAAACCACCTTGACCATAAGGAGACCTATTCCGCCCCCTCCCCCCCCCCCCTCCACTTTGCCAAGTAGGGTAGTTACGTTTCCATTAGAGAACTGACAATTACAAGTTTGGCGTACAGCAGATATTAGAAGCTCCTCATGGACAGCGCGATGAGCAGCACAACTCAACATAAAATGTGTTCTCATACCAGGACTCCTTTAGCATCTGTCGTCCCAAGTCTCAGTGTTTCTTCATCAGCTATATGACTGGCATTTGGCCTTCAGTACTAGAATAATCTACACAGGCAGCTTGCACTACCCCAACTATCTTGACATTCCAGATGTCAAGTTTAATGCTGCATACCAGGTTGAATCATCTGGGTCTTCATGTAAGGGCTTTGGCACAAAAGTGTGCCTACTATGAGGCTGACTCTTCAGGGTATTCAAGGACAGATTGTTGTAGCTTGGAGACATCCTTCCCTATAATCACTTTCCCTTTTTTACACCAATTCATCTTACAGCTTGATCCTGGATCATCAGGCTGAATTGTTTGCAATGTCATGGTGTTGCACAATCTGAAAGATACTGATTGAAAGATTTAAGGAGCCTTGGCGAGTTGCTGTTGTGCATCCTGTAGATAGTACACACTGCAGCCATGGTGCGCTGTTAATGGAGGGAATCGATGTTTGAGATGGTGGATGGGCTGCTGATCAAGTGAACTACTGTGTCCTGGATGGTGTCGAGCTTCTTGAGTGTTGTTGCAGCTGCACTCATCCAGGCAAGTGGAGAGTATTTCATCACACTCCTGACTTGTGCCTTGTAGATGGTGAGGAGGTTTTGGGGAGTCATGAGGTGAGTCACTCACCACAGAATACCCAGCATCTGACCTGGACTAGTAGCCACGGCATTTATGGGCTGGTCCAGTTGAGTTTCTGGTCAATGGTGACCTCCAGGATGTTGATGGTGAGGGATTTGGTGATGGTGATACCTTTGAATGTCAAGGACTCTCATTGAAGATGGTCATTGGCTGGAACTTGTGTGGTGTGAATGTTGCTTGCCACTTATCAGTCCAAGCCTGGATGTTGTCCTGGTCTTGCTGCGTTTGGGCATGGACTGCTTCATTTTCAGAGCACGGATGTGAGCAGTAAGGGGAAGGCTTCCCCAAGGTGGCTACGGCCTAACACCCTGGTCAAGTTTAGCCTCTGAGGTGGCTGACGGCCTAACACCTCCAACAGCTCGAGAGATGACCCAACGGAAGTGACCGCTGCAGCAGACTGCAGGAATCCACCCAATCCAAGACCACCGTACTGCCTCCCCGTCCGTCCGGTCGTGGCATTCCGATTCGGGAGTCGTAGATCGCCCTCTACTGTCACGGGTTGTATGTCTATTATACTCAGCTTAAACCATATGTAATATCTGATTATGCTTTAAAATTGTAGCTCTTCAATAAAAAGCCTTGCAACTCCTAAGACCCTTTGGGTAATCTGTGTGTGACCTGTGATCCTAATCGTACAGTGATGTCAGAAGTGGGATCACAGAGTTAGGAGTTGTGAGGTTCCAGTTGGGGGGACTGGAGGGTGTTGTGTTTTCGCTCTCTGAAAGAAGGGAGCGGGAAAGAGCGTGTTGAAAAGTAAAACCAGAAATACAATGGCGTTGGCATATCATCGAGAATTATTAATAGACAGTTTGGCAGGAAAAGTCGGTAAGGCGTTCTAGGAATTTTAGAAGATAGCCGCGGGAACTATGATTGCATTCTTGACAAACGTACGGCAGACATCCACCAAAATAAACGTACGCTGAAAAAAGGCCGGGATCAGTTGGCGTACGGGGCACACGCATGTGCTGCGCTGGTAAATCAGGAGGTTAAAGGGTTAAGGGAGTCAATATGCCGGCTGCAGCAGGACAACTCTGAGCTCCGCACCCAGCTGTCCCGGGAGCAAAGAGAACATGAGAAAACACAGCGTGCCCAAAGGAAGCTGGAATAGATCCTAGACAACGACATTGAGTTACAGGCAGAGAACTGTAGGTTGAGAGAGGAGTTGGAAGATGCAGTCAGGAAAGTGTAGCTATGAATAGTAAATTGATAGCTTTCTCTTGGAGACATTTGTGTCCTTGCCTATAATGAACTTCTAAAGAAAACTGAATTTGATAGTCCGGCCACTACCCAAGACATCGGGACCATGCCGAGGAAGATGAGCAAAGATCTCCAGACAATCTTTTGGTCGGATCACCTGAAAGCCCGAGAATGGCTTGTATCGGATGGCACGTGTGGCACGATTACCATCTGCAAATGCGTGGTGAATCTGCACTGAAGAACGGGTCTCAGACATGCTCAGTTACTTGACAACAGCAAGACATGAAATGGTTAATGTGGCTCAGGAGAGCGAGACAACTTTTAAAGCATTGACACATACTCCATCGAGAAACTATCTAGTTAATGAAACAATCAGAATAGAGTTAAACACACTGGTACCTGTTAGAGGGATTGAAATTGAAGTTGAAGTGGAGAGTTACATGGAATTTGGATTGGGACAATTGAGGGCCAAGGAGAAATCATGTTTAGTAAGAATTATCCACAAGATGGATACGAGTAAAAGAGAGATCTGGAGAATCTTTTAAGTCCATGATTTGTTGATTAGATGTTAAACTGTAATGTCGCTTGAAATGATTGTAAGACTGAATTTAACTGTGACTGTAATCATTGTGTTTTGTAGGTAACAGAGCATGGGGAAAAACCAGTACGAATCCAGTATGAGGTAGTTTTGGTGGTGCCTCCTGTGTCACTAAGACCGCAACTACCATGCTTTACGGGTCAAACAGGACCTGTCCCATCAACCAACACGTCTTACTCAATATCAAAACCTATGCTCAGGTGACACTGACAGTAAATGAGATACTTAAGTATGAGCTGCACAAGTCTGTGGCACAATTCGGATAATACATTTCTGACGAAAGGTCTTCGACCTGAAACGTTAACTCTGTTTCTCTCTCCACGGATGCTGCCTGGCCTGCTGAGTTTTTCCAGCGTTTTCTGTTGTTATTTCGGATTTCCAGCATCTGCAGTATTTTGCTATCGTAATAAATTTCCCTGTTGTCTCAGGGCTTCAGTGAGCTCATGAGGCAACTGAACTCCTCCCTAAAGCATTTTTATGTTTTGGAGCAAGACAACTCGAGAATGGATATTGAAATTGACAGCATAGAGGACAACTCACACTGGTGGGATATTGGGCTTAATATATCAGCACACCCTTAGGTTCATATTATTTCACACGCTCTGGTAGTTCTCCGACTTGTAATGATAGTGTATTTGATATATGTAACCTGTGTAGTAAGACTTTGATACATAAAGCCAATTGGGTACTCATGCCTATGACTAACCAGCACCAACAAATTAATTGAGCACACCGAAAGAGAAGATCCGAAGCAACGTACAGGAGACCCCAGGCGGGGTCAAATCAGGAAAGATAGAAGAAACAGAGGATTCCCCAGGCGGGGCAGAATTGGAACACTGGAACAGTGAATTGAATTTGAGTAAGGGGTCAGAGGTTGCTTCCCCCCCCTCAAAGGAATGGACTGTATGGAAAGGGGAAATCTTCATTTTTGAGACTCCCTACTAATGCCCAAGTTGAGAGAGCAAGAAGAACTAGCTAGATTAGTCAAGAGCCGACTGTGAGAAGTCAATAAGGATATTTCCTTCTCAAGGTGGGGAGATGTAAGAAATCGTGGATTGAAAGAAATAATAGTCTGTTACGGGTTCCCTAGATCAGCAGTTTGCCGAAGTTGATGACACAGAAAGATTCCAGTCACGTCAGAAAAATAGCTGTACAGAGAGCTGAATTACAAGGTCAGAACACAAAAACAGGCCTTTGAGTGGGCATAGCTAGGTCTGATAAGGGATGCAGTAGGGAGCTGTAGGATAAACAAGCTGTCTACAAAGAGGGCAACAAGACCTTTAGAACAGAGATAAGGAGGAAAATGACCTCATGAGGCTGGAAGGGGGCTGTCATAGGTAGCCTCTCCCTTGTAATTGGACAATAGGATGGGGTACAAATGATTGACACCAGGTATCCACCAGCCCACCGAAATAACTATAAATATAGACCACCAAGAGAGGAAATCAGACAGTTGGGGCGAAGGCTTCCCCAAGGTGGCTACGGCCGAACACCTTGGTCAAGTTTAGCCTCTGAGGTGGCTGACGGCCTAACACCTCCAACAGCTCGAGGGATGACCCAACAGAAGTGACCGCTGCAGCAGACTGCAGGAATCCACCCAATCCAAGACTACCGTACTGCCTCACCGTCCATCTGGTCATGGCATTCTGATTCGGGAGTCGTAGATCGCCCTCTACTGTCACGGGTTGTATGTCTATTATGCTCAGCTTAAACCATATGTAATATCTGATTATGCTTTAAAACTGTAGCTCTTCAATAAAAAGCCTTGCAACTCCTAAGACCCTTTGGGTGACCTGTGATCCTAATCATATAATGGTGTAGGTATGTGAACGCACGAAGCGCAGTAAACAAGGTTGGTGAGCTGCAGGCGCAAATAGCCACATGGGAATATGATGTTGTGGCAATAACGGAGACCTGGCTCAAAAAAGGGCAGGATTGGGTATTAAATATTCCTGGATACAAGGTGTTCAGGAAAGATAGGGAAGGAAAGATAGGAGTTGGGGTGGCAGTATTGGTTAAGGAGAATGTTACAGTGCTGGAGAGAGAGAATGTCCTGATGGGGTCAAGGACAGAATCTATATGGCTCGAGTTAAGAAATAATAGAGATGCCATTACACTACTAGGTGTATACTATAGGCCACCAACTAATGGGAAAAATATGGAGGAACAAATTTACAGAGAAATTACAGAGAGATGCAAGAATTATAGAGTAGTGACAATGGGGGACTTCAACTATCCTAATATACACTGGGATAGTAATAGTGTAAAGGGCAGAGAGGGGGAAGAATTTCTGAAGTGTGTTCAGGAGAACTTTCTTGATCAGTATGTTTCTGGCGCAACGAGGAAGGAGGCATTGCTGGATCTGGTTCTGGGGAATGAGGTACGTCAAGTGGAGCAAGTGTCAGTAGGTGAACATTTAGAGAACAGTGATCATAGTATCATAAGGTTTAGATTAGCTATGGAAAAGGACAGGGAGCAAGCTAGAGTAAAAATTTCAGTGGGATGAGAACGCATCTGGCTCGGCTAAATTGGAATCAAAGATTGACAGGCAAAACTGTAATACAACAATGGGCCGCGTTTAAAGAGGAAATATTTCGGGTACAGTCGAGGTACATTCCCACTAGAGGGAAAGGTAGTGCAACTAAAGTCAGAGCTCCCTGGATGACGAAAGAGATAGAGAGTAAGATGAGGCAGAAAAAGAGCATGTATGACAGATGTCAGGTCAAGAATACAGCTGAGAATCAGGCTAAGTATAGAAAGTTCAAAGGAGAAGTGAAAAGGAAAATAAGAGGGGCAAAGAGATGGTATGAGACAGTATGAAAATAGAATGGCAGCTAACATAAAAGGTAATCCAAAAGGCTTCTATAGGCATATAAATATACATATGATACAAATAAATACAGAAGACAGCTGCAGACTGCAGGAAGATATCAATGGACTAGTCAGGTGGAAGAACAGTGGCAAATGGAATTCAATCCGGAGAAGTGCGAGGTAATGCATTTGGGGAGGGCTAATAAGGCAAGGAATACACAATAAATGGTAGGACACTGAGAATTGCAAAGGATCAGAGGGACCTTGGAGTGCATGTCAACAGATCCCTGAAGGTAGCAGGACAGGTAGATGAGGTGGTTAAGAAGGCATATGGGATACTTGCCTTTATTAGTCGAGGCATAGAATATAAGAGCAGGGAGGTTATGCTTGAATTTAAAAACACGAGTTAGGCCACAGCTAGAGTACTGCGTGCAGTTCTGGTCACCACATTACAGGAAGGATGTGATTGCACTAGAGAGGGTACAGAGGAGATTTACGAGGATGTTGCCTGGGCTGGGGAATTTTAGCTATGAGGAAAGATTGGATAGGCTGGGGTTGTTTTCTTTGGAGCAGAGGAGGCTGAGGGGAGACCTAATTATACGAGGGACCTAGATAGAGGGGATAGGAAGGATCTATTTCCCTTAGCAGAGGGGTCGATAACCAGGGGGCACAGATTTAAAGTAATTGGTAGGAGGTTTGGAGGGGATTTGAGGAGAACTTTTTTCACCCAGAGGATGGTGGGGGTCTGGAACTCACTGCCTGAAAGGGTGGTAGAGGCAGAAACCCTCATCACATTTAAAAAGTACTTGGATATGCACCTGAAGTGCCGTAACCTACAGGGCTACGGACCAAGTGCTGGAAAGTCAGATTAGGCTGGATAGCTCTTTGTCGGCCGGCGCAGACACGATGGGCCGAAATGGCCTCCTTCTGTACTGTAAATTTATATAATTCTATGAAATAGTAAACGGGTAGTAAGAGGAGGGGTGGGGCCGATTACGGACCAAAAAGGAGACATATGCATGGAGGCAAACAGTATGGCTGAGGAGCTAAATGAGTACTTTGCATCTGTCTTCACCAAGGAAGTGGATGCTGCCATAGACATAGTGAAGGATGAGCTAGAGGAGATACTGGATGGAATAAAAATTGATAAAGAGGAGGTACTAGAAAGGCTGACTGTACTTAAAGTAGATAAGTTACCAGGACCAGATGGGATGCATCCGAGGATGCGAAGGGAAGTGAAGGAAGAAATCGCGGAGGTACTGGCCATAATCTTCTAATCCTCCTTAGAAATGGGGCTGGTGCCAGAGGACTGGAGAATTGCAAATGTTACACCATTGTTCAAAAAATGGGTGTAAAGATAAACCCAGCAACTATAGGCCAGTCAGTTTAACCTCGGTAGTGGGGAAGCTTTTAGAAACAAAAATCAGGGACAAAATTAACAGTAACTTGCACAAGTGTGGATTAATTAAGGAAAGCCAGCATGGATTTGTTAAAGGCAAATCGTGTTTAACCAACTTGATCGAGTTTTTTGATGAGGTAACAGAAAGGGTTGATGAGGGCAATGCAGTTGACATGGTGTACATGGATTTCCAAAAGGCGTTCGACAAAGTGCCACATAATAGGCTTGCCAGCAAAGTTGAAGCCCGTGGAATAAAAGGGACATGGATACGAAATTGGCTAAGTGACAGGAAACAGAGAGTAGTGGTGAATGGTTGTTTTTCGGAATGGAGGAAGGTATACAGTGGTGTTCCCCAGGGGTCAGTTCTAGGACCACTGCTTCTCTTGATATATATTAATGATTTGGATGTGGGTGTACAGGGCACATTTTCAAAATTTGCAGATGACACAAAACTTGGAAGTATAGTGAACAAGTGAGGATGGTGACAGACTTCAAGAGGACATAGACAGGCTGGTGGAATGGGCGGACACGTGGCAGATGAAATTTAACGCAGAAAAGTGCAAAGTGATACATTTTGGTAGAAAGAATGGAGAGAGGAAATATAAACTAAAGGGGACAATCCTAAAGGGGGTGCATGAACAGAGAGACCTTGGGTTATATGTGCACAAATCGTTGAAGGTGGCAGGGGCAGGTTGAGAAAGCAGTTAAAAAAGCTTATGGGATCCTGGGCATCATGAATAGAGGTATAGAGTACAAAAGCGTGGAAATTATGATGAGCCTGTATTAAACACTGGTTCGGCCTCAACTGGAGTATTGTGTCCAATTCTGGGCACCGCACTTTAGGAAGGATGTGAAGAAAAGATTTACGAGAATGATTCCTGGGATGAGGGACTTCAGTTACGTGGATAGACTGGAGAAGCTGGGGTTGTTCTCCTTAGAGCAGAGAAGGGTGAGAGGAGATTTGATAGAGGTGTTCAAAATCATGAGGGGTCTGGACAGAGTGGATAGAGAAACTGTTCCCATTGACAGAAGGGTCAAGAATCAGAGGACACAGATTTAAGCTGATTGGCAGACGAACCAAAGGTGACATGAGGAAAAACTTTTTTACTCAGCGAGTGGTTAGGATCTGGATTGCATAAAAACATAAGAACATAAGACGTAGGAGCAGGAGCAAGTCATTTGGCCCCTCGAGCCTGCTCCGCCATTCAATAAGATCATGGCTGATCTGATCTTGGCCTCAACTCCACTTCCCTGCCCGTTCCCCATAACCCTTGACTCCTTTACTTTTCAAAAATCTGTCTATCTCCATCTTTAATATATTCACTGACCCAGCCTCCACAGCTCTCTGGGGAAGAGAATGCCTGAAAGGGTGGTGGAGGCAGATTCAATCACAGCATTCAAAAGGGAGTTGGATAAGTACCTGAAGGAAAAAGATTTGCAGGGCTATGGGGAAAGGGCGGGGGAGTGGGACTAGCTGAAGTGCTCCTGCAGAGAGCCAGCACGGACTCAACGAGCTGAATGGCCTCCTTCTGTGCTGTAACTATTCTATTCTATGAATTGAGAATGGAACTGATCACTGTGCAATCATCAGCAAATATCCCCACTTCTGGAGGGAAGATCATTGAAGAAGCAGCTGAAGATGGTTGGGCCTAGGACACTGCCTTGAGGAACTCCTGCAGCGATGTCCTGGGGCTGTGATGATTGACCTCCAATAACCACAACCATCTTCCTTTGTGCTAGGTATGACTCCAGCCAGTGGAGTGTTTCCCCCCCCGATTCCCATTGACTTCAGTTTTACTAGGGCTCCTTGGTGGAATTCAGCTCTTTTGTCCATGTTTGGACCAAGGCCGTAAAGAGGTCCGGAGATGAATGGCCCTGGCAGAACCCAAACTGAGCATCGGTGAGCAGGTTACCTGTCATTGTGAGAACCTTAGACTATTCTTCAACTCTGCTCGAACCAGGAAAGAACTAGGACAGAATCTGCAATTGAGGATTTGCTCTAACTTTCAATTTGGATTCCCTCTGAATTTGCTGCACCTACCGCACAGATGGAAAAATGTGGTGCCATTAAATCAATTTAGTTACACTCTGTGAGAGGAGATCAAACATACAGTTTGTGCAGTCAGGCTGTGTCCACAGCTTTTACATACAAGCCTCAGCATGCCTTGTGTCAGTGGTGTGGCATAAGAGTGGAATCAAATTTTGAATACAAGCTAATGTAAGAATCAGATGCTTGACTCATAAGAAAGAAAAGTAGAGCAACTTCAAAAAATTGGGCAGGGGAATAGAAACACAAATAGATTAAGAACAGAAACCTGGGACCTAATTTTTGTTGCGGTGATCAGCTTGTTCACAATTTCCATGAGACCACTATTGTTTTCTCCTCTACGACTGACCATCCTTGGTTTTGAGCACAGCCAATTTCTGGTTTTTTTAAAATTCATTCCTGGGATGTGGGTGTCGCTGGCAAGGCCAGCATTTATTGCCCATCCCTAATTGCCCTTGAGAAGGTGGTGGTGAGCCGCCCTTCTTGAACCGTTGCAGTCTCTGTGGTGAAGGTACCCCCACAGTGCTGTTAGGGAGGGAGTTCCAGAATTTTAACCCAGCGACGATGAAGGAACGGCGATATATTTCCAAGTCAGGATAGTCTGTGTCTTGGAGGGGAACTTGGAGGTGGTGGTGTTTCCATGCGCCTGCTGCCCTTGTCCTTCTAGGTGGAAGAGGTCGCTGGCTTGGGAGGTGCTGTGGAAGAAGCCTTGGCGAGTTGCTGCAAAGCATCTTGTAGATGGTACACACTGCAGCCACGGTACGCCGGTGGTGGTGGAGGGAGTGAATGTTTCAGGTGGTGGATGGGGTGCCAATCAAGCAGGCTGATTTGTCCTGGATGGTGTCAAGCTTCTTGAGTGTTGTTGGAGCTGCACTCATCCAGGCAAGTGGAGAGTATTCCATAACACTCCTGACTTGTGCCTTGTGGATGGTGGAAAGGCTTTGGGGAGTCAGGGAGGTGAGACACTCGCCGCAGAATATCCAGCCTCTGACCTACTCTTGTAGCTACAGTATTTATGTGGCTGGTCCAGTTAAGTTTCTGGTCAATGGTGACCCCCAGGATGTTGATGATGAGGGATTCGGTGATGGTAATGCCATTGAATGTCAAGGGGCAGTAGTTAGATTATCTCTTGTTGGAGATAGACATTTCCTGGCACTTGTGTGGCGCAAATGTTACTTGCCACTTACTTGCCCAAGCTTGAATGTTTTCCAGGTCTTGCTGCATGTGGGCATGGACTGCTTCATTATTTGGGGAGTTGCAAATGGAACTGAAACTGTGCAATCATCAGTGAACATCCCCACTTCTGACCTTATGATGGAGGGAAGGTCATTGATGAAGCAGCTGAAGATGGTTAGACTCTTGATTACAGACAACCTCTGCATATAAATAATCACCGTCTCCAAAAAAAAGGTCCAATTGTTCTGCCAACCTCCTATCTCCACTAGCACAAGCATCTACTATGAATATGTATAAAATAAATAATTCCAAAGACTGATACGGTATAGATGACAACTGGTTACCTCTGTTCATACACCATCAGCACTGGCCAAGGCAAGGGTTACAATGCGCACACATTTCACCTGTACGGCTATTCATTCAACATCTGGCATCCCTCATAATGAATATGACAATTCTTTGTTTTTCTGAGCGCGATTTTGCCCTTGTTTTCCCCACACCCCCTCTCACCATTGCATGTCAACATGAGAGAAAGAAAAAGAGAACACAAAATGATACCCGAAGGGGATTGAATTTCATAATTGATAACGCACTTGCTAATGTGTTCACATAAAATTCCATGTGTGCAATTTTAACACAATCATCAGCCCACTTCAAATAAGTACTTTATTGGGGCAGAGTAGAGGGAGTTTTAGTCTGCATGTGGCTGTGTAGAACTGATTGGGAGTACTGGATACATTGGGTGACAAACAGAAGATGATGGCATGGATGATCCTCATAACACACAAACCACCTCACAAAATATACGTTAACAGAAAAGTATGGCGAGAATTGTTTGGGCAGATTTTTATGTAATGCCACAGTTGGTGAGGCCATTCATTTTTCTTTTTTTTCCAAGGCACATATTTCACAGAACTATAGAAGTTCACAGCAGAAAAGGAAACCATTTGACCCATTGCGTCTGTGCCGACTTTTTGCTAGAGCAACTCAAAACTAATCCCACTGCCCAAGTCCTATTGTCCTGTATCATCACCTGCATCAAACATTTGTCCAGCTTTTAAGTCGAAGATGCAATGGTCTCTGCCTCAACCACTTCCTGGGGCAAAGCATTCCGTGCTCCAACAACCTACTGAGTAAAGAAATGTTTTGGAGATAGTGCAGAGGAGATTTACCAGAATGGAACCAGGGATGAGGGACTTCCGTTATGTGGAAAGACTGTAGAAGCTGGGATTGTTCTCCTTAGAACAGAGAAGGTTAAGCGGAGATTTGATAGAGGTGCTCAAAATTATGAGGGGTTAAGAAGACGACTTGCATTTATATAGCGCATTTCATGACCACCGGATGTCTCAAAGCGCTTTACAGCCAATGAAGTACTTTTGAAGTGGAGTCACTGTTGTAATGTGGGAAACGCGGCAGCCAATTTGCGCACAGCAAGCTCCCACAAACAGCAATGTGAAAATGCCCAGATAATCTGTTTTTGTTATGTTGGTTGAGGGAGAAATATTGCCAGGACACCGGGGATAACTGCCTTACTCTTCTTCGAAATAGTGCCATGGAATCTTTTACGTCCACCTGAAAGAGCAGACGGGGCCTCGGTTTAACGTCTCATCCGAAAGACGGCACCTCCGACAGTGCAGCACTCTCTCAGCACTGCACTGGAGTTTCAGCCTAGCTTTATGTGCTCAAGTCCCTGGAGTGGGACTGTGAACCCACAACCTTCTGACTCAGAGGCGAGTGTGCTACCACTGTAGAGTAAATGGGGAAAAATTGTTTCCACTGGCAGGAGGGTTGGTAGCCAGAGGACACAGATTTAAGATAATTGGTAAAAATCCAGGAGGGAAATGAGAAATTATTTTACGTAGCGAGTTGTTATGATATGCACTACCTGAAAAAGGTGATGGAAGCAGGTTCAATAATAACTTTCAAAAGGGAATTGGAATATATACTTGAAAAGGAGAAATTTGCAGGACGATGTGCAAAAGGCAGGCGAGTGGGACTAATTGGATAGCTCTTTCAAAGAGCCGGCACAGGCATGAAGGCCCGAATGGCCTCTTTCTGTGTTGTATGATTCTATATCTCCTAATCTCTGTCCTCACTGTCTTTGTGACAATTTTAAACCCTTTGTGACTGACTCTCCATCCAGAGGGAATAGTCTTTTTTTTTATTCACTCCACCAAAGCCCTTCATAATTTAAAAACATTTTAAACATCCTCTTAGCCTTCTCTGCTCCAGCAGAAATAGCCCCTCTGTCTCTCGTTTCTCTTTTGTGCAGTCAGTAAATATTGTGATTGCTTTCCCTGTGCCCAAGTCCAAATCATCCACATATACTAAGAACAAAAGTGGATCCATCACTGACCCCTGGGGCACACCACTTAGAATCATTCTCCAATCCGAGGAACACCCATTTACCCTAACTGTTTCCTGTTCATCAACCAACTTTCTATCCATGCTGTTACATTTCCTCTTATACCATACACTTGAACTTTTTTTAACAAGTCTCCTGTGAGACACTTTATTGAACGCCTTCTGAAAATCCATAAACTCTACATCTGTTTCATTCCCTTGATCTATCCAATCAGTCACTTCTTCAAAAAACTCCAATATGAGTGGAATTTGCGCTAGCTGTTTTTGATTAATGCATAGAATTCTAAATGCTCACTAATTTTATCTCATTTACGGATTCTAAGAGTTTTTCCAACAACTGAAGTTAGTGACCCATTTATATATATATATATGTATCTCCCTTCTTGAACAAAGATGTTACATGGCCAGTTTTCAAGGCACAATTTGGATGTTTGAGGATTGAAAAATTGCAGTCATAGCTTCTGCTATCTCATCTTTAACTTCATTCAACAGTCTAAAGTGCATGCCAACAGGCCCCACTGACCTATCCACCTGAGTTCTGCTAATTTTTGTTTCAGAACCAATTTCTTTTTTACAGCTCTCTCTCACAATTGTCCCAATTCCTCCTCTAATTCGGCTGCATTCTCACTTCCACCATCATTTGTAAAAATACAATGCAAAATATTTATTTAATATCTCCACCATATCTTCATCCTCTACAATTAGACCTCGTCCGTCATCCCTGAGTGGTCTTAGGCTCTCTATTATTTTACTTTTTATATGCTTATAAAGCCCTTGCTATTTCCTTTTATATTATCCACAAACCTTTTTTCATATTCCATTTTGCTCTTCCAATCTCTCTTTTCACCTCCTCACCACACTTTGTCTTCTTCAGGAGTATCTCTGGAATTGTTAGCTCTGATTTTATGTTTGCCCTTGTTTCAGTTTAGTTTTAATCTCTCTAACCATGGAACTCTATCCTTTGCTGCACCCCCTTTTCAACATATAGGAATATATTTATTTTGTACTCTATCCATCTCGCATTTGGAGATTTTTCACACTTGTTTGCTAACATTTCTGCCCAGTTAATTTGGGCGAGATCCTCTCCTATCTCACTGAAGTATGTTGTGGTCACTATTTCCCAAATGCTCTCCATTAACACATCAGTAATTTTCCCACACTTCATTTCCCAGAATTAAATAAAGGAATGCTTCTTTCTTTGTTGGACTAGAAGCGTACTGATCTAGGAAGGATTCCTTGATGTACTATAAAAAGCATTCCCCACTTTGACCACCTGTATTGTAATTTCTTTTGGATAGTTAAAATCACCCAATATTACTACCCTGTTGTTCTTACGTATCCTTCTGAACTGCCTGCTGATCTCCCCCTCTATCTTATCTCCACTCTTTGGCGGTCTGTAATTCACACCGAGAATTATACCATTTCCCTTCCAATTTCTTAACTCTATCTGTATCAATTATGTCTGAACACTATCCCCTCGGACATCCTCACATTCTACTGCTGTAACAGAATCCTCCACTAATACTGTCACCCCACCCGCTTCCTTCTTTCTCTATCTCTCCTGCAAATGCTATAACCAGGAATATTCAGCAAAACTTAAGCCATATCTATTCCCCTGACTAAAGAATACTCCACTACTACCACTCTTCTAGTCTACCTGCCTCTAAACCCCTTTCCTCCCCCTCAGTAGTCCTTTGCTCCAGTTATAGACACAGCTTGAAATCAACGGAAATGAAAATGAGGTAGTTTCTATAACTGGTGGCAAATCAGAAATGTCAGTTTCACACCCTGGCAGCAAGCTGAAAATTGGCCCATTTGTAGGTATTGGACGGTACCAGTAACTTTCTGAACTGCCATGCTTTCAGCTGCCTAGGCCCTAAGCTCTGGAATTCTCTCCGTAAACCTTTCTGCACGTCTACTGCGCTCTCCTCCTTTAAGATGCTCCTTAAAACCTACCTCATTGACCAAACTTTTGGTCATCTGTCCTGATAGCTCCTCAGGTGGCTCATTGTCAAATTTTATTTGATGATGCTCCTGTGAAGGGCCTTGGGATGTTTTACTGCATTAAAGGTGCTATATAAATGCAAGTTGTTGTTGTTGTTAAGTTCTACTTCCCTCTGCTGCCCCAGTGGATGATCACCCATTGCAAGGGGGTTGCAGTATAAGAGTAAGGAAGTCTTGCTGCAATGATATCGTTCTTTGGTGAGACCACACCTGGAGTACTGTGCACAGTTTTGGTCTCCTTACCTAAGGAAGGATATACTTGCCATAGAGGGGGTGCGCACTGAAGGTTCACTAGATTGATTCCTGGCATGAGAGGGCTGTCCTATGAGGTGAGATCGAATAGATTGGGCCTATACTCTCTGGAGTTTAAAAGAATGAGGGGTGTTCTCATTGAAACGTCTAAAATTCTTAGAGGGCTTGACAGGGTGGATGCTGAGAGGCTGTTTTCCCTGACTGGAGAGTCTAGAACCAGGGGTCATAATTTCAGGATAAGGGGTCGGCCATTTCGGACTGAGATGAGGAGAAGTTTCTTCACCCAGAGGGTTGTGAATCTTTGGAATTCTCCATCCCAGAGAGCTGTGGATGCGCAGTCGATGAGTATATTCAAGACTGAGATCGATAGATTTTTCGGCACTAAGGGAATCAAGGGATATGGGGATAGGGCAGGAAAGTGGAGTTGATGTAAAATTTCAGCCATGATCTTATTGAATGGCAGAGCAGGCTCGAGGTGCCATACAGTCTACTGCAGCTCCTATTTCTTATGTTCTTAAGTTCCTCTCTGCACTATCCCTGTGTTCTGAACTATCTGGCACTGCCTCTTGGGTGACCACATTATGGAGAGTATGATCCAGAAATCCCTTATCCTCTTTGATCCCGTGAAGTGTTGCTAATTGTCTCTTGAGCACATATATCTGCTGCTCCAGAGACTGAATTTCCTGAAACACAGTTGAACACAGATGGTGCAGTGAGAAAAAAAATCAAGTCACAGTGGCATCAGTGAAAGTAATCTGCAATAGAGTTTAATATTTTAAATCATCAGGATATGGAAAACATCGAATCATAAAATGTTACAACACAGCAACAGGACATTTGGCCCATTAATTCTAATGAATGGCAAAGGGACATGATTTATATCCTACTTCTCTCAATGATTATAATTCACCCATGACTTTGTCGCAGGTGAGTTATGAGGTCAATCCACCCATAAGGTATAAATAAAATCTTATAGCTCCTTATCATGGTTGAAGATTTTAAAAAACGTTGATGACTTTGTTGCACATAGCACACAGAGGAAATCTTCCCCGTGTATTCTTTGCATCTCCTGTGGCTGCTGTACAATAGAAACAGTCCTGAGAGTATTAGAACATAATAAGAACATAAGAAATAGGAGCAGGAGTAGGCCAATCGGCCCTTCGAGCCTGCTCCGCCATTCAATAAGATCATGGCTGATCTGATCCTCACCTCAAATCTAAAGAACACAAGAAGTAGGAGCAGGACCCGGCCACTCAGCCCCTGGGCCCGCTCCGCCACCCACAAGGCCTCGACCGATCCGAACTCAGCCTCATGTCCAATTTCCTGCCCGCTCCCCGTAACCCCTAATTCCCTTTACTTCTAGGAAACTGTCTATTTCTGTTTTAAATTTATTTAATGATGTAGCTTCCACAGCTTCCTGGGGCAGCAAATTCCACAGACCTACTACCCTCTGAGTGAAGAAGTTTCTCCTCATCTCAGTTTTGAAAGAGCAGCCCCTTATTCTAAGATTATGCCCCCTAGTTCTAGTTTCACCCATCCTTGGGAACATTCTTATCGCATCCACCCGATCAAGCCCCTTCACAATCTTATATGTTTCAATAAGATCGCCTCTCATTCTTCTGAACTCCAATGAGTAGAGTCCCAATCTACTCAACCTCTCCTCGTATGTCCACCCCCTCATCCCCAGAATTAACCGAGTGAACCTTCTTTGTACTGCCTCGAGAGCAAGTATGTCTTTTCTTAAGTATGGACACCAAAACTGTATGCAGTATTCCAGATGCGGTCTCACCAATACCTTATATAACTGCAGCAATACCTCCCTGTTTTTATAATCTATCCCCCTAGCAATAAAAGCCAACATTCCGTTGGCCTTCTTGATCACCTGCTGCACCTGCATACTAACTTTTTGATTTTCTTGCACTAGGACCCCCAGATCCCTTTGTACTGCAGTACTTTCCAGTTTCTCGCCATTAAGATAATAACTTGCTCTCTGATTTTTCCTGCCAAAGTGCATAACCTCACATTTTCCAATATTGTATTGCATCTGCCAAATCTCTGCCCACTCACCCAGCCTGTCTATATCCCCTTGTAGGTTTTTTATGTCCTCCTCACTTTCTACTTTCCCTCCCATCTTTGTATCATCTGCAAACTTTGATATGTTACACTCGGTCCCCTCCTCCAAATCGTTAATATAGATTGTAAAGAGTTGGGGACCCAGCACCGACCCCTGCGGAACACCACTGGCTACTGGTTGCCAGTCCGAGAATGAACCATTTATCCCAACTCTCTGCTTCCTGTTAGATAACCAATCCTCCACCCATGCCAGAATATTCCCCCCAATCCAGTGATTTTTTATCTTGAGCAATAATCTTTTATGTGGCACCTTGTCGAATGCCTTCTGGAAGTTTAAATACACTACGTCCATTGGTTCCCCTTTATCCACCCTGTACGTTATGTCCTCAAAGAACTCAAGCAAATTTGTCAGACATGACTTCCCCTTCATAAAGCCATGCTGACTTTGTTCTATCAAATTATGTTTATCTAAATGTTCCGTTACTGTCTCCTTAATAATAGACTCCAAAACTTTACCCACCACAGATGTTAGACTAACTGGTCTATAATTTCCAGCTTTCTGCCCACTACCCTTTTTAAATAAGGGTGTTACATTAGCAGTTTTCCAATCTGCCGGGACCTTTGCTGAGTCCAGGGAATTTTGGAAAATTATTACCAAAGCATCCACAATCCCTACTGCCACTTCCCTCAAGACCCTAGGATGTAAGCCATCAGGTCCAGGGGATTTATCCACCTTGAGTCCCATTATTTTACTGAGTACCAATTCCTTAGTGATTTTAATCGTATTTAGCTCCTCCCCCCCTAGAGCCCCCTGTTTGTCCAGTGTTGGGATATTCTTAGTGTCCTCTACCGTAAAGACTGAAACAAAATATTTGTTCAGCATTTTTGCCATCTCCATGTTTCCCACCATTAATTTCCCGGTCTCATCCTCTAAGGGACCTACGTTTGCCTTAGCCACCCTTTTTCTTTTTATATAACTATAGAAACTCTTGCTATCTGTTTTTATATTTTTTGCTAATTTATTTTCATAATCTATCTTCCCTTTCTTAATCAATCCTTTAGTTACTTTTTGCTGTCTTTTGAAGACTTCCCAATCTTCTATCCTCCCACTAAGTTTGGCTACCTTATATGTCCTTGTTTTTAGTTGGATACTATCCTTAATTTCTTTACTTAGCCACGGATGGCTGTCATTTCTTTTACACCCTTTTTTCCTCAGTGGAATATATATTTTTTGAAAGTTGTAAAATAACTCCTTAAATGAACACCACTGCTCATGTACTGTCTTACACTTTAATCTATTTTCCCAGTCCACTTTAATCAATTCCGCTCTCAAACCATCATAGTCTCCTTTATTCAAGCTCAGTACGCTTGTCTGAGAACCAACCTTCTCACCCTCTAATTGGATATGGAATTCAACCATGTTATGGTCACTCATTCCAAGGGGATCCTTAACTAGGACATTATTAATTAATCCTGACTCATTACACAGGACCAGGTCCAAGGTTGCTTGCCCCCTTGTAGGATCAGTTAAATACTGCTCAAGAAATCCATCCCTAATACACTCAATAAACTCTTCCTCAAAGTATTGCAGCCTTATTTTTAGTTCTTGTTTACTCGAAACAAATGGTCAACATTGAAATTATTACCTCACTAACCAGACGGCTCTGTGCATGAATCATGAACACCTCACCCCTTCAATCAACTGCCACTAACACCTAGAGGAGGCATGAGGTGGCTTGTCTGAGGTTTCTTGACACTTGAATGAATAGGTGCACTGTATTATTGGGCAATGGGACCATTTTGTTTGGCAGAGATGTGTTTTTAATATTAGGGTTCTGTTGTGTCAAGCATGAATGGGTAGGTTGGATTTGACTTGTGCCCAAGTGCAGGTTATACCCTGTGACATGGGTTCTTTGCTCTTTTTGTAAACAGAATGTTGCATCAATGCCATCCTTAAAAGGAGAGTAAAATTTGAACTGTTTGGTAAACTAGAGAGATATCAAATAAAGTTTCAAAAATCCTATTAAAAACATACCACACCAGTCATTTCAGTCCCTTGCCAGTCATGATAATCCCTTACTCTGTATTCATCCCAGCAGTCAGTCTCCTATGCTACCAAAGCTTTGAATTATGCTATCTGAAAATGTTATTAATTTTTTTATTTTGATTTCCAGAAAAAAACATGCAAGTATTTATTCTCCTTCCCCTCCTTCTTAGAATCAGCAAGATAAGTAAAATAAGAATGTGCCTGGGGCTGCTATCAGCATTTGTACAGTACATGGGACTAGCAAAGAAAAGTGGCCTTCAACCCTGAGATTCAGCCATGGTATTTTCATCACTGAATTCAGAAGGTTCGTGACACCAAACCCAGGGCCAAAGAAAAGGAAGAAACTTCATTGAAGAAATACATGTCCATTAAAATAAATGGTGACCGATATGGAGAATTGTTGGCTGGGATTTAGATGGCGAATGGATTATTTATATTTGCTGACTGATCACAGAACATAGTGTGGGGGGAGGGGGAGGAGTAATTATCTACTTGTAATCCAGCAATAGCACCAACGTGTCATGCCAAGATGCTGCCAGCAGATGCTTTGCCCATCTGTCACATCCTTGTACTTCAAATTAGTCAAATTGGTGAGAGGTTTCTCCATTTCAATCTCATTATTTAAGGTGGCGGTGGGGGGACTACATAAATCATTTTTGAGAAAGGGACAGAATGCTGAGGATGCACTCCAATGACAGCTGTGATACAGCACCCATGTTAGTGTATTAATTCATCTGGTTCTTTATGTTAATTCCTTCAGGGCTTCAGCAACCAGCTCCACTGATGTGCTGAACCCAAGGAGGGTAGCTGCTGACTGTAGCTAGCTACCAATGACAGCTCATGCCTCACCTTCTGAGTGCATTGATGCAATTGGTGGATGTGACAGAGAATGCTCTTATGCAACGTGTATGGAGTTCTTTCGGCAGCAAAAATGGTGCTGGATAAACAAAATGGTCCTGTCTACTGACACACCAGGAGGAGGAAACTTCCATTGCACCTGATTTTCACCAACTGTCTCATTGCAATACAGAATCAGCATCAGGATTGAAGAAGGACAGAGTGGAGATGGTCCAGGACAAAACCATCCTCACTTTACTCGTGCTTAGATCGAGGCAGCAACCTCCTACAGCAATGGATTAGCAGTAAAGCTATAGGTGTAGCGGCACTAGGTGTTGCAGCTGCAAACTTGCACAAAGGCAATCTCGGACTCCAGCCACTCAGTGTTGGAGGCATAAATGATGCGCCGTGCACCCTTCATGACTAAGCCGTCCAACTCAGGGAGTGGTGTGGAAAAACATAGTCTAAACATCATCTGCATTCATTAGCCAGACCAGAGTCGCACGGCTGAAAGGTCACCCACAATTGTGGTTTACAGTATGAAAATAGACAACATTTAACTATTTCATCATGGAACACCAGAACACTTCAGGATTATCAAGACTCCATTTGCTGTGAGTGAATGATGGTGCTATTTGGCAGGGAATCTCTCGACTGTGGTGTGGATATTGCTGTATTGAGTGAAAACAGATTGCCCACTGGAGGACAATTGACAGAAGCGATAACTGGATACACCTTCTTATAGCATGATATATCGAAGAAGAGCTTTGAATCACCACTTTTGTACTGTGTAATGAACTTCAGAGGCAACAAGAGGTATAAGCAAATCCCTAGAACACAAATCTTACAGCAACCTGACAAGTACAGGGCACCATGGATGCATCCACAGTTCGAGCCTTGGCATCTCAATAACGTAACTTGGCTTTGAGAAATAGAGGATGGCAAAATAACTAAAGCAACGTGTCGTGCAGACTATACAATAGCAAAATACTGCAGATGCTGGAAATCTGAAATAACAACAGAAAATGCTGGAAACACTCAGCAGGCCAGGCAGCATCCGTGGAGAGAGTAACAGAGTTAACGTTTCAGGTCTGGGACCCTTCATCAGAACGTTAACTCTGTTTCTCTCTCCATGGATGCTGTGTGGTGCAGACTGTTGGACTGATCATTGGATAAGTAGGCCCAAATTGTTGCTCAACATTCAGCCTTGCTGACAGACAACAACGTCTAAACCAACTAAGGGGACTTGGCATCAAGCATCTCAAAGAACCAAACATCCAACTGGAATTATGTAATAACAGCACCAGGGTACTACCAATCAGACCCAAGAAAATGAAAAAAAATCACTGTTGAGGTGAATGAAAGATTTTATGCCACTATGTACTGGGCTGAATCTGAAATTTGACCTTTATCAAAACTTTTATTGGTTTCACAAAACCAATGAAAAGATAACCACTCAGATAAGAAGCAGAAAGCACATGGGGACAACTTAGATGATTCCAATTTGGTAGTCAAGAAGGACAGTTCAGGCCAAGTTGAACAGATGCAACATCAATGGTGGGGTGGGAAAAAAAAGTCC
Source organism: Squalus acanthias (assembly GCA_030390025.1). NCBI lineage: Eukaryota > Metazoa > Chordata > Chondrichthyes > Squaliformes > Squalidae > Squalus > Squalus acanthias. The sequence goes on along the minus strand of CM059425.1, from coordinate 110,291,348 downwards.
AATCATTTGCACAGGCCTACAAAAACTTCCATAATCCTCTGAAGGTAGTTTACATGGTTACATCCCACTGAAGGGCAGAAGTGGCAACGCACTAATCATTAACAAAGTGCTTTTCCTGGCAAAAGTAGTGTGTGCATTTTCAACAAATTATTAAATTGGATGCTCAGCATCATCACTGAAGATATAGATAAAGGGATAAATATACCTTTCCACAGAAAGATGGATGAGCCTCCTGAAATTAGGTGATAAGGAATAGAAAAGCTCTCCGTCAATTTAACTACCAAATTGGAATCAGCTAAGGTGTCCCCATGCGCTTTCTCCTTCCTACAGAGATGAGTGGTTATCTTTTCATTGGTTTTGCTGCCTTTTCTTGATAAAGGTCAAATGTCAGCTGCAGTCCAGATCATGATTGCACAAAATCTTCCACTCACCTGCTAAACCTGTATCGAGCTATGCTAAACCTGTATCGAGCTATGCTAAACCTGTATCGAGCTATGCTAAATCTGTATCAAGTTATGCTAAACCTGTATCGAACCTTGGTTGGACCACACTTAGAGTACTGCGTGCAGTTCTGGTCGCCATATTACAAAAAGGATATAAAACATAGAAACATAGAATCTAGGAGCAGGAGTAGGCCATTCGGCCCGTCGAGCCTGCTCCACCATTCAATACGATCATGGCTGATCATCCAAATCCAGTACCCTGTCCCTGCTTTAATCCCCACAGTACACATATCCCACCCTACCCCCGTAACCCCATGTATTTAATTCCCCCTAACATATCCCATCCTATCCCCATAACCCCACATATTTAATCCCCCCTAACACTAAGGGTCAATTTATCATAGCCAAATCAACCTAACAGAAATGCGAGGTATGCATATCAGGAAAGGATGAACAGGCAGGGTCTCTTTTCTCTTGAAAAAAAAGGCTGAGGGGTGACCTAATAGAGGTTTATAAAATTATAAAAGGTTTTGATAGAATGGATACAGAGAGAATGTTTCCACTTGTGGGGAAGAGCATAACTAGAGGCCATCAATATAGGATAGTAACCAAGAAATCCAATAGGGAATTCAGAAGAAACTTCTTTACCTAGAGAGTGGTGAGAATGTGGAACTCGCTACCACAGGGAGTGGTTGAAGCGAATAGTACAGACGCATTTAAGGGGAGGATAGATAAGCATATGAGGGAGAAGGGAATAGAGGGTTATGCTGATAGATTTAGATGAGGAAAGACGGGAGGAGGCTCGTGTGGACCATAAACTCCGGCATGGACTGATTGGACCGAATGGCCTGTTTCTGCGCCGTATATTCTATGTAACAGCAATTTCTTCATTTTCTGGACTCTGGTTGGTAGTACAGTGTGGTATTATTACGTAATTCCAGTTGGATGTTGTTGTCTGAAAATGTGAGTACTGAGCTCTAAGTGTGCAGCTCCATTCATTCTCAAGATTAACCTGAAGATGGTATAGTCCCTCAGGATGCAAAAGATGCACCTCCCTCTTGTCTATTGCCAGATGCTCTCACCACAGTGGTCCTTGATTGCTTTCTTGCCAATGTTGCAGACAGTAGGGTTAATTCCATAGTCCTGCATTGTTAGGAGGAGCCATGATCAATGGGAACGTGGGTTGGAGAACTGGGGTAACAATACTGTAGCCATTTCTCCGATTTGCACTCCCTTCATACACGGTTTACTCGCTGGAATGGCAGGATCGTGAAATTTACCTGAGTGTACTTCTGGAAACACTAAAGTGGACTCAGAGCAAAGAGAAGGTGAGAACAGAACATGATCAGCTGCTCGGTCATTACTGATCTGACAAAACCATTTAACAGTCAATAGACCTCGTGGAATTATAGAAATTTCACCACAGAGGGAAGCCTTTTGGCCCACTTTACCTTTTAACAGATCTACACCTGAATTGTCTATTCTAATCCCATTTCCCTGCACCTGCTTCATACCCTTAAATATTTATCTTCAAGTATTTATCTAATTCCTTTTTAAATGCTATGAGTAGAATAGCTACCATAGGCATCTGGATTTTACAAACTGCTGTACTAGGTGAGATGTACAGAAGAGAATATTCAGATTGTTTGTACTCAGAGGATGTCCTTTCTAAATCATTTAGCATCTCCAAAGGGCTCAAGCTCTTGCACCAAGACTTTTTGGTCTCGTTTTAGCAACACTGCTTGATGATGTCACAACAAATGTTCCTGCAGGCTTGTGCATGACATTTTGCATATATTGCAGACTCTGCAACTTGGGGAGATTGTGCTTTTAAACCAAGTGAAGACATTATTCAAGTGCCGGTCAATGTACACTTGAAAGATACACCCAGTAGCATCTACAGACGATCATGGATGGCTTTCAACACTATTGAAAACATAGATGCTTCAACCCAAATATAAGAGACGACATAGCAACCTGAACCAAGTAAATACTATAGGATAAATTCTCTGATCCTATGGTATCAGTGGGGAACCACACTTGAAAAATGTGTGTCAGAGAATCAGCTTGTAGCATATTTTTGACCCACGCTCCGTTGAAGTGTGGTCCCTTTACTTACCTCTATATCAAACCACCCATCACTATTGACGATACTGAATAGAGTGTCTAAGCAGACCTCACCTGGGAAGTAGGCTGCTGAACATTGCTCCCATTGATTAAGAAGTGCTTGATTCCATCAGAAACACCAGTTGAGCCTTTGACAGACCAAAAGAGCAAGTCTCGAGTCAGCACAATATCGAAGTGCTCACACTTAAATTAAAATCTATCAAGCAGTTGTATCTGGACTCTCTGCAGCTGCGTAAACCTGGCCATAATGTTGTTGTCACATTGTTGACATTGTTTATCTGCACCACCTCACATCCATCATACATATTGAATAGCAGGGCTACATCACCAATTACGAGGTGCTGAACGGTGGAAAATCAAATTCTGTTGAGAATACCAATCAAAACGCAGCTCCGTTGGCCCAGACACGTTGTTTGTATGGATGACAAAAGACTTCCCAAGCATGTCCTCACACATGGCAAACATCCCAGGAAGGGTAGAGGAAACATTTTAAGAATACATTGAAGCACAAAAGGCATCTGTGTGGCACTAACACAAACAACTGAGAGACGGTTCAGGCAGACGATAATGTTCAATACTATGACACAGGAGTGGATAACTTTAAAATGCAACGCTGTCAACAGCAGCAAGAAAAGCGGTTTCTGGAGAAACAGCATTAATATCAATGACCAAAACAGGGCGTTCAAATGGGCACACTTAGCAAAGTCCTGTGATTCACAAATTGGACTAAACATAAGAAATAGGAGCAGGAGTAGGCCATTCGGCCCCTCGAGCCTGCTCCGCCATTCAATAAGATCATGGCTGACCTTCTACCTCAACTCCACTTTCCTGCACTATTCCCATATCCCTCGATTCCCTTAATATCCAAAAATCTCTTGATCTCTGTCTTGAATATACTCAACGACTGAGCCTCCACAGCCCTCTGGGGTAGAGAATTCCAAAGATTCACCACCCTCTGAGTGAAGAAATTTCTCCTCATCTCATGTTAGCTTTCAGTGATTCATGTACAAGGACACCCAGGTCCCGCTGAACACCAACATTTCCCAATCTCTCACCATTTAAAAGATGCTCTGCTTTTCTATTTTTCCTACCAAAATAGATAACCACATTATATTCCATTTTCCATGTTCTTGCCCACTCACTTAGCTTGTCTATATCCCCTTGAAGCCTCTTTGCATCCTCCTCACAAATTACATTCCCACCCAGCTTTGTAGCCACAAGAGGGTCCATAGAAAAAAACTGACTCTTCATCATCCATTCTCAAGATTGAAGGAATACCGACCATCTTAACCTGGTAGTGTCAGTCCAGGACAGTGCTTTTGGATGCTACATAAATTTCCCGTGGAAAATAGCGCTTACAATTTGCTTTGCACAGCGACAATGACCACCTCTAGTCTAGGTCCATTCTCTAGCTGGAAATCAGGAGCAATGCCTGCACGTATTCTGGTAGGATATTATATATGGTCTATTCCATAACTGGTTATAATTCACAGTTAATTTATTTTGAAAAAAAAAACTACTATCTATATTTATGGATTACTTACCAATTTCTCATCACAGTTCCATACTTTTTTAGGCTGTGTTTAGATTTTGACATGACACAGATTTAGAGCTAATAGACATTATTTGGATTACAGGGGCCCTTTTAAACCCTTCACACCAAAAACTTGGTTTTAGGTTTAGCTGTGAGGTGAAATTTCCTATGGGTAGTGGTAAACCTACAACTGTTTAGTTACATACTTTTTACGCAGTTAGCAGAATACAGATTTCAATACATGGTATTTACCCACTGTCGTGCTCATTTTGGTCATGAAAACCCACAGGGGCGCAGTCAGTCTGTAACTCTGGTGGAACACAACCGAAAACAGCAGGGACCTGGTTGATGCTGGGTCAGGATTTTCTGGCCTGCCTTGTAAAAGGTAGAACCTCTGGTTGCCACTTACTGGACAACTATCAGAGGGATGGAGCCTGTGGGAGGGTTCTCCCTACAACGAGAGTTCCCAATTTCTGAATCAGTCAGGACCTGATGTTGGACCGGAGACCACTACACCTAGTGAAGTGAGGGATAGAGGACTACAGGTGGACATAAGTGGGCCCCACCGAGAGGGTGGGGGCAGAAATGCACACCATGCAAGCACCCTAGACCTGTTGTTTATATGGATGACAAAAGACTTCCCAAGCATGTTGGAAGAATAGTAATTTATTTTAATGATCTTGATTGGTTCTCTTACACCAGGAGCCAACATTTACATGGCTATGGTCAGGGGGAGGGTGGGTGTGGAAAGCAGAGCTGGTCACCCCTCTCACAATGGTGGGCAGGCGCCAGATTTTCTAGCTAAATGGGGCAGGCGGCTGGCAGAGATGCCTCTGCTGGCTCCATGTAAATTAGACACCCTCACTGACCTCATAAACTCTGGCGGGTGCAATCCAAGGATCGACTCCGAGGACTTTTACTGGTCACTTCCTGAGCACATATGGCAGTCCGTATAGTTAAGATAGTTAACTGGACCTGCTTAATTATTTATTTTGGGGAGAGGGTTCCACAAATAAGTATATGGTTGTCCTCTATTTTTTAAGACAACTCTCCATTGCTGCGTAGCAGATGATAGCCAGCCAGAGAGGTAACCCCACAGTCATGGTGCAGAGAGAATCAGTTTCTAACTATCCTTGCTCTTAGGAACATAAGAACAGGAGTAGGCCATTTAGCCCCTTGAGCCTGTTCCACTATTCAATGAGATCATGGCTGATAACTGGGATATGGGGTAAAGGTGAGTATATGGAGTTAGGGCGCAGATCAGCCTTTGGCCCATATCCCTCAATACCTTTGGTTAACAAAAAGCTATTAATCTCAGATTTAAAATTAACAATTGATCTAGCATCAATTGCCGTTTGCGGAAGAGAGTTCCAAACTTCTACCACCCTTTGCGTGTCGAAGTGTTTCCTAAATTCACTCCTGAAAAGCCTGGCTGTAATTTTTAGGCTATGTCCCCCAGTCCTAGAATCCCCAACTAGCGGAAATAGTTTCTCTGTATCTACTCTATCAGTTCCCCTTAATATCTTGAAAACTTTGATCAAATCACCCCTTAACTGTCTAAATTCCAGGGAATATAACCCTAGTTTGTGAAATCTCTCCTCGTAATTCAACCCTTGGAGTCCAGGTATCATTCTGGTAAATCTACGCTGCATTCTCTCCAAGGCCAATACATCCTTCATAAGATGTGGTGCCCAGAACTAAACAAAGTGCTCCAGGTGTGGTCTAACCAGGGCTTTGTATAACTGCAGCATAATTTCTACCCCCTTGTATTCTAGTCTTCTGGATATAAAGCCCAGCATTCCATTAGCCTTTTTGATTATTTTCTGTACCTGTCAATTACATTTTAATGATCGATGTATATGGACCCCTAAGTCTCATTGGACCTCCACTGTTTCTAGATTTTCACCATTTAGAAAGTACTCTGATCTATCTAGTTTATCTTACACTTGTCTATAATGAAATCCATTTGCCACAGATTTGCCCATTCACTTAAACTATTAATATCTCTTCGTAATTTTATGATTTCATCTACACTGCTTACAATGCTGCTTATCTTTGTGTCATCGGCAAACTTGGATATGTGGCTCTCTATCCCATCATCTAAGTCATTAATAAAAACGGTGAAAAGTTGAGGTCCCAACACAGATCCCTGTGGGACAGCACTAGTCACATCCTGCCAATTAGAGTACCTGCCCATTATCCCTACTCTCTCTCTCCTGCCACTCAGCCAATCTCCTAAACAGGTCAATAATTTGCTCTCAATTCCGTGAGCTTCAACCTTAGTTAACAATCTCTTATGAGGGACTTTATCGAATGCCTTCTGGAAGTCTATATAAATAACATCCATAGACATTTCCCTGTCCACTACTTTAGTCACCTCTTCAAAAAGTCCCATCAATAGCCAGTCCTCACTGTTCTATGTCCTCCATGCCACTTTAAGTGTATGGCTTGCCATTCTGAAACATTTAAGTAGCAGATTAGTAGCTTAAATTTCTCCCTAAATACTACCTTGTTAATTGGATAAGTCAGAAGAGAACATTATTCACTAGCTTGCTAGGATCTTGCCATTGTAAATATTACTTCAATTACCCTGAAATTCTTTGTATTGAAGGTTAATAACAGCATTCTTTGAGGCAGATTTCTATAACTTACTTGTACTTCTGTTAACTGTAATATTGTGTGATATCAGTTAGATATTTAAGGGCAGCTCAGGATTCACTTTATCTGTGACAACAAATTAGCAAGAACTGAAATAAGAATATATTGCAAGTCTTAGTGATGTAATGGCCCGGAGTATGCGGTGGGTAATAACAGCAGACAAGGGAAATTAGGGATAGCATAAGATCCAAGGAGAGGACATATAAATTGGCCAGAAAAAGCAGCAAACCTGAGGATTGGGAGCAGTTTAGGATTCAGCAAAGGAGGACAAAGGGATTAATAAACGGGGGAAAATAGAGTATGAGAGTAAGCTTGCAGGGAACATAAAAACTGACTGTAAAAGCTTCTATAGATATGTGAAGAGAAAAAGATTGGTGAAGTCAAGCGTAGGTCCCTTGCAGTCAGAATATAGGGAATTTATAATGGGGAACAAAGAAATGGCAGACAAATTAAATACATACTTTGGTTCTGTCTTCACAAAGGAGGACACAAATAACCTCCCAGAGATGCCGGGGAACACTGGATCTAATGAGAGGGAGGAACTGAATGAAATCAGTATTTGTAGGGAAATGGTGTTAGAGAAATTGACGGGATTGAAGGCCGATAAATCCCCAGGGCCTGATAATCTACATCCTAGGGTACTTAAGGAAGCGGCCCTAGAAATAGTAGATGCATTGCTGGTCATCTTCCAAAATTCTATAGACTCTGGAACAGTTCCCATGGATTGAAGGGTAGCTAATGTAACCCCACTATTTAAAAAAGGTGGTAGAGAGAAAACGGGGAATTACAGACGGGTAAGCCTGACATCGGTAGTGGGGAAAATGCTAGAGTCCATTATGAAAGATGTAATAGCAGAGCACTTGGAAAACAGTGACAGGATCGAACAAAGTCAACATGGATTTACAAAAGGTAAATCATGCTTGACTAATCTACTGGAATTTTTTGAGGATGTAACTGGTACAATAGATAAGGGAGAATCAGTGGATGTGGTGTATTTGGACTTTCAGAAGGCTTTCGATATGGTCCCGCATAAGAGATTAGCGTGCAAAGTTAAAGCACATGGGATTGGGGGTGAGGTACTGACTTGGATAGAGAACTGGTTGGCAGACAGGAAGCAAACAGTTGGAATAAACGGGTCTTTTTCCGAGTGGCAGGCAGTGACTAGTGGGGTACTGCAGGGATCGGTGCTAGGACCCCAGTTATTCACAATATATATTAATGATCTAGACGAGGGAACTAGATGTAATATCTCCAAGTTTGCAGACGACACAAAGCTGGGTGGGCGTGTGTGCTGTGAGTAGGATGCAGAGAAACTCCAGTATGATTTGGACAGGTTGGGTGATTGGGCAGATGCATGGCAGATGCAGTATAATGTGGATAAATGCGAGGTTATCCACTTTGGTGGTAAAAACAGGAAGGCAGATTATTATCTGAATGGCAATAGATTAGGAAAAGGGGAAGTGCAACGAGACCTGGGTATCCTTGTGCACCAGTCGCTGAAGGTAAGCATGCAGGTGCAGCAGGCGGTTAAGAAGGCAAATGGTATGTTGGCTTACATAGTGAGTGGATTCGAGTACAGGAGCAAGGATGTCTTGCTGCAGTTGGACAGGGCCTTGGTGAGACCACACCTTGAGTATTGTGTGCAGTTTTGGTCGCCTTATCTGAGGAAGGATGTTCTTGCCATGGAGGGAGTGCAGCGAAGATTCACCAGAATGATACCTGTGATGGCAGGAATGATGTATGAAGAGAGATTGGGTCGATTAGGCTTATATTCGCTAGAGTTTCGAAGAATGAGAGGGGATATCATTGAAACTTATAAAATTCTAACTGGACTAGACAGACTAGATGCAGGAAGGATGTTCCTGATGGCGGGGGAGTCCAGAACTAGGGGTCACAGTCTAAGGATAAGGGGTAAGCCATTTAGGACTGAGATGAGGAGGACTTTCTTCACCCAGAGAGTGGTGAACCTGTGGAATTCTCTACCACAGAAGGCAGTTGAGGCCAATTCAGTAAATATATTCAGGAAGGAGTTAGATATATTTCTTAAGGCTAAAGGGATCAAGGGATATGGGGAGAAAGCAGGGATAGGGTACTGAATTTGGATGATCAGCCATGATCATATTGAATTGCGGAGCAGGCTCGAAGGGCCGAATGGCCTACTCCTGCTCCTATTTTTTCTATGTTTCTACGAACAACGATCGCTGTTATTTGAAAGGAAGGGTAGCATAGTGGTAATGTTACTAGATTAGTAATCCAGAGGCCTCGACTAATAATCCAGCGACAAGAGTTCAAATCCCACGACGGCAGCTGGGGAATTTAAATTCAGTTAATTAAATAATGGTGACCATGTCATTTGTCGTAAAAACCCATCTGGCTCACTAATGTCCTTTCGGGAAGGAAATCTGCCGTCCTTACCTAGTCTGGCCTATATATGACTCCAGACCCACAGCAATGTGGTTGACTGTAAACTGGCCTCTGAAATGGCCTAGCAAGCCACTCAAGGGCAATTAGGGATGGGCAATAAATGCTAGCCTTGCCAGCGACGCCCACATCCCATGAACGATGTTTCCTGGTTCCCCGTCTGTGAGAATTCTGCATTGTGATTGGCTGCTTAGACAGCCTGTTGACGTCAGAACAGCATCGCATTAGGGATTCCCCATTAACTTTCACTGATCGCAAATAAACATTGGAAAAGCCAAACTTCTTGCCACCGAGATCTTTGTGGGAAGCTTACTTCGGGGCCAGCGGCAAATGACTTTACTTCGCGCTGACCGCAAATTACGGGCCAATGATGGTGGAAGGCTGCTGCAAGCTCACGGATTGAGAGTTGCCATACTGTGAATTGATCAAGTGGCTGTTCGTGAGTTCATTCTGGAGTTGGACTGGCTGTCTGCACGTTGTGAGTTGGTAGAAAATAGCGGAATTAAAAAAAAAATTAATTTATATAACAGTGGTACTTTTTAAGGAAACAGAATAAGTAACCAAAATTGATGGAAAGCATACGCGTAAGGGGAGCTAGTTTAAAAGGTTGTTGTAATTGGTATGTACATGAATGTGTTGTGCACTGTGCAGCACAATTTTAAGAGTCTATCCTGAAAATAAATCATTGATATTCAATCTACAAATATGGTAATATGGTGTAAGGAATATGGTCTTAGAAAATAATGATGGCACGGAAGCAACTCTGAGGTAGCCGTGACCCGGGCGTCCATATATGTGATGGCGGAGGAGGTATGGACAATTCATGCAATGTCTGACACAAGTAAATAAAGCTCATTCAAGTCGAGACGGTCTATCAGAGAAGATGCAAGTTCACAGAAAGATTGTTTGAATTATTTTTTCTAGTGACTCGCAAAGCTGCTGAAAAATATTTTAAAATGCTGGTTGTAATCTCACAAACACTAATTGTTGACGTTGACCACGGTTTCCCAGGAGAGGCAGGAAGACGCTCCCTTGCTACAGCTGCGTCTGCTGTTTTTTTAAAACTATGTCAGCATGCTGGGAGATTTAATAATTAAGTGTTTCATTACGGCAAAATCATGGTGTCATCACAGCACTGCAATTCTTTTCAGATTTGTGTCATTAGTCAGTGCTAACTTAACAAGAGAGGAGTATTAAATCCTAAAAAAAAACATTTAATTACTCCCTGCTCAGAATTTTAAGCACCGAGTCTATTATAATTATAATGCACAGTCATTTCTTAATAAAATGCTCTAATGTGACCCAGAAGTAAAGCAGCATAACTTCAATAATATCCTATTACAGTGATTACTGTGACTCTGCAGAAGATACCTCAGCCCCACAGGGCCTGCACTGAGCACGCACCATTCAGTGAAAATGGGCACTGAATTTGAAAAGATGGAGCAGTTTCCGACATAATCTGAATCCTTGCGTTTTAGGAAAATACTGTTGTTGTACATTTATACACTTCTGAAAAGTTGAGTGGCTCCCGAGCCTCCACTTTCATTTTCTGTTCAAGCAAAAGTGCTTTTTACTGAAACTCAGCACTTTGATAAAGTGGCGGTTGTTACTGTGGTGAGGGGGGGGGGCGGTGAATAAATATTGTTATGTTAAACTTTAACCCGTTACTTCATTTCTGTTGACTCGTTCCCAATGTATCTAATTCCTAAATCCAATCAACTCTCGGCATGCAATAAGTCCTCAGTATTTTAGATTTGCTGTCCTGTAGTTATTTTTATTGCCATTTAGGGTTATCCTGATTAAAACACTACAATTGGAAGATGACAGTATTTTTGGGCTTTGAAATACAGTTGAATAAATTTATTTTTTTTGGCGTTAAAAAATTGAATTTTGTAACAATTTGAATTGAGTGACTTTGAATTAAGAGAAGACTGAACGGCATTTTTTGAGTGACTGTTTCTGCTTATCAAACCAAGTGAAGTCAATTCTGGAGAAATGGAACACCGTCAGGTACTCAGTATCAGCATCAAACACTCCCAGATGAACTAGAGAATTTCTCTCTCTCTCTTAGGCAGTCCCTCGGAACCGAGGATGACTTGCTTCCACATTAAAAATGAGTTCTCAGGTGACTGATGAGTCCAATGCAGGACCTACAGTCTCTGTCACAGGTGGGGCAGACGGTGGTTGAAGGGGCGGGTGGGTGGGGTGCTTGGGTTGACGTGCGCTCCTTGTGCTTGGCTTTCGCTGGCTCCCGGCGAAGAGACTCAAGGTGTTCGGCTCCTTCATTTTGTGCGGTCTTGGGCCAGGGATTCCCAGGTGTCGGTGGGGATGTTGCACTTTTTCAAGGAGGCTTTGAGGGTGTCCTTGAAGCGTTTCCTCTGCCCACCTGGGCCTCTCTTGCCGTGTCGGAGCTCCGAGTAGAGCGCTTGTTTTGGGAGTCTCGTATCGGTCATGTGGACGATGTGGCCCGTCCATCGGAGCTGATCGAGCGTGGTCAAAGCTTCGATGCTGGGGATGTTGGCCTGAGCGAGAACACTGACGTTGGTGCGCCTATCCTGCCAATGGATTTGCAGGATCTTGCGGTGGCAGCGTTGGTGGTACCTCTCCAGTGCTTTGAGGTGCCTGCTGCACATGGTCCATGCTACCCGCCACTAGAGAATTTACTCCACCCCCCACAGCGTGCCTTTAGTTACAACCTCAGAAGAGCGCCCGTTCTACACCAATGTGACACTATCCATTTTTAACACCAGACATCTGTAGCAATTCTGTCAGTGACAAATTAGGGGCAGTTTTGTGCTTGAGTTTATTTCCACGAGGAAAGGGATTATGAATGCCCAAACCCATTTCACAAACATCTATTACAGAAGAGTTTCGAATCATTACATCCAGGCTGGATTCAAACGCAGGCCCCAGAAATAAAATGGCAGCATTTAGCCCGCCACCCAGTTCTACCCCCTCCGCTGAAAGGCAGAAACAATTGGTAGTTTGTCTTTTTTCAAACTTATCTCATTTATCTGACATCCAGTTTATATAAATCAGAAAGAAATACTCCCTTCATTTCTCCAGATGGTACTGTTTACAAAAGCCATTTTCTCCAGTTTATTTAATTTTAATAAGGTTGGGCTCCCCGAATTCAGCCAGTCGCGTTGGCCTCCACACTCCTCCAGCCTCAGGCACAGTGATGGATGCTTAAGTGAATTTACTGCATCTGGGTCCAGGCTTGTGGGTGGGGAGTGGGGAATGAGCAGCTGCCAAACTAAACCAGAATTAACATGCCCGATTCAGATTCATGGGTGGCCGTTTTTTGTTCGCTAAGGAGAGAAAATGTTGGTCTACCTTTCTTTCTGAATTTCTCCTCCTCCCCTGAAGGCACAAACGAACGTGAGGGATAGTGTTCCACAGGTGCCAGCTGCCCCGTAATACTGTCCTCACATGGAATCTATGGAAGTGTACTTCCCAGTAGGGATCACTGGATTGTGAGCTGTAAGCAGGAACCAAGGCTGATTCCTCACCCACCCCGCCCCCCGCCCGCAAGGCCAATTGCTGATCCCATGATCCCCTGATCAGCTAATCCAGCGCACAGCGGGGATCAAACCTAGGCTTTCTGGTTTTTGAGGCTCAGTACCGCACCAGAGAAGTATGATATTAAAAAAAAATATGCATTTGTTAAAGCTGGGATATTATGCTAATAACATATGCATTTGTTAAAGCTGGGATATTATGCGAACAATTCTCCCACCAACAGTGCTTTACAACAGCATACAGTGACTTTAAATAACGCAACTTGGTGCGACAGTTGATTGTTGCTTTCTGGTAATTAATTCCTGTGGTGTATCTCTGAAAAGTGTCGGTTTCATTGATACATTTGCATGAAACACATCTCTTTGAATCACATTTATAGCAGCCTGGGTTTATTTTCCACTGCCATCTGGTGCGGGGGTAGGATTGCACTAACACGTAAATCTCAGTGGTTTCGCACTTAACAACTGCAAGGTATGCAGAGTTCAAAGCCAGCTCCACTCTAAACCTTGATCCACAGAACCCTTGAATAAAGGTCTGTACGCACACTCAGCTCTTGGGAAGAATGACTGTGCGACAGTACAGTTCGGTTCAATGCAATACAATATGGGTGTGCAGTAACGGTCTGTGAGGTTACAAGGGGAGATAGGGTTGAAAAAAAGTGAAGGGGGAGAGGGAGTAGGAGATTGGTTTCCATCAAGGAATGACTGCATTTCAATTGCAATGAAGCAATAATATGAATTCTCTATAATCTAGTTGTGTGTGTTTGTACCAGAGAACGGCACATAAGGTTGAAGGGCAAAAGTATCTATCCTCAATGCCCTGTTACCGTACACCGACACCTGGGAATCCCTGGCCCAAGACCGCACAAAGTGGAGGAGAAGCATCCGGGAAGGCGCCGAACACCTCAAGTCTCTTCGTCGGGAGCAAGCGGAAGCCAAGCGCAAGCAGCGCAAGGAGCGCACGTCAACCCAAGCACTCCACCCACCCTCCCCTTCAACCTATCGTCTGCCCAACCTGTGACAGAGACTGTAGGTCCCGCATTGGACTCATCAGTCACCTGAGAACTCATTTTTAGTGTGGAAGCAAGTCATCCTCGGTTCCAAGGGACTGCCTAAGAGAAGACTTACTGTACACATACAAGTGCGCTTATGCTAATTGTACCCTCAAGATGCTGGTGAACAGGCTTCCTTTAATGAAGAGATCAGATGTATTTTGATGTTTAAAAATGACACTGGTTTCAGGCTAGAAAGATTGCAGTGCGAGGTGCAGTGGTACCCCATCTCCTGAGTACCCTTGCATTCCGTCAATTCATGGTAGATTCAACAAGTCCGTTGCAAGCTGTTATTTATACAGATAGAAAAGTGTGCCACCATACTGCAATAATTATTGACACACAAGAAATGCCAGTGTAGTGCCATAAAGGACTGAACCGCACCATAAAATTTACACTGGTATAGGTGACAATGTTATTGACTCTAAATCAATGGAACTATTATAATGTCAATAGCACTATTACTACCAATGAATCACTATTACTTCATGTAGTCTCAGGGGGAAAATTTCGGTATCGCCCATTTTGGGGCGCTAATATCGGCCGGGCGCAAAGTTTAGCGCCCGGCGCTAATTATCACCTCTGACTGCAAAATTTGCCTCGATCGCCCCTGGAGGTGGTTGGAGCGCTAAATCAAGCGCTACACACCTCTCTTAAGGCGCAAACGTCAGGGAGCGAGGCGCTACCTCAGGACGCTACTGAAGCTCAGGCGATGTCAGTTACCATGGAAGCCCGACAGACTGGCGCCGTCCAGTTCTTAAAGGGGAGGAGCCATCTTGCTGGCCAGCCACACCCTGCTCATTGCAGCCTTGAATCTCGGCCTGGAGAGACCTCTAAAGCAATTGTGTTGGAAGCACTCGTGGATAGGCCCAGGGAAAGAGCTTGGTGCTTAGGAACCTCAAAAGTGGTGCCGAGGGTCAAAACTCCTTAGGACAGCGTTAAAACCAAAAATTTTGTCGACAAGAAAAGGCAGGAAGCGCCCGCCTTTAAATAACACTCCCCCAGCCCCTTCCCGACTTGAAAACATTCCCCTCTACCTGTCGTTCCTAGCGGCAGGCGCTAAGGCAGGGGGCGCGACTCAATATCCGGTCCAGGGTGCTACCGGGGCATTGCATGCTTGACTGACGTCACGATCTGCGGGCGCAGGAGATCGTGGCGGTAGCGTTTAGCACCGCCGCAAATCAACTGGTCAATTTCACGAGCGGCGCTAAAATCGCCGCGCTCGGGCGCTAAGTTCCTAGCGCCCCGTTAGCGCCCCCAGAGGTGCTAACGGGAGACGCTAACCAACCGAATTTTTCCCCCTCAGTTTCTTCACAATTTTCCCTTCAAAACACATTTCCCAAATAACTTCTTATTTGAAGCAAATACACTTTCTGGGCTTCTATGTTGTAATAAAAATTAAAATTGGAGAAAAAAATGGAGACAGACTTTCCGACATGCAAAATATAAACTGGAGTCAGCTCCTCAGTAATCCCGATTAATTTCTAACTTGGACTTTCCTCTGAAAACAAGATCTTCTATATGACGTGGACACCTATACTCAGCTCATTTTCAAAGTAGCTTGTACAAATCCCCATGGGGAAAAAAAGAGAGCTGGAAGGTGAAATCTATGTTACTTGGTATGTATCACCTCAGTACAGAGATTGGGAGAGAGTGCAAGTGAGAGCGAGAGAGAGATAGAACAGGCTTCTTAGCAAAGTGAAAAACAGTTCTGAAGCCATTTCATGTAATCTAAAATTAAGCAATTACTAATCCTTGTAAAGAAAAATTACACTGGTTCAGTAATAACATTAGTCACTTGTTATTATAATATTGATTTGTATTCAGTGGCACTGTTACTAATACGAACAATGTTTGCAAAATTGTGATATGCTTGAGTTTTTTCCCATTATTTTTAATAGTATAGTATCAGTTTTCCATACATGTAGTGAGTATTGTGTTATCCAGTGCTGCAATTTTGCCGTGCACTTCTGCCCTATGCAGGTGTGCTTAACATAGAATTGATGAAGAAATTTGGATTTTCTAACATTTCAGCAAATACCCGAAATGCTCTTTCTACTGAAGTTAGAATCATAGAATGATACAGCACAGAAGTAGGCCATTCGGCCCATCATGCCTGTGACGGCTCTTTGATAAGAGCTATCCAATTAGTACCACTCTCCTGCTCTTTACCCATAGCCCTGCAATTATTTTTCCCTGCAAGTATTTATCTAATTCACTTTTGAAAGTTACTATTGAATCTGCTTCCAGCACCCTTTTCAGGCAGTGCGTTCCAGATCACAACTCGCTGCAGAAAAAAATGTTTCCTCATGTCGCCTCTGGTTCTTTCGGCAATCGCCTTAAATCTGTGTCCTCTGGTTACCGACCCTACTGCCACTGGAAACAGTTTCTCCTTATTTACTCGATTGAACCATTCATGATTTTGAACACCTCTATCGAATCTTCTCTTAACCGTCTCTGCTCTAAGGACATCAACCCCAGTTTCTCCAGTTTCTTCACATAACTGAACTCCCTCATCCCAGGTACCATTCTAGTAAATCTCCTCTGCACCCTCTCCAAGGCCTTGACATCCTTCCTAAAATGTGGTGCCCAGAATTGAACACAATACTCCAGCTGAGACCTAACCAGTGTTTTATAAAGGTTTAGCATAACTTCCTCTATTAATGAAGCCAAGGATCCCATATGCTTTTTTAACAGCCTTCTCAACTTGTTCTGCCACCGTCAAAGGTTTGTGTAGATACACCCCAAGGTCTCTCTGTTCCGACACCCCCTTTAAAATTGTACCATTTAGTTTATATTGCCTCTCCTCATTCTTCCTACCAAAATGTATCACTTCACACTTCTTTGCATTAAATTTCATCTGCCATGTGTCTGCCCATTTCACCAGTCTGTCTATGTCCTCCTTAAACCTGTTACTATCCCCCTTATTGTTTACTACATTTCCAAGTTTTGTATCATCTGCAAACTTTGAAATTATGCCCTGTATATTCAAGTCCATATCATTAATATATATATATCAAAATGAGCAGCGGTCCTACTACCAACCCCCAGGGAACACCACTGTACACTTCCTTCCAGTCTGAAAAACAACCGTTCACCACTACTCTCTGCTTTCTGTCCCTTAGCCAATTTTGTATCCATGCTGTCACTGTCCCTTTAATCCCATGGGCTTTATTTTGCTAACAAGTCTATTCTGTCAAACACCTTTTGAAATTCCATATACACATCAGCCGCACTACCCTCATCAGCCTTCTCCGTTAATTCATCAAGGAACTCGATCAAGTTAGTCAAATATGATTTGCCTTTAACAACTTGGCCGAGACATTTCAGTTTTTTTGGGGTGACATGACTTTGGCAGTTGCTACAGTCTGTGATTGGTGGGTTTTGAGCATTACCCTCTCTCAGTACAATTTGTTTTCTCCAAAATGGTTGTGCCATTCCTGTGATGGAATCTGAGATTTTCCACTTTTGCAGGCTCCTGGCTCATCTGGGTTGTGGCAGGAGTTCCGTCTGCCTCCAGCCTGTACAGCTGACCCTGGCTAATTTTACAGGGCCAGAAAACCTTGCATAATCTTGGCAGGATCTCCCGCGAGAGAGTCCACTTAATGAGGGTGGGGGGGAGAAAGAGGGCAGTGATTGGCTGCCTCAGTGTAACATGGCTGACAGCCTCTGTCCTGTCCTAAAGGGGAGCAATTAGCCCTGCAGCTGATTACACAGACTTTGCGTTCCTTTGAAATTAAAGTACGCCCCTCCCTCCCAGCTCCTGGATGCCAGGAATGCACTGGCGAGATCAGAGGACATATTCCTGTCATCTGCATAACACTGCACCTGCTCTTATATGTACGGGAGAGCAGGGAGCTGGTGGAACAGCTTCTGAAGACAACGTTCACCCCACTTCACTTCAGTTACACCAGACAGCCAGTGTGCCTCAAGCAGAAAATCTAGGCTCGAGTGTGAGTGGCCAGTGGGAAATCTGACTGTGGGATATCGGTTGTTTAGCTGCATTCCATGATCCACAGCATGTTAAGAGATACCATCTAAAGCGGTTTAATCACAGTATTTGCATGCGATCTGATACTTCTGCCATGAATTGGAGAGGTCACCAACAATTGGGAGACACATCAGGTTTCAGCAAATGTACTGTTTGGAGAAGGGTGAAGAAAGATGCTTAAGCAAGGAAGTCATGACTGCCTGTTGATTTAGCATGTTTAACAGCCTGAATACTGATAAATTTTCAAGGGATGGAAAGTCTGTGTACTCAACTGTAGGGCTAATAGCTCCCTTTTACGACAGGACAGATGCCACCAACCACAGTACACACTGTGGCAGCCAATCTCTGAACTCCCCCAACCAGGTTTGTCCTCTCGCAGGAGTTTGTCAAAGCAATTTGTCTGCCACTGCTGTGTAAAGGCACTTATGTTGATCAGAGTGCGTACCTCACATCCCACCATAAAAAAGATTGGCATGAAGATGGTGCGACACTGGCTGTGTCCCGAATGCAGCAGCTGTTAAATGACAATCCCCTTCATGGAGGTCAATCAGAGCAACTGTTAGATGGTCTAATCCTGACATCTCTGGAGGTACCACGTTCCTGCATCACTTCTTCCTGTTGTGGTATGTCTGGGTTGAGTGACTGAACAACCAGGGTAATTATGTTCTTCAGGTGGCAACAGATTGATATTAATTAACAAATTGATTTTTTTTTGTAACAGAGATTTGCCGTATTGCGCATATGACATATAATGATTTCCACCACCCTTTGCATGAAGAAGTGCTTCCTGACATCAATCCCGAACGGCCTAGCTCTAATTTTAAGGTTATACCCCGCTTGTTCTGGACTCCCCCCACCAGAGGAAATAGTTTCTCACTACATATGCCATCAACTCCTTTAATCGTCTTACATACCTCAGCAACATAAATAAAGGCCCCAATATTTTTTAATTAGGCCAAGTTCTACGCCAAGTTAAATTATGCAGCTACACAGCCCACCGCTGCAACCCTACCCAGGATGCAATAGAGGAAAATAATGTAATTTAGTGAACAATGTTAGAAAGAGAAATGCAATGCTACAAATTGGGCATCAGCATGTCATTTGAGACACCTGGCATAAGATTATCATTGTGAATAATCTTACTGAAAGCAACCATTTTTTAAAAAAACAAAGGCACATTTCACACTTAAGAATGAAATACCAGGTTAGCCTTGTATTTTTAAGAGACTATGGGCTGGATTTTGTGAATGGAGACGTGCTGGAGGCGGGACTGCTGCTTGTCGGGTCTATGTCCCGCTGCCATCAGCCTCTGGCCAACCAGCGAGATTTTCCCCTGATTGACCTTGTTAAGCCCGCCCCTGTGGGCTCAGCAGGCCAATTAGGGGGAAGTCACTGACAGAGCACGTCAACGTATGACGTGTCATCTGTCAAGACTTCTTGAAAGAAGAAATGTCAGCGTTTGACAGCTCTGTGAAGCTGTCAAACACTGACTTTCTGTGTAGTTTGATGAGCCCTTGTGTTCAGGACCCATCAAACCTTTCTAGTTTGTAGAAAGCAGATGACTGTTGGTTCGGAGGATCCAACAGCCAGTCTGTGAAATCTACAACGAAGATGTCGGGACTCTGGAACCACCTGCGGCTGAAGGCTGTAGGCAGAAACAAAGGTCAGTGAACATTTTATAACACTTTACACTCACCTCACATACTTACCACTCCACACTTGCACCCATCACTCACCTCTACATTGCACTTTCAGACCCCGCAGACCCCCGCAGACCTCCCACTCGACTCCTCCAACCCAGCGGGGTTCTCCAAGGTCGGGAAGCCTTCACTGGTGAAGGTAAAATGGGACGAATCCTTTTTTCTGCCTGTTAACTACCTGTTAACAGGCAGTTAATAGGCTTTAATCCCTTTCCCGCCTCGAGGAGACGGGGACCCGGGGCAGGACGGCTTCCCGCCTCTTGGCAAAAGGGCACGGAGGCGGGACGGGGGCGGGTTTACCACCCGCCCCCACATTCTGCAACTTTACCGGCAGTCCCGCCTCCATACCCGCCTCCTCGGGGCTGACAAAATCCAGCCCTATGGGCATGATTTTGCCAGCCCTGGGGAGGTGGGTATGGAGGCGGGACTGCCGGGAAAATGGCAAAATCTGGGGGCTGGTACCCATCCCGCCCCCAACCCGCCTCGGTGCCATCTTGCCAGGAGGCGTGTACCTGACCCGTGCTGGGAGCCGCCTCCTCGAGGCGAGAAGGGGATTAGTGCCAATTAACTGTCTGTTAACAGGCAGTTTTTTGGCTAATCCCTATTTTGAACCCTTTAGTATGGGCTTCCCGATGGCTCCGAACCTCGCCAGGGTCAGCGAGGCGAGCCGTGGGTCTGTGGGGGTCGGAGGGGTCGAGATGTCTGGTGTGCAGGTGAGTGATGGGGTGCATGTGTGCAGAGGCAAGTGTGTGAGGTGAGTGTAAAGTGTTTTAAAAGCTTTACTTACCTTTGCTTCTTCCTCCAGGCTTCATCTCTTCAGGTCTTGGGAGTCCCTCATCTCACCAGCACAGAAAGCAGAATGGCCACTGCATTCTCAAATGCATCAGCCTTCTGCTTTCTGCTCAGGACAGATCTCTAAGTTAGCCTGTGTCCCAGGTCTCAACTTAGAAGACGGATTGTCAGTGTTTGACAGCTCTTGACAGATGAAACATCACTCGCTGACGTCACCAATAATCGGCTTTCCCTTAATTGGCCTGCTCAGCCCGCTAGGCGGGCTTAACAAGGTCAATCAAGGGAAAATAGCTTGGGTTGGAGGCGGGACTAAAACCCGACAAGCAGCAGTCCCGCCTCCATCACGTCCCCATTGGCAAAATCACCCCCCATGAGTGGTTTGGAGTGATTTGTATGTACAAGTTGTGAAGCCGAAATGGCTAATCAAAAGCATTAAGACCCCGCATGAAACTTTGACACGTTCTAGTTAACTTTATTAATCTCCTCCACCCCACACTCCCCAGCCCCTATCTATGTTGTTATTTTATTGTCCTTTTTAGGCTTCCTGCACTGGTTCCTACTCCCTCGGCTAAGAGGGCAGACAACCCAATTCTTCCCAGCTCTCCATCAATGTCTGTTTATGCTGAAGAAAAAGGTAAACGTACTGAGCATACTTTAAATGTAACATAACAGTTGGTGAAAGCAAAATTCATTCAGAAAATCTACTCCCTTGATTTTCAGGATATTCTTCAGCCTCCTGGAGAACTATCATTTTGTGTCTAAACTCACTCGGTACAATTTCATCAGTGGGAATCTCCACAGGGACCACCACAGATCGGCTTTGATTCTACCGTTGGATACTAATCAGGAAGCATGTAAGACTGCAAGGTTCAGTGCCACTGTCCTGTCTTTCACAGCTGTTGCACTTGCAAAACCATCAACAACCTTTATTCATCATAAAGAGGACAGATTGTAGTTCATTTTTACCCTGTGACAATGGAAGCAAGGACACTGTACCGCAACGAGAATTTTCAAGTTGTTTAAAAATAGCAACCAACGGGCTTCCTGCATTTTGGTAAACTAGGGCTATCACTCAAAATGCGAATCTCAACTCAAAGAATGTAACTCCGTTTCCACCCCACTTAAATTATTAGCCACCAATTTTTTTATTTTATTTGGAATTCATCTTATTTATTCTCTCTCCCTTTCCCTAGGTATTGCCCCACCATGCACCAAAGCTGGGCCTAAAAAGGTAGGCAAGCAACCTGCTCCAATGTAGCTGAAAGATATGCAACAGCAGCCTGGGATGACTCGAGCTTGGTTCTTTTTCCCCTTTCCCTCCATTTAGGACCTGTTTTCTCACGTTATCATGGCTGTGGGGAATCATAACCAACACAAGCCTTACATCCTACTGATCCATGGCACAGCACACTGACGCTCCAAAGCACTGCACTACCATCCTTCTCCCCCGCTATTATCTTGGGTTAGAAGTTTGTTCGAAACACTGCACTCACTGCGCTGTTTAGGGAGGACTGGACTACATACCAAAGGATAACATGAACACTGATTTGAAATAATTATGAAAGGAAGCATATTGCTGACTGCTGAGAGTAGAAAAATAAAAAGGTAATACTCCTGTTAATTCAAAGTCACTTTCTGCTCAACAAAACTAAATGATCCAGAAATTCGAATTAAGCGATTTAAACAGTACATGAGCCATTATTTGTTCATTTCAGTTCCAATTAACAGACAATTCCAATTAAGCAACTTCAAATTAAGAGTAGGGAGTATGCAGTCAGGAATAAAATACTGAATCTACTTTAAATTAGAGAAGTCACGAGCCCCACAATTGCAGGAGAGGTGCTCAGTGAGCTGGGTCGGCCTTTTTAAAGATGAACAAAGAGTAGCACACTGCATGGTTGTGAAGGAGTTACCAGCCGCTAATCTCGATGGCTTTAGAGAACTGTCATAATCGGCAGAGCAAAACTCAAGTGGTTTAGGTATTTCAAGAGTGCAAACGCTGCAAATCTGAAACAAGGCAGCCAGTCTTTGAACACAAAAGAAAGGTTAATGTTTCAAATGGAACCATTCTGATGAAGGGCTCGACCCAAAATATTAGCTTACCTTTCTCCTTCAGATGCTAACTGATTTGTTTTGAATTTCCAGTTTTGACATTTGCTGACAGCCATCTGGTATTAATTGTCACATGTAATGTACTGGGAACTTTCAATGTCACATGTATGAGCTTTCCCCATGGCTTAATGGGTAAATGTACTGCTCAGCATGGTACTCAGTGATGCTCAACGGGAAGGACCCCAGTTCCATCTTTGGTCTTTGCTGAGTTAGGTCTTAGTTGGGGGAACGGGAGCAGTGCTACAATTAGCTTCACTGCCTCTTGGCTAGTGAGCGGAAACAAGATAGCTAGGGTTCTCTTTCCAATTTGCTGCACAGTGACTTCTGCTGGAAAGGGCAAGTATATGGATGTTGGGGAAAGACACAATGAGGCCCATTGACTTTCATTGTTCAGGCGTGCAGATGAAGAATGGCCACTTGGGTGAGGTACTGGATTGTGGCTGGCATCCGTGAAAACATTATTTAGCCTTAGTCACAGAGGAAGAGGCAAATAAATATGAAAATGTATTATAGGAACCAAGATGGTGTTGCAGTAACTCGTGATTTTTCAATTTGCCATCACGGTCATGCAATGTCACTATGTAATATGTACACGGACAAGAGTATAAGGTTCTTGATGCTGGATGTTTGTGCAGTATTGTTCCAGTATTCTAGGTTGCGAATTTCAGGGACAAAAAAAAATCAGAATCCACTATATAATGGGCCGAATCTTGCTGGAAAAATAACGGCGTGTGTTATTAATGCACAAATCGGCCAGTAAGTTCAGGGGATCAAGAGATACATCTTGCGTTATGAATCTCCAGAACTTACAGGTTGATTTATGCCACTCCGCTGTTTGCTTCGCACAAATGACATCTCGTCCTTAGCCTCCCTGTGATTTTAAAGAACTTGCTGGATTTGCAGATTAATTGCCTGCTAAACTCACCGCAGAAAGTAAGGCCTGGTAATTAATAGCGTAAGTAAAAAAAAAACTTACATTTATATAGCGCCTCCACGACCTCAGGATGTCCCAAAGTGCTTTACAGCTCATGAAGTACTTTTAAGTGTAATCACTGTTGTAATGTAGGAAACGTGGCAGCCAATATGCACACAGCAAGCTCCCATAAACAGTACTGTGATAATGACCAGATAATCTGTTTTTTTCTGAAGTGGATTGAGGGATAAATATTGGCCAGGACACCAGGGATAACTCCCCTGTTCTTCTTCGAAATAGTGCCATGGGATCTTTTACCTCCACCTGAGAGAGCAGACAGGGCTGTGGTTTAATGTCTCATCCGAAAGAAGGCACCTCAGACAGTGCAGAAATCCCTCAGCACGGCACTGGAGTGTCAGCCTAGATTTTTGTGCTCGAGTCTCTGGAGTGGGAATTGAACCCACAACCTTCTGACTCAAAGGCGAGGGTGCTACCCACTGAACCACAACTCTCACTCTTTCCGCAAATGGTAATTGTTAATTTAATGCCAATCAACCTCTCTGGTCCAGAAAGGGAACAATTTAAATAGTTCAGTTTCATTCCTGCATCTAGTAAATTATTTTCCGAGATTTAAAAAATTCTAATTTAAATTTAAAAAAAATTCTTACTTTTCCTTTGTCTTTTTTTCTCTCTCATAATCCACCTTTTCTTTCTTTCCTTCTCTTTATTTCTCTTTCTGTATCTGATTTTACTCTAATTCACCCTCCTTCTTCATCATTCCTCTGTTTCTTTCTCAACCCTTAAATCTCAATGGTTACTGCTGGTCCCACTGTTCACTAATGTCCCAGATGCACTGTTGCCCTCATTATGCTGCTATCAGTTCGCACTTCCAGCAAGTTGCACTGCAAAATAATTTAGAGCTGAAAGGTGCAGGAAAATGTTTAACTAATGGCGTATGAACCCCACTCCAGCAAGATTTGGCCCATTATGTTTTTCTACTTAAAGTTTTTATTATACATTTGCTCAATTTATATGAAAATTATAACTAGTAGCAGCGTAAAGAAATGTTCAAATGGGTCTGTCTGTCGTCTGCACCATAAGAGAATGGAAGTATCTCTTGTGGGTTTTACTGGTATGAATTCCACACACTGATAATAAACAGAGGTTAAAGCACGGTCAGGACTTACATTCCAGATTTTATTTCATGAATGACTCCAGGGTACCACATGCAAGGCAAGCTAACTGGAGCCTCCTGAAACCAAATGGGAGACTCAACGTCTGAAAATAATAAAAGCATTTCCTTACAGATGTGACAATTTAAAAAAATTGGTTTCCTAACTGTAGTGCTTTTTTTTTTATTGGCCATCTAACAACAAATGGGCCAATATATCAGTGATATTCTCACAGGAGTCAGAAGATGGTTTCCAGATTTTCACAGCTATCAACACCGCACAACAATATCTCTCATTATACGCCCAATATGTCTTTCCAGTCAATTTAACGATTGTCTGGCAGGGTTCAATCTACTCCCTGTAATCTGGGTCACTGTTTTACAGGGAGCCAGAAAACAGCATGGCTGCTTTTTGTGCCAGAATCTATCTATTTACTCAGCGTGTGAAAGAATGAGCGTCACTTCAGATGGAGTCCACTGCTGTGGTCGGATATGGAAGCCGTATCCTCCATATTCACAGCCTGTGTGTCTCCACATGGGCTCCTTATTTCACAATGGTTCTTATTATTCAATGGTCATTTTCACGGCGGAGAAACATATTGGTGAGCCTTAGAGGTTACTTGTCATTCTGATGTGACAGCCCCATTGATATCTGGACTCAAAAGACATTCCATTTTATTCTTGAAATTAGTTTCAGTGTTACAATTACAAATGCATGATAAAAAAAATGTATAATACATGTTACAGTCATTTAGATAAATGGTATTAAATGTATGCACTTAACTAAGACCAGAACTGATCGTCTAAATGGTTCAGGTGATTAAGGGCCGCTGTGTTCTAATGAATTCATGGGACATACTTCCTCAGGTAAAGCGAGAGAAATTTTAATTTCATCCTTTTAAAACGCTCAGAAGAATAATTACATTTAGTGCTTTCTGTGCTATACTTGCATTACGATTAACTGAATCTACTTTTTCACCTGAATGTTTTACCTTAAATTCCTCAGTCCCCTCAACCCTATGCTTCCTAAGCGTGGAGACTGCTACGGCCTGGATTGTGGCCTCCACTCGGACCTTCAGCGACGTAATTCCAAGATTGGCCAACAGGAGGCGTGCTGACTGCGTTCAATGGATTCCCTCCGATGGGACGGAGGAGCCCCATCCACGGTGAGGTAATCCAGCTAGGGTTTTGGCTGAGATCTGACTAAACTGGCTTGCAGGCATATTTGCATGTACTTGAACCTGCGACCTCCTGGTTGGGAGACAGGCACGGTGCTGTCTGCACTGCCAGGCTTCTGCCATCTGGTCTTTTTCTAATTTGTAATTATGAGATGGCTTGATGCCGAGTTTACTTCTACTGCTGGAAATGATATAATGAGTAACCTCAAATCTGTCATGAGCTCTGAGGAGTACTTCTCTAAAGAGGCAGGCAAAAGATATCAAATTGTTTTTACAAAATGCTAATTTTAATATTTCAGATTTAATGAAATAGAATTTTTGCAACAGAATGCAGTCTATTTATAATAATCTCGCTGCTCCTATAACTCCACGTGAGAAAGTCAAAATGATAAGTCACGCCCTCAAAGAAGAACTTAACACAAGTATGCAGTGTCCCAGGATTTATTTAAAGACCTGTTTCTTGCTCCACCAAAAAGTCACACACCCACTGAGTAAACAGAGAATCGCACCAGTGATGACAATTTGTTGCCAGTCTTTCACTTGCATTTAAAGGCACTGACATTCTCTTGTTGCACTGAAGCTGCTGAGCTTTGGGTTTGTCACCCTATTTGTGAAATGTAAGTAATTGCCATCTGTGAGGCAGCTACGACGCTTGTGTCTGCGCTCACTCGGAGGTCGAACTCCAAACCATCGTTATCACCTTCACCGAAGCGTACGAGAGCGTGGGCCTTACACTAAACATCCGTAAGACAAAGGTCCTCTACCAACCTGCCCCCGCCACACAGTACTGCCCCCCGATTATCAAAATCCACGACAAGGCCTTGGACAACGTGGACCACTTTCCATACCTCGGGAGCATACTGTCAACAAGGGGAGATGTCAACGACGAAGTCCAACACCGCCTTCAGTGTGCTAGTGCAGCCTTCGGTCGCCTGAGGAAGAGAGTGTTTGTAGACCAGGACCTCAAACCCGGCACTAAGCTCATGGTCTACAGAGCAGCAGTGATACCCGCCCTGCTGTATGCCTCAGAGACATGGAGCATGTACAGCAGACACCTCAAAGCACTGGAGAGGTACCACCAACGCTGCCTCCGCAAGATCCTGCAAATCCATTGGCAGGATAGGCGCACCAACGTCAGTGTTCTTGCTCAGGCCAACATCCCCAGCATCGAAGCTTTGACCACGCTCTATCAGCTCCAATGGACGGGTCACATTGTCCACATGCCCGATACGAGACTCCCAAAGCAAGTGCTCTACTCGGAGCTCCGGCACAGCAAGAGAGCCCCAGGTGGGCAGAGAAAACGCTTCAAGGTCACCCTCAAAGCCTCCTTGAAAAAGTGTAACATCCCCACCGACACCTGGGAATCCCTGGCCCAAGACCGAACAAAGTGGAGAAGAAGCATCCGGGAAGGCGCCGAACACCTCGAGTCTCTTCGTCGGGAGCAAGCGGAAGCCAAGCGCAAACAGCGGAAGGAGCGCATGTCAACCCAAGCACCCCACCCACCTGCTCCTTCAACCACCGTCTGCCCCACCTGTGACAGAGACTGTAGGTCTCGCATTGGACTCATCAGTCACCTGTGAACTCCTTTTTAGTGTGGAAGCAAGTCATCCTCGGTTCCAAGGGACTGCCTAAGAGAAGAGAAGAAGAAGATGTGTGTATATATGTGTGTGCGTGTGTTATATATATATATATATATATATATATATATATATATATATATAGAGAGAGAGGAGGGTCAAACTTCATTTTAGGGACTTTGGCCATTTTCCTGCATAGCATTAAGATTCAAATTTCTGCTCCTCCATAGTTTTTCCATGTCATGCTGTAAAATCAATCTAATCTTTTACTTTTCTCTTGAGCAATTATTTTTGTTACTGAATGACACAGACCAGGAATGCAATTCCTGGGAAAGGGAGGAGAAAAATGCATTTGATTGCTAACCTACAAGTTGCAGGCTACAACGCCAGCTGGAAGTATGGGATGCGAACATGGAGTGAGGACAGGACTGGAGTCAGCCTCAATGCTCCCTGCAGATGAGAAGCGTCCTTTCTAGGTTCAGAC
This sequence comes from Squalus acanthias, assembly GCA_030390025.1. Classification (NCBI taxonomy): domain Eukaryota; kingdom Metazoa; phylum Chordata; class Chondrichthyes; order Squaliformes; family Squalidae; genus Squalus; species Squalus acanthias. The sequence continues at coordinate 110,263,674 of CM059425.1, read as the reverse complement.
ATGAAGTTGGTAATGGTTGTTGCCCGCCACTCATGGAACAAGTCCTAGCAAATAATCAATACCTTTCGGACAAAAGGGATGGATGAAATAAAAAAGCAGTATTTTCCTTGAGAATAATTTAACAGAATTGCCCACCTGGGTATTTGAAAGACACAGTGCATTGGAACTTTTTCACTGTATACCACAGAAATTATGTAACAAAGGTTTAGGGGCCTATTGATATCTGCAACTGCACATTGGCAAATTACTAATCTCAGTCAGACCAGCATGAGGAAGCCAAGAGCTCACTTTCTAGCAGTCTGTTATCAAGTGCTATTAGTGGAGGTCACCGATGTGGTGTTTGACACAGAGAGAAAGTTGGAGGAAATTATAACATAGGAATGTAATACAGGTTGAGTGTCCCGAATCCGGCAACCTCTGGACCGAGGCCGAGCCGGTTTTCGTGTTTTTCCGGACTTCGGAACGTGTTTCTGATGTCCGAAGTCCAGAAACGCCCGAACCCAGGTTGAGCTATTTCCGGACTTCAGACATCAGAAACACGTTCCGAGTCCAGAAATGCCTGGGCCCAGGTTACGATATTTCTGGTTTTTGGTAAGCCTCCCTCAGGGTGTCCGGATTCCGGAACATTTTACGGATTCCGGACGACCCTGCCACCAATCGTCCCGGAGTCCGGAACTCCGGAGTTTGGACGCTCCACCTGTACCATCTGACTTCGACATATACCACTGTCCCATTATCGTCACTGGATCAAAATTCTGGAATTCTCTACCTATTATGGGAGCATCGCCAGCACAAAACATTATCAGAAGGCCACCACCACCTTCTCAGGGCAACTAGGAATGGGCAATAAAAACGTGGCTTTGCCAGTGCTGCCCACATCCCTCGAGCAAAAAAAGATTTCAGCGGCAGAGGGGTTGAGGCAGGTAATGTTGCACTGCTAGAAATAGATGGTCTTGGTGGAGGATAGGGTGTGGGGTTGGACAGTATGCCAAAGTTTGACATAGTCTTCCGATTAGATAGAGTGAGTGGGGAAGTCCAATATTCCACTCGATGTGTAGATATGAGAAAAAAATAAATTTTGCATGGGAATCATTTTTTTCCCCTCAAATTGCAATGGTATAAATCCTATTTTAACTCTGGTCTGCCTGCATCTGAGTGAGCTGGTGGGATTTATGTGGCAGATATCTAATAGGGAATTCCGGAGAAACTTCTTTACCCAGAGTGGCTAGAATGTGGAACATAATACCACAAAGAGTAGTTGAGGCGAATAGCATGGGTCCATTTAAGGGGAAGCTAGATAAACACATGAGGGAGAAAGGAGTAGAAGGGTATGTTGATTGGGTTAGCTGAAGAAGGGTGGGAGGAGGCTCTTGTGGAACATAAACACTGGCATAAACCTGTTGGGTCGACTGGCCTGTTTCTGCGCTGTAAATTCTACGTAATACTATGTAAGGATATATTCAAGGCAGTGATCGATAGATTTTTGAATATTAAGGGGATCAAGGGATATGGGGATAGTGCAGGAAAGTGGAGATGAGGTAGAAGATTAGCCATGATCTTATTGAATGGCGGGAGCAGGCTCGAAGGGCCAAATGGCCTACTCCTGCTCCTATTTCTTATGTTCTTAGAGAAACATCGAAAAATAGGAGCAGGAGTAGGCCATTCGGCCCTTCAAGCCTGCTCCGCCATTCAATATGATCATGGCTGATCCTCCATCTCAATACCATATTCCCGCTCTCTCCCCATACCCCTTGATGCCCTTTGTGTCTAGAAATCTATCTATCTCCTTCTTAAATATATTCAGTGACTTGGCCTCCACAGCCTTCTGTGGGAGAGAATTCCACAGGTTCACCACCCTCTGATGCCGGGAACGCAAAAAGGCCACTTAACTCACCAAGACTTATAATGGTAATCAAACAAAATTCAGGAATATTCATCCAACCAACCTCATATCTCTGCTCTTCAGCGTTGGACTTCCGTCCTGCTGACGAGAGTCCCTCCCCACACCCTGTCCGAATGGAACAGAAACCATTATGTCCCACGGAGGAGAGTGCATCATCATCACTGACTGTAAATAACCTTATAACCATCAATCCCACTCCCAACCAGATAAGTTATATCTGAGCAAAAAAAGAAATAGAATGTAAGACACCACAATCCTACATAGAACATGGTGATATTTGAGCCAGAGTCTTGCCCTGGCCCTCAGATGCACCCAAATGCAAAAATACTGCGGATGCTGGAAATCTGAAATAAAAACAGAAAATGCTGGAAATACTCAACGGGTCAGGCAGCATCTGTGGAGAGAGAAACAGAGTTAACATTTCAGGTCGATGACCTTTCCTCAGTTCTGATGATGCTGCCTGACCTGCTGAGTATTTCCAGCCTTTTTCTGTTTTTACCCCAGATGCACACTTCTTTTACATTTGATTGTTCAGGTTGAAGGAAAGACAGAACTAAAAATACTCTGTACTTAATAACTTCAGCCACACATGAAATACGATCATTGTCCACATCATTACTTTTCTGAATTCATTTAATCAGTGTTTCAGCTTCACTGACAGAAACATTTTGTTAGTAATAACCAAAAGGCACAGGAATGTTTCTATCAATTTGCATAAAACAATTTTTGGGACAAAGGAGTTGAGGTTATTTAACGGAGCAAACTCTCCATGAAATTTCTGAGAACAGCTGCTATCCTGAGAGAATAAATGAACTTCCAATTTGTGAAAATTGGCAGCTTTTGGAGAGATAAAGTTAGCAAAATTTGATGTCTGGAGCAAACAAAATTGCTCATGAGATAAGTAAAATCAGACTAATTTCAGGTTTAAGTAATAATATGAACTATGAATTATAATATCAGAGACACATTCTGATCTGGGAATATGATCCGTCAGCTCAGAGGTTCAAACATGCCATTTAAAGAAAGGTTTCAAATGCCGTAACCCTTCAGTGCCCCCGAGTTTCACCTTGTCTGTCCATCCAATCTTATCTGCTATTTAAGTTTTCAATAGTTTTGTGTACTTTAAAATAATGAATAATACTTGGAGTGCACTAACAGCAGGTTTTTCCATGTCATGCTGTGAAATAAATCTCAATATCACTGTTGGTTAAACACCATCATACACATATGAGACCTTGCCACCAATTTGACAAGCGATACATTTTATGATTCAGGATGCTCGCAGCTTGATCTTGACAACACAGCTGCTCAAATATGGTAAAATACCTTTAACTTTACGTGGAAGGAACACTCTGTGTCAAAGTTCAGATGGTGTAGTAAACTGTTTTTGCGCTTTGCTGCTGTTTATGTCATGTCAGTTCTCAGATACATCAATTCCCTGGAATGCACTACAGACATGTGTAACATTACCCTACATGTAGCGTGCCTGCCCGGAAGAATGATGCTGGGGGGTTTTGACGTCTTTTGCAAACCATGAGTGCAAAGTATCTAAAGTTATTCAAATCCTGAATGTATTTCAGGCTTGGCGCACAGATGCACTGGGGGCTGGTTGCAGGAACGGCAGCACCGACTCGGAATGGAGCCGGGAAAGAGCAAATTGCCCCACCCTGATACAGCAGTGGCGGTCACCAGGCGAGCTTGCAAAATCTTGTTCCTGGATTGTTCACAACACTGCCCAGGTAATAAATCCTCAACTCGGGGAGACTCCCGGACGGTCTGGGAGCGCTGGCAACCCTAGATAACTCTACAGTCAGTTCAAAAGATATTGGCCCGTATTTTCCGATGCCTGCGGGTGTGTACGAGCTGTGTAAACACCCGTAGGGACATCGGAAAAGCCGGTTTGAGATTTGCGAAGTGCATGCGCTGAAAACTGGCATTTCCGATCTGTCAAGAATGCTCTTGACAGATCGAATGCCTGCCCTGGAGAAGGGCCACTGCGGGTGGAGAGTGCTGCTCTCTGCAGAACCTCCGCCCGCTGAAAACCCTCAGAAATCTTACGCCTGGCAAAAGGAGACGTAAGGCCTGCTTTTACCAGCATAAGAGTTGAAAAAAGTAAAAACAATTTTTTTTTTAATTTTCACTCATTTATAATTTAAAAATACTTTAAAAAAAGGTAAGCTTATTTTAGCCCCGTAAAAAACTTTAATTATTCTTTTCAAAATTTTTTATTTTTGTTTAAAATATTTAATTTAATGTAATTTTAACTCATTTAAAAAATGTGATGGTTTTTAAAAAATTTATTTAATGTTTTAGTGTCTATTTTCAGTGATCCCCATTCATATATTTGACAGGTCTATCTGTCAAAAGTGTGAAGGGGGATTGCCTTCTCCCATTGGCTCGCCTGGCCCACGTGATCCCAGGGACGCTTGCAAACCGCCTGCGCCCCTGGGATACGTGGGCCTCTGCGCATTTTGTCGTGGAGAGGCCCAGGAGTGGAAATGGCCGGACCTCGGGAGCCCTCAGGTAAGGGCGTAGATTTTTTCCCGATAGGAGGCCTCCGCACGCAGGAAGCCTCCTATCGGAAATTACGGGCCATTGTGAATCTTTACCATTAAAAAAGTATTCAGGTAGAGCTGTGTAAATTTTCAATTCAATAGCAGTAAGAGGAACAGCAGATCTTGTTATCTGATAATTAACCAAGAGTATCGCCTGCCTGATACAGTAGTATCTTGTTTGCTTTGTCAGGATCTTTGAACATGTAGTGGAGTGAAATCCTGTGCCCTTGTTAGAATCTGCGAAGTCAATGGCAGAACATATTGAGGCTATTCTGGTTGGCATTGGTTGTTGGTTATCTTTGTTTTCAGTATCACAGTAGGTTTCTGTTGGAGGGAATTATAGGCTGACACCAGGAAATACTATCAGGTTTGGAAGCAAAGGATTGTGTAATGGCACATTGGTGATGCACTGTGTCAATCACACTAGTGAGAAGTCACACAACACCAGGCTATAGTCCAACAGTTTTATTTGAAATCACGAGCTTTCGGAGCTGCTGCTCCTTCATCAGGTGAAGTGAAGGACTCCGAAAGCTTGTGATTTCAAATAAAACTGTTGGACTATAACCTGGTGTTGTGCGACTTCTCACTTTTGTCCACCCCAGTCCAACACCGGCATCTCCGCATCAATCACACTAGCAATTGCAACTGCACGTTTCTTAGCTTCAAGTTAAACTATGCAAAATTAAATCCCAGAAATACATTAAAAATTTATGCTGTAACAGATGAATTGATTACTGCAACAAGAGCTTGCCATGATGGCCAATGCGGTGTTCTTTCGGTAAGAATTGTCAGAGCAGGCTATACCTGGCGGTTCCAGGAACACAGTCTGCTTAAAGATCCAAAAACTCGCTGTAATTCTGACCATAGATTGCATTTTATGTAGTTCTGAAATATCAAATTTTTGTATTTATGACTTATTTTTTAATTTAAATGGCATATTCTGATGCTAGACTAGCTTGGAGAAGTCACTGAATAGAGCTCCAGTAGTAAGCACACAACTGAAATGAACTGATCGGTAAATGACTGTGGATTAATGACTTTCTCCGTAGATGTTAATTAGACTCAATTGCATTGTCAAACTCACTAATTTCTCCAAACCAGTCGGCCACACAATGGCCCGTAATTTCCGATAGGAGACTTCCTGCGTGCGGATGCCTCCTATCGGGAAAAAATCTACGCCCTTACCTGAGGGCTCCCGAGGTCTGGCCAGTTCCGATCCTGGGCCTCTCCTCGACTAAATGCGCAGAGGCCCACGTATCCCAGGGGCGCAGGCGGTTTGCAAGCGTCCCTGGGATCACGTGGGCCAGGCGAGCCAATGGGAGAAGGCAATCCCCCTTCACACTTTTGACAGATAGACCTGTCAAATATATGAATGGGGATCACTAAAAATAGACACTAAAACATTAAATAAATTTTTTAAAAAACCATCACATTTTTTAAATGAGTTAAAATTACATTAAATTAAATATTTTAAACAAAAATTAAATTTTTTGAAAAGAATAATAAAAGTTTTTTATGGGGCTAAAAATAAACTTAATCTTTTTTAAAAGTATTTTAAAATTATAAATGAGTGAAAAAAAACTATTTTTTTAAACTTTTTTAAACTCTTATGCTGGTAAAAGCAGGCCTTACGCCTTTTACCAGGCGTAAGATTTTTAAGTTATTTCAGCAGGTGGAGGTTCTCCAAATAGCGGAACTCTCCCCCCGCAGAGGTCCTTCTCCAGGGCAGGTGGAGGATCTGTCAAGAGGATTCTTGATAGATCGGAAATACCGGTTTTCAGCGCGTGCGCTTCGCATGCCTGAAACCGGCATTTCCGATGTCCCTATGGGTGTGTACACAGCCCGTACGCACCCGTAGGCATCGGAAAATACGGGCCAATATCATAAGAAAGCATGACAATTAAAGACCCATCAAGGAAAAATTGCATTGAAGCGCCTTGGGACGTTTTTCTACTTTAAAGGCACATATAAATGCAAACTGTTGCTGTTGTTAAATCTTTGGAAGTTATTGGGCCACTTACTCTCAGGGGAACATTGGAGCAAAGCTTTGAGGCTGACTCTTAAAGTTCTCCACCTGCAGCCACTTCAGAGAAGAGGACCCAGCTCAAAATTCTACAGTGCATGTAACTCAGCCCATACAAACGATGAAAAATATACCTTACAGTGACAGGTGAATACTGGAAGAATCATGACATCATGCACACATTCTGGCCCTTGCTCCAACTCCAGGTTTTAAGAATAAATGTCTTGGAAGACATCAAATTCATGACCTGCTTCTCAATCCCCTAGATACAACTGCTTGCCTACTCGGCTTGCTGCCTACCTATGCGCAGACCTGCTGAGCACTTTATTTTTGCCACTAAGAGAAATGAATGACAGGTTCTAGAGCTAGGATAGCTATGAAACAGCAAGGGGCAGAAATCATTGGTGGGAGTTGTTTATAGGCCCCAAACAATAGTTGTAATGTAGGGCAGAGTAGAAATCAGGAAATTAGAGGCACATGGAACAAGGGTAATACAGTAATCATGGGGGACTTTAATCTACATATAGACTGGGCAAACCAAATTTGCAGTAATGGTGTGGAGGACGAGTTCATGGAATATATACAAGATAGTTTTCTGGATCAGTATGTTGAGGAACCAACTAGGGAACGGGCTATTTTAGATCTAGTATTGTGCAATGAGAAAGGGTTGATTAATAACCTTGTAGTAAGTCGCACCAAGTCCCTTTCACCCATCACGCCTGTGCTCGCTGACCTACATTGGCTCCCGGTTAAGCAGCGCCTCGATTTCAAAATTCTCATCCTTGTTTTCAAATCCCTCCATGGCCTCGCCCCTCCCTATCTCTGTAATCTCCTTCAGCCCCACAATTCCCCGAGATATCTGCACTCCTCTAATTCTGCCCTCTTGAGCAACCCTGATTATAATCGCTCAACCATTGGTGGCCGTGCCCTCTGTTGCCTAAGCCCTAAGCTCTGGAATTCCCTCCCTAAATCTCTCCGCCTCGCTACCTCTCTTTCCTCCTTTAAGACGCGCCTTAAAACCTACCTCTTTGACCAAGCTTTTGGTCACCTGCCCTAATTTCTCCTTATGTGGCTCGGTGTCAAATTGTTTGTCTTATAATACTCCTGTACAGCGCCTTGGGACGTTTTACTACATTAAAGGTACCATATAAATACACGTTGTTGTTGTTGTTGTAGTAAAGGGGCCTTTAGGGAAGAGTGACCATAATATGATAAAATTTTATATTGAGTTTGAAAGTGATTTAGTTAAGTCCAAAACTTGGGTCTTAAATCTAAACAAAGCAAACTACGTAGGTATGAGGGGCGAGGTGGTTAAGATAGATTGGGAAACTACATTGTATCAATGATATATACTATATAGCAATATATCAATGATCTAGACTTGAATATAGGGGGTATGATTAAGAAGTTTGCAGATGATACTAAAATCGGCTGTGTGGTTGATACTGAAGAAGGAAGCTGTGGACTGCAGGAAGATATCAATAAATTGGTCAGGTGGGCAGAACAGTGGCAAATGGAATTCAATCTGGAGAAGTGTGAGGGAATGCATTTGGGGAGGGCTAACAAGGAAAGGGAATACACATTAAATGATAGGACACTGAGTAGTGTAGAGGAACAAAGGGACCTTGGAGTGCATGAACACAGATCCCTGAAGGTAGCAGGCCAGGTAGATAAGGTGGTTAAGAAGGCAACCTCATGCTTGCCTTTATTAGCATAGAATACAAGAGCAGGGGGGTTATGCTTCAACTGTATAAAACACTAGTTAGGCCTCAGCTAGAGTACTGCATGCAGTTCTGGTCAGCACATTGCAGGAAAGATGTGATTGCACTAGAGAGGGTACAGAGGAGATTTACAAGGATGTTGCCGGGAGTAGGGAATCTTAGCTATGAGGAAAGACTGGATAGGCTGGGTCTGTTTTCCTTGGAACAGAGGAGGCTGAGGGGAGACCTTATTGAGGTGTATAAAATTATGAGGGGCCTAGATAAAGTGGATAGACCAGGGGGCACAGATTTAAAGTAATTGGTGGAAGGTTTAGAGGGGATTTGAGGGGAAATTTCTTCACCAGAGGGTTGTGGGGGTCTGGAACTCACTGCCTGAAAGGATGGTAGAGGCAGGAACCCTAACCACATTTAAAAAGTACTTGGATGTGCACTTGGGATGCTGTAACCTGCAGGGCTATGGACCAAGAGCTGGGAAGTGAGATTAGGCTGGATAGCTCTTTGTTGGTCAGCGCGGACACGATGGGCCGAAATGGCCTCCTTCCGTGCTGTAACTTTCTATGATTCTATGATTCTACATTAAAAGGTATGATGGTAGACAAGCAATGGCTAGCAGGAAAAGTGGTCCAACCGTGGTTAACAAGAGAAGTTAAAGAAATTATTAGATCAAAGGAAGAGGCTTGTAATGTTGCCAAAAAATGTAGTTAGCCTGAGGATTGGGAGGATTTTAAAATTCAGCAAAGGAGGACCAAGAAATTGATATGGAAAGAGAAAAAAGAATGAGAGTAAATTAGCGAGAGACATAAAAACAGATTGTAAATGTTTCTATAGGTATGTAAATAGGAAGAGATTAGTGAAAGTAAACGTGGGGCCATTAGAGGTAAAGACAGAAGAAATTATAATGGGCAATAAGAAAAAAACTACTAGTTGCCAGTAGTTGACAGGCTATTTTTTAATTTTGCCGCTTCTACCTCGGGCTTCCCGTTGTCTGGACACCGCCAGGTAAGTGTGGCGTGTTGTGAATCTGCTGTAATGTTACTGCATTGATGACAGCTGCAGAAGTGGTGTGAAGGATCCAATGGTACACTGGCGAGTTTCAGAGGTAGGAAAATGTTGGGAAAATCATTTTTAATGCATTTACACATTTCTTTAGGTAACAAGTTTTGAAAACGATGTCCAGTGCCAGCTCAATGGGAGAACCTCTCTCACCAGTGACAGATCACTTCTGTCACCTCACCTGCAGCTGCCATCTGTTCCAGCCTATGGAGGGAGTCACTGGATAGCCTGGGTGCAAGAGCTCACCTTTGTACAGTGATTGTCAGTGTTTGCAGCACCTCAATGCTGTCAAACACTGAGAAATGAGCTGTCAAAGAAAGATTGTGCGTAGTCCCTTTAAGAAAACCGGCAGATGACGCGTCATCAAATGACGTCATCTGACTGGCTTCCTCTTAATTGGCCGGCAAGCCCGCAGGGCGGGCTTAACAAGGTCAATCAACGTAAAATCACGTCTGTGGGTCAGATGCAGTTGGGGGCGGGACTGAAAGCCGGAAACCATCTGACCTGCTCCCAACCCGCATCCATTGACAAAATCGTGGCCATAGTCTCAGAATAAGGGGTCGGCCATTTGGGACTGAGATGAGGAGAAATTTCTCCATTTAAAGGGTTGTGAATTTTTGGAATTCTCTACCCCAGACAGCTGTGGATGCTCAGTCATTGAGTATATTCAAGACAGAGGTTGATAGAGTTTTGGGAAGTAAGTGAATTAAGGGTTAGTGCAGGAAGGTGGGAGTTGAGGTCGATGATCAGCCATGATCTTATTGAATGGCGGAGCAGGCTCGAAGGGCCAAATGGCCTACTCCTGCTCCTATTTCTTATGTTCTTATGATAGAACCAGGAAGCATCGACCCGCTCCCTTCCTGCAGCCCCACTGTTTAACCACACCAAACCTCCATAGTCAAGGGAATCCAAAGACTGATCAGTGAAGAGACTGATTCTGGCCTCCCGCTGATCCCATCACCTCCATGGGTATTAAGTGCTGCTTAAAGCCTGATATTCCATATTATACTGTGATCTGACACCCATCAAAACCACTTCTCTGGTGGTCCATGTGTGATTTGCATTGACAGGAACTCTATGACGTTGAATACCACAGATGTAACCTCGAAGAAAGTTAAACTGTGGTAAATTCCCCCCTTCACTTCCAAATCCAAATTGAATAAAATCTCCAGGACATCAATCTAATATTACAAAGCATGCTATTCAACCAAGTTGTATTCCATAGATCGCTAACCCATGATGAATCACTGTTTCATAGAGTATTTGATCCGAGTCTACAATTATTCTTGTAACTTTAACTAAATATTCATCCAGCTTCTCTTTAAAAGCATTAGTCCACGTAGCAGTAACTGCAGTGATGGGGTTCAGTGCCACAATCCCCTTCTCAATATTTTGGTTATCTTAGTTGCTCTTCTATGAAGGCTATTTGACAATCAATGTCCTTTTGAAGGCAAGGTTGTCAAAACTTCACACAAAAATTCAAATGGAGTCTTAATGAGCTATAAAGAGTTAATATCATTTGGTTCAACCTGCAAATATTCTTGAGATGCATCCTATTGATGGGCAGTAATACCCTAGAAGCTGCACAGATCTCTATAATTACATCACGAGAGGTTCAAGCAAATGCTGCTTTCACTTACAGTTATCCATAATCTCACAGTTCTTATGCATCAGCCTCCAGATAAACAGAAACATGACAGCCAAATCCTCTGAGGAGGGATTAAAGTTCCTCATATAAAATTATATACAAATAATGAAAAACATATCAGTAGCATTAAAAACCTTGGAGTTGTGTGAAAGTAGTGTTGTATATAGTGGTGTCATATAGTCATTCCCTTCCAACAATCCAGTTGTAGAACTGCGACCACTCCACCATTCCACCTTCCAATCACTCTGATATGTTCTGCTTCTTCCCTGCAAAAGTAACAGCTGCTACTCTGGTACATTCTCCTCTCCCACCACACTCACAGAATCTGTTGTACTCAAGGGGCCCAAGCCCAACTCAGGCCTGCTGGGGAGAATGTGTGCACATGCGCAGAGCAAAGACACGCACGTGCTGACTCATCTCTCCATGCTGTCTGCCGCATCATATGCTCCTGTGATTGTTCACAGTGCTGGCTCCAATCACTTCCTGTGCTTCCTGTCGTCACTCTCTGTGGTGCCATGGTCCTGGTCCCCAGGCCTGCCTCAACACTGCTTACCAGGTTTGGGTACAGGCTAGCTGCTAAAGCTGGACAAAAAATCCTCAGAAATAAAATTGAACACGGATTGATCACAAACTGTGGAAAAGGGTCAAAAAAACCTCAAACAGATCAGGAACTTCAAAAGGGAAAACAGCACCACTCTATTAGGCACTGAGCTGCTCTTCTACTTGAGGGGTGTTATTATTAATGTTTAGTGGGGAGGAATTGTTGTTCTATGTAAATACAGAAGTATTTTTCTCTGTCAGATATTTTATTCTTAAACCTGAAAATATATAAAATAGGTAGTCTACAGAAATGAAATCGTGTATTTCTATTTCTTGGCATAGGAGCAGATTTATATTTTGCTCTGCCATTATTAACATACGAATTAGGAGCAGGAGTAGGCCATACGGCCCTTCGAGCCTGCTCCCCCATTCAATAAGATCATGGCTGATCTTCTACCTCAATTCCACTTTCTGCCAGATCTCCATATCCCTTGATTCCCCTACAGTCCAAAATTCTATCTATCTCAGCCTTGAATATACTCAACGACTCAACATCCACAACGCTTTCGGGTAGAGAATTCCAAAGATTCACAATCCTCTGAATGAAGAAATTCCTCCTCATCTCAGTCTTAAATGGCCGATCCCTTATCCTGAGACTGTGACCCCTTGTCCTAGACTCTCCAGCCAGGGGAAACAACCTCTCAGCATTTACCCTGTCAATCCCCCTCAGAATCTTATATATTTCAATAAGATCACCTCTTATTCTTCTGAACTCCAGAGAGTATAGGCCCAATCTACTCAATCTCTCCTCATAGGACAACCCTCTCTTCCCGGGGATCAATTTAATGAACCTTTGTTGCATTGCCTCTAAGGCAAGTAGATCCTTCCTCAGATAAGGAGGCCAAAACTGTGCACAGTACTCCAGGTGTGGTCTCACCAGAGCCTTATACAATTGTATGACTTCCTTACTCTTTTTCTCCAACCCTCTTGCAAAAAAGGCCAACATGCCATTTGTCTTCCTAATTGCTTGCTGTACCTGCATGCTAACTTTCTGTGTTTCCTGTACAAAGACACCTAACACCAACATTTAATAGTTTCTCACCATTTAAAAAATATTCTGTTTTTCTATTCTTACTACCAAAGTGAATAACCTCACATTTCCCCACATTGTCCCCACATCTGTCACCTTATTACCCACTCATTTAACCTGTCTATATGCATTTGCAGGATCTTTGTGTCCTCCTCACAGCTTTCTTTCCCACCTAGCTTTGTAATGTCAGCAAACTTGGATACATTGCACTTGGTCCCTTCATCTAAGTCATTAATATAGATAGCTGAGGCCCAAGCACTGATCCTTGCGGCACCCCACTAGTTACAGCCTGCCAACCGGAAAATGACCTGTTTATCCCTACTCTCTGTTTTCTGTCCATTAACCAATCCTCTATCCATGCTAATATATTACCCCTAACCCCATGAGCCCTTATCTTGCGTAGCAACCTTTTACGTGGCACCTTATCGAATGCCTTTTGGAAATCCAAATATACTACATCCACTGGTTCCCCGTTATCTACCCTGCTAGTTACAAACTCAAAAAGCTCTAATAAATTTGTTAAACACAATTTCCCTTGCATAAAACCATGTTGACTCTGCCTAATCATATTATGATTTTCTAAGTGCTCTGTTACCACTTCCTTAATCATGGATTCCAGCATTTTCCCGACGACTGATGTCAGGCTAACTGGCCTGTAGTTCCCTGTTTTCTCTCTCCCTCCCTTCTTGAATAGTGGGATTACATTTGCTACCTTCCAGCTGGACCGTTCTAGAATCTAGGGAATTTTAGAAGATCACAACCAATGCATCCGTTATCTCTGCAGCCGACTCTTTTAGAACCCTAGGATGTAGGCCATCAGGTCCAGGGGATTTGTCGGCTTTTAGTCCCATTAGTTTCTTAAAGTAATTAATATCTGTAGAGAAAAAGTACTTAAGTTCCTCACTTTTATTAGCCCCTTGGATCCCCACTATTTTTGGTATGCTTTTTGTGTCTTCTACTGTGAAGACAGATATAAAATATTTGTTTAAAGTCTCTGCCATTTCCTTATTCCCCATTATAATTTCACCTTTCTCAGCCTCTAAGGGGCCCATGCTTACTTTTACGACTCTCTTCCTTTTTACATACTTGTAGAAGCTCTTACAATCTGTTTTTATATTTCTTGCTAGTTTACTCTCATATTCTATTTTCTCCCTTTTTATCAATTTTTTGGTTACCCCTTGCTGGTTTCTAAAGCTCTCGCAATCCTCAGGCTTACTACTATTCTTTGCAACATTATAAGCCTCTTCTTTTAATCTAATACTATCCTTAGCTTCTTTAGTTAGCCACGGATGGATCACTTTTCCCATGGAGTTTTTATTTCTCAATGGATTGTATATTCATTGAGAATTTTGGAATATTTCTTTAAATGTTTGCCACTATTCGCCTTCAGAAGGACATAACACACTAATTTTGTAAGTATGCTGAAAAATACATGTTTTTCTGCTTTTCTATATGAAAAGTCTCATTTGTCACTTGACACAAAAGTTTCTGTTGGAAATAACCTGATATCCTGTGAAAATCTATATCACAATGGCCATATTCTGAGAGGTCCCATATAACATAACACCACTTCAATCAAGACTTCTATGACAAATCCATTGGAAAACATAAAAAATCTTATAAATATTAGGAATAACATTGGATGCCTTCAATAAAATAAAAGCTTGGGGGTTCAGAAGGCAAATACAACAACAACTTGCCTTTGTATAGCATAAAATAATCATTTTAAAAAGGCACTTCACAAAGGTGTAATCAGAAAAGAATTGGATGTTGAACCACACATGGAGATATTAGGAGGTGTGACTAAAAGCTTGGTCAAAGAAGTGGGTTTTGAAGAGGGTCTTAAAGGAGGCGAGGGAGGTGATGAAACGGAGGGGTTTCGGGATATCATCCCAGGCACGACTGCCAATAGTGAAGCAAAGGGTAGGGGGTTGCACAAGATGCTAGAGTCAGAGGAACTGAGAGTTTAGGGGAGGCAAGCAAGGAAAACATTGGAATAGTCGCGTCTTGATCGACAAAGGCATGATTGACTGTTTCAGCAGCAGATGGGCTGAAGTAGGAGTGGAGGTGGGCGATGTTACAGAGGTGAAAGTAGACAGTCTTTGTGATGGAGAGGATATGGGGTCAGAAGCTTGGCTTGTGTTCGAATAGGATGCTGCGGTTGCCAACAGTCTGGATCAGCCTGCGACAGTGGCTGGCGAGTGAGATGGAATCAGTGCCAAGGGTATGGAATTAGTGATGGGGGCCGAGGCGATGGCTTTGGTCTTTCCAATGACAACACAGAGACAGCAGAGAGGCCGAGAAGTGGTGGGGACGTAGAGCTGGGTGTCGTCTACGTACATGTGGAAGTTAACCCCATGTCTGTTGGTGACGTTGCAAGGAGGCAGCACATATATGAGGAAAGTGAGGGGTGCAAGAATAGATCTTTGGGGGACTCCAGAAGCAATGGTGCAGTGCAGGAAGAGAAGTTAATGCTGGAGACACCTGGCTATACTGATGCCATGCAACTTGATAAGATATCTTTGGCTGACCGGAATTCCTAACACCCGCACAAGCGAAATTCAACTTAACCAAATGTGAGGCGTGGCTATTGTTCGACTGCAGGATCTCTTCAGCCACCTTCCCTAACTCTTCTCCCAGTCCCTGCTTGGTGTCTGGTTTTCTCCCCATCTCTTGTGAAGCACCTTAGGACATTTTGCTAAGTTAAAGGCACTACTTTAGAGTAACATGGTGTTATTGAAGCCGATATTACTACAAAGTTACTAAAAGTTACAAGCTTTTAACTACCTTAATTAACATCTCATTTAGTTCAACATGGTGCAATTAAAAGCAGTTTAATATTTCAATCAGCTTCACATGAGCTTCTGACAAGTATAAATGTTTTGTGCTGAATAATTCACAATAGCTCTCTTGTCCTGGGGGTGTCTTGACAACCGATAGAGGTTCGCAGAGGTGGTTCTGAAATATGACAAATATGCCAATGCTACAGTTTGCAACATCATAGGAACATCAGAACAGGAGTAGGCCATTCGGCTCCTCTAGCCTGTTCTGCTATTCAGTGAGATCATGGCTGATCTGTATCTTAACTCCATCTACCCACCTTGGTTCCGTAACCCTTAATACCCTTGCCGAACAAAAACCTATCAATCTCAGTTTTGAAATTTACAATTGACCGAGCCTCACAGCTTTTTGGGAGAGAGCTCCATATTTCCACTGAAATCAATGAAGATGAACAAGGTTGAAGAGCCAAACGGAAATCCCGTCGAAGAGAAGAGCAGAACTTCTTCAAGGTAGGCATTCCAAGAAGAGAGGTGGCAGTGAACCAAACACTAATACGATAGCAAAATACTGCGGATGCTGGAAATCCGAAATAACAACAGAAAACGCTGGAAAAACTCAGCAGGCCAGGCAGCATCCGTGGAGAGAGAAAGAGAGTTAACGTTTCAGGTCGATGACCTTTCATCAGAACTCTGATGAAAGGTCATCGACCTGAAACGTTAACTCTCTTTCTCTCTCCACGGATGCTGCCTGGCCTGCTGAGTTTTTCCAGCGTTTTCTGTTGTTATTCCATATTTCCACTGTTGTTTTTGTGAAGAAATACTTCCTGACATCACCCCTGAACAGCCTAGCACTAATTTTAAGAAATAGTTTCTCTCTATCTACCCTATCAACGCCTTTAATCATTTTAAACACCTCAATTACATCACCCCTTAATCTTCTATAGACAAGGGAATACAAGTCTAGTTTATGCAACCTGTCCTCATAATTTAACCCTTTTAGCCCTGCTATCATTCTGGTGAACCCTGGGGGTGCTGTAACCCCTTCAGGGCTATTATATCCTTCCTGAGGTGCAAGTGCCCAGAACTGAATGGGGTCTAAACAGTAACACCAAGAGGCAAAAGGTAATTTACACGACTTTTCCATTTGATGGATTGTAGTCAGGGTCGAGAGACTGGTAAAGAAAAGAACAAAAGCACTGCAAACAAAGAGGAATAAAAATTCGAGACATTTTAATACAAACTTTGTGCTCAAAAACCAAGATTGCCAAAATTACCATTCTTTATCGAAAGATAATGAAAGCAGCAAAATATTCCGACAGCATAGTTCTAATGTCAGTTATTATTTCTCATAGAAAAATGAGTGCCTGCATTTCAGTAGAATTGGATGGCTATGCAGTAATAGAACACTCATTAGATGCAGTTTAACTGTTTTCCTAAACCACGTGAACATGAACTACCTCATCACTATCCACAGACTTAGTTACCTGCCAATTGATTTTCAGTACAAAGAAAAATGTAAAATCGAAGCCTCATCAATCACATTGCTGAATAATTATCCTGACCCTGAACTACTGCAATTTATTGTCTGTCAATGTGAACCAACAGTCTATTGCTGAAAGAAATAATAGGAGATTTAAAAAAAAACAAATAACATGATTTAGTACTAAGGATGCATCAAAATTTAACTACACTGTAGAGTTTTCTAAAGTTACATCATTGATCTTCTAAATCTTTTGCTAACGTTTTTTATTAATGATAATATTCTGCAGAATCATACAGCATAGAAGGAGGCCATTTGGCCCATCGTGCCTATGCCTGCTCTTTGGTAGAGCTATCCAATCAGTCCCATACCCATGCTCTTTCTCCATAGCCCTATATTTTTTCGCCTGCAAGTATTTATCCGATTCTCTTTGAATGTTGCAATTGAATCTGCTTCCACCGCCCTTTCAGGCAGTGCATTCCAGATCACAACAACTCGCTTTGTAAAAATTTGTTTCCTCACGTCGCATCTGGTTCTTCTGCCAATCACTTTAAATCTGTGTCCTCTGGTTCTGACCCTTCTACCACCGGAAAAAGTTTCTCTTTATTTACCCTATCAAAACCATTCATGGATTTAAACACCTCTATTAAATCTCCTCTTAACCTTCTCTGTTCTAAGGAGAACAACCCCAGCTTCTCCAGTCACATAGCTGAAGTCCCTCAACTCTGGTACTATTCTAGTAAATCTCTTCTGTATCTTCTCCAAGGCCTTGACATTCTTCCTAAAGTGTGGTGCCCAGAATTGAAAACAATACTCCAATTGAGGCCGAACCAGGGTTTTATAAAAGGTTTAGCATAACTTCCTTGCTTTTGTACTCTAGTGGATCCCATATGCTTTTTTAACAGCCTGCTCAACTTGTCGTGTCACCTTCAAAGATTTATGTACATACACCCCCAGGTCTCTCTGTTCCTGCAACCGCTTTAAAATTGTACCATTCAGTTCATATTGCTTCTCCTCATTCTTCCTACCAAAATGTATCACTTCGGAATTTTCTGTGGTAAGTTTCATCTGCCATACGTCTGCCCATTTCACCAGTCTGTCGATATCCTCCTGAAGTCTGTTACTATCCTCCTCATTGTTTACTACATTTCCGAGTTTTGTGTCATCTGAAAACTTTGACATTATGCCCTGTATACCCAAGTCCAGGTCATTAATATATATCAAAATGAGAAGTGGTCCTAATACTAACCCCTGGGGACCACCACTGTGTACTTAACCCCAGCCTGAAAAATAACCGTTGCTTTCTGTCCCTTAGCCAATTTTGTATCCATGCTGCCACTGTCCCTTTAATCCCATGGGTTTTAATTTTGCTAACAAACCTATTATGTGGCACTTTGTCAATCACCTTTTGAAAATCCATACATACAAATCAACACCAAAAGCATTTTAAGAATATATAGGCAGATGATTGGTATAGCAAAGCAGTTTGGTGCTGACCTTTGAGCTGTGCAGGAAATTAGTCTATAACCAGCACATGAATGGATAAATTCTGTTTGAGAATTTTTGTTCATCTGATGCGCTTTAATTGTTGCCGATGTGAAATGCTTTTTGTGTTGCCGAAGAAGCATCAATGCATGTGACTTGGTTTTGCGTTGGCATGTCAGCATTCCATCTATGGCCTCACATACCACAGCGAAAAAGCTAGAGCCAATTATTGTCCATGATGAAAAAAGCAAGAACATGATTGGCACAAAAAGAAAGGGACATTGCATTCTCTGGCACTGAAATCTATTGGGATCAGATGTGGGTAAATTCATTTCACAATTCACAAAATGTTTACACTTACATAAATACGCTGCTCCTCCAAAGGACAGTGCATGGATTGGTAGTTGTGATCAACGCACTCTAAAATGAATGCAGTTCCCTGGTCAAGGGTCTGGTTGGTAGATTAGTATGGAGTCAATGCTCATTTGTTACACATTACAAATAATGTGTCACAGTAAATGGGAATAGATTCAGTAATCTGCATCATGGCAAAAGTGTTTGTCACACAAGCACATTTTCGCCAGGCTACAAGTTGAATAAAATATTTACTTTTTTGCCAGGCCTACAGATAGGGAATAAGAGTTTTTTTTTTAAAAAGTGTATTCACGTTGACCTTAAGCAGACATTTAACATTGCCTCTCTTTTCACAGGTACACAACATGAATAATGATATGCTGTCCGAGCAATCAATCGCTCCAGTTCCAAAAGAATACCACAGAGCTTTTCACAGAGACCTATTCATTGACACCATCTCTGTACAACCCCACCACCTGAGTGTTGTACGGTTCATTGCGCATTCATTGCATTCAGTGTATTGCTGTACCAATAAGGGAATGCCAAGTACTGAAGGATTGACCTAGATCACACAGCTTGAATAATATGTACAGTTCAAGTTACATTACATTGCTGATTCACTTGTGATTCACCAAATAATTCATAAGTATGTAACCCACTTTTACATATTTCTGAATCACATACTGTGCATTTGATTACAGACAACTGCCTACATTATGACTGTAGTTACCAGATATACGCGTATCCATCAATTATATATGCAACTGTCGAGCATATTCTTTAGAAATGAAGTGCTAATAATTTGGTGCTAATAAGCAGTCACAATTAGTGAGATAATGGATGGTAGATGGGGGAAATAAAAAAGTGTTACAGAAGTGTGGTGGAGGATGCATTTCTGAGTTTGGGGCTGAGGAACATAGTTGGGCAGACCAGAGGAAACTCTACTCTACAACTAATTGTTTGATACTGACACTAGGAGGGGAATTTTAAACCCTCAAGAACAGGTGGGCTTGGGTCAGGTGGGATGTAAAAATTTTAAAATCTCAAACCTGAACCCAACCTGCCTACTTCCGATTTTAAGGGAGGTGGGACGGGGAGCGGGTGACCAACCCGCTCCCAGGAGGCGGGTTGCTCATTTAAATATTTTAATGAGGCTGCATGCCTCAGATTTTATCCCCATTTTAAATTTAACCCTGACCAGCTGGTTTTCCCGGGCCTCGGGAAACCCGGCAGCTAAAGGGAGGTGAGCACTGCTGTGTGGAAGAGGTTAAGTGCTTTTCCAGCACTGCTTGTGGGCCAGCTGGAGCAGGAGTGCCTCCTCCCGCTCCCCCCCAAGCTAACCTTCTGCCCTTGCTGCAATCGCCGCCCCCCTGTGATCGGACCCGCACCCCCCCCGCCCCCACCCCGCGATCACCGATTCCCCATCTCTGCCCCCACTCTGTCGCCGACACCCCGTGATCACCCCGACTCTATAAGCACTCCATACACACCTCCCCCCACACGCCTTTGCTGCAGAGTTCCCTGTCCGACAGGGAGCCAAGCCTATTGGCTTCCGGGTGGGATCCTGTTTAAAAAAAAACACGCACTGTGTGGAGCCAAAACTCCGCCCCCCCCCCTCCCAAAGGCTTGGAAATCCCGCCCCATTAAATATTGGGGGCACAGATGTCGAGAATGTAAAATGCTCTGTTCTCCATCACCAACACTCCTCATCTTGATGACCATGAAAAAGTAAAGCATAAAGAAATGCAAAGCAATACGATTATCGATGCAATACTAGTGAGTGGTTCATGGGTTAATTCGTGCAAGTGTTGCACATTGCCAATGCTGTTCATTTTTTTTTACATTTTGATCACAAAACAGTCTTGCGCTTTTAGCTTTCATCTTGGGTATTTTTCAATAGATCGACTTATTTGCCTTCTTTGCAGTCCAATGATGAAAGAACACGATTCTCATCTTGTATTATATATTTTCCCAAATGTAATTAATGATAGGTCCTGAAGTTCATTTTCAATTAAAAATATGAAAGTATGCCTTGAGCAGGGGATGGTACAGACATAAACATGCTATGCAAAAATAGTTTAAAGTAAACACACAGGACGAAATTCAATTACAGCTATTTTTGGCACAAATGTGTATGTGCCCTGTTTTGTGACTCAAACACATTTTGCTATGATGCAACTAATTTGATCAATTAAGGATGTCAAGGCCTTGGAGAGGGCGCAGAGGAGATTGACTAGAATGGTACCAGGGATGGGGGACTTCAGTTATGTGGAGAAATTTGAAAAGCAGGCATTGTTCTCCTTAGAGCAGAGAAGGTTAAGGGGAGATTTAATAAGAGATGTTCAAAAATTATGAGCG
Source organism: Squalus acanthias (assembly GCA_030390025.1). Lineage (NCBI taxonomy): Eukaryota > Metazoa > Chordata > Chondrichthyes > Squaliformes > Squalidae > Squalus > Squalus acanthias. The sequence goes on along the minus strand of CM059425.1, from coordinate 110,242,684 downwards.
GTTTTGTTAGAGTAGATGGGGAGAAACTGTTCCCACTAGCAGGAGGGTCGGTGCCCCGAGGACACAGGTTTAAGATAATTGGCAAAAGAACCAGATGGGAAACCTGAGGAGACATTGTTTTACGCAGCGAGTTGTTATGCTCTGGAATGCACTGCCTGAAAGGGCGGTGGAAGCAGATTCAATAATAACTTTCAAAAGAGAATTGGATATATACATGAAAAGGAAGCAGTTGCAGGGCCATGAGGAAAGAGCGAATGGCCTCCTTCTATGCTGTTTGATTCTATGATTCTAATTTTGGCACTATCCACTTGACAAGAAGCATCTTTTGATTACAGTGATGGAGGGAGCTGAGGCCAGGTTAGCTAACAAAACTAGAGACCGTCAATATAAGATAGTCATCAAGAAATCAAATCGGAAATTCAGAAGAAACTTCTTTACCCAGAGAGTGGTGAGAATGTGAAACTCGCTACCGCAGGGAGTGGTTGATGCAAATAGTATAGATGCATTTAAGGGGAGGCTAGATAAGCGTATGAGTGGGAAGGGATTAGAGGGCTGTGCTGATAGTTTGACGAGGAAGGATGGGAGGAGGCGCGAGTGGAGCATAAACGCTGACATGGACTCGTTGTGCCGAACGGCCAGTTTCTGTGCTGTATATTCTATGTAATGCAACATCAAAGTTAACTGGTTAATAGGCTGCATAAGACCCCACAGCTTCATAGAATATTAGTGATCGACATCAGAAGTTATGCTTCCTAAAAAGCATAGAAAATGACAGCCACAAACGCCCTTCCTATTATCTTTGTTCTGGGGTTTGAAGTAGCAGAACATTCACGATGCATCACGAATGGTCTTTTCCTTCTCAACTCCCATCTGGAATTCTGGTGAGCTGACAGAAAATGTTCTTATTTAGAATTTTAAAGTTACCTTCGGGAGTCTTGCCTCAATGGAGATAAGCAGTCATTTATTCTTCCAAATGTTTGTGATGAGAATAATTTAGCCCTATCTCTATCGCACATAAACTTGAAGAGCAGGAGGGCAGTTGTCTGAGTTTGGCAGGGAGATCCAGGTTTTAAATTAATATTCTTCACTGGCCTTCTGAAGGCATGGATTCTTGCGAGGGTTCCAGCAGCTTCCCATTGCCTCCCTCCAAGTGCCTCTGCTTCATGCATCTGCCTGGACAGTGGGCATCATAGTTGAGTCCTAATCTGCACTCATACAGCAGCCACATGTTCACCTATTTCCCAAAAGGGATCAATGGATCGCAATCAGAACGAGACATCCAACTGTATTTTCCCCTTTGCCAGCCGAAGGCTCCGCCAGCTGTGCCAGCTGATATTACCAGGGATCACACCTGGGACCCTCCTGAGCTGTACGGCTCAGCATGAAAACCGCCGAACCATGGAGGGAGTCAGCTTTTGATATTTAAATTTGATAAACACATTGCATATGGGTGCACAGCTGGAAATGGAATAGAGATTATGCCGATGTGCGCAGGTAAGCTTTTCAAAATACAGGGGTGTATTGGCAAATCATGTTTGAAGCTGTACATATCCACAAGGGAACGCAGTCTTGCATATGAATTGTCTTCCTGGGCAGCTTTTACGGCAAGGTAACTAATATTTCTTGAACACTTCCAGAATTTTGTTTTTAATGTTTAAGACACTGCACTGGCACATCATTTAATATTGAATTAATGGTTTCAACTGTCCAGCAGCCTGCCAAATAACAACCATAGACAAAAGCTATTACTGCTGGAGTCAGTCTCCATTACAGACACAGTTACACGCTATCTGCATGCTGGGAGCTAGCCAGTTATGGGTTACCTGCATAAAATATCTAATTACAAACATAAAATACGTACATTTAAAAAATGAATTTGAGAATATGTGCTTCTTTTGAATTCTCCCTGCACACTTACCGAAGGGGTTCCTGCAAAGTATATCTGGTGCAGGAAGGATGCCAGTTGAGGGAGTAAGGATTTTTGTTTAGAATTTAGTAGAGATTCCATCTGGCCCTGGGGATTTATTGAACCACAGATCTTGGCTTTTTTTGGATTTAATTCACTCAGATTAGGGCATCTGGCACATGCAAACTTTCCTCTGAGAGGCAGGAGAGTGGAAACTCTGCTAGGTTCTGTTTCGTTTCCTGTTGTGTTGACTGCACAGGGAGTTGATTTTGATGAGTTGGCTGACAGTCTTACCACTCGATTTTGTGGATTAATACAGTTCCTCTACTCTGTCTATTTTCACAGAGTTATCTCATTGCTGGTAAGAAGAACGTGCATTGATTGATAGAGCACCTTTCCACTCTCTAAGTCCTTCGCAGCCAATTAAAAAATTAAAGATTAAGAATACTTTTTATTTGTTTTTATGGGATGTGGGCGTCGCTGGCAAGGCCAGCATTTATTGCCCATTGCTAGTTGCCCTTGAGAAGGTGGTGGTGAGCCGCCTTCTTGAACCGCTGCAGTCCGTGTGGTGAAGGTACTCCCACAGTGCTGTTAGGGAGGGAGTTCCAGGATTTTGACCCAGCGACAATGAAGGAACGGCTAAGTTCTACTTCTAAGTTGGTGAGGAGGACTTTGCAGGGTTGACTGGGCTGGGTGTGCCATTGCCGTGTCCGTAGCCGAGGTCGATGCCAGGTGGTCTGTCCGGTTTCATTTTTATTATTTTGTTTCGTAGCGGTTTGTTACAACTGAGTGGCTTGCTAGGCCATTTCAGAGGGCAATTAAGAGTCAACCACATTGCTGTGGGTCTGGAGTCACATATAGGCCAGACCGGGTAAAGACGGCAGATTTCCTTTCCTAAAGGACATTAGTGAACCAGATGGATTTTTAGGTGGTTTCATGGTCACCATTACTGATACTAGTAATTATTCCAGATTTATTTAATTTACCAAATTTAAATTTCCCAGGTGCAGTGGTGGGATTGGGATTTGAACTCACGTCTCTGGATCATTAGTCTAGGCCTCTGGATTATTCGCCTAGTGGCATTACTGCTACACTACCGTCCCCTTGGAGCCTGAAGGTGATCTTCTGACGTTGGTAGGTTTTCTCTTAGCCCAGTGATAGCATTCAGATGGGATGTTGCTGTTTGTGACAATCTTAGTGCATTTGCAGTGTTGTGGTGTTTTTGGTCAGTTCGCATCAGGATACCTCATGGATGAGGTTGCCCGAGGTTCATTTGGGCTTGTTTTTGTGTTCTGCTTGTTGTTACCAGGTTGGGCGTAGGGTGTCCTCCATGGCCTCACCTCTCCCCTATCACTATAACTTCATCCAGCCCTACAACCCTCCGAGATCTCTACGCTCCTCCAATTCTGGACTCTTGCGCATCACTGATTTTCATCGTTCCAAAATTGGCAGCCATGTCTTCAGCTGCCTGGGCTCTAAGCTCTGGAATTCCCTCCCTAAATATCGCCACCTCTCTCCTCCTTTAAGATGCTTCTTAATACCTAACTCTTTGACCAAGCTTTTGGTCACCTGTCCTCATATCTACTGATGTGGCATGGTGTCAAATCTTGCTTGATAACGCTCCCGGTGAAGCGCCTTTGGATATTTTACTATTTTAAAAGGTGCTGTATAAATGCAAGTTATTGTTGTTGTATGGCCCACCAGAAATTGCTTAGAGGCTGTCCCACGTCAGCTGTTTCACTGTGGCCCGGGATGGTGGCCTGCAGTGCTGGTTTTATGATGAGGTGTTCAGTGCATTATGTGAGAGTCCAGAAGGATCGCCGGTGGGTAGCAGGACCACTGTTGTTGCATTGCATTTTGCGTCCTTCCTGTTGCTGGTGCACATTTGAGCCCTCTGGGTGAGGTGGTCCTTGCCTGTGCAAGTAGCGATGCTGTCTGTGTTTGCATTTTCCTGGGTGGCACCTCAGTGATTGCACTGTGTGTGGTGTGGGTGTTTCCTGAAGCGAGGATTCCAGGCAGTTGTGGCTTTATTTGTTGGTGGGAGGTGAAAGGGAGAAAGCTATTGCGCAACTTACTAGCTGTAGGACGATGGAGGGGAAATCAGTCGTGGATGCTGCAGTTAGGAAAGGGGAGTAGTCGGGCTTTGTGAGCCTCTGCAGGGAGGGAGGTCAGAAACAGTCGGTTTTGGAGTTCTGGACAGCAGGGGCTGGATTTTCATTCACCCGTGGAGGCGGGTTTGGAGCCGTGTGGGGGGTTAAAATTGTGAAAACTGGCGGGCGGGCACAAGTCCGCCTCCATGCAATTTTCATTAAATCGTGTCTGCTGGTCCCGACTCTGTCCCGCCTTTAAGAGATGGGATAGGCTGTTAAGGCCCTTAACAAGCACTAAATTGGCTCTATAATGCCATTTTGAAAGGCCTTTGTGATTTTAACCCTTGATCTACGTGAAGCACGCCTGTTGTGAACCACGATTGTGAAACCTGGCGGGAGCACATTTGAAGGTCTTCACTGCCTGGCCTTTGCTGTGAGAGGACCTGGATGCAAAAAAATCTCTCTCTCTCTCTCTCTCCTTAGAGCTGCTGCTCATTTTGCATCCAGGTCCTCTCACAGCAAAAGCCAGGCAGTCTCTGACCTGCAATGCAGCAGCAATGATGACATCATCAGAGGCGACTTTCAGACTGAAACCACTAATTGGTTCATGGGTTCCCACATGCTTGAACTCAATTGCCCAATTAAGTGAAAATTGCATCAATCTCCCACATCCAATTGCAGTCGGGTGGACAACACGAAACGCGGATGACACGACCCCAACCCGCCCCAGTATCAAAATCCAGCCCCAGTTTGCTGAAGCTCTTGTCGGCAGACCCACTGGAGCGACTTGTTGCCTTTTCTAAATAAACCAATAAAGAGACACTGGGTCATCAAACAAAAGTGCTCCCTTTTTAGAGGGCACATCTAATAAAGAACTAAACCATAAAATTAAATAATATTTTCAATATCCAGTGTACACCCCAGTCCCTGTGAAGCCCAATGGTTGCAGAAGGCCTCAAGCGTATCGGCAGACACTGCGCGCTCCTTCTCCAGGGCCACCCAGGTGCGGCCAAGGCCGCGGAGGAGAGGCATTGCTCCTGGCATTGTTATTTTAACATGAACCAGATCAGCTGTAAAGGTCGATTCTTCAGCTAATCCATCATTTACATAGGGTGCCTGTTCTGAAAAGCTGAGTGGATGGCAGGGCTGCTGATTTCAGCGCTGGAGCCCGAGCTCAGGTGTTCATTTTGGTTCTGGGTCCCGGTGTGGACAGTGGGGATAGAGGTAGAGAGATGTTGAGTTTCCAGTTCCGATTCCTCTTCGGACACAAAGTTCCCCACACCTTTGGCCGTTTTTAAAGGTTTAAATTGCCACACCGAGTTCCTTGGACCTGGTTGCTTCCTGGTGCGGGGATTTTTAGGCTGTTTTTACTCAGCATGATGCCAGTGGAAGTTAAGAAATTGTACTTCCTTTGTGAATCCTCCCAACAGGGCTTTTCTTCATATACTTTTTTTTTTGCACACAGTCAATCTTCATCACATATTATTGACTTGTTTTAAATTGATTGTTCATGTGCCAGAGGAGGCCATCAATTGATTCTTCAAATGACAGTCACATGGTTGCAATATAACCAGACTTCTCTATGAGATTCCACGGTCCAGTTATCCATTTCTTTATCTAGTCTGACTTGTAGCTTGTTTCGAGTCAGCAGGAGGAGCCAAATCAGTGGGGGAAAAAAATCAGATGATTCAGCTGCTGTTTGCTACCATAAACATCAAGAATTTAAGGAAAAACATTTTCATCCAAAACTCAGCATCCTTGCTGATAAGCAAATTTTCTGAACACATGACTGCCTCAGAACGACAAGGCTCCAGCTGTGCTTTGAAAAGATACTCGTAGCTGGGGGGTGCTGGGTACTCACCAAAGATATTTTGCTCATTACTGCTTAAACAGATTCTCCTTTCTCTCCACACAACTGCTTGCTGAACATTCAGGCCAAGAATATATCAAAATGTATCGAGAAAACTGCAAAGTTCTGGAGGGCAGATGTCAATCATCCTCACTACTAATATCGTAAGGGCATTTAAAGAAAAATTCAGAAGACTGACATGTGGACATTGTGCAGAAGATATAAGAAAACATTTTAATAAAAAAAATCTCACACTGGTGTAGAACGGGGTGCTCTTCTGAGGTTCATCCAAGTCCCGTTCACGTATCACCCCTATGCTTGCTGACCTACATTGGCTCCCGGTTTGGGATTGCCTCGATTTTAAAATTCTCATCCTTGTGTTCAAATCATCACAGCCTCAGGACATCGCTGCAGGAGTTCCTCAGGGCAGTGTCCTAGGCCCAACCGTCTTCAGCTGCTTCATCAATGACCTTCCCTCCAACATAAGGTCAGAAAGGGGAATGTCGTTGATGACTGCACAGTGTTCAGCGCCAATCACAACTCCTCAGATAATGAAGCAGTCCATGCCTGCATGCAACAGGACCTGGACGACGTTCAGGCTTGGGCTGATAAGTGGCAGGTAACATTCGCGCCACAGAAGTGCCAGGCAATGACTATCTCCAACAAGCGAGAGTCTAACCACCTCCCCTTGACATTCAACAGCATTACCATCGCCGAATCCCCCATCAACATCCTGGGGGTCCATTAACCAGAAACTTAACTGGACCAGCCACATAAATACTGTGGCAACAAGAGCAGGTCAGGGGCTAGGTATTCTGTGGCGAGTGTCTCACCTCCTGACTCCCCAAAGCCTTTCCACCATCTACAAGGCACAAGTAAGGAGTGTGATGGAATACTCTCCACTTGCCTGGATGAGTGCAGCTGCAACAACACTCAAGAAGCTTGACACCATCCAGGACAAAGCAGCCCGTTTCATTGGCACCCCATCCACCACCTTCAACATTCACTCCCTCCACCACTGGCATACCGTGGCTGCAGTGTGTACCATCTGCAAGATGCACTGCAGCAACTCACCAAGGCTTCTTCGGCAGCACCTCCCAAACCCGCGACCTCTTCCACCTAGAAGGACAAGGGTAGCAGGCGCATGGGAACACCACCACCTCCAAGTTCCCCTTCAAGTCACACACCATCCTGACTTAGAAGTTTATCGCCGATCCTTCATCGTCGCTGGATCAAAATCCTGGAACTCCCTCCCTAACAGCACTGTGGGAGTACCTTCACCACACGGACTGCAGCGGTTCAAGAAGGCGGCTCACCACCACCTTCTCAAGGGCAACTAGGGATGGGCAATAAATGCTGGCGTTGCCAGCGACGCCCAGATCCCATAAGCGAATTTAAAAAAATTCCTCCATGGCCTCACCCCTCACTATTTCTGTAACCTCTTTCAGCCCTACAACCCTCCGAGAGCTTGGCGCTCCTCCAATTCTGGTCTCTTGCGCATCCACGATTTTCATCGCCCCGCCATTGGCGGCCGTGCCTTCAGCTGCCTGGGCCCTAAGCTCTGGAATCTCCTCCCTAAACCTCTCCGCCTCTCTCTCCTCCTTTAAGTCGCTCCTTAAAACCTACCTCTTTGACTGAGCTTTTGGTCACCTTTCCTGATATCTCCTTCTGAGGCTCGGTGCCAAATTGTGTGATAATGCTCCTGTGAAGCGTCTTGGAATGTTTTCACTCCGTTAAAGGTGCTATATGAATGCAAGTTGTTGTTGTTGTTGTTAGGGCTAAGCATCTTGCTGGTTCAGAACAGAGCCAGCTTTACTCTGAATCAGGCTGTGCTCCACCTGACCTTGTAGTGCTTGATGCGGACACTGGATGCCTGAAATTGACAGAGCTTCTTTCATAATGAGTACCTTAAAGATCAAAGAAAAATGTTGAAGGAAGCATCTTCAGAAGTTTCCCTCAGATAAGACTATCTGAACGCTGGGGCTTGAGGAGAACATTTCACCTGGAAGCTTCCAGCTCGTGTGAATTAATTAAGGGTGTGAATTTGTGGTTTTTATTATGTTGCACAACAACCCATGTTGAGAGTTGAGAGGTGCAAGTAACAGAAGAAAAATTACATTAAAAAAAAAATGATTTTTAAGCCATTAAAAGTCATTAAATAAAAATTCTAGCTTAGATGAGGGTTTTTTGTGTTGCCAACAGGATCTGTTATTTGCACTGGTCAGTGTCAAACTTCCTCAGAAAGATCCCCTTTGTCCTCAGTGCAAACATCAGTAAGTGTATTGGAGTCAGAGTTGATCAGTCAACCAGGCCCGGGTGATGGCAAATAATCAGCTAGCCATTGGTGTCTCAGCAATGGGGAAAGCTTCACTTGGCAGTGTGAAACCAATGACAACTTCAGCAAGAACTATAAATACATTGTGGGCAGTAAGGGGGACGGGCAGGAGGAAAAATAATTTTTATGATTATCCAACTAATCTATTAAAAGGAAAGTTTTGTGGAGGGAGGATGGGAGAAAAAATAAACTAATAAAAAGTATTTCCATCTTAAACAAATATTGCAAAGCTACCAAGGCAATTGGAGCAAAGAAATATTTTTTAATGTAAGTATCTGGGAGTAAGATTATGAGGAGGGTAGAACAAAGTTACAACTTGAGCACATTTTGTCAAGTGGTAGCTAAGTCAGGTTGCAAATATTATACTCGGGAGGGCTGTGTGTTTTACTATCAATATGCTTTGTGATATTTTTAACTTGTGTGAGTCATGTTCATATACCACTTCAGTAAATTTGCTGGATTATAGTGATGGGCAAATCACATTTGGTTACTATGGGATTTCAGTAAACATCAGAAACTACATTCCAGCTCATGGACTACCTGAGAGCCATGCAATGGGAGCTCTACCTGTCTTAGATAGATATCCAGCTATAAAGGGATGTTCTAAAAAGCAGAAGGTAGGAGAACAATTCAAAATGATGACCACAAGCTAAATACTCTGCCACAAACTGTTGTTGAAGTAGAGTCCATTAATTAGGAATTCATCCAGGAATTAGTAGTTTGATAAGAGAACTATTAAAGAGTCTTCTTCTTCTTAGGCAGTCCCTCGGAACCGAGGATGACTTGCTTCCACACTAAAAATGAGTTCTCAGGTGACTGATGAGTCCAACGCGGGACCTACAGTCTCTGTCACAGGTGGGGCAGATGGTGGTTGAAGGGGCGGGTGGGTGGGGTGCTTGGGTTGACGTGCGCTCCTTCCGCTGTTTGCGCTTGGCTTCCACTTGCTTCCGGTGAAGAGACTCGAGGTGTTCGGCGCCTTCCCGGATGCTTCTCCTCCACTTTGTTCGGTCTTGGGCCAGGGATTCCCAGGTGTCGGTGGGGATGTTGCACTTTTTCAAGGAGGGTTTGAGGGTGTCCTTGAAGCGTTTCCTCTGCCCACCTGGGGCTCTCTTGCCGTGTCGGAGCTCCGAGTAGAGCGCATGTTTTGGGAGTCTCGTATCGTGCATGCGGACAATGTGACCCGTCCATCGGAGCTGATAGAGCGTGGTCAAAGCTTCGATGCTGGGGATGTTGGCCTGAGCGAGAACACTGACGTTGGTGCGCCTATCCTACCAATAGATTTGCAGGATCTTGCGGAGGCAGCGTTGGTGGTACCTCTCCAGTGCTTTACTGCTGTACATGGTCCATGCTATATTAAAGAGTATATGGGGACTGAGCAGCACATAAGGCTTCCATGTTAAGAAGAGGTTTCACTTTCAGACAATTGCACTTTCGAAGATGTCAAAATTGAACAGGAATAGATTTTTTTTTTAAAATAGAAGAAATGTTTTATCAGCTTTCATAATATTGTTGACTAATTACATTATAATTTGACATAAACCCATAGCAAACAGCCAAATACTCAACACAGCACAACACAGAAACCAGAGCTCTGAATCTGAAGTAAAGCCTTAACCTTAACGCTAATGAAAATCAATAAATTTGTTTTTAACGACAAAACACAGAAAATGAATAGTGAGCTAAGGCGTCAGTGCCTTCTCCTCCCCTCTCACCATCTGACTGATTTTTCATGCTCTGGAATGGAACCAAACAGGAAAAAAATTACAATTGATTTCCCATTAATGGTCTTGTCTTTCATTTATGCGAATGCTGTTGGTGAGTAGGAGCAGCTGTATTGTGACTTGAGGTCTATTAAAGCCACACTTTGATTGGCAGTTTCATCATGTAGCTCACTTGGAAATCCACAGTAAAAAAAAAGGATTTCACCGGGCGAACTCATTCATTCACTTGACCTTTACTCATACTGCAGCTCTGCCAGTGCCATCACTAAAAGCCAAGGACCTGGCTGCCCATTTATTAGTTTCATTCTGTTTCGATCCAAAGAGAGCAACTCTGCCGCATCATTTTCCAAACTGTCCAAGGAGAGACAATTTCCCATCTCACACACTGCTTAATGAGAATTAAAATGCTCAACTTTCATTAAACCTTCAAAAAACGATTAATTGGCATCTTTGAAAATGCTGATCTTTTCTTTTTCTCCCACAGAGAACACGGATTAATGTTTGATAAACTGCACGAGAATGATCTAGTAAATAAAACTAAAATCACACCTTCTTAGCAACTGTACAATAGAAACTACAAGTTAACCTTTTGGATAGAACGTTTCATCGGAACCAATTCCTCCACCACCCCAGCCACTGCCCCCACCCCGCCCAACCAATACATCAGAAGTTCTCATTCTTCTTTCTCCACATAACAATGGTAACGTTAGTTTATTAATCAGAACTATCACCTCAGCTATGCCAACCATGCGTTATCAGCAGGACATGTTTAAGGAAGACATTGGGGGAGAAATTCGGCATGTTAGCGCCCCCAGTTAGCGCCTGGCGGGGGCGTTAATAGGGCACTCAGGCAAATCCCATGCCGCATGGCAAATTCGCCAGCCCTGTGGCGCCGGTGATAACAGTTAGCGCCTTGGCACCTTTCGCCATGCAGATCGTGACGTCAGCGAGCGTGCAACGCTCACTGGGCGCCCGATCTGCATACTTCAGTAGCGCCCCCAGCTTTACCACCTCGCGCCAGACAGCGGAGGCATGACCCAACTGGCTGGCGGCTAGCGGGGCGCTACTTAAAGGGATGCGCCCCAGCTGTCAAGGAACTTCCGTTCCAAAGGTCAGGTATGAGTGGCAGAGAGCGCAGGATGTATCAGCAGCCAAATAAAGGCTGCTTAGTCCCCAGAGTGTTGCGGGCCATCCAAAGACTTTGCATTTCATCCCACAGCATATCGCCATTCTGCACTCCCTGAATCATTGGGGGTTGGTGTGCAGACTCCACTGGCCCTCCCCTTTAATGGCTGGAAGACGCCTGCGCCAATGCTCACTCCCGATTACACAACACCCGATATTCGTTGTCGCTTGGAGCCGCACGCCACTCACCTACGCCATTAGTGCCTGATTTAGCACTCCCCTGCATTCTTTTAGCGCTGAGACTTAATTTAGCGGGCAGCGAGATTGATTAGCGTTAAACTTCCAACTTCTCAAAAGTTAGTGCCCCAACCGGGGCGATACCGAATTTCTAGCCAGTTGGGGCTGAGATAGACTGAGATAATCTCACTCCAGAATATTCTGCTATCAGATCATGTCCTGACTCTGGATTCATGCTGCTCTTATAATATAACTGTAGCATTGCACTGACACGATAGTTGCAATGTGAATGCACTCCTAGTCTCCTCTTCCACTGTCACTGCTTCAAATCTGGTGAGCTGATCCTGTTACAGTACACCCTTTGCATAGATGAACAGCAGTTCCATCCTATAAATCACAATTTTTACTCATGCCTACTTTTTCCACAAAATTAGTGATGGCAGGAATTTTGGCTTTGAAGCCACTTAATAATAGGTGAAACTCTGGGTCATCACTTCACCCGAGGGCTGGGTGTGCACAGTGAGTTAGACAATGACTTTTCACCTCTAGCATCTGGGTTTGAGCCCAGCCAAGGCGACGGAATGAAAATGTCTTTAGGGTCCAATGTAAAATGAGACTGGGCAGTCTGAATCATAGAATCATAGCAACTTACAGCACAGAAGGAGGCCATTTGGCCCGTCGTGCCTGTGCTGGCTCTTTGAAAGAACAATCTTGCTTTGTCCCACATCTCCGCTTTTTGTCCGTAACCCTGTCAGCTCCTCATCCTCAATGACCTGTCCAACACCCTTTTATAATTATTTATGGAATCAGCTTCCACCACCTTTTCAGGTCGAGCGTCCCAGATCCCAACAACTCTCTGAGTGAAGAAATTTATCCTCATCGCCCCTCTAGATCTTTTGCCAATGATTTGGAATCTATGACCTCTAGTTATTGCCCCACTTGCCAGAGGGAATAATTTTTCTCGATCTAATCTATCCAAACCTCTCATCATCATGTAAACCTCTATTAGGTCACCTCTTAACCTTCTCTGTTCCAAGGAGAACAGTCCAAACTTTTCCAACCTCTCCTCATAACTGAAGTCCCTCATCCCTGGGAACATCCTGGTAAACCTCCTCTGCACCCATTCTAAGGTCTTTACATCTTTCCTGAAGTGTGGGGCCCAGAATTGTCCACACTACTCCAGCTGAGGCCCAACCAGTGATTTATAAAGGTCTAACATGATCTCTTTGCTTTTATATTCTATGGCTCTATTTATAAACCCAAGAAACCCATATGCTTTTTGAACCACCTTTTCAACTTGCCCTGCCACATTTAAGGATTTGTATATATGGACACCAAGGTCTCTCTGCTCATCTACACTTTTTAAAATCGTGCCATTTATAGTAATACTGTCTTTCCATATTCGTCCCCCCAAAGTGCATCACTTCACACTTCTCCATATTGAACTCCGTCTGCCATGCTTCTGCCCATTTCACCACCCTGTCAACGTCATCCTGAAGCTTATAACTATCCTCATCACTATCTACTACGTTGTCAAGTTTTGTATCGTCTGCAAACTTTATAATGCTGCTCCATTTCATGTGCCTGTGCCGGCTCTCTGAAAGAGCTACCAATGAGTTCTACTCCCTTGCTCTTTCCCCATAGCCCTGCAAATATTTCCTTTTAAATAGAGACCCAATTCCCTTTTGAAAGTTACGATTGAATCTGCTTTCACCACCCTTTCAGATAGTGCATTCCACACCACAAAAATTCTCTCTTCTCCCCACAGGCTTTTTTGCCAATTATTTTAAATCTGTGTCCTTTGGTTACTGACCCTCCTGCCAGTGTAAACAGTTTCTCCCTATCTTCTCTATCAATACTCCTCATAATTTTAAACACCTATATTAAATCTCCCCTAAACTTTCTGTACTCCAAGGAGAACAATCCCAGCTTCTCCAGTCTCTCCAGATAACTGAAACCTCCCTGATCCCTGGTACCATTCTAGTAAATCTCTGCATCCCCTCCAAGGTCTTGATGTCCTTTCTAAAGTGTGGTCCCAGAATAGGACGCAATGGCTCAGATTTTGCAGGGGTAATGACAGCAAAACTATCAGTGTTTGTTGTCATTAGTCCTCCAAAAGTGACAGCAACTTCTGGAATCAGCGCATGCGCAGGTAAACACGGAAATCCAGAGGTGGCTGTCAGTCATTCCCAGCTCCTCCACAGGTTGCACTGTAAAACTCCCCAGAGCCGGCAATCAATTCAAATCACAGTTCCTGGTGAAAATTTCCCCTATTACGCTGGAATATCACTGTTAAACACCTCCCTCCCCACCCCCGAAAAAGTCAAGCATTGTTGAAAGAGGTGTCATTGGGTTTTTAAGGGTGTATTGACTGCTGAAGAACCGTTCGGGCCCTGAAAAACTAATTTTATATTTGTGGAATGTCAACTCTTTCCATTAATGAGCTAAAAAATTACATGGCTTTTAATATAATAATTTTTCAAAAAAAGTTTGTTTATGATATTTCAGCTTCTACCATAATCCTATGCGTCCGTCCTAATCTTTATTTCGCTCTCTGTAAAATTTATGAAAAGTAAATTAGAACCTGTGCATTTTACTTCCTGGTTTGCTGTCTGTGAGAATTCTTCAATGGCTGCATCGCCTGCTTGATGACATCACTGTTTCTGGACGCTGGAGATTCGCTTGATTTGGTGCCAGATGCAAACTAAGGTCAGGAGAGCTGAAATTCACACCACTAGATCACTCGATCTTTGTGGGCAGCTTTCTTTGCCGCTGACCGCAAATTCCGGGCCAATACTCTAGCTGAGGCCTAACCAGATATAAAGATTCAGCATAACTTCCTTGCTTTCGTACTCTGTTCCACTATTTATAAAGCCAAGAATCCCAAATGCTTTTTTTTTTAAAACAACTTTATCAACTTGTCCTGTCACCTTCAAAGAGCAGCAGGAAGTTCATTCTGAATTTGGGCTATGTTTGACATGGGGTAATAAATGCTCAAGGTAAACGCAGTTCACTCAGCATCAACATCCCTAACCTCGATGAGCGCAAAATTAAAAAAAAACTATTTCACCATCGCTTAAAATCAAGGCCAAAAGGCAGGCATTTTTACCCATTATAATGAGCAAAGGGGATAAAGAGCTGGTACTCAGGATCATGGGTATCAATCTCCACTACTAGAATGCATTACCGGGTTTGTCTTTCAGACCCCGGCAGCCTAGAAAAGGCTGGTTTCGTTCCTCTTGCCTTGAAATCTGAACTTCAAATTTTGAGGACCAGCATTTTTGGACACTGAAACTGAATCAGAATGCTAATCCTTCCTGTGCCACTCCAAAAACCAGCTACTTGGAGTGCGATTATGCAGCACCTTGAAAGAACTACAGATTTAAAACATCAGTTTTAGATTCAACTTTAACAGTAGGAGCCATCAAATCAACAGCAGGAAGATGACTGCTGATTTATGATGTTTCCGAGGTTAGTGACCCAGTTGTTTGTTTACACAATGCCACTCCAATCAATAAGGAGGAGATAAGGCACAATCCTCTAAATATCTACAAAATCCAGAGTTTATGCTGAGGAAACATCAGCAGCATTTCAGTTCTCTATTTGCCATTTCAAACTATGTAACATGTATGCAGGCAAACCATCGATGCTAGATATACAAAAGCTATTGCTTGGTAGATTTCAATCTCATTGGCTGCAGTGCAGATGATCATTGAATTCAGTGCCACATCTCTCAAGAAAAGTCACATTTTTGGAAATGTACTTTTTACCTTTGGATTATGTATGACATTGATGAATAACAGGATTGCACAGGCATTCAGGATTACTGCAATTGCAACCCCCAAAGATCAGGTGAAAAGCAGGTACAGGTTAAATCTGTTATCCCAGCAGCGCACCTCTTTCTGTATTTTTTTTGAAGAATATTATGATTCATAATCCAGAGATACACATTTCGCAATAGATCGTGAGTGATTTCTGCTGCTTGTATGTTTGCTCTTGCTCCGACAGTCATACTTTCAAACCCATCATCACCTCATCACTACTTCCCGATTTATCTCTTCTATTCTTTTGAATCCTGGGGCTGGATTTTCCAAGCCCCGAGGAGGCGGGCATGGAGGCGGGACTGCCGGTAAAGTAGCAGAAAGTGGGGGCGGATGGCAAACCCGACCCCATCCCGCCTCCGTGCCCTTTTGCCAGGAGACAGGAAGATGTGCTGCTTCGGGCCCCACCTCCCGGAGGCGGGAAAGGCATTTAATCCTTTTAACTGCCAGTTAACAGGTAGTTAACAGGCAGAAAAAAGGATTAGTGCCATTTTACCTTCACAGGTGAAGGTTTCCTGACATCAGAGAACCCCGCCGGGTTGGAAGAGACATGAAGGAGGTCTACGGTGGTCGGAGGCACCTGGAAGTAAGATGTAGAGGTGAGTGCTGGGTGCAAGTGTGGAGTGGTAAGTATGGAAGGTGAGTGTAAAGTGTTAAAAAATGTTAATTTACCTTGTTTTCTGCCGACAGCTTTCATCCACCTGACATCTTCCTTGTCGATTTCACAGACTGGCTGTTGGATCCTCCGAACCAACAGCCATCTGAAATCTACAAAGTTGAAAGGTTTGATGAATCCTGAACACAGGGACTCATCGAACTACAGAGAATGTCAGTGTTTGACAGCCTCACAGAGCTGTCAAACGCTGACATTTATTCTTTCAAGAAGTCTTGATAGATAGCACGTCAGACGTTGACGTGCTCTGTCAGTGACTTCCCCCCTAATTGGCCTGCTGAGCCTGCAGGGTGGGCTTAACAAGGTAAATCAGGGGAAAATCCCTCTGGTTGGTTAGAAGATGATGGAGGCGGGACATTGGCATGACAAGCAGCAGTCCCGCCTCCAACTCGTCTCCATTGAGAAAATCCAGCCCGTTGGATCTGAACCTTAACCCTGATAGTTCCAATCATAAATCGAATAATGAAAATAAGAAAAAGCTTAAAATAATAATCTCCGTACATTTCTCTTGGGGAGGACCAGGGGACATGAGTTTAAACTATGTAAGAGTAGGAATAGATTGGATGTTGGGGTGGTTCTTCTTTTCCCAGAGAGTAGTGAGCAGGTGCTGACTCTCTGTACGCCTTTAAGAGAGAGCTGGACTGGTTCCTAACTGGGGCAGAGATCGCATCAGATAGAAGGCAAGTGTCTCTATCGGTAACACTTGGCCCATGTGATCTCCTGGAATGGTTTCGATCGCCTGAGGGGATAGGAGAGGGATTTTACCGAGTATTTTTTCCCCGATTGGCCCTGTTTTAAAAATTTTTTTTTGCCTCTCCCAGGAGAATACATGGCTCTCGGGGTGGCTGCGAGGGTGGGGTGGGGTGGGATGGGGGGCGGAGGGAAGGAGTGGTTAGCCATGATGGTCGAGCCATCTTGCTGTGGGCTAGATGTTTGATGGACCAGCTGGTCTTTTCCTGCCCGTCATTTTCACATACTCGTATAATTTTGTCCTTAAATTTAAAAAAATTGCTAGGTTTATTCAAAAGAAAAAAAAAACTTCATGGGTAAGTAATACTGATGATAAGTACTTATCCAGAGAGCTTCTTCTGCGCTTTAGATTACTTGAAAAAATGTTTGGCTTTGCAGGCTCAGCTGTGGAGCCCTATTGCAACCATTTGCTGTACCAATGTAGTCGGAGCGAGGTTTTTCACGGATTTCAGGCTTCCCCGTGGTGCAGGGTGCCATTGGCTGCACGCATATTGCCTTGTGTGCGCCTCATGTGAACTCTGCCATTTTCATGAATCGAAAGGGATTCCACCCTCTCAATGTACAGCTGCCGTGCAACAACAGGCAGCACATCATGCAGGCGAGTGCCTGTTACCCTGGCAGCAGTCATGGTTCCTTCATTCTGCCGGAGTCCTCAGTGCCGGCTGCATTTGACCCACCACAGCAAGTCAAAGGCTGGCTACTGGGCACAAAGATGTGAACATAAGAACATAAGAAATAGGAGCAAGAGTAGGCCAATTGGCCCCTCGAGCCTGCTCCGCCATTCAATAAGATCATGGCTGATCTGATCCTAACCGCCAATCTACTATCACAGAACCATCTCCTGAACCTAACAGAATTGGACACACGAAATAGGAGCAGGATCAGGCTACACGGCCCCTGGGCCCGCTACGCTACCCACAGGGCCATGACCGATCCGAACCTAGACTCATGTCCAAATTCCTGCCCGCTCCCCGTAACCCTTAAATCCCTTTACTTCTAGGAAACTGTCTATTTCTGTTTTAAATTTATGTAATGATGTAGCTTCTACAGCTTTTTGGGGCAGCATATTCCATGGACCTACCACCCTCTGAGTGAAGTAGTTCCTTCTCATCTCAGTTTTGAAAGAGCAGCCCCTTATTCTAAGACTATGCCCCCTAGTTCTAGTTTCACCCATCATCGGGAACTTCCTCCCCGCATCCACCCGATCCAACCCCTTCACCATCTTATATGTTTCAATAAGATCACCTCTCATTCTTCTGAACTCCAATGAGTAGAGTCCCAATCTACCCAACCTCTCCTCATATGTCCATCCCCTCATCCCCGGGATTAACCGAGTGAACCTTCTTTGTACTGACTCGAGAGCAAGTATGGACACCAAAACTGTATGCAGTATTCCAGGTGCGGTCTCACCAATACCTTGTACAACTGAAGCAATACCTCCCTATTTTTATATTCTATCCCCCTAGCAATGAAAGCCAACATTCCATTGGCCTTCTTAATCACTTGCTGCACCTGCATACTAACCTTTTGAGTTTTGTGCACCAGGACCCCCACATCCCTTTGTACTTCAGTACTTTCCAGTTTCTTGCCATTAAGATAATAACTTGCTCTACTATTTTTCCTGCCAAAGTGCATAACCTCACACTTTCCAGTATTGTATTCCATCTGCCAAATCTCTGCCCACTTACTTAGCCTGTCTATGTCCCCTTGCAGATTTTTTATGTCCTCCTCACTCACTACTTTCCCTCCCATCTTAGTATCATCTGCAAACTTTGATATGTTACACTCGGTCCCCTCCTCCAAATCGTTAATATAGATTGTCAAGAGTTGGGGACCCAGCACTGACCCCTGCGGAACACCACTAGTTACTGATTGCCAGTCTGAGAATGAACCATTTATCCCAACTCTCTGCCTTGTTAGATAGCCAATCCTCTATCCATGTCAGATTATTACCCCAAATCCCGTGATTTTTTATCTTAAGCAATAATCTTTTGTGCGGCAGCTTGTCAAATGCCTTTTGGAAGTCTAAATACACCACATCCACTGGTTCCCCTTTATCCACCCTGTATGTTACTTCCTCAAAGAACTCCAGCAAATTTGTCAAACATGACTTCCCCTTCATAAAACCATGCTGACTTTGTCCTATTAAATTATGATTATCCAAATGTCCCGTTACTGTCTCCTTAATAATGAACTCCAAAATTTTACCTACCACAGATGTTAGGCTAACTGGTCTATAGTTTCCAGCCTTCTGTCTACTGCCCTTTTTAAATAAGGGTGTTGCATTAGCAGTTTTCCAGTCTGCCAGGATCTTTGCTGAGTCCAGGGAGTTTTGGAAAATTATTACCAATGCATCCACAATCCCTACCGCCACTTCCCTCAAGACCCTAGGATGTAAGCCATCAGGTCCAGGTGATTTATCCGCCTTGAGTCCCATTATTTTACCGAGTACCACTTCCTTAGTGATTTTGATCGTGTGTAGCTCCTCCCCCCCTATAGCCCCCTGTTTGTCCAGTGTTGGGATATTCTTAGTGTCCTCTACTGTAAAGACTGATACAAAATATTCATTCAGTGTATTTGCCATCTCCATATTTCCCACCATTAATTTCCCGGTCTCATCCTGTAAGGGACCAACATTTACTTTAGCCACCCTTTTTCTTTTTATATAACTATAAAAACTCTTACTATCTGTTTTTATATTTTTTGCTAATTTACTTTCATAATCTATCTTCCTTTTCTTAATCAATCTTTTTGTTATTTTTTGCTGTCTTTTAAAGTTTTCCCAATCCTCTATCCTCCCACTAGATTTGGCTACCTTATAAGCCCTTGTTTTTAGTCGAATACTATCCTTAATTTCTTTACTTAGCCACGGATGACTGTCTTTTCTTTTGCACCCTTTTCTTCTCAGTGGAATATATATTTTTTGGAAGTTATAAAATAACTCCTTAAATGTACACCACTGATCATGTATCGTCTTACCCTTTAATCTATTTTCCCAATCCACTCTACTCAATTCCGCTCGC
This sequence comes from Squalus acanthias, assembly GCA_030390025.1. Taxonomy (NCBI): domain Eukaryota; kingdom Metazoa; phylum Chordata; class Chondrichthyes; order Squaliformes; family Squalidae; genus Squalus; species Squalus acanthias. Next base: position 110,223,154 of record CM059425.1, on the reverse strand, counting down.
ATACCTTCATAGTCTCCTTTATTCAAGCTTAGCACGCTTGTTTGAGATCCAACCTTCTCACCCTCTAATTGAATATGGAATTCAACCATGTTATGGTCACTCATTCCAAGGGGATCCTTTACTAGGACATTTTTAATTAATCCTGTCTCGTTACACAGGACCAGATCTAAGGTTGCTTGCCCCCTGGTCGGTTCAGTTACATACAGCTCAAGAAACCCATCCCTAATACACTCAATGAACTCATCCTCAAGGCAGCCCTGCCCAATTTGATTTGTCCAATTAATATGATAGTTAAAATCCCCCATAATTATAGATGTTCCCTTATTACAAGCCTCAACTATTTCCTGATTGATACTCCGTCCAACAGAGTTGCAACTGTTCGGAGGCCTATAGACTATGCCCACTAATGTTTTTTTCCCCTTATTATTCCTTATCTCCACCCAAACTGTTTCATTATCCTGATCTTTTGACCCAATATCATTTCTCTGTATTACAGTGATTCCTTCCTTTGTTAACATAGCCACCCCACCTCCCCTTCCTTCCTGCCTGTCTGTCCTTCCTGATCGTTAAATAACCTGGTATGTTTAATTCCCAGGCATTGTCACCCTGCAGCCATGTTTCTGTAATGGCCACAAGATCATACCCATATGTAGTTATTTGTGCCATTAACTCGTCTATTTTGTTACGAATGCTATGTGCATTCAGATGGAGAACTTTCAAATATGTTTTGTGACACTTAGTTCCTGCTTTTGCCCTTTTTATTACTTTACCTTTTACTCCATATCTTCTGCCCCTTCCTGACACACTCTGGTTTTTAATTTCCCCACTGCTACCGAAGTCTATGACCTTCTCTGTTGTCATTTTTATTATTTGCTCTCTAGGAACCTCCCCACCACTAGTTAGTTTAAAGCCCTCTCTACAGCCCTAGTTATATGATCCGCCAGGACTCTAGTCCCAGCACTGGCCAAGTGAAGCCCGTCCCAACGGAACAGCTCCCTCCTGCCCCAGTACTGGTGCCAGTGTCCCAGGAAGCAAAACCCATTTCTCCCACACCAGTCTTTGAGCCACTCATTTAACTCTCTAATTTTATTTGTCCTAGCCAAATTCGCTCGTGCCTCAGGTAATAATCCAGAGATTATTACCCTTGAGGTTCTGTTTTTTAATTTGACCCCTAGCTGCTCATACTCCTTTAACAGAACCGGCTTCCTTGTCCTATCTCCGTCGTTTGTACCAACATGGACCACGACAACTGGATCCACCCCCTCCCACTGCAAGTTTCTTTCCAGCCCAGAGGAGATGTCCTGAACCCTGGCACCGGGCAGGCAACACAGCCTACGGGACTCTCGCTCTCGGCTGCAGAGAACTCTATCTATCCCCCTAATAATACTATCCCCTACCACTACAACATTTCTATTTACTCCCCCCTCTTGAGTGGCCCCCCGTTCCACGGTGCTGTGGCCAGGTTGCTCATCCTCCCTGCAGTCCCTGCTCCCGTCCCCACAGGGAGTAAGAACCTCGAACCTGTTGGACGAGAGCAAGGGCTGCGGCTCCTCCAACACTACCGCCTGGATTCCCGTACCTGCCTCACTCGTAGTCACACCGTCCTGTCCCTGACCATGGGCTACATCTGAATTAATTAACTTCATAGGTGTGACCACCACCTGAAACACAGAGTCCAGGTACTTCTCCCCCTCCCTGATGTGTCGCAGTGTCTGAAGCTCAGACTCCAGCTCATCAACATGGAGCTGGAGTTCCTGTAGCAGCAGACACTTGTCACAGATGTAATCACCGTGAGCCTCAATGGGGTCCACTGGCTCCCACATCTCGCAACAGTAACACATCACATTTTGCTGTTTGAAGATGGTTGTTCTGAAATACCAACCAAGCCCAACTCTACTGGTTGTCAACACTGATTGTAGTTTTATTCAGGGAACACACCTCCTTTAAGATGGTAAGCTATTTTAATGGGCTAATCCAAAAATGTTCAGCATCGTTGTATTTCAATCCATGATGGCCAATCTAATCCTGCAAATACATGCTGGTAATAACAAGTATTACTTTCCTCCGTGGAATGCACACAAGGGGCTGGATTTTCTCAATGGGGAGCTTTTGGAGGTGGGACTCCCACTTGTCGAGTTTTAGTCCCGCCTCCATCGACTTGTGGCCAACCCACACTATTTTCCCATGATTGACCTCGTTAAGCCCGCCCAGCGGGCTTAGCAAGCCAGTTAAGGGAGAGCTTTTGACAGATGAAATGTCAGCATTTGACGGCTCTGTGAAGCTGTCAAACACTGACAATTTGTCCTCTAAGTCCTTCCACTCAGGCTCAGTTAGAGAGCTCTCCTGAGCAGAAAGCAGAAGGCTGCAGCTTTTGACAGTTCAGCGTCCATTCTGCTTTCTGTGCCGGTGAGCTGAGGGACTCCCGAGACCTGAAGGGAGGAAGCCTGCAGGAAGAAGTAAAGGTAAGAAAAATTATTAAAACACACCTCACACACTTACCTCTCCACAGTTGCATTCATCACTCACCTGCACACTGGACATCTCGGCCCCTCCGACCCCCGCAGACCGACGGCCCGCCTCGCTGACCCTGGCGAGGTTCGGAGCCATCGGGAAGCCCACACTTCAGGGCTCAAAATAGGGATTAGCCAAAAAGCTGCATGTTAACTACCTGTTAACAGGCAGTAAATTGGCACTAATCCCCTTCCCACCTCGAGGTGGCGGCTCCCAGCGCGGGTCGGGTACCAGCCTCCTGGGAAGATGGCACGGAGGCGGGATGAGTACCCGCCCCCAGATTCTGCCATTTTCCCGGCAGTCCCGCCTCCCCGGGGCTGGCAAAATTCCCCCCAATGTTTTGAAACTCCCTCCTTTCATTGTAGCAATCAAATATGGTTATCAACCTTAAATGCAATCCAACTTGCCAAGTGTCACTCATTAGAAGTGACAATCATTTGCTTTGCTTTAACATTTTGATCTGTGTCACTCTTGGGGGGAAAAAACATGTTCCTCATGTTTAAATGGTTTTGCAATCTGTGTCACTCTTGCTTAACATAAATGTGACTCCTCACATTACCCTCACGTAGAATACGCCATGAAATTGCTGGAACATAGTACTTTCTTTGTCCTGCACCAGTTTCCACTTGCAGACCTGATGCATTGCCAATTAATCCCTTGAAGTCAGCAGTAAGACTTTTGCAGCAAATACAGACAAAGGTACTTTTTTTTCCAGTTAAACCCAATATTACTGTAAATTAGAAAATAGTCTCTGGCGGCGTATATTTATCTCCTCCTTTATAATATTCATCAGTAGAAACCTACAGTAAATCATTGCTGCAGATGGAACATCATTAAAGAGATGTGTATCTTGAATGCTGAATAGGTTCTTTGGTACCAGGATTTAAATGATACAGAAATTACAGCACAGAAACAGGCTATTCTGCATAATCAGTCCATGTTGGTATTTATCTTCCACACAACATGTCTTTCTAATCCCATATCCCTTCAACCCCCTTTTGGTCTCCTTATTTAAGGAAGGATATACTTGCATTGGAGGCAGTTCAGAGACGATTCACACGGTTGACTTATGAAGAAAGGTTGAGCAGGTTGGGCCTATACTCATTGGAATTTAGAAGAATGAGAGGTGATCTTATTGAAACATATAAGATACTGAGGGGGCTCGACAAGGTAGATGCAGAGAAGATGGTTCCCCTTGTGGGGAAATCTAGAACTCGGGGGCATAGTTTCAGAACGGAGATGAGGAGGAATTTCTTCTCAGAGGGTCGTAAATCTGTGGAATTCTCTGACCCAGAGAGCCGTGGAGGCTGGGTCATTAAATACATTTAAGGTGGAGATAGACAGATTTTTGCAAGATAAGGGAGTTGAGGGTTATGGGGAGCGGGCAGGGAAGTGGCTTTGAGCCCAAGATCAGCCATGATCTTATTGAATGGCGGAGCAGGCTCGAGGGGCCAAGTGGCCTATTCCTGCTCCTATTTCTTATGTTCTTATTTTCTTCAACTACCGATCTGACCTATTCCTGAAATTTGACATGGTTTCTGCTTTAATCACTGACTCTGATAATCCATTCCACAGCCTCACAACCCTTGGGTAAAATAAAAATCTCCTGCTCTCTGTCCTAAATCGCTAACGTTTAATCTTCTATCTATGCTCCCTTGTTCTAGAGCCCTCAAGCACTTAGAAACAGTCTGTTGCCATCTACCTCGTCCCACCCCTTCATAACTTTAAACACTCCTATCACATCATCCCGTAATCTCCTCTATTCGAATGAAAACAACCTTAGGTCTTCGTCTTTGTTTGTATTTGTATTTCCCCATACCTGGCAGCATCTGAGTGAATCCGTGCTGTGCCCTCTCTACTGGCTCAGCAACTTTCCTATAGTGTGGAGGCCAAAACTGCACACAGTGCTCCAACTGTAGTCTTAGCAAAGTTTTATATAGATTGAACATTACATCTTAACTTTTACATGCTGTATCTCTAACGCCAAGTATTCCATTCGATGTTATGGCCTTATTCACTTGAGGTGCTGCCATTATTGTCTTGCAAACCTGAACCGGAACTTCCATCTGCTCTTCCACATGACCCAGCCTTCCCCCATTTAAAGTATAATAGTTACTTTATTTTTAACGAAAATGTACCACCTCACACTTGTGTTGAATTTCATCTTCCACTTATCTGTCCATTCCACCATCTTATCATTATCCCCTTGCAGCTTTCTTTGGTGCTCAAAATTATTTACTATGCCTCATATTTTAGTATCATGTGCAAATGTAGATATCACTTCCTATAGCCCTATACCCAGATCATTGATGTACACAGTAAAAAGCAGTCCTAGAACAGAGCCGTGCGGGACACTGCTACCAACTTCCAACCACTGAGAAATTGCCCATAATTCCAACACTGTTTCCTCCATTCTAACCAGTTTTTAATCCAATATGTTACCCTACCCCTAATTCTATACCCCTTAATATTCTCCAATAGTCTTCTGTGTTCAAATTGTGAGAGGTTTTCTGAAAGTCCATGCACACCACATCCATTGCATTTTCCCAATTGACTATATCTACTTTGTCAGGTTTGCCAAGCACAATCGTCCTCTCTGAAATCTATGTTGACTGCTTCTAATTATTTTATCTTAAGAACATAAGAATTAGGAAAGGAGTCGGCCATACGGCCCCTCGGGCCTGCTCCGACATTCAATAAGATCATGGCTGATCTTCGACCTCAACTCCACTTTCCCGCCTGATCCCCAAAGGATGTTCCCGATGGTGGGGGATTCCAGAACCAGGGGTCACAGTCTAAGGATAGGGGTAAGCCATTTAGGACTGAGATGAGGAGGAATTTCTTCACCCAGAGAGTGGTGAACCTGTGGAATTCTCTACCACAGAAGGTAGTTGAGGCCAATTCATTAAATATATTCAAGAAGGAGTTAGATATATTTCTTAAGGCTAAGGGGATCAAGGGATATGGGGAGAAAGCAGGGACAGGGTACTGAATTTGGATGATCAGCCATGATCTCATTAAATGGCAGAAAAGGCTCGAGGGGCCGAATGGCCTACTCCTGTTCCTATCTTCTATGTTTCTATTCCTTGATTCCACTAGAGTCCAAAAATCTATCTATCTCAGCCTTGAATATACTCAACGACTCAGCATCCACAGCCTTTTTGCGTAGAGAATTCCAAAGATTCACAACCCTCTGAGTGAAGAAATTCCTCCTCATCTCTTCTTAAACGGCCGATCCCTTATCCTGAGACTATGCCCCCTGATTCTAGACTCTCCAGCCAGGGGAAACAACCTCTCAGCATCTACCCTGTCAATCCCCCTCAGAATCTTTTATGTTTCAATGAGATCACCTCTCATTCTTCTAAACTCCAGAGAGTATCGACCCAATCTACTCAATCTCTCCTCAAAGGACAACCCTCTCATCCCAGGGATCAATCTAGTGAACCTTCGTTGCACCGCCTCCAAGGCATGTATGTCCTTTCTCAGATAAGGAGACCAAAATTGTGCACAGTACTCCAGGTAGGTCTCACCAAGGCCCTGTACAATTGTAGTATGACTTCCTTACTCTTGTACTCCAACCCTCTTGCAATAAAGGCCAACATGCCATTTGCCTTCCTCCTTGCTTGCTGTACCTGCATGCTAACTTTCTGTGTTTCCTGTATGAGGACACCCAAATCTCTCTCAACACCAACATTTAATAGTTGCTCACCATTTAAAAATATTATGTTTTTCTATTCTTCCTACCAAAGTGAATAACCTCACATTTCCCCACATTATACTCCATCTGCCACCTTATTGCCCACTCACTTAACCTGTCTATATCCCTTTGCAGGGTCTTTGTGTGTCCTCCTCACAGCTTACTTTCCCACCTAGCTTTGTATCATCAGCAAACTTGGATACATTGCACTTGGTCCCTTCAGCGAAGCCATTAATATAGATTGTAAATAGCTGAGGCCCATGTACTGTTCTAGGCACCCCACTAGTTACAGCCTACTCTCTGTTTTCTGTCCGTTAACCAATCCTCTATCCATGCTACTATATTACCCCCAACCCCATGAGCCCTTATCTTGCGTAGTAACCTTTTATGTGGCACCTTATCGAATGCCTTTTGGAAATCCAAATGTACTGCATCCACTGGTTCCCTTTTATCTACCCTGCTAGTTACATCCTCAAAAATCTCTAATAAATTTATTAAACACGATTTCCCTTTTATAAGACCATGTTGACTCTGCCTAATCATATTATGCTTTTCTAAGTACCCTGTTACCTCTTCCTTAATGATGGATTCCAGCATTTTCCCGATGACTGATGTCAGGCTCATTGGCCTGTAGTTTTCTCTCTTCCTCCTTTCTTGAATAGCGGGGTTACATTTGCTACTTTCCAATCTGCTGGGACTATTCTACAATCTCGGGAATTTTGAAAGATCACAACCAATGCATCCACTATCTCTGCAGCCTCCTCTTTTAGAACCCCAGGAGGTAGGCCATCAGGTCCAGGGGATTTGTTAAATTTAGGTTCTGTCTCCCCTTTTGAAAAAGGGTATTACATTCACCACTTTCCAGTCCTCTGGCACATATCCTCTCTCAATTTAACCCTGAAATATAACTCCTTGGGCCTCCACTATTTCTTCATCCATTTTCCTCAAGATCCTTGGATATATCCCATCAGATCCCAGCACTTTGTCCTGCTCTAACTTAAATAACTTCTCTAATACTTGCCATTCATTTATTAAATATCTCTCATCTTGCTTTTAACCAATCAATGATTTACTTCTTCCCTATTTCCTTCTCTTTAGTAAATACTGATGTGAAATACTTGTTAAGTATTCCCACCAATTTCCACTTCACCTCCACTAACCCACAGGAGGTGATTTTCGGCAGCGCATTCAGGCACTAACGATCCTCCGAGGTTTCCAAGGTGGGGACTTGAGCTAAAACGCTGGATTAGCTGGCGTTTAGCGCAAGGCATCATCTTGGTAAAGGGGTTGAAGGCCGCCCGGAGGCTCGTTAAGGGGTTGGTCATTTAAAATGCCCGCTAGTGTTCATTAAAGAGGCTGTACAGAATTTTGGTGGCTAGCGCTTTTCAGAATGCTCTCTCCAAACAGCGACCAGCTGTTTGGGAGTAAACAAGACGTGGATTTCAAGCGCTACTTAAAGGGATACTCACCACTTAAAGGGATTCTCACAATTTCATGTACACTTGCTGCTGGAGCTGTGAAGAGAACCTCTGAAACACACCGGGAGATGTTCTGGGACATTTTGTCAAGACTTCACCAACACTCTAGCAAAATCTATTCTGGAAATTCTCTGAGGACATCACCTAAAAAGAGTGATGATGTGGAGATGCTGGTGTTGGACTGGGGTGGACAAATGTGAGAAGTCGCACAACACCAGGTTATAGTCCAACAGCTTTATTTGAAATCACAAGCTTTTGGAGCGGCTGCTCCTTCGTCAGGTGAAGTGTAAGTGTAAAAAGAGCAAGTGCTTTGCTACTCCACTGCATAGGAGTCACCAGGAGAAAGGGAGTGATTGCTCATGGGCATCTTGCTAGCGGTCCCACTTGGTCTGGACGGGGGAATGGGAGGAGGACATGAGGCCAGGCAGAGCAGCACCAACTGCCGCAGGAGAGGGACAGGAGGGCGAGGAGGGTGAAGTGGCGCCCTTTCCCCCCCCCCTGCGGGTACAGGACAACCCTCCTCCTCTGGACCTCCTCCACCAGGACCTCCAGTGCCGTGTCCGAGAACCTGTGAGCCCTCTCCCTCGGTCCCTGAGTCATCCTGAAACGTGTCACTGTGTGCCAGCCAGCGCGCTCCACACCTTCAGTGGAAGTGGGTGCGAGGAGCCCACATATACTGCTCCATGAAAAATTGCATCTAATCAGCTTGAGTGCTAAGCCTGGTTTAGCACCTCCAGGCAAGTTCAAATTATGGTAATCAGCAATTAGGACCAAAATTGCATGCTAAAACCAGACTTTCACACAGGCGGGTCTTATTAGCACAGCACCCATTTAGTGCCTGTTTTCACCCTTTCACCAAAACAACCCCCACTATCTTTTCCTCTCAGGGTCCCACCTCATATTTAATAATTCTCAATTTAACGATACATTTGTACAATACTTTTCTGTTCTTTTTATTATTTTTTGACATTGTCTCCCCATACGCTCTTTCTTTGCTTTCCTTATCGCTCTTTTAATCTCTATCCTAATTTTCTCATATTCTCTCTGGTTTTATCAGACCTGTGAGGCCTATTTTCCCTCTTACTCAATTTTAGCTTGTTCCTGTTTATCCATGACATCCTGAAATTTGAAGTTGTCTCCTTTTCCATAGAATATATTTATTTTATGCCTTTCCAATCTCATTATTAAAAATAACCCGCCACTGATCTCCAGTGCTGTGTGAAAGTTTCTCTTTCCACCTCACCTCAACTAAATATTACTCAATTTTCTAAAAATCGGCCATATTCCAATCTGGTACCCTTGTTTCTGTATTAACTTGTTCCTTTTCCATTTGGTCTTAATCCTCATCATATTGGCCTGTAATTTCCGATTGGAGGCTTCCTGCGTGCGGATGCCTCCTATCGGGAAAAGATCTACGCCCTTACCTGAGGGCTCCCGAGGTCTGGGCTCTTCTGCTCCTGGGCCTTTCCTGGTACACGCGCACCAAGGCCCAGGTATCTCAGGGGCGCAGGCGGTTCGCAAGCGTCCCTGGGATCACGTGGACCAGGTGAGCGAATGGGAGAAGGGAATCCCCCTTCATACATTTGATAGGTAGACCTGTCAAATATATGAATGGGGATCACTGAAAAAAGACACTACAACATTAAATAATTTTTTTTGAAAAAAAATCACGTTTTTAAAGTGAGTTAAAATTACGTTAAATTAAATATTTTAAAAAAAATATATTTTTTGAAAAAAAGAATGAAAGTTTTTTACAGGGCTAAAAATAAACTTACCTTTTTTTAAAAGTATTTTTACATTATAAATGAGTGAAAAATAATTATATTTTTACTTTTTTAAACTCTTATGCTGGTAAAAACAGGCCTTACGCCTTTTACCAGGCGTAAGATCTTTAAGGGATTTCAGCGGGCGGAGGTTCTGCAGAAAATGGAACTCTCCCCCCGCAGAGGCCCTTCTCCAGGGCAGACGTCCGATCTGTCATGAGGATTCTTGACAGATCGGAAGTGCCGGTTTTCAGCGCATGCGCTTCGCCTGCCTGAAACCGGCACTTGCGAGGTCCCTACGGGTGTGTACACAGCTCGTACACACCCGTAGGGATCGGAAATTACGGGCCAATATGGTCCTACGCCTGAGGTGCTCACTCACATTTAACTCATCTACTTGATCTATTTTATTCCTCCTACCTTGATCTAACAATGCCTCTCCCCTTTTTGTAAGTTCATATCCCTTTTTTCCATCCACTCCCTCCTCGACCAATGAGTGGGCAATTAAAATCCCATGGAAGAATCATTGCATTATTTCTCCTAATCAGGAAGTTGCTGTCTGAGTTGCCCTGCTTCTCTGCAAGCTTCGCTACACCGGTCCCTCACCGAGAGACTCGGCATTGGAATACATGAAGGGTGTGAAGTTGCTGTACTTACCCACTAGTTACCCACGAAACATGCCAGAAAAATTTAGGGCTTGTGCATTCAGATGCAAGTGAATTTTTAATGGCGTGATAAATCTCTGTTACTGCTAAGCAATCTCTCTGGCACTAAAAACTTACTTTTACAAATGTGTGGGGTCTCATTCCTTCAGATTTTAATTATTGGTGGCAATTGTTTTTAATTTTTTTTTAACCTTTTCTTTCCGTCTCTTTTATCTCTCTCTCATCTTTCTTTTCCTCACTTTATTTAGCTTTTGGTACATAATTTTACATTCAATTAAATATTCTAATTTACACTTCCTGGTTTAGACTCTGCGTGGCTCAGTGAGGATTCTTCAATCTGATTGGTTGAAGAGGCACGGTGTTGCTTTCCCTGCTCACACACATCACAGATCCCCTGTAGAGGGTGCTGCGCTGTAAAGGATCTCTAGCAACCGTAAGTTGCTGCTCAAAAGCCGACAAAAAAGTTTAGCAGCTGTAAGTGTAATGAACAGGAAGTGCCGTTCCTTCACGCTGATGCAAGATCTGGGCCATTGTCTGCGGTTGTGTAAATAGTGCAACTTCACAGTGCTGATAAGTGACAGTATAACTCCAGACCCGGGAGCTAACCTGACTCCAGAGAGGAGTAATGTGGGACTGCTGGAACAGGCAGTTTAGCATTGCTTGTGTTCGACCCCGCATGGAGCATACACCAGTGTAGTATCAAACCTGGTTTAGAAAAAATCCTCGGGGGACTTTTTAAACTTACCCAAAGCACATTTAAATGTTTTGAGGATAGGGATGCTACTGCCCACTCTCAGAACATATAAATTTTAATGGTTACAATCTGAGTATGAATAGGAGTACAAACTTCAAGTGCACAGATCTCCCCTGGAGCTTAAGCATGCTATTGCTCGCAAGGACTTATATATAGCTACCAGTCTAAGACCAGTCACAGCAGTATAAATGTCTCCTTTATAGATAGGTTAAAGTCATAGGGGTAGAAATTAGGTCGCGCCCCATTTGGGGCGCAAATATCGTCCGGACGCAAATATTAGCGCCTGGCGCTAATTATCGGCACTGACGGGAAACTTCACTTTTACCGCCCCGGGAGGTGAGTGGAGCGCTAAAGCAGGCGCTGCACACCTCTCTTAAGGCGCAAAGGCCGAGCAGTGAGGCGCTAACTCGGAGCACTGGCGAAGCTCATGTAATGTCAGTCAGCAATGGAACACACACACAATGGCACGGGCCAGTTCTTAAAGGGGATGGTTAATCTTGCTTTCCATCCACATCCTGTTCATTGCAGCCTTGAATCTCGGCCTGGAGAGACTTGCACATCAAATGTGCTGGAAAGAACAATGGAGAGCAACAGGCAAAGAGCTCAGAGTGCAGCTCCCACGGTCTCTGCTAAATCGATACAAGGAATGGCAAATCAAAATGAACCTGCAAAGTGCTGCTCAGTACCCAAAACTCCTTCACACAACGTTGAATCTCTCCAGAAGTCTCTCCCTCTCTCTCTCAGAATGCGTAGTTCAAAAATGCCACCAACAATAAAAGACAGGAAGAGGCCCCCTTTAAATAGCGCCCCCCCCAGCCCCACAGCGATTGATAGCGTTCCAGTCTTCTGGTCGTTGGAAGCGCCAGGCGGTAAGGCAGGGGGCGCCACTCAATTTCCGCTACGGGGCGCCCCAAGGGCGTTGCACCATGGAATGACGTCACAATCTGCGCGCGCAGGTGGTCGCAGCGGTAAGTTTTAGCGCCGCCGCGCAATCTCAAGTTAAGTTCTCGAGCGGCGCAAACATCGCTGCGCCCGGGCGTTAGCGGCTTTGCGCCCCATTAGCGCCCTCTTAAGGCGCTAACGGGTGGCGCAACCAAGTGAATTTTTACCCCTGAGTGTTTATTGTTGGGTAAGAGACTATATACAAGTTTAAAGTCTTGCCAAGTTACAGCAGTTAATTTCAGTGACACTGACCGGAATTGTCCTTACCTGGGCGGGTCCAGTGCGGCCGGTGTCCATGGCAGGTCCCGACCCAGCTGCTGCATCCATCCCGCTTTACAAAATGAACTTACCTTAATGGGGCCTATTAAGCCCAGTACGTTACTCAGCCCAATGAGATGGAGTGAGTCTGGTGACGTCATTCATGACGCTTTTTAAGCCGGGATCCTTAAAGGGACCCTGGCCACATTACATTTTAAGTTCAATCTAACATAGTGGGTGTTGAATCTTTACCGTACAATCATATAATAGAAGTTAAATATGAGTGTCATAAATCGCAAGTAACAACTCAGGAAGTACTACTGGGTGGCCAGCTGGGGCGCCGTCCAGGGAGTATAAATACTCAGGCATGGGCCCACCTTGGGCAGAGACAATCTGGAAACAGGAAGCTAGTGACTGCTAACTAGACCTCCATGTTTTGTTACAAGTTGATTAAAGCCTTGCTTTATGTTCAAGTGCGTAGTGAGTCTTTATTACGTCAATGAGTAACAAAGAAATATTGAAATAAAATTATTAAGTAATATGACTCCATTTACAAATACGATCCAGAACATAATTAAAAAAGTACATTAATTGTTAAGTTATTGGTGCTTTCGTCACAAATCTATAGACTTTTGCCACAAATCGAAAGACTTTTGTATCAGTAACTGGTACAAATAAAAGATGTGTGTGTTGGTAATACATAAAATTCAATAGATTTTAAATGTAATTGTAAAGGGGTGGATTTACAATCTTATGCAAGTTCAGCAGAAGAGCTGCGGAATCCCTGACAATCAGTGTAAGTGGTGCTTACAATGTGTTACTGGGATTACTGCAGCTCTTCCATTGAAATTAACAATGGACAAGTGAGAGAACCGCCACAGAAATTCACCCTCAAGTCTCAGACTGAAAAATTAAATTAGTTATATTCAGGGACTGAAAGCAAATTGAACCAGTGGAATGATTGATGAGAATGAAATTGTTACGGTTGATGACTTGATTTAATGTGTAACTGGACAATCACAGCATACTGTGAGAAAAACATAGTCACATAGAAAGTTACAGCACGGAAGGAGGCCATTTCGGTCCATCGTGTCCGCGCCGGCCAACAAAGAGCTATCCAGCCTAATCCCACTTCCCAGCTCTTGGTCTGTAGCCCTGCAGGTTACAGCATCCCAAGTGCACATCCAAGCACTTTTTAAATGTGGTTAGGGTTCCTGCCTCTACCATCCTTTCAGGCAGTGAGTTCCAGACCCCCAAAACCCTCTGGTGAAGAAATTTCCCCTCAAATCCCCTCTAAACCTTCCACCAATTACTTTAAATCTGTGCCCCCTGGTTTTTGACCCCTCTGCTAAGGGAAATAGGTCCTTTCTATCCACTTTATCTAGGCCCCTCATAATTTTATACACCTCAATAAGGTCTCCCCTCAGCCTCCTCTGTTCCAAGGAAAAGAAACCCAGCCTATCCAGTCTTTCCTCATAGCTAAGATTCTCTACTCCCGGCAACATCTTTGTAAATCTCCTCTGTACCCTCTCTAGTGCAATCACATCTTTCCTGTAATGTGGTGACCAGAACTGCACGCAGTACTCTAGCTGAGGCCTAACTAGTGTTTTATACAGTTGAAGCATAACCCCCCTGCTCTTGTATTCTGTGCCACGGCTAATAAAGGCAAGCATTCCGTATGCCTTCTTAACCACCTTATCTACCTGGCCTGCTACCTTCAGGAATCTGTGGACATGCACTGCAAGCTCCCTTTGTTCCTCTACACTACTCAGTGTCCTACCATTTAATGTGTATTCCCTTTCCTTGTTAACCCTCCCCAAATGCATTCCCTCACACTTCTCCGGATTGAATTCCATTTGCCACTGTTCTCCCCACCTGACCAATTTATTGATATCTTCCTGCAATCTACAGCTTCCTTCTTCAGTATCAACCACACAGCCGATTTTAGTATCATCTGCAAACTTCTTAATCATACCCCCTATATTCAAGTCTAGATCATTGATATATACCACAAAAACCAAGGGACCTAGTACTGAGCCCTGCGGAACCCCACTGGAAACAGCCTTCCAGTCACAAAAACACCCATCAACCATTACCCTCTGCTTCCTGCCTCCGAGCCAGTTTTGAATCCAACTTGACACTTTGCCCTGGATCCCATGACCAGAAACAACACAAAAATGTATTTAAATAGTATATGTCTTTTTTTATAGTGCAGATCATTTCACTGCAATTACTGTTGAGTTGGAAGGCAACAGCCGAGAATGCCCAGTGAAAATTTAACATTTACCAGTAGCTTTTCAAGTAGAACAGAATCTCCATCAATCTGTTAGCTGATGTAATCAACATGTTTTTATTTTGGTTTGTTTTCCACGCTGTCAAGTAATCAGCTGGAGCAATGGCCACGGAACTCCCGCCTCAGGTTGACAGATGTGGTTCCCGAGCTGTGTGAATCCCGTGGCCATACAGGGAAATTTAAAAAGTAGGGGGGAAAATGCTCTTAAGTGCCTGTAAAGTACCTCATAATGATTTCAATTGGGTCCCCCGCCGCTGCAGGTTGGGTCGGCTCCACGATGACCGATGCGCCTGTGGGAAAGGCACGTGGGAGCGAGTTGACAGCGGGTTCCCGACCCACTGTCAAAAGAAACAACTTTCCCACCCGACCCGCCGCTGTTCATGCCTGCTACCACCCCGGAAAATTCAGCCCACTGTGTTCCCCGTGTTTCCTAACCCAGTAACTTCCTCCTCAGCCATCAAGAAGAAACCAGATGCCAGATTCTAAATGCACTGTTTCCTTGTTTTACCAGGTGGTTTCTGGGCTGAAACTGTTGAATTTCAGACAGTTATAACATTGCAATGTGCAAAACACAATTACAACTACATATTCAAGTACAAAACAGTTTATAGTGCTGTGATTTTAAAAAAAAAAGGTAAGATTTGGGACATGTTCAGTCGGATTCTGAGTAAATCCAGTAACAACCAAGTAAAGGCATTCAGTGTTATATGCAAGTCCAAGCACCGCAAAGCAGAAGGATTAGTAGTGATGAGAATTACATCCATGCAAAAAGAATAGGAAATTATGGGTTCTTTTTCCAGAGATGATCTTCAAATTCAACAGAGTGTTTCCGGCCAGTTTAATCCATTTATATTTTGTTCGTTTTTGATGCATGTTTTGAAGACTAAAGATCACGCAGTTCAAACTAATTCTCCTCAGCGTAAAGGACAACTCCATTTTACTCACTATTGTGGATAATCTGAAATGTCACTCACTATTTTTTGTGTTTCTGTTGGTGTCTCAGCAAAGCTGCTGATGTCACAAATTGCTTCTAGTTTATGCAAATATTTTGAGCACAGGAGGGAAGCTATGAAGAGTTGTATCTCATTTTTTAAAGTAAGCAAACATTTTCAATTGAAATGCAGATGCTATTTGCCATGTATTATGGCGTAAATGAAGGTAGATTGTTACAAATTAAGCCCCTTCACCATGTTGGTTAAGAATTTGTGTTTGTCGTAGTCCATACAGAACTTAAATACAGTTGAAATTTAAATCTAATCTCACAATAGCAGATAAATAACTAACTTGTTTAACTTTTGATTAAGCTATAAAAGCAATTACAGCAGGGAAGAGAATGATGTTTATAGACACTTAATTTTGGCCTTCTCTAGATATATCCTTAAGTCTGCATACCAAAGTAGCTATTTGTTTTTTTTTGAAGGTGGGCCAGAGCATGATAAAATAAACAACGATTCTGAGAAAGTCTCCAGAGACCCAGGTAGTGGAGGAAATGGTGAAACTGGCTTTCTAAAAAGGGATGCATTTGTTCGACTGACTTGCTAATGCTTTGTAAAAAAAATATGCGCAACGCTCCAGGTAGCTGCCTGACGTATGTCTGCATTAGGAACTGACTTGTGGTTAAGCCCAGGAGGCATCTACCTCCTTTTGTGAAGGGGCACTTACGTGACCTGGCAGAGTTCTGACTGCAGTCAGGCAGCAGACGTTTATACAGTCTATTACCAGCAAGATGAAGTTTGCTTGAAAATTGAGTTACCCACAGAATCTTCCACGAGAATATTTGACATAAGGCCAACATTGCTTTTTTGATGAATTTAAAAGCAAAGAAAAATATACTCACATCAATAGTATAGATTATTTCCGTGCATTTAACTTGCACTACAAATCGATAGTATAGATTATTTGCCCACAATAAACCTGCACTGTTCAACATTAGGGAAACGTTCTTCAAAATGTAAAATTCTATTCCAATCTTTTGAAAATAGCTGTAGATATTAACGATAACCATGATGCTCTCAAAAAAAGCTCCACGTTTGGAAGGTCTTTGAACAAAGCATGTTTCCCACTGACCTGTCTGACAGATGTAATAATCACTAAAAACAGCTGAATCTCAGGCAAAAATGAACAGTTAATTGCCAATTGAAAAAGAATAGTTATTTCTCTTAAGGAAGACCTGAGATCAGACTGAATGACCGATTCATGAGGGTTCAGATGACGACTAGAATTTTCTACTTGTCAACAAGACTGGAAGAAGTTAGTTTCCAGTTGAGAAGCGACATATCTTGTCAGCTATCCACATTTAGAGAGAAGCATTGATGAAGAACAACACTTTTCTTTATTTGTTCCTGGGATGTGGGCATCGCTGGCAAGGCCAGCATTTATTGTCCATCTCTAGTTGCCCTTGAGAAGGTGGTGGTGATCTGCCCTCTTGAACCGCTGCAGTCCGTGTGGTGAAGGTACTCCCACAGTGCTGTTAGGGAGGGAGTTCCAGGATTTTGACCCGGCGACGATGAAGGAACAGCGATATATTTCCAAGTCAGGATGGGGTGTGACTTGGAGGGGAACTTGCAGGTGATGGTGTTCCCATGCGCCTGCTGCCCTTGTCCTTCTAGGTGGAAGAGGTCGTGGGTTTGGGAGATGCTGCTGAAGAAGCCTTGGCGAGTTCACAGCACCTCCCAGCACTGATGGAAAAAAAATTAGCAGAGGATATTGCTTTAAATGACAACCACAGCAGACCACTATATTAATAGTCAAGCATTCTATGTTCAGGTTTCTAACCCGAGAGGTATGCTCATGAGGCCAAACTTTACATCTCCCTTGATTCCATGAGAATCTCTTTGACGGACAGCCTATCTGATATCAAATTGTGGATGAACCAGAAGTTTCTCCAATTGAACATTGGGAAAACTGAATCAATCTTATTTGGCTCCTGCCAAATCTCTGTACGCTTGACCCAAATATCCTCCTCCCTAGCTGCTCACTCTGGCTGAATTAGATGGTGCACAACCTCCGTGTCCTGTTCGACGATGAGCTGAGCTTTGAATTTCAAATCTTAACCATCACCAAAATTGTTTACTTCCACCTCAACCTCGACCTCATCCCAACCACTGCTAAAACCTTTTGCCACAAATTTGTTATCTCCAGACTCAACTTTTCTATTGCCCTCCTCAAAAGTCTCCTGTGCGCTACAAACCTAACAGGTCGCAAACTCTGCTGCCTACATCCTGTCACACACTAAGTCCCACTCACCCATAACTATCCTCACCAACTTCATTGGTTTCCTATTCTCCAATGCACCAAAATCAAACCTTTGTCTTCAAATTCTTCCATGGCTTTGCCCTACCCTACCTTTGCGACCTTCTCCAACCCTACATGACAACCCATATCCTTTGGTCTTCAAATTCTAATCTCCTGTGTTTTCTCTCTCTCCCGTCGTTCCTCCATCAGTAGCAAAGCCATCATCAGTCTCAGTCACACACTCTGGACGTCCCTGCCTGAACCCAAGCCTTGCTACTTTTCTTCCTGCCTTTCAGAACTTCCTCAAGACCTATCATTTGGTCAGCTCTCCTAATTATTCTATTGCTGCTCTCTGTTTTGTTCTACGTAAACTGCCTTGAGACATTGTATTACTTTATAAGGTGCGAAATAAAAGCAAGTTGGCATTGAGAGCAAAGGAAGCACTTATCACTTGAGGACACTTTGCAGGAATAATTTAACATGCAACCATAAATTTCAAATAGGTAAATTCCTGTTACCTGATAACCCAGAAATTCCTTAGTATAATCTTCTTTGTAAGAAATTAATGTTTAAGAGACTGAACAGGCGGGACCTTGTTGTCCAAGCAAGAAGCCTTTGTAATTGTACAGAATCCATGTCCATTATTATCTGGGGCCTAACTCAGTATCAAACATGATTTGTGAAATTTCCCAATGTACTGATTTTGTCTGTTAATTTGGTGCTAAAAACAAGACAGCATTGTCTCTTTTTTGAGAACATATGGCTACAGGTGCAAGCCAGGGAGGAACGGGGACAGAAACAGACTGAAAAGTGAGTACTGGAAAGGAACAGAGAATGAGCTGCACAGTGATAAAGCAACAGAGGATAAAAAGATGCAAAGAAGAGCTGGATGGGAAAGAATCAAATCAGGAATAATGCAATTTTACTGTAAGGAGGAAAGGCAACATTGGGAAGAAATAGTCAGTGATTAAGATTCACAAAGATTGGAACAGCATCAGGTAGAATTGAAAAGTGGCCTAAATCTATGAATGCAGTGACTTTCTATTCCCAGTCGTTTCAGCCAAACAATTCTTTCACCATCCTCACACAATAGTTTTGGCAGCTTGAGCACTTAAGAACTTTCAGTATTAAGTGGATACAAACAAAAACTACAATAAAACAGTATAGAAAGAAGTTGTCCCTAAGTATTTTAAATCACAAATAAAACTATCTGTGCTGTTACCCATTGTGCTTTTTATTGACATCTACAAATTCAGACACATGGGGGCAATTTTGTCAATGGGGGCGCATTGGAGGCGGGACTGCTGCTTGTTGGGTTTCAGTCCCGCCTCCATCGACTTGTGGCCAACCCACGCTATTTTCCCTTGATTGACCTTGTTAAGCCCACCCAGCGGGCTTAGCAGGCCAATTAAGGGAAAGCCGGTTACAGAGAACGTCAACGTATGACGTTTCATCTGTCAAAAAGTTTTAACAGATGAATTGTCATTGACAGCTTTGAGAAGCTGTCAAACACTGACATTCTCTGTTGTTTGGTGAGTTCTTGTACTCAAGGCTCACCAAACCTATCTGCTGAGAATGCAGCAGCCATTCTGTCATCTCTGCCGTGGAGATGCCGGAGCCTCCGGATCTCCAATGATTGAAGCCTGCAGAAAGAAACAAAGGTAAGTAAACTTTTTCTAACACTTTTCACTCACCTCACAGACTTACCTATCCACACTTGCACCCATCACTCACCTCCACAGCGTACTTTTGGACCCCTCTCACCCCCGCAGATCCACTGCTCGCCTCGCTGACCTTGGCGGGGTTTTGCGACGTCGGGAAGCCCGCACCTTCTGTTGGAAAAATGGGGATAATCCTCTTAACTGCCTGTTAACTACCTGTTAACAGGCAGTTAAGTGGCTGTAATCCCCTTCCCGCCTCCAGGAGACGGGACCCGGCGCGGGTTGGGTACCTGCCTCCTGGGAAGATGGCACGGAGGAGGGTTGGGGGCGGGATGGGTACCCGCCCCCAGATTCTGCCATTTTCCCGGCAGTCCCGCCTCCCCAGGGCTGGCAATATCGCCTCCATGAATTTGATTAAATTAACTGAATGTTACTACTGCAGCGAAGGTACACCAACATTCTACCTATGAGACTGACAGTTGCAAGTTCCTTATGGAAGCAAAAATAAGTTGCCATTTAACTGTTAGATATTGGAAATCATATCACTGAAACAACTCTCCTGCACATTAGGATGCTTATAGCCATGAGCTGTTGGGAATGCTGGGTGCTAAGATGAAAAGTTTGTGTTAGGGTAAAAATTATAGGGCTTAAAGCAGCAACATAAAAGTTAAAGAATGTGCTGTAAAAGGTAAATTCATAAATACAGAATGGTCTCGCTGACACAGTGCGATGAGTAATGTCTGTGGTCAACTTGCGTACGTGCGAGGCCCACCAAGGAGGCCCACTAAGACAATAATAGTACAATGGTTACACTTGAGAACCAATCACCACATGACCAGCCAGTCCGACCGGACAGATGTGACGCAACACTCTATGTTTGTAGTTTCGGATGGGAAGTAACAGAAAAAAGGAGCCTGTTGCTGGGGGAATGTGATTGGGTGGAGACATTTGTATGTAATGAATTGCGTACCGATCCTATAATGTATAAAAGAAGTTCCGATACCACTGTAACGATGAGAAGTTGATCACTAGACTGCGGGGTCTATGGCTCTTCTCTCAGATCACTCTGTTAAATAAACTGTGATCTTCTGCTTTGAGACAGGCTCGAGTGAATTCATTTTTCACCAACAGTATGAAAAGGGCTTCTTGCTTGGAAAGCAACACGCGATTGTAACGCAGCTGTTTTCAGTCAGCATTCAATTCAATGATGGAATTTAGGACATCACTGCAACTTCATGTCATTTCAAAGATACACGGGCACAGCAAAGTTTTCTTTAGAGGTCATCATCCCAATACATGGGACAGATGTTTACCACAAAGGCAATACCGAACACGGGGAAATTCACAGATGTGAACCTCGAAAGTAACCTTTGGCTGATATCGATCTGCGTACTGTGCAAATTCTAAACGAATGTGTGTGAAATTACTCTGCCTTTTTAACAAAAACATGAACCTGTTGTTCGCTAATATCGATCAGCGTAGTCAGTTGGCTATAATTTTTTTAAGCCTTCCCTGTATTCCCTGCAATCACTGAAATTGTAACTGTCATTATTTTCCATCTATTAAAATGAATGGAGGGACAATTACAGGGAGCGGACGCCTGCCTACCGATTTGCACTCCCGGCAATTAAGGATCTGTGCTGGGTGTGCAAACCTGAAAAATGATCATGGGAAAGCATGATAAGTACAACGCTTAACATACATATAGAACATAGAACAGTACAGCACAGTACAGGCCCTTCGGCCCTCGATGTTGTGCCGAGCATCGTCCGAGACCAAGATCAAGCTATCACACTCCCTATCACTCTGGTGTGCTCCATGTGCTTATCCAATAACCGCTTGAAAGTTCCTAAAGTGTCCGACTCCACTATCACAGCAGGCAGTCCATTCCACACCCCAACCACTCTCTGAGTAAAGAATCTACCTTGGACATCCCTTCTATATCTCCCCCCATGCACCTTATAGTTATGCCCCCTTGTAACAGCTGCCTCTACCCGAGGAAATAGTCTCTGAACATCCACTCTATCTATCCCCCTCATCATCTTATAAACCTCTATTAAGTCGCCTCTCATCCTCCTCCGCTCTAAAGAGAAAAGCCCCAACTCCCTCAATCTTTCCTCATAAGACCTCCCCCCCAAACCAGGCAGCATCCTGGTAAATCTCCTTTGCACTCTTTCCAATGCTTCCACGTCCTTCCTATTGTGAGGTGACCAGAACTGCACACAATATTCCAAATGTGGTCTCACCAAGGTCCTGTACAGTTGCAGCATAACCTCACGGTTCTTAAACTCAAACCCTCTGTTAATAAACGCCAACACACCATAGGCCTTCTTTACTGCTCTATCCACTTGAATGGCAACCTTCAGAGATCTGTGGATATGAACCCCCAGATCCCTCTGCTCCTCCATGTTCCTCAGAACCCTGCCGTTGACCCTGTAATCCTTATTCAAATTTGCCCTACCAAAATGAATCACCTCGCACTTATCAGGGTTAAATTCCATCTGCCATTTTTCAGGCCCAGCTCTGCATCCTATCAATGTCTCTTTGCAGCCTACAACAGCCCTCCACCTCATCCACTGCTCCACCAATCTTGGTGTCATCAGCAAATTTACTGATCCACCCTTCAGTCCCCTCCTCCAAGTCATTGATAAAAATCACAAACAGCAGAGGACCCAGCACCGACCCCTGTGGCACACCGCTGGTAACTGGTCTCCAGTCCGAAAATGTTCCATCCACCACCACCCTCTGCCTTCTATGAGATAGCCAGTTACTTATCCAATCGGCCAAATTTCCCTCTATCCCACAACTCCTTACTTTCTTCATGAGCCGACCATGGGGAACCTTATCAAACGCCTTACTAAAATCCATGTATACGACATCAACTGCTCTACCTTCATCTACACACTTAGTTACCTCCTCAAAGAATTCAATCAAATTTGTTAGGCAAGACTTACCCTTCACGAATCCGTGTTGACTTTCCCTGATTAAGTTGCCCCTTTCCAAATGGTCATAAATCCTATCCCTCAGGACCTTTTCCATTATCTTACCAACCACCGAAGTAAGACTAACCGGCCTATAATTAGCAGGGTCATTCCTATTTCCTTTCTTGAAGAGAGGAACAACATTCGCCACTCTCCAGTCCTCTGGCACCATTCCCGTGGACAGTGAGGACCCAAAGATCAAAGCCAGAGGCTCTGCAATCTCCTCCCTTGCCTCCCAAAGAATCCTAGGATATATCCCATCTGGCCCAGGGGACTTATCGACCCTCAGGTTCTTCAAAATTGCTAAAACATCTTCCCTCAGAACATCTACCACCTCCAGCCTATCCACCTTTATCACACTCTCATCCTCAAGAACATGGCCCCTCTCCTCGGTGAACACTGACGAAAAGTATTCATTCATCACCTCTCCTATCTCTTCTGACTCCATGCACAAGTTCCCACTACTGTCCTTGACCGGCCCTACCCTCACCCTGGTCATTCTTTTATTTCTCACATAAGAGTAAAAGGCCTTGGGGTTTTTCTTGATCCGACCCGCCAAGGACTTCTCATGCCCCCTCCTAGCTCTCCTAAGCTCTTTTTTTAGCTCATTCCTTGCTACCTTGTACCCCTCAATCGACCCAACTGAACCTTGTTTTCTCATCCTTACATACGCTTCCTTTTTCCTCTTGACTAGACATTCAACCTCTTTTGTGAACCATGGTTCTCTCACTCGGCCATTTCCTCCCTGCCTGACAGGGACATACCTATCAAGGACACGCAGTAATTGCTCCATGAAAAAGCTCCACTTTTCATTTGTGCCTTTCCCTGATAGTTTCTGTTCCCATCTTATACTCCCTAATTCTTGCCTAATCGCATCATAATTACCCCTCCCCCAATTATAAACCCTGCCCTGCCGTATGGCCCTATCCCTCTCCATTGCAATAGTGAACGTTACCGAATTGTGGTCACTATCTCCAAAGTGCTCTCCCACATACAAATCAAACACTTGGCCCGGTTCATTACCCAGTACCAAATCCAACGTGGCCCCAGCTCTTGTCGGCCTATCCACATATTGTGTCAGGAAACCCTCCTGCACACACTGTGCAAAAACTATCCCGTCCGAACTGTTTGACCTATAAAGGTTCCAATCAATATTTGGAAAGTTGAAGTCACCCATGACAACTACTCTGTGACCTCCACACCTATTCATAATCTGCTTTGCAATTTCTTCCTCCACATCTCTATTACTATTTGGGGGCCTGTAGAAAACTCCTAACAACGTGACCGCTCCTTTCCTATTTCTAACTTCAGCCCATATTACCTCAGACGGCAGATCCCTCTCGAACTGCCTTTCTGCCGCTGTTAAACTATCCTTGATTAACAATGCTACTCCTCCACCTTTCTTACCAACTTCCCTACTCTTACTGAAACATCTATACCCCGGAACTTCCAACAACCATTCCTGTCCCTGTTCTAACCATGTCTCCGTAATGGCCACCACATCGTAGTCCCAAGTACCAATCCACGCTCCAAGTTCTCCTACCTTATTCCGGATGCTCCTTGCATTGAAGTAGACACACTTCAAGCCATCTTCCTGTCTGCCGGTACATTCCTGCGACCTAGATACCCTCCTCAGTACCTCCCTACACTCACCACTGGCTCCTGGACTACAGCCCTTTTTCCCATCCCCGTGACAAATTAGTTTAAACCCCCCCGAAGAGCCGTAGCAAATTTCCCTCCCAGGATATTGGTGCCCCTCTGGTTCAGGTGCAAACCGTCCTGTTTGTACAGGTCCCACCTTCCCCAGAATGTGCTCCAATTATCCACATAACTGAAAACCTCCCCGCTACACCATCCCTGCAGCCACGTGTTTATCTGCACTCTCTCCCTGTTCCTCAACTCGCTAGCACGTGGCACCGGCAACAAACCAGAAATTACAACATGGTTTGTACTGGCTCTCAGCTTCCAACCTAGCTCCCTAAATTCCTGTTTTAAATCCCCGTCCCTTCTCCTACCTATGTCGTTGGTACCGATGTGTACCACGACTTGTGATTGCTCCCCCTCCCCTTTGAGGATTCTGAAAACACGGTCCGAGACGTCACGGACCCTGGCACCCGGGAGGCAACATACCATCCGTGAGTCTCTTTTGCTGCCACAGAACCTCCTATCTGTCCCTCTGACTATTGAGTCCCCAATAACTATTGCTCTCCTGCTCTCCCCCCTTCCCTTCTGAGCCACAGGGACGGACCCAGCGCCGGAGATCCGGTCACCATGGCTTACCACTGGTAAGTCGTCCCCCTCAACAGTATTCAAAGCGGTATACCTGTTACTGAGGGGAACGACCACAGAGGATCCCTGCACTGACTGCTTCCTCCTAGCCCCTCTCACCGTCACCCATCTATCTTCATGCTTTGGAGTAATTACATCCCTGAAGCTTCTATCTATGACCTCCTCTGCCTCCCGAATGATCCGAAGTTCATCCAGCTCCAGCTCCAGTTCCCTAACACGGTTTTCGAGGAGCTGGAGATGGGTGCACTTCCCACAGGTGTAATCAGCAGGGACACCTACGGCGTCCCTCACCTCAAACATTCTGCAGGAGGAACATTTCACTGCCTCCCCTGCCATCCCCTGCAGCTAACTTGCAGATTAAACTAGAACAAAAAAGAGCTTACCTGATAGTCACTCACCTCCTTTAGGTTAGAGGAGGAGGAAGGGTGGGGGACACTGCAAGTGTAGTGTCTTGGGTTTAGGAACCGCCCAACTTATATACAGGTAAAAATTAATCACCTACCCAGCAACCACTTTATTTTTTAAATTCTTCACGTAGAAGAGGGTGTACATTGAGCAGGAGTAGAATTTGAAGAGGTGACCAACGTAGGTTTTAAGGAGGTTTTTAAAGGCAGGGAGAGAAGCTGCAAGGCAAAGAGTTTGAGGAAGGGACAAAATGGCTGAAAACTCCATCACCGAAAGAGGAGGGATGGAGTGGGGTGGGTGGGGTTGATGCATGGAAGGCCAGAGTCAATGGACCTTAAGGCACAGGCTTAGATATATGGCTGGCGGAGGTTGCATAGGAAGCAAGCCATGGAGTGATCTGTAAACAAGGATAAGGATTTTGAATTCAGTGCCTCCCTGTAGGGATATTCCCCAACCACTGCGAAAGGTCCATGACTAAAAACGAAAGCTGCGATTGATAGCTTTCAAACAACTGCATGATTGTGCATTCATTGCTGCTTCTCTGTTGCATTGGGGCTGTGAAATCTACACTGAAATATAAATGGGAATAGTTCCACAGTACTGGGTGCACAGGATGTTCAGACTATTCCTACTTCTTCAGTATAAATGGGGTAAAAAGCCAAATGTAATGACAATGTAATGACAGACACATTTCAGAGACTATCAGGAAAATGTAATATTCCAATTCAAAGGTAAGGGATCTCACAAGTCAGGATAATGTTTAAAGAAAAACACATTTCCTTTTGCTGTGAGTACAACATCCAGCATTGCATCATCATGGTAACAACACTTTAACTGATTGATTTACTTTTTACAAGAGTTTTTGTTTGGCCATGGGCACCAAATGCATTTGGACCATTGCTGATGAATGTGAACAGAGTTTTCCGGGGAAGGAAGCATTCAGGATGAAAGCATCTTGCATTCCAACAGATACCCGCCAAGGTTATCCACATAAATAACATGGAATTACGTTGCAAATCCCACACTGAAAGCACAACAGAGGACTAAGGCACTCAATCACAATTTAGGATTTGATTTTAATTTTTTTTCACAGCTTTCTTTCCCCCCCTCCCTCAAGTTGTATAGGATGCCCAGGGATTTAAGAATTTGTATGGATAAAATAGCAGATACTGGTGGTGCTGGCAAACTGAGATAAAGCTTTTTCAAATACATCCATAAAAAGAGATTACAAAAATATAGAACTAGTTTTAAATGGACCTAAAAAATCATTTTCACAGCCCATGAAAGAAGCAACAGAGATAAGCATATGTGCTTTCATCCACAGATCTCCTGAAAGATAGTATAATTCATCCCTGTATGTAGGAAAATCAAATGCCATGGAAACAGGATTTATATTATCTCGTTATTAGTTATTGCACATTGTATAATGGAATATAAAGCAATAATTCAACGCAGTGAAAACCCATGACGTCACAAATTGAGTGAGTGCAGTTTATGAAGATCAATGGAACCCCAAGATTAAATTATTGCTTCACACACAATGCTGGACATCTGTTATTTTTCCTTTATTATATAACCTGTGTTTGCTGACATAGGTTAAAGGGTACAAAAGCGTTATAAGGCTCCGAAAGTGTCAAATGATTGGTGGCAATTACACAATTTCTTTGGTCTAATAGAATGCAAAAAAATATGCTGCATACTCTGGGATAAATTCTATTCCATTTGTACTTTGGCAACATATCTTATGATGTTCTGCTCCCCAATCTGCCCATTTCCATGTCACCAAGGAACAACTTTCCCAACATTGGAAAGCAAGCAATACTTTACAGCGTGCCATAAATGAACAGCAAAGATTGCATTTGTGCAGCACTCTGATAATTACATTTTTTATTAAGTTAACTGTTGCTCACTTGCTGTTATCACCACGTCACATGATCCATCAAGTATTGATGGAACATTTTTGGCAACACTATATCTTCCACTTGCCAATTTTCTTTCTCGCACTCCTCTCCTGATGGTGTTGACTCCATGCTGCTTGACACCTTTTTGCCCAAGTGACCTTTCGGTATGAGTTACCTTAACAATGAGCCTCGGCAGGTTATTCAACCATGGAGGAAAGGATCCTGTCCCCACCCAATATCTACGCACCTGGGGGGAAAAATTCAGTTGGTTGCGCCTCAAGAGGGCGCTAAGCAACGAGTGCCCGGGCGCGGCGATGTTTGCGCCGCTCGTGAAATTAACTAGACATTTTGCGGCGGCGCTAAACAGTACCACCACGATCTCCTGCGCCGGCAGATCGTGGCATCAGTCGAGTGCGCAACGCCCCGGTAGCGCCCCGGAGCGGATATTGAGCTAGCAACGACAGGTTGAGGAGAGCGTTTTGCAGTCAGGAAGGGACTGGGGGAGCTCTATTTAAAGGCGACTGCTTCCTGCCTTTTTTTGTTGGCGACATTTTTGAACCACGCATTCTGAGAGAGAGAGAGAGAGAGAGAGAGACTTCTGGAGAGATTCAACGCTGTGTGAAGGAGTTTTGGGTACTGAGCAGCACTTTGCAGGTTCATTTTGATTTGCCCTTCCTTGTATCAATTTAGAAGAGACTGTGGGGGCTGCACTCTGAGCTCTTTCCCTGGGCCTCTCCATTGTTCTTTCCAGCAGATTTGATGTACAGGTCTCTCCAGGCCAAGATTCAAGGCTGCAATGAGCAGGATGTGGATGGAAAGCAAGATCAACCCTCCCCTTTAAGAACTGGCCGGGGCCATTGTGTCTGTGTTCCATTGCTGACTGACATCACATGAGCTTCGCCAGCGCTCTGAGTTAGCGCCTCGCTCCTTGGCCTTTGCGCCTTAAGACAGGTGTGAAGCGCCTGATTTAGCACGCCAATCACCTCCAGTGGCGATAAAAGTCAAGTTTGCAGTCGGAGGCGATAATTAGTGCCAGGCGCTAAACTTTGCGCCCGGCCGATAATTGCGCCCCAAATTTTTCCCCCCTGCACTTTTAACAGGGATCACAGGGTGGTGATCAGAAGTGGGAATCCCACGCAGCTTTTCCTCCCTCTAACCCAAAGCACAGAGGCTAATTTTAACATGCTTACCGCTGCCCCAACTGAGTTCAGTAAGGCAAATACAGATCAGACGTGCAATATGGGATATTCCTGATGTGCATGGTTTGGTGACTTCTAATATACCCATATATTTTAGTCTCATTGAAAATCAGTGGCTATGGATTTTTTTAAAAAAAGGAAATGAAAATCCTGTGGAGTTGCTTAAAATAAGGAGGTGGATACCGCGATAAAATAAGGACGGCACTGATTCAGCAGGAAGACTCACAACCAACTTTTCAAGGGCAATTAGGGATGGGAAATAAAAGCCGGCCTTGCCAGCGAATCCCACATCCCTAGAATGAATATAAAAAAAATACGTGGTTTATGTAATGCAATACAATAAATTAGCAACAGCACCGATCTACAGTGACTGAAGGAAGTGAAATTGCAAGAATATATTATGGTAATGTTGTAGCTATATTATGGAATTTTTTGGCTTAAATTTTATAGTCTGTACACATTTAAATGGAAATTGTATTTTTTGTATGTACTTCTCTCCCTAAACCCCTTCCCTCCTCACCTCCCTCTCCTTTCAGACCCTCCCTAAAAACAACCTCTTTGACCAAGCTTTTTGTCAGCCCTCCTAACATCGCCTTCTCTGGATCGACGCCCATTGTTGTCTGATTACACCTCTATGAAATACCTTGGAGCATTTCTCTACATCAAAGGCACTATATAAATGCAAGTTGTTGTTGTTTAATAATATCTCTTACCTTTTTAAAAAAAACAAAGAGAAACAGCAAGATTGGAGGAAAGATGCTCACGACTCCCGATAAGTAAGTGAGAAGGTCGGGGTGGTTGCGAAAAAGTGTTTTGTGGGGTTTAGCACTGATTGGGGGAGGGCACTAGGGTTAGATAGCGCTGGAGGTGGCGCTTGCTTTGGCGGAACTCGGGTCGGGGGCGAGGGCTTAGCAGTCCAGTGGGGGGGGTGTTAGAAGTTTTCAGCCCAAGGGAGCTTTGTGGAGGTGAGGTGGATGGCAGGTGGGAGACAGGAAAGGAAAATTGCTCGTGTTTGGAAGTACTTGGGTGCAGGGTATTGGGAATGGTTATTGGGTTGTGGGAGCACGGGTGGAAGATTTGTCGATTTTGTGGGGTTGCTGTGGTGTTGTAGAAGTGGGGTTTTCAGAATGGGGTGTATGGTGGTGTGGGGTGCTGGGATTTAGTAGCACTGGGAGAGAACTTCTGTTGTTAGGGTGCACTGGAGAGGGTAAATATTGAGGTTTAGGAGCATTGTGGGAATTATAGAGCACGCAAAGGTTTGGGAGGAGAGGTGTAGGTTGAGAAGTAGTGAGCAATGCCTTTGTAAGGTGTACAAACGGGGGGCCCTCGGGTCTGGGGATTCAGAAACTGGAATCTCAGTGGTCTGATAGTGAAAGGACAAGGGTGCAGGGCTGCAGCAATGCTGGCCACAAGGTCTCAAAGTGTGGATGAGGAAGGCCATTCAACCCATCTCAGCATCTAACAATTTCTTAAATTATTCCAGGGTTTTCACCTCCACGGCCCTATCTAGAAGTCCATTTCTTGTTTTGATCACTCTTTGTGTGAAGAACTTTCTGATATCAGTCTTTATTTTGTCCTTACTAATTTGAACCTGTGTCTTCTTCTCCTCTTCTCACACTTTAGTTTGAAGTAACTCTCTGAATCTACCGTTTCCATACTCATCTTATACAACAACAACAATTTGCATTTATATGGTGCCTTTAATGTAGTAAAATGTCTCAAGGCGCTTTGCAGGCGTGTTATCAAACAAAATTTGACACCGAGCCACATAAGGAGATATTAGGACGGGTGACCAAAAGCTTAGTCATAGAGGTAGGTTTTAAGGAGCGTCTTAAAGGAGGAAAGAGTGGCGGCGAGGTTTAGGGAGGGAATTCTAGAGCTTAGGGCCTAGGCAGCTGAAGGCACAGCCGCCAATAGTGGAAGAAAAAAAATTGGGGATGTGCAAGAGGTCAGAATTAGAGGACCACAGACACCTCTATATGGTCACCCATCAGTCAGTGGTGCTAGGAACCAGCCTCGTGTCTCAGTGACCAGAACTGAGCACAGTGGTCTGGTGACCACACTGCACAATTTGGAATGACTTCCGCTGATTTGTACTCTACTATTGTGGCTGTATAGTTCAGCATTCTATTTGCTTTGTTAATTGCTCCACAGCGGACAATGGTTAGGCATGCTGAGTGTCAAATTCATTAAAATCTCAAAGTCCCTTTACACGTCCCCCTCAGCTATTTCAACACCATTTATTATCTTGGGTTCTGGGATCACTGGGAGTGTGATGAACAGTGGTGTTTGTGAAGGTATAGAATAAGTTTATTCCATTACAAAAGGAAACTACGAGTACCACGGATACATAAAGAAGTTAGAAACCAATTAAAATTGAAGAAGAGGACCTAAAGGACTATAAGAATAATAATGAGAAAATAAGAAAAAAAAAGAGGTTAAGAGCAGGATAAGGAAAACCAAGAGGGAGTGTGTGGATTTAAAAAAAAACATCAAAAGGATCACTGAAGTATTTAACAATGGAAATCTTTAGTAAAAGGGGAAAGAATTAAACAATCTGAAGAGAAACCAGATTTTACAAATGTATCAGTAAAAAGAGAATTGATGAAAGCAAGGTAAGACCCGAGACAAAATTGTCAATTTGTAGATGATGATTAAAAAATTGCAAAGATTTTAATAAGTACTTTGTATTGGCTTTTATTAAAAGAGAAGGATATTGGAGAGAAGATGAATCCTGAAGTTATTGAAAGCACTAAGGTGAACGATATAATGATAGAGGAAAGGAAAATTTTAGGTAAGTTCGTTCGACGAAAGGAAGACAAAGTATTAAGGCCTGACGGGATACATCCGATGATACTGCGGAAGATGAGGGAGGAAATTGCCATGGCCCAAGAAATTATATTTCAAGGTTCAATTAAGTGTGGTTGTGTGCTGAAGGATTGGAGGGTGACCAACGGAGTACCCATTTTTAAAATGGAGAGAGAATTAATCTGGGTAATAACACGACCGTTAACTTAACATCTATGGTAAGGAAAATGTTAGACTCTCTAATTAAAGATGAAATGACCACATATTTAGATAAAGGGAATAGAAGTTAGCCAGCACAGGTTTCAAAAGGGAAGATTGTGCTTAACAAACCTCAGAACTCTTTGAGGAGGTAACAGATGGGAAAAATGCAATGGATGTAGAGTAGATGGACTTTAGGAAAGCCTTTAACAAAGTACCACACGGGAGCTCATTAGAGAAGATTAAGGGGTATGGAATTAGAGGGAGGAAGGCAAATGGGATTAAAAATTGGTTAGAAAGGAGAAAACCCAGTAAAATCAGTTTTCCTGAGTATTTCAAAATGGGGAGCGGTGTCCCACAGGGTTCAGTCTGGGGCCACTTCTGTTCACTCTACGTTTTTCAATGATTTGGATATAAGCTTAGAGGGATTAGTGCCATAATTAGCAGATACTAAAATATTGCTAATTCTTTGGAAGACCAAAGAAAGCTGCAAAGAGGGGGAATGGGCTAAAATGTAGCAGATGAATAGAAATGTTAGTAAGTGTGAGATGACACATTTTGGTAAAAAACTAACAGTAGTAATTATAGGAACAGGAATAGGCCATTCAGCCCCTCGAGCCTGTTCGCCCATTCAATGAGACTGTGGCTGATCTGTATCCTAACCCCATCCACCCGCCTTGGCTCCATATCCCTTAATATCCTTGGCTAGCAAAAATCTATCGATCTCAGATTTAAATTTATTAATGGAGCTAGCATCTACTGCTTTTTGTGGGAGAGAGTTCTACACTTTTACCACCCTTTGCGTGAAGAGGTGTTTCCTAACTTCTCTCTTGAATGACCAGGCTTTGATTTTAAGGTTATGTCCGCTTGTCCTAGACTCTCCCATCAGCAGAAAAAATTTATCTCTATCTACCCTATCAATTCCTTTCAAAATCCTAAAAAAGCTCAATCAAATCACCTACTATTAGAACTTAACCTTCTATATTCCAGGGAATACAAGCCTAGTTTAAGTAATCTCTCCTCATAATCTAATCCTTGGAGCCCTGGTCACATTCTGGTGAATCTGCGCTGCACTCCTTCCAAGGCTAATGTGTCCTTTCTAAGGTGTGGTGTCTAGAAATGTACACAGTACTCCAGATGTGGTCTAAGCAGGGCTTTGTATAGCTGTCGCAAAACTTCCTCCCCTTTATATTCTAACCCTCTAGTTACAAAGACTAAGGGCTCAATTTTGTCATGGGGCGGGCTGGGGTCGTGTAATCCGCTTTTCGTGTTAGCCACCCGACTCCAAGTCGAGGTGGGAGAATTATTCGATTTTCCCCTAATTGGGCACTTGAGTTCCAGCGTGTGGGAACCCATGGCCCAATTAGTTTTTTCAGTCTGAAAGTCGCCTCCGATGACGTCATCATTGCTGCTGCATTTAAGGTCTGCAAGAAGCCTTGCTTCTTCTGCAGACTACCAACCTTTTGTCCTTTGCTGTGAGAGGGACCTGGAGGCAAAATGAGCAGCAGGAGACCTAAGTCTGCTCCCAGATTTGATGACGTCGCCATGCAAGCTTTGGTGGAGGGAGGAAGAGTTAATAAGGAGGTGCTCTTCCCTTCTTCAGGGAGGAAGAAGCCTCCCCAGCAGACGAAGGCTGTGTGGTTCCAGGTGGCACAGGAGGTCAACTCGTTGTCGCTGATCTGCAGAACCTGGCTTCAGTGCAGGAAGAGGTTTCATGACCTTCTGTGCACTGGAAAAGTGAGTATGACTTTCCCATCACCCACAATCTGATCCCCATTGCCTCTCCTCACCAGCACTCAGCTTTAGCAACCTCTTCCTCCACATCCCACAGTCCAAAGATGTGCGGGTTAGGTTGATTTGGCTATGATAAATTGACCCTTAGTGTTAGGGGGGATTAAATACGTGGGGTTACGGGGATAGGGTGGGATATGTGTCGGTGCAGGCTCGATGGGCCGAAATGGCCTCTATCTGCACTATGGGGATTCTGTGATTCTGTGATCCCACTTGACACTGACATCCCTGCACCCTTACCCAATCCCTCTCTCTGTATGTTCACATTCACCTAACTATTCGACTATGCAGCCCTCACACTCCCTATCACTGTGATGCTATGAAAACAACTTACAACACACAGGGAGGGTCCTTGGTCCTGCCACCTCACTCCATCTTTGACTCCTTCTAAGCATCTATGCTATGGATTCTCATCACTCACTCCTTCATTCTCACTCAAACTCCACTTGTCTCCCTCATTGCAGGAAAAGAGAGCTCACAATAAGAGGGAAAGAGCGAGGACAGGAGGAGGGCCACCTTCATTAGCCCAGCTCATCCCCTGGGAGGATGCGGTCCTGGAGATCGTGGGAGTGGAGGACGATGCGCAAGTGGGGGACGGACAGACGGGCGCATCAGAGCAAGCTGGTGACAGAAGAGTTTTTCATCTCTCTCATTGACATTGCATGAGTCACTGATAATGAATCTGAAGCTCTAACAGATGGACTTCTGACCAGGCAGAGGCCAGTGTCGGGAGAGGAGAGAGCAGCAGCACAAGGCCGGTGTCGGGAGAGACGAGAGAGCGGCAGCACAGTGAGTAGTTAAACTCACTTTCGCGGGCTTTTCTTGCAGAGGCCAGTGTCGGGAGAGACGAGAGAGCAGCAGCACAGTGAGCAGTTAAACTCACTTTCGCGGGCTTTTCTTGCAGAGGCCAGTGTCGGGAGAGACGAGAGAGCGGCAGCACCGTGAGTAGTTAAACTCACTTTCGCGGGCTTTTTTTGCAGAGGCCAGTGTCGGGAGAGGCGAGAGAGCAGCAGCACAGTGAGTAGTTAAACTCACTTTCGCGGGCTTTTCTTGCAGAGGCCAGTGTCGGGAGAGACGAGAGAGCAGCAGCACAGTGAGTAGTTAAACTCACTTTCGCGGGCTTTTCTTGCAGAGGCCAGTGTCGAGAGAGACGAGACCGGAAGCGGACCAGGTGGGAAGCTCCCAGGTGAACGGCATTTAAGGAGGGTGGTGGCTTAAATCCGAGTTCCTACAGAGTAGGAACCCCCACCCGCCCTCCTCCTCTAACCTACTAGACTTTTAGCAGTCTAAAAACAGAGGTCACAAATTTTTTGGTCTCAGTTTCTTTTCAGCAGGGCAGGAACCGGGAGGAGCGGGAAGTCGGCGTAGGACCAAGGGGACACAAGACCGGGAAGTCAGCGAAAGACCAGGGAGGTAAGACTAACTGGTAAGTACTTTCCTCAAACCTTCCTAGAAAGTAAAACTAAAACTAGTGGGATTTGGTTAGTTTAAAAAGGAATAAGAGGAGTACAGTATACATTGGTCTAAGTAAGCTTCGGGAAAACAAATGTCAATAAATAAACTAAAACTAGAAAATTAAAAAGTAATATAAGGGTTAAGTCATGGCAGTAGAGCTCGGACCTGTGTCATGCTCCTCCTGTAACATGTGGGAAATCAGGGACGCTTCCTGTGTCCCTGACAACCATGTGTGCGGGAAGTGTGTCCAGCTGCAGCTCATGTGGGACCGCATGACGGCCCTTGAGCTGCGGATGGACTCACTTTGGAGCATCCACGATTCTGAGAGGGTTGTGGATAGCACATTTAGTGAGTTGGTCACACCGCAGGTTAAGGCCAGCGTAGATAGTACATGGGTGACCAAAAGGCAGAGCAAGGGCAGGAAGGTAGTGCAGAAATCCCCTGGGGTTGTCTCCCTTAGCAACAGGTTCACCGCCTTAGGTGCTGTTGTCGGGGGGGATGACTCATCGGGGGAAGGCACCAGCAGCCAGGCTCATGGCACCATGACTGGCTCTGTTGCAAAGAAGGGAGGGAAAAAGAGTGGCAGGGCTATAGTAATAGGGGATTCGATTGTAAGGGGAATAGATAGGGGTTTCTGTGGTCGCGACCGAGACTCCAGGATGGTATGTTGCCTCCCTGGTGCAAGGGTCAAGGATGTCTCGGCGCGGGTGCAGAACATTCTGGAGGGGGAGGGGGAACAGCCAGTTGTCGTGATACATGTTGGTACCAACGACGTAGCTAAAAAAAGGGAAGAGGTCCTACAAGTAGAATTTAGGGAGTTAGGAGCCAAGCTAAAATTTAGGACCTCGAAGGTAGTAATCTCTGGATTACTACCAGTGCCACGTGCTAGTAAGAGTACAGAGAACAGGATAGTTAGGCTAAATACGTGGCTTGAGCAGTGGTGTAAGAGGGAGGGTTTTAAATTTTTGAGGCATTGGAACCAGTTTTGTGGTAGGTGTGACCTATACAAAAGGGACGGTCTACACCTGTGCAAAGATGGAACTGATGTTCTCGGGGTAATTTTTGATAAAGCAGTTCGGGAGCATTTAAACTAGTATGGCAGGGGGCTAGAAACCTATGTAGTGAAATAGAGGAAAGTGAAAGGCAGACAGAAATAAATGGTAAAAGGGTGAGGAACAAAAAACAAAGGGCCAAACTAATTCATAAAAAATGTGAGCATAAAAAAAGCCTGAGGGTTTTATACCTTAATGCGAGAAGCATCAGGAACAAGGTAGATGAATTAGCTGTGGAAATAGAGGTTAATAATTATGATCTAATTGGGATTACGGAAACATGGTTGCAGGGTGAGCAGGGCTGGGAGCTTAACATACAGGGGTATTCAGTATTTAGGAAGGATCGACAAAAAAGAAAGGGAGGAGGGGTAGCATTGCTGGTAAAAGAGGGGATAAATGCAATTGAAAGGAAGGATATTAACTCAGTTAATACAGAATCTATATGGGTGGAGCTAAGAAATAGCGAGGGGCGAAAAACATTAATAGGAGTGGTATATAGGCCTCCAAATAGTAAAATAGAGGTTGGGGAGGGCATCACGAGGGAAATTAGAGAAGCGTGCAATAAGAGCACAGCTGTCATCATAGGTGACTTTAACTTACATATAGATTGGAATAGCCTAATCAGTAAAAATAATGAGGAGGAGGAATTCCTTGAGTGTTTAAGGGATGGTTATCTGGATCAATATGTCGAGGAACCAACTCGGGAACAGGCTATATTGGACTGGGTACTGTGCAATGAGAAGGGACTAATTAGTAATCTTGTTGTACGGGGACCCTTGGGTCAGAGCGATCATAACATGATCGATTTCTCACTCGAAATGGAGAGCGAAGAAATTGACTCAGAGACTAAGGTCCTGAATTTAAACAAGGGGAATTATGATGCCATTAGACGGGAACTGAGTAGGTCTGATTGGACAACGTTCCTGGGAGGACTGGAGGTAGATAAACAATGGCAAGCATTTAAAGATAGAATGACAAAATTGCAAAAATTGTTTATACCAATCTGGCATAAAAGGAAATCTAAAAAGGTGACTCAACCGTGGATAACAGGGGAAATTAGAGACAGCATAAAATCCAAAGATAGGGCGTATAAAATAGCCAAAAAAAGCGCCAGAGCGGAAGATTGGGAACAGTTTAAGATAGAGCAAAGGAGGACAAAGGGCTTAATCAACAGGGGCAAAATAGCTTACGAAAGCAAGCTGGCGGAAAATATAAAAACTAACTCCAAAAGCTTTTATAAGTATATCAAGAGGAAAAGACTGGTGAAAACCAAAGTTGGCCCATTGCAGTCAGATACGGGGGAATATATAACGGGAAATAAGGAAATGGCAGACCAACTAAATGCATACTTTGGGTCAGTCTTTACGAAGGAAGACACAAAAAACCTCCCTGGGATATCGGGAAAAATAGGGACATTGGCAAAGGAGGAACTGACGCAAATCAATATCTCTAAGGATATGGTGTTAAGGAAGCTAAAGGGATTGAAGGCGGACAAATCCCCAGGGCCTGATAACATGCATCCTAGGGTACTGAAGGAGGTGGCCCTAGAGATAGCGGATGCACTAAGTATGATTTTTCAGAATTCATTAGACTCAGGAACAGTGCCCATGGATTGGAGGGTAGCTAACGTTACCCCACTATTCAAAAAGGGGGGTAGGGAAAAAGCAGGTAATTACAGACCTGTAAGCCTTACATCAGTTGTGGGCAAAATGCTGGAGTCCATCATTAAGGATGAAATAGCGGAGCACTTAGCAAATGGGGACAGGATAGGACAGAGTCAACATGGATTTACAAAGGGTAAATCGTGCTTGACTAATCTATTGGAATTTTTTGAGGGAGTAACTGGTAAAATAGATGGGGGAGAGCCAGTAGATGTGGTGTACCTGGACTTCCAAAAGGCCTTCGATAAGGTCCCACATAAAAGATTAGCATGGAAAATTGAAGCTCATGGGATAAAGGGGAAAGTATTGACGTGGATAGAGAACTGGCTGTCAGATAGAAAACAGAGAGTTGGAATAAACGGCTCATTTTCTGAATGGCAGGCAGTAACAAGTGGGGTACCACAGGGATCTGTCCTGGGTCCCCAGCTGTTCACAATTTACATTAATGACCTGGATCAGGGAGTCGGATGCAGCATTTCCAAATTTGCAGACGACACTAAACTAGGAGGGGGGGTGGGCTCAGAGGAGGAGACCAGGAAGCTCCAGAGCGATTTGGACAGACTGGGTGATTGGGCGGATAAATGGCAGATGCACTATAATGTGGACAAGTGCGAAGTTATCCACCTTGGGTGCAGGAACGGGAGGGCAAATTATTATTTAAATGGCAATAAATTGGGAGAGGGGGAAGTACAGAGAGACCTGGGTGTTCTTGTACACCAGTCACTGAAGGCGAGCATGCAGGTGCAACAGGCGGTCAAGAAGGCAAACGGTATGCTGGCCTTCATAGCAAAAGGGTTGGAATACAGGAACAGGGATACCTTGCTGCAGCTGTACAGGGCACTGGTGAGACCACACCTCGAGTACTGTGTACAGTTTTGGTCGCCTCATCTGAGGAAAGATGTTCTTGCCATGGAGGGGGTGCAGCGGCGATTCACCAGGCTGATACCAGGAATGGCGGGATTGACCTATGAGGAGAGACTATGTAGTTTAGGGATGTACACACTGGAGTTTAGAAGATTGAGAGGGGACCTCATAGAAGTGTATAAAATTCTGACAGGTCTAGACAGACTAGATGCAGAAGGAATGTTTCCCTTGGCGGGTGAGAACAGAACTAGAGGACATAATTTAAGGATAAGGGCTAAACCATTTAGGACAGAAATGAGGGGGAATTTCTTCACTCAGAGGGTGGTGAACCTGTGGAACTCATTGCCACAGAGGGCAGTGTACGCCAGCTCATTAAATATATTTAAGAGGGAATTAGATATATTTCTACAGGCAAAAGGGGTTAAGGGTTACGGAGAGAAGGCGGGGACGGGATACTGAATTGGAGGATCAGCCATGATCTCATTAAATGGCGGAGCAGGCTCGAAGGGCCGGTTGGCCTACTCCTGCTCCTATCTTCTATGTATCTATGTATCTATGTATCTGCAATATGCACTGTGCATGTAACCTTGGCCTCACATCTCTGACTCTTTCCTTTACTCCCACACAGGACCATCGCAAGCACCCGTCCCCACTATCCAGGAGGACCAGCCTGAGCCTCCAGACTCCTCAGAGGAAGCTGCAACCTCTGAGGGCGCAGCGTCAGCAGAATTCAGCCAACACAGCACCAGCGCAGACACTCACACCTCAGTGGGACCATCGCGAGATAGAGTAGTGTTGTCACCTGGTGTATCACAGCTCACAAGTGAGCATCAGCAGATGGTGGAGACAGGGACAGCAGTGGAGAGTCCTAGTCGGAGGGCGCAGGACTCTCCCAGCTCGGCTCAGCTGCATGTCGACCCTCTGTCTCTGGGTCCATCCAGGAACAGGTGCAGGAGTCTCTGGCAAGTTTTGTCTCCAGGGTCGCTGTGAGTGTGGAGCGAATGGAGGAGTCCATCGCGAACATGAGCAGAGCCTTTGTGGAGGCATTGGCACATGAACGCATCACCACGGAAAGGATGGCAACCTCCGTGGAAGGGATGGCTACCTCCATGGAAGGGATGGCTACCTCCATGGTGAGGCTGGCTACCGTAGAGGAGAGGATGGCTATGGTAGAGGAGAGGATGGCTACGTCCATGG
The DNA here is from genome assembly GCA_030390025.1 of Squalus acanthias. Taxonomy (NCBI): domain Eukaryota; kingdom Metazoa; phylum Chordata; class Chondrichthyes; order Squaliformes; family Squalidae; genus Squalus; species Squalus acanthias. The sequence continues at coordinate 110,184,097 of CM059425.1, read as the reverse complement.
AGGAGCTTAGTCGCCAGGGTATGGAAAACATTGTAATTGTTCAGAATAGAATGACATCTCTTGAGGAGCGATGGTCAGCTATTGAGCATACAAACCAGACCTTCATGCAAGTCCTCGGGGTTAGGACTTCCAGTACAGAACCGGGTCCTCATGGCCCCCCTGAAGTGCTGCAAGGTGCTGTCAAACCACTTGCTAGCTCTGAGGTGGGGCTGATCCATGAGAGGGATGTTGGTGGCAGAGAACAAGGAAGTGGGGCCTCCTCTCCAAGCGCTCACACGACCATGCCACTGTAAAGCCCTCAGTCAGAGCCCCACCAGAGTCCCCACCCAACTGAGATCGGCGTCTCAACCCCTGCACAGCCGCAGGAGCAGCAGACTGTTGCTGAGCCCTCACAGGTTCGCAACCCCAGAGGACGCCCGCCAAAGGTGTCGAGACACGAGCAGCAAGAAAGTGAGCAAGGGGCCTCCACATCTGCTGATGCCAAGGGGGAACCACCACGTAGGAGTACGCATAAGAGAAAGATACTGCACAAATAGTCACAAGGGTAGTCTTCTTGGGTGAAATGTGATGTTTAATGTTGAAAAGCCATCAGTTGGTGACTGTAAATAAAAATTCTGATGGCAACTGTTGCAGTTGTGGCGTGTGTCATATCGCTAATGGGACTTCCACATTGAGGGCTTAGGATGACTTGCAATTGTCAGTGTGGTGGTCAGAGTGCTAGGATTCCGCTGGTTCTTGGCCATTGTCGATGCTCTGGTAAGAAGCTGCGAGGCAAAAGTGCTTGATTGGCTAGGCTAAGCAAATCTGGCCAAGATGAGTGCGTTCCTTGCATCCCGGGCAGCAATGTTCTCGCGTACTGCTGCCGCTGGTTGATGCACCTCTGCAAGATGAGCGTTTTCGCTCTCCTCCTCCTCCTCCTCATCTGAGGAGGATATGTGAGGAGCCACTTAGTCCTCAGGAATCTGCAAGCCACGACGCTGTGCCATGTTGTGAAGTGCACAGCAAGCCACGACGATTCTGGAGACCCTGGCTGCGGAGTACTGCAGGGCTCCACCTGATCTATCCAGGCATCTGAAGCGCATCTTCAGCAAACTGATGGTTTGCTCGATTATGGATCTGGTGGAAATGTGGCTGTAGTTATAGCTGTCCTCAGCTTCGTTGGATGGGCTTCTAAACGGCGTCATTAGCCACGTCTTCAGGGGACAGCCCTTGTCTCCAAGTAGCCATCCGTGAAGTTGGTCTGGCGGACTGAAGAGCGGAGGCACACTAGACTGGCGCAGGATGAAGGAGTCATGGCAACTGCCAGGGTACTTGGCGCAAACATGCAAAATTTCCTTCTTGTGGTCACACACCAGCTGTACGTTGAGGGAGTGGAAGCCTTTGCGGTTGACAAAAATACCTGGATTGTGATGGGGTGCCTTAAGGGCCATATGTGTGCAGTCAACGACGCCCTGCATCCTTGGAAAGCCTGCCAGATTGTCAAACCTAACCGCCCGCGCAGTTACACTGGCTTGATCCTTGGAGAAATCGATTTGATTGTGCGCAATGGCAAAGAGGGCATCGGTTAGCTGCGTGATGCAAGTGTGTGCGGCCTGCCTGGGAGATGCCACTAATGTCTGCTGCTGATCCCTGGAATGAGCCTGAGGCAAAAAATTTGAGTGCGGTGGTGACTTTGACGGGCACTGGTAAGGGGTGTCCACCTGCTCCTCTGGGCTCCAGGTCTTGCTGCACCATTGCGCAGATGTCATCCACTATCTCTCACGAAAGTCGTAGCCGCCTTTGGCACTGCTGCTCAGTCATGCTGAGGTAGCTGATCCTCTGTCTGTAGACCCTGTTTTGGGGGTATCTCCTGCGCCGACGTGCTTCCATGCGCTGGCGCCCTCTGCAGCTTCAGGTGGGTGAGCAGCAGCTTGAAGCTGCTGCTGTTGCTCCTGCAGTTGGTGCTGCTGGTGTTCAGGGTTCTGCTGCTGCCGCGGCTGGTGTTCGTCCTCATCTGATGTCCAGGAGGAAAGGAAATAAATGGTTCCCATGCTTCTGGTATATGCCTCAGTTGAGGAAGCGCTCATTCAAGGTGGGGAGAGGGGTTTCCCAGGAGGTCACACTGGAGATGGGTGTCAGGCTCCAAACTTCCACAGCAATGGTTATGCCTGTTAAAAGTTCCCCCAGACCTGAGACAACAAAGTTTTGCCACCTGCAAGTGATGATTGATCAAATCTCCTTTTTAATGGTGGAGCTGCAGCTGATCGTCAGCAATTCAATTCTGCTACCGCCAGGTTTCACCGTTGTGTTTCAGAGGAGGTGTGCATCACGTGGGAAAAGTGTTAAAATCGGAAAGGTCTCTCAAAATGGGATTATAGAGGCAATTAAGTGGTTGTTAAGGGCCTTAAAGGCCTATCCCGCCTTTTGGAGGCAGAACGGAGACAGGATCAGAAACCACGCATTGGGGAAAATTGCTCGAAGGCGGGATGGAGGCAGGGTCGGGCCCGCCCGCCATTTTTTGCTATTTTAACACCCCACATGCCTCCATTCCCGCCTCCTCGGGCCTGGCAAAATCCAGCCCTAACATTTGATTAATTTTTTGGACCTGACTACTACATTTTAGTGATCTCTGTTCGTGGACCCTGAAATCTCATTGGACTGCCACTGATCCTAGCTTTTCACTATTTAAAAAACATTTGGATCTGTCCTTTTTTGGTCTAAAAAGGAAGACTTCACGCTTACCTGACTTGAAATCCATCTGCTGCAGTTTTGCCCACTCACTTAATCGATCAACGTCCCTGTAATTTTATGGTCCCGCCACACGACTTACTATGGGCCGTATTTTCCGATCGGAGGCTTCCTGCGTGCGGAGGCCTCCGATCTGGAAAAAATCTACAGACTTACCTGAGGGCTCCCGAGGTCCGGACACTTCCGCTCCTGGGCCTCTCCAACTCGAAATGCGCAGGGCCCACGTATCCCAGAGGCGCATCCGTTTCGCCAGCGTCCCTGGGATCACGTGGGCCATGGGGAGCCAATCAAAGAAGGGAATCTCCCTTCATCCACTTGACAGATAGACCTGTCAAATATATGAATGGAGATCACCCCCAAAACACTGTAAAACATTAAATAATTTTTTTTTTAAATCACATTTTTAAAATTAGTTGAAATTACAATAAATTAAATATTTTAAACAAAAATTTAATTTTTTGAAAAAGTAATAAAAGTTTTTTACAGGACTAAAAATAAACTTACCTTTTTTAAAGTATTTTTAAATGATAAATGTGTGAAAACATTTTTTTTTTCTTTTTTCAAATGTTATGCTGGTAAAAGCAGGCCTTACGCTGCTTTTACCAGACGTAAGATTTCTAAGGGTTTTCTGCGGGCGGAGGTTCTCCAGAAAGCGGAACTCTCCGCCCGCAGGGGCCCTTCTCCAGGGCAGGCGTCCGATCTGTCAAGAGCATTCTTGACAGATCGGAAATGCCAGTTTTCAGCACATGCGCTTGGCATGCCTAAAACCGGCATTTCCGATGTCCCTACGGGTGTGTACACAACGCGTACACACCTGTAGGGATCGGAATATACGGCCCTATGTCACCAATTTTAGTGTCATTGCCAAACTTGGAAATATGGCTTTTTTAAATTCATTCATGGGATGTGGGCGTCACTGACAAGGCCAGCATTTATTGCCCATCCCTAATTGCCCTTGAGAAGGTGGTGGTGAGCCTTCTTCTTGAACCGCTGCAGTCCGTGTGGTGAAGGTACTCCCATAATGCTGTTAGGGAGGGACTTCCAGGATTTTGACCCAGCGACAATGAAGGATCGGCAATATATTTCCAAGTCAGGATGGTGTGTGACTTGGAGGGGAACTTGGAGGTGATGGTGTTCCCATGCGCCTGCTGCCCTTGTCCTTCCAGGCAGTAGAGGTTGTGGGTTTGGGAGGTGCTGTTGAAGAAGCCATGGTGAGTTGCTGCAGGGCATCTTGTACATGGTACATATTGCAGCCACTGTGTGCCGGTGGTGGAGGGAGTGAATGTTTTCGGTGGTGAATTTGGGGGTCAATCAAGCAGGCTGCTTTGTTCTGGATGGTGTTGAGCTTCTCAAATGTTGTTGGAGTGGCACTCATCCAGGCAAGTGGCGAGTATTCCATCGCACTCCTGACTTGTGACTTGTAGATAGAGAAAGGCTTTGGGGAGTCAGGAGGTGTGTCACTCACCGCAGGATACCTTGCCTCTGACCTGCTCTTGTAGCCACAGTATTTATGTGGCTGGTCTAGTTAAGTTTCTGGTCAATTGTGGTCTATTGTGTGAGCTAAGTCATTAACAAATATAGTGAATAGTTGAGGCCCAGCACAGGTCCTTGTGGGACACCACTAGTCACATCCTGCCAATTAAAGTACATACCCATTATCCCTACTCTCTGTCTTCTACTGCCTAACCAATTTCCTAACCAGGTCAATAATTTGCCTTCAATTACATGAGGTTTAATTTTAGCTAACAGTCTCTTATGTGGAGCCTTACTGAATGTCTCCTGGAACTCCATATAAACTGCATCCATAGACATTCTCCTGTTTACTGTTTTAGTTACTTCCTCAAAAAATTCAATTAGGTTCATTAGACATGTCCTATCCTTTACAAATCCATGATGGCTCTCTGTAATGAGCTCAAATTTCTCTAAGTGCTCAGTCACTTTTTCCTTAATTATAGATTGCAATAACCTCCCCACAACAGATGTTAGTTAGACTAACAGGTCTATAATTTCCTGGTTTCTCTCTCATCTTTCTTAAATAATGGAGTTACATTTGCAATTTTCCAATCTAAAGGGACAGTTCCTGAATCGAGAGAACTTTGGAAGATTATGGCTAAAGCATCTGCAATTTCCTCACCCACTTCCTTTAAAACCCTGGGGTGGAGACCATCAGGTCCTGGGGTTTGTCAGTCTTCAGTGTCATTATTTTTTCTTTCACTTTTTTCTTGCTTATGTTAACTTTAGTGAGTTCCAGTCCTTGATTCATTATTAGTTTCCTGGAATGTCAGGTATATTATCCTCTTCCTCTACTGTGAAGACTGACACACAGTAATTATTCAACAAGTCTCCCATTTCCTTATTTTCATTTGCAATATTACCCACATCTGTCTTTAAAGGGCCCACATGACCCTTGACTACCTTGTTTCTTCGAATATAATTGTAAAAACTTTTCGTGTTAATCTTGACATCCCTCGCAAGTTTCTTTTCGTATTTCTTTTTGCCGATCTTACTATCTTTTTTTGTCTTCCTTTGCTGTTCTTTATATCTCTCCCAGTCCCCTGTACATACAATATTCTTTGCACTTCTGTATGCTCTTTCATTTACTTTTTTGTCATCTCTCACCTCTTTTGTCAACCATGGCTGTTGTATTTGGTATGTAGAGCACTTGCCTTAGGGGTATATACTGGTCCTACATTAAGCTAAATTCTTTTTTGAACACCGCCCACTGTTCATCTGCAGTTTTACCCGATAACAGTTTTGACCAGTTTGCTGTTGTCAGTCTCTGTCTCATCCCGTTACAGTTAGCCTTATCAAAATCTAGAATCGCAGTAACCGTTTCCCCAGTTCAAACCTAACATTGAATTCGATGATATTATGATCACTATTAGATAAATGTTCCCTTACTGTTAGATTATTAACGAAGTCTGGCTCATTACTCATCACTAAATCTGGTATGGTCAGCTCTCTTGTTGGTTCTGGAACATATTGCTCCAGAAAACTATCTTGAATGCACTCAAGAAATTCACCACCTTTCTGACTTGAGTGACTCTGCTCTTCCCAATCTATATGAAAATTAAAGTCTCCTATTAAAACAACTCTACTTTTGCTACAAGCCTCTTTAATCTCTGAATTAGTACATTCTGCCGCTTTCTTGCTGCTATCAGGAGGCCTGTACACAACTCCTATTACAGTTTTAAGTCCTCTCTTATTCTTCAATTCTAACCACAGAGTCTCCACTGATTGCTTTCCCGACCTCTATCCTCTCTTGCTAATGCCATCCTTCCTCTTCTTCCAGTTTCCCGATCCTTTCTAAAGAACTTGTAACCTGGAATATTTAACTCCCAATCATGACCAATTTGCAGCCATGTCTCAGTAATTGCCACCATGCTCTCTAAGCTGTATTTGAGCCTCTAATTCACTCAATTTATTTCTTATATTCCGCACTTTAGTATATCAAACTCTTATTTGGGCAAGAGACCCTAACCTGTTCTTCTGCTCTGATGTTGCCTTTCTCACACTGGTAAACTTAACAAGTTTCTTATTTGTCACTCCTGCAGTAACTACTTCAGTTATTTTGGTATGCCCTTCAGCCGAAGTATCTATACCACTGTTTGTGGCCTGAACTCTGCTCTTATCCTTTGTTTTCACCTTTAAACTATCATTTTTACTATTGTTTTTGACTGAGCCCTCTCCCCCCATTTACCACCCTATTTATCCGTTCCGCTAGGTCCCAGTAAGGTTCAGGTGCAGCCCATCCCAACGGTACAGTTCTCTGCTGTCCCAGTACTGGTGCCAGTGTCCCGTGAAATGGAACCCCTCCTTCCCACACCACTCCTTCAGCCACGTGCTCACCTTCCTGATCTGTCTGCCCCTGTGCCAATTAACACATGGCTCAGGTAATAATCCTGAGATTACCACCCTTGAGGTCCTGGTTTTTAATTCAACTCCCAACTCCTGATACTCTCTCAGCAGGACCCCCTCCCCTTTCTTCCCTATTTCATTGGTCCCAACATGGAGCACGACAACTGGATCTTCCCCCTCCCTTTCCAAATTCCTTTCCAGCCTCATCAAGATATCCCTTACCCCGGCACCAGGTAGGCAACACACCCTTTGGGACTCTCGATCGTGGCTGCAGAGGATCCTATCCATCCCCCTAATTATTGAATCCCCTATAACTGCTACATTAATATTCTGCTCCTCCTCCCTCCCCCCCCCTCCCCGAACAGCCGTCTGCTCCATGATGCCGAGGTCAGTATTATGGCTGTCCTCCCTGCAGTCTTTCTCCTTATCCACACAGGTATCAAGTACATTGTACCTGTTGGACAGTACAAGTATCTGCGGGACCTCCTCCTCTGTCTTTTTTTTAATTCATTTATGGGATCTGGGCGTCGCTGGCAAGGCCAGAATTTATTGCCCATCCCTAATTGCCCTTGAGAAGGTGGTGGTGAGCTGCCTTCTTGAACTGCTGCAGTCCGTGTGGTGAAGGTACACCCACAGTGCTGTTAGGTAGGGAGTTCCAGGATTTTGACCCAGCGACGATGAAGGATCGGCGATATACCTCTAAGTCAGGATGGTGTGTGACTTGGAGGGGAACTTGGAGGTGGTGGTGTTCCCATGCGTCTGCTGCCCTTGTCTTTCTAGGTGGAAGAGGTCACGGGTTAGGGAGGTGCTGCCGAAGAAGCCTTGGCAAGTTGCTGCAGTGCATCTTGTAGATGGCACACACTGCAGCCACGGTGCGCCAGTAGTGGAGGGAGTGAATGTTTAAGGTGGTGGATGGGGTACCAATCAAGCGGGCTGATTTGTCCTGGATTGTGTCGAGCTTCTTGAGTGTTGTTGCAGCTGCACTCATCCAGGGAAGTGGAGAGTATTCCATCACACTCCTTACTTGTGCCTTGTAGATGGTGGAAAAGCTTTGGGGAGTCAGAAGGTGAGACACTCGCCACAGAATACCTAGCCTCTGACCTGCTCTTGTTGCCACAGTATTTATGTGGCTGGCCCAGTTAAGTTTCTGGTCAATGGTGACCCCAGGAAGTTGATGGTGGGGGATTCGGCGATGGTAATGCCGTTGAATGTCAAGGGGAGGTGGTTAGACTCCCCTAGGTTCCACTTACCCTGCTAACTGACAGTCGCGCTCTAACCCTTCCTGCCCCTGTGCTTTCCTCTGAGGTGTGACTGTACTCTCGAGTAAACTATCCAGAAATTCCTCTCCCTTCCTTATGTGTCAGAGTGGCTTTAGCTCGCTCTCCAGCTCAAAGACTCTGAGCCGGAGACGTTCAAGGCAGAGGCATTTCCTGCACATGTGGTAATCCGGGACAGACTCACTGTCCACAAACTCCCACATATCACAGTCCTGACACACGACCTTCATTATACTGTGAATGGAAGTAGGTTTGGAGTAGAGTGATCTGGTACAGGTTCACAGGACATTAACAGCAGTACCTCAGGTGATAAAGCCAAAAAAAGCAAATGGCATTCACGATAGAATACTAAAGCCAAAAGGTAATGCTAAGCCTATATAAAAACCTCAATAGGACCTCGGAGTACTGTGTGCAGAACAGGACTCCACACAATAGGAAAGATATCGAGGCTTCAGAGAGCATACACTGCAGATTCAGTTAGAATACTGCTTGGTATGAGGAAATACAAATACAAAGACAGACTTGAAAAATTGGGACAAAAAGTAAAATACTGCAGATTGTGGAAACGTTACATAAAAACAAAAATTGCTATAAACACTCAGCAGAGAGCCAGCATTTGTTGAGAGAACACAAGCTGATGTTTCGGGTATTGAATCTTTCCTCAGAACTGGAAGATATTACAGGTGGACATTGTTTAAAAATAATCTGTACACATATCCACCACACACACAGAAAAAGAAGGTCCTGGGGGCTTGCGGGGTGGTAAAGCAGAGGTGGGGGGGGGGGGGGGCGCGGGGGCGGCTAGTGACACTGGGCCAGCAGCAGCTCGCAGCTTTGCTGTGGAGCCAGATCTGCCCTTTCAGATGGATGCAAAAGATATCATGGTGCTTTTCAAAGAAGAGCTGGGAAATTAGAATGGAATGGTTACAGCATGGAAGGCGGCCATTCGGCCCATCAAGCCCGTGCCGGTTCTCTGCAAGAACACTTCAGCTCGTCCCATTCATAAGAACATAAGAAATAGGAGCAGGAGTCGGCCATTCGGCCCCTCGAGCCTGCTCCGCCATTCAATAAGATCATGGCTGATCTTCTACTTCATCTCCACTTTCCTGCACTATCCCCATATCCCTTGATTCCCTTAATATCTCTGTCCTTGCCAACATTCACCCCTCAACCAACACCGATAAAACAGATTATCTGGTAATTTATCTCGTTGCTGTTTGTGGGGTCTTGCTCTGCTCAAATTGGCTGCTGATTTCCCTATATTACGACAGTTCAAAAGTTATTTAATTGGCTGTAAAGTACTTTGGGACATGCTGCGGTGGTTTTAGGTGGGTGTAGAATCATACAATTGGGCGTTTGGGATCTGAAAGTGGTGTGGGGAGGGCAGTAATAAAGGAGAGGGCGGTCTGGTGAGATTGGGAGAAGTGCAGAAGAATGGGGTTCCCTGGGCCTTTCTGCATTCCAACCCCCTACCTAAATGCAGAACCAGCACTGAGCTGAAAACCAGCTGCTAGTTGTTTAAAGTGCTTAGTGCACAGACTGTATTTGATGATTGTGCGGTTTGGAACCTTGAGGGGTAAGAGGCATGGTTAGATTGGGCAAGAGGCCCAAGGCTGGAAGTAAGTCATGCGAGAAGAATGAGATATTCAGAGGTAAGTATACGAAATAGGATTAAAGATGTGGTGTTGGATTTTACCAGCCCTGAGGAGGCGGGTTTGGAGGTGGGGCTGCTGGGAAAATGGGAAAAATTGGGAGCGGGTCCAAACCCCACTCCCAACCCGCCTCCGAACCATCTTCCCGGGAGGCGGGTCTCCGACTCGCGCAAGGACCCGTCTCCTAGTGGCGGGGACGGATTAGAGCCAATTAACTACCAGGGTCAGCGAGGCGAGCTGTGGGTCTGCTGCAGTGTAAGTGTGCAAATGACAGTTGCAGAGGTAGTGTGATGGGTGCAATGGTGCACAGGTAAGTATGACAGGTGAGAGAATGTAGTGAGAAATATTTTATTCTGTTTATATGTATCTGCAGGTGACAAGATTTGATGTTTCTTTGAAGCCTCATCTGATCGGGAGAATTGACAGATAGCTTCTGCAATCTCACATGCAGCTGCCATCTGTTTTCTCCTAAGGAGAGAGTCATTGGTGAGCCTGGGTACAAGGGCTCACCTTTGGACAGTGATTGTCAGTGTTTGACAGCACCTCAATGCTGTCAAACACTGACAATTCATCTGTCAAAACATTATGGGGCCTGTCCCTTTAATAAAACCGGCAGATGAAGCGTCATGCACTGACGTCATCTGACACCGGCTTGCCCTTAATTGGTCGGCAAGCCCGCAGGACCAGAATCTGGAAACCAGCAGTCCCGCCCCCAATGCTCCTCCTCAGATAAGATCGCGGCCAATAGGTGGGATTTTCCCCTTTGCTGGGCTACATTTAGTGGGGTGGGCTTTACAACCACCTTTGTGTCACACCATATTCAACTTTTTTTTATAGACTTCTGATGGGGCTTCTGCCCATGACATGAAGCCCAGCACAGCTGCTGCTCTGCTCCCCACTGATTGGGTGAGGGCCAAAAATGGTTGGGGGGGGTTTACTGGGTGGCTGTGGATTCATCGCAGATTAGGCCTACCACATCTAATGGGAAGGAGCACAACATTTTTTGTGGGTGGCTACACCACCACCCTGGCCAAGTCCAGGAGTGGCAAGCAGGGCAGCAGAGCAGAGCAAGCTGGGCCGTCAGCTCAGGCATCGAGCACTCGAACTGCAGATGTTTGGGGCGAGGCCTGGAGTGGCAGCCCTGCTGCTGGAGGGAAATTGCAAGGGGCAGAGGAAATTGACAAGCAGCAAATGTAAAATTTAAAAGTATAAAATTACAAAATGAAATTTAAAATGTAAACTTACCTGAAGAGAAACGTCACATGATTGAAAAAACATGGCGCCCAAGGTGGGAAAAACATTTCAGAAATCTGCTCCTGGTGCCACCTAGTGGCCAGAGCCTGCAACTGCACACAGACGGAACACTTTTTTCCGGTCAAGTCGCAGTTATTGTGTGGCACTAAGGAGTGATTCTGTGACAGGGAAACGTGACATCTTAAACATTGGGAAACACCTATGACAGCACCACCTTTTGGTGTAACAGGTACTGCAGGTACTTATAGGAACATAGCAGCCCAAAATAAAAAATCACGGTCCATCTGGTTTACTTTCTACTATTCTGGTAGCAACACGAAAGAACAACAATGAAGTTGTTGACTAAGCATGGCAATCAATCTCCATTAATTAGTCTCCCACAGACCGAGACATGAGGTGAGGGAAAACCCCAATGGTGCGAAGCTTTGGGAACCCAAAGTCCCAAGTGACCTGTTCCTCCACAGCATGCTAAATGTAGCATGCATCATGACTCAAATTATTGGGGTTTTCAATAAACGATACCCTCCACATACCAAATTTAACACATTATATTAATACATTATATGGATATACATGCACTAAAAATAGCAAAGCCGTTTAAAAGTTCGAGATCTGAGAATTTGTATTTTGTTTTCCTTTTTCAGCATTACCTTCTATTCCTGTGTCCACGACATGAAGCCCACCAGTGCTGCTGCTCTGCTCCCCACTGATGGGGTGAGGGCCAAATGTGCCATTTTTATACCCGCTGGAGTTGCAAAGTGAGGTGACAATATTAAATTAGGTTGAGAAAAAATTGTGCTGCTGCAGATCTTCCCGCTATGTACATGACTTTATTCCCAATCCCTCGCTAGAACTGCAGCAATCAATACAAAAGCACATTGGAAATCAATACTTATCCTATCATTAATATTTATACAGCATCGCCAAACACAACAAAATCTGCTGAGAGGCTTGGCCAGCACTCATGGTAACATGTTGTAACGATATGCGGTTAAATCCTGCACAGTGAGTAAGTGACTAAAAATATATTCAGGTAGGGAATTTGTTGACTTTTTGTTGATATTTGAGGTCGAGTCACTGTATTTGTGACGTTAAAATGTTTCCAATGGAGAATTTCTTTGCACCTTGCTTGTAGTCTGTGGTTTTATTTCAAAGGTTCAAATTAGGAAAACAAACCACAGAATATAAGAGAAAAAGCAGGCTTCTTCTCATTTAAAACAGAAATAAAGTTAAAATTTCAAAAGTAATGCAGAGGGGCCATTTACATATTATTAAAATCTAGTTTCAGTTGAGTGTGAAATGGTTTTATTTAAATTACATAAAAGAAAAATCATAAAGTTATGTGAAATCACACTGAGAATGACATATCTGGAGATTAATGAGGGTATATTTAAGTGTAATTTATCTATCTTTAGGGTATATTTACGTGTCAGCATTGGCTCAGTGGGCAGCACTCTCGTCTCTGAGTCAGAATGCCATGGGTTCAAGTCCCACTCCAGAGACTTGAACCCCTCATCTAGGCTGACACTCCAGTGCAGGACTGAGGGAGTGCTGCACTGTCGGAGGTGCTGTCGTTCGGATGAGACGTTAAACCCAGGCCCCGCCTGCCCTCTCAGGTGGATGTAAAAGATCCCCTGGCACTATTTCGAATAGGAGTAGGGGAGTTCTCCCATTCTCCTGGCCAATATTTACCCCTCAACCAACATCACTAAAACAGATTATCTGGTCATGTATCTCATTGCTGTTTGTGGGAGCTTGTTGTGTGCAAATTGGCTGCTGTGTTTCCTACATTACAACAGTGACTATACTTCAAAAGTGCTTTATTAGCTGTAAAGCGATTTGGGACGTCCTGAGGCCGTGAAAGAAGTTAAGTAAATGCAAGTCCTTTCCTTTTATCGTGTCAACACACTGGTGAGTTGATTGCCAAGCTTATTTGTTGGAACAGCCTGCTCCATAAACCTACTGTACAGCCAGTGGCTTTGGCTAGTCGAGTGTGTGTTTCAGCAGCTGGAACAGCTGCAGCAGCACAAGTTTTTCTCAACCTAATTTGATAGGGTCACCTCACTTTGCAACTCCAGCGGGTATAAAAACGAACATTTGTGGCAGCAGTCACATTCAGTGGTGTCAAAGAATCCCTTGCTGCTCTCTCCTATGTTAAAACATGAATTCTTGTTAGTTTTCTAAGTTTTAAAGCTTGATCAGAATTTATACGCGAATGTAACATTTTTATCAATTAGCAAAAATTAAGTGATATTTTGCCTTGATTTTTGCCTTGCACCATCATCCCTTTTGTCTCTTAATCTCTCCTGCCTTCCATCCGATCACAGACCTTCCCTTTTGTTCTTTTCTCCTTTCCACCCTTTCCCTGACTCTGCACTTGCTTAAAAACCTGTTCCATCTCCAACTTTTTCCAGTTCTGCTGAAAGGTCATCGACCTGGAACGTTAACTCTGTTTCTCTCTCCACAGATGCTGCCTGACCTGCTGAGTATTTCCAGCATTTTCTGTTTTCGTTTTAGTGAAGTGATACTTATTTTTTGAGACCATGAAAATCCCTGGGTTCCCCTAACCTTTGGTTCTCCCCATTCAGACCTTGCTTCGGGGATGCACTGCCTGCAGCTGGGAAAGTGAAACTAAAAATGACTCTTGACTGTGAGAAACATTCTTGTAAAACTGAAATGCAAACTGACAATTTGACAGCCAAAACTCTCACTGACATGAGCAGAATGAAGTAGACAAGTCTCAAGGGAATCCCGTGGCTGGTGTCACTGAAGTGCATTTTCTCTCTGTTCTGCTCTGGTACCACGGTGGTGGAATAGCCTGCCAACACTCTGTCTAGGTTCACACAGGAAAAAATGGCCACACGTGGAGCTATGCCCCCCCCGCAACAACATGAATTTACTGCCTCTCGCTGAGCAATCGCAGCGCTGATAAACCTGCGTTACACTTGAACTTTCCGTTCTGACCCAGGCCAAAGCATCAAGAGGTTACCATTAATGAACCACAACTCTTTGAAACTCCACCTCTTAGTGAGCTTCTGGATGTAAACAAATACCAACTGTGCCATTGATCTGTACCACACTCAACACAAAAATGTTGAGTAACATTATAGGATGAAGTAAAAAGTCCAGCAGTGTCAATCTTTACTCTAAATACAGTAAACTCTTGTTTAAACAGCACTTAATCATCCAGAATTCTTCAATAACCGGCAAAATAGATAACCGGTAAGCTTGCCGAATCGATCCAGCACTCGTTTTGCTGAGTACGAGTCTCCCGCAGTGGCCGAGTTAGTCAGTGGTTTTTATTTTTGTTTGTGTTAAAAATTGCCTACCTCTCTGTTATCCAGAATTTTTCTTCAACCGGCACCATCCTGGTCCCGTAGGTGCCGGATAAGAAAGAGTTTACTGTAGTAATATTAGCAGTGACGTTGTATAAGAAGGAGAAATGAAAGGAGAATTTTTCCTGGGACTGTTCACAGGATTGCTTGGGCACAACAGACAGCAGAAACTCAGGCAAGGCAGAGCGCATGCCTGTAAAGGAACCCGCCTGAATGTTTGAATCATAGAATCACAGAAAGTTACAGCACGAAAGGAGGCCATTTCGGCCCATCGTGTCTGCGCCGGCCAACAAAGAGCTATCCAGCCTAATCCCACTTCCCAGCTCTTGGTCCGTAGCCCTGCAGGTTACAGCATCCCAAGTGCACATCCAAGTACTTTTTAAATGTGGTTAGGGTTCCTGCCTCTACCATCCTTTCAGGCAGTGAGTTACAGACTCCCACAACCCTCTGGGTGAAGAAATTTCCCCTCAAATCCTCTCTAAACCTTCCACCAATTACTTTAAATCTGTGCCCCCTGGTTTTTGACCCCTCTGCTAAGGGAAATACGTCCTTTCTATCCACTTTATCTAGGCCCCTCATAATTTTATACACGTCAATAAGGTCTCCCCTCAGCCTCCTCTGTTCCAAGGAAAACAGACCCAGCCTATCCAGTCTTTCCTCATAGCTAAAATTTTCTACTCCCGGCAACATCTTTGTAAATCTCCTCTGTACCCTCTCTAGTGCAATCACATCTTTCCTGTAATGTGGTGACCAGAACTGCACGTAGTACTCTAGCTGAGGCCTAATTAGTGTTTTATACAGTTGAAGCATAACCCCCCTGCTCTTGTATTCTATGCCACGGCTAATAAAGGCAAGCATTCCGTATGCCTTCTTAACCACCTTATCTACCTGGCCTGCTACCTTCAGGGATCTGTGGACATGCACTCCAAGGTCCCTTTATTCCTCTACACTACTCAGTGTCCTCCCATTTAATGTGTATTCCCTTTCCTTGTTAGCCCTCCCCAAATGCATTCCCTCACACTTCTCCGGATTGAATTCCATTTGCCACTGTTCTGCCCACCTGACCAATTTATTGATATCTTCCTGCAGTCTACAGCTTCCTTCTTCAGTATCAACCACACAGCCGATTTTAGTATCATCTGCAAACTTCTTAATCATACCCCCTATATTCAAGTCTAGATCATTGATATATACCACAAAAAGCAAGGGACCTAGTAGTGAGCCCTGCGGAACCCCACTGGAAACAGCCTTCCAGTCACAAAAACACCCATCAACCATTACCCTCTGCTTCCTGTCTCCGAGCCAGTTTTGAATCCAACTTGACACTTTGCCCTGGATCCCATGGGCTTTTAATTTCATGACCAGTCTGCCATGTGGAACCTTATCAAAAGCCTTGCTAAAGTCCATATACACTACATCAAATGCACTACCCTCATCTACCCTCCTTGTTACCTCCTCAAAAAATTCAATGAAGTTTGTCAGACATGACCTTCCCTAAACAAATCCGTGTTGACTATCCTTGATTAATCCGTATCTTTCTAAATGAAGATTTATCCTGTCCTTCAGAATTCTTTCCAATAATTTTCCCACCACCGAGGTTAGGCTGACTGGCCTGTAATTACTCGGTCTATCCTTTTCTCCCTTTTTAAACAAAGGTACCAGATTACTACCAGTGCCACGTGCTAGTAAGAGTACAGAGAACAGGATAGTTAGGCTAAATACGTGGCTTGAGCAGTGGTGTAAGAGGGAGGGTTTTAAATTTTTGAGGCATTGGAACCAGTTTTGTGGTAGGTGTGACCTATACAAAAGGGACGGTCTACACCTGTGCAAAGATGGAACTGATGTTCTCGGGGTAATTTTTGATAAAGCAGTTCGGGAGCATTTAAACTAGTATGGCAGGGGGCTAGAAACCTATGTAGTGAAATAGAGGAAAGTGAAAGGCAGACAGAAATAAATGGTAAAAGGGTGAGGAACAAAAAACAAAGGGCCAAACCAATTCATAAAAAATGTGAGCATAAAAAAAGCCTGAGGGTTTTATACCTTAATGCGAGAAGCATCAGGAACAAGGTAGATGAATTAGCTGTGGAAATAGAGGTTAATAATTATGATCTAATTGGGATTACGGAAACATGGTTGCAGGGTGAGCAGGGCTGGGAGCTTAACATACAGGGGTATTCAGTATTTAGGAAGGATCGACAAAAAAGAAAGGGAGGAGGGGTAGCATTGCTGGTAAAAGAAGGGATAAATGCAATTGAAAGGAAGGATATTAACTCAGTTAATACAGAATCTATATGGGTGGAGCTAAGAAATAGCGAGGGGCGAAAAACATTAATAGGAGTGGTATATAGGCCTCCAAATAGTAAAATAGAGGTTGGGGAGGGCATCACGAGGGAAATTAGAGAAGCGTGCAATAAGAGCACAGCTGTCATCATAGGTGACTTTAACTTACATATAGATTGGAATAGCCTAATCAGTAAAAATAATGAGGAGGAGGAATTCCTTGAGTGTTTAAGGGATGGTTATCTGGATCAATATGTCGAGGAACCAACTCGGGAACAGGCTATATTGGACTGGGTACTGTGCAATGAGAAGGGACTAATTAGTAATCTTGTTGTACGGGGACCCTTGGGTCAGAGCGATCATAACATGATCGATTTCTCACTCGAAATGGAGAGCGAAGAAATTGACTCAGATACTAAGGTCCTGAATTTAAACAAGGGGAATTATGATGCCATTAGACGGGAACTGAGTAGGTCTGATTGGACAACGTTCCTGGGAGGACTGGAGGTAGATAAACAATGGCAAGCATTTAAAGATAGAATGACAAAATTGCAAAAATTGTTTATACCAATCTGGCATAAAAGGAAATCTAAAAAGGTGACTCAACCGTGGATAACAGGGGAAATTAGAGACAGCATAAAATCCAAAGATAGGGCGTATAAAATAGCCAAAAAAAGCGCCAGAGCGGAAGATTGGGAACAGTTTAAGATAGAGCAAAGGAGGACAAAGGGCTTAATCAAGAGGGGCAAAATAGCTTACGAAAGCAAGCTGGCGGAAAATATAAAAACTAACTCCAAAAGCTTTTATAAGTATATCAAGAGGAAAAGACTGGTGAAAACCAAAGTTGGCCCATTGCAGTCAGATACGGGGGAATATATAACGGGAAATAAGGAAATGGCAGACCAACTAAATGCATACTTTGGGTCAGTCTTTATGAAGGAAGACACAAAAAACCTCCCTGGGATATCGGGAAAAATAGGGACATTTGCAAAGGAGGAACTGACGCAAGTCAATATCTCTAAGGATATGGTGTTAAGGAAGCTAAAGGGATTGAAGGCGGACAAATCCCCAGGGCCTGATAACATGCATCCTAGGGTGCTGAAGGAGGTGGCCCTAGAGATAGCGGATGCACTAAGTATGATTTTTCAGAATTCATTAGACTCGGGAACAGTGCCCATGGATTGGAGGGTAGCTAACGTTACCCCACTATTCAAAAAGGGGGGTAGGGAAAAAGCAGGTAATTACAGACCTGTAAGCCTTACATCAGTTGTGGGCAAAATGCTGGAGTCCATCATTAAGGATGAAATAGCGGAGCACTTAGCAAATGGGGACAGGATAGGACAGAGTCAACATGGATTTACAAAGGGTAAATCGTGCTTGACTAATCTATTGGAATTTTTTGAGGGAGTAACTGGTAAAATAGATGGGGGAGAGCCAGTAGATGTGGTGTACCTGGACTTCCAAAAGGCCTTCGATAAGGTCCCACATAAAAGATTAGCAGGGAAAATTGAAGCTCATGGGATAAAGGGGAAAGTATTGACGTGGATAGAGAACTGGCTGTCAGATAGAAAACAGAGAGTTGGAATAAACGGCTCATTTTCTGAATGGCAGGCAGTAACAAGTGGGGTACCACAGGGATCTGTCCTGGGTCCCCAGCTGTTCACAATTTACATTAATGACCTGGATCAGGGAGTCGGATGCAGCATTTCCAAATTTGCAGACGACACTAAACTAGGAGGGGGGGTGGGCTCAGAGGAGGAGACCAGGAAGCTCCAGAGCGATTTGGACAGACTGGGTGATTGGGCGGATAAATGGCAGATGCACTATAATGTGGACAAGTGCGAAGTTATCCACCTTGGGTGCAGGAACGGGAGGGCAAATTATTATTTAAATGGCAATAAATTGGGAGAGGGGGAAGTACAGAGAGACCTGGGTGTTCTTGTACACCAGTCACTGAAGGCGAGCATGCAGGTGCAACAGGCGATCAAGAAGGCAAACGGTATGCTGGCCTTCATAGCAAAAGGGTTGGAATACAGGAACAGGGATACCTTGCTGCAGCTGTACAGGGCACTGGTGAGACCACACCTCGAGTACTGTGTACAGTTTTGGTCGCCTCATCTGAGGAAAGATGTTCTTGCCATGGAGGGGGTGCAGCGGCGATTCACCAGGCTGATACCAGGAATGGCGGGATTGACCTATGAGGAGAGACTATGTAGTTTAGGGATGTACACACTGGAGTTTAGAAGATTGAGAGGGGACCTCATAGAAGTGTATAAAATTCTGACAGGTCTAGACAGACTAGATGCAGAAGGAATGTTTCCCTTGGCGGGTGAGAACAGAACTAGAGGACATAATTTAAGGATAAGGGCTAAACCATTTAGGACAGAAATGAGGGGAATTTCTTCACTCAGAGGGTGGTGAACCTGTGGAACTCATTGCCACAGAGGGCAGTGTACGCCAGCTCATTAAATATATTTAAGAGGGAATAAGATATATTTCTACAGGCAAAAGGGGTTAAGGGTTATGGAGAGAAGGCGGGGACGGGATACTGAATTGGAGGATCAGCCATGATCTCATTAAATGGCGGAGCAGGCTCGAAGGGCCGGATGGCCTACTCCTGCTCCTATCTTCTATGTATCTATGTATCTATGTATTAGCAGTCCTCCAGTCCTCCGGCACCACACCTGAAGCCAGAGAGGATTGAAAAATGATGGTCAGGGCCTCTGCTATTTCCTCTTTTGCTTCGCTTAACAGCCTGGGATACATTTCATCCGGGCCTGGGGATTTATCCACTTTTAAAGCTGCTAAACCCCTTAATACTTCCTCTCTCACTATGTTTATTTCATCTAATATTTCACACTCCTCCCCCAATAGCAATGTCTGCTTCGCCCCTCTCCTTTGTGAAAACAGACGCAAAGCATTCATTAAGAACCCTACCGACGTCTCCCGCCTCCACACACAGATTACCCTCATGATCTCTAATAGGCCCTACCCTTTCTTTAGTTATCCTCTTACTCTTAATATATTGGGTTTTCCTTGATTTTACTTGCCAAGAATTTTTCAGGCTCTCTCTTTGCTTTCCTAATATCCTTTTTAATTGCACCCCTGCACTTTCTGTACTCCTCTAAAAATTCTGGAGTATTTAGCCCTCGGTATCTGTCATACGCCTCCCTTTTTTTCTTTATCCTACCCTGTATGTCCCTAGACATCCAGGGGGCTCTAGATTTGTTAGTCCCACCTTTTTTCTTTAAGGGCACATATTTGGTCTGAACCCTCCGGATCTCCTCCTTGAATGCCTCCCACTGCTCTGACACTGATTTACCTTCAAGTAGCTGTTTCCAGTCCACTATGGCTAAATCCCCTCTGAGCTTAGCAAAATTTGCTTTTCCCCAATTTAGAATTTTTATTCCTGGTCTATCCTTGTCCTTTTCCATAACTACCTTAAATCTAACAGAATTATGTTCACTAGCAACAAAATACTGCCCCACTGATATGCCTTCTACCTGCCCAGCTTCATTCCCTAAAACTAAGTCCAGAACCGCCCCCTCCCTTGTTGGGCTTGCTACATACTGGCTAAAAAAGTTCTCCTGGATGCATTTTAGGAATTCCGCACCCTCTATACCCTTCACACTATTTTTATCCCAGTTAATATTGGGGTAGTTGAAATCCCCTACTATTACTGCCCTATAGTTTCTGCACTTCTCAGAAATTTGTCTACATATTTGTTCTTCTATCTCTCTCTCACTGTTTGGGGGTCTGTAGTACACTTCCAGCAGTGTGATCGCCCCTTTTTTGTTTTTCAATTCGACCCATATGGCCTCGTTTGATGATCCCTCCAACATATCATCCCTCCTCACAGCTGTAATAGTTTCTTTAATCAATACCGTGACCCCCCCCTCGCTTTTTACCTCCCTCTCTATCCTGTCTGAAAATCCTGTAACCAGGAATGTTGAGCTGCCATACCTGCCCCTCTTTTAGCCACGTCTCTGTAATAGCTATAATATCATAGTCCCAAGTATCTACCTGTGCCCTCAGCTCATCTGCCTTGTTTGCTATACTCCTTGTATTGAAGTATATACCATTTAGTACAGGCAAACCTCCTTGGTGAAGACATTCACTACACCCAGGCGATCCAGTACAACTGGCAACAGGCCCAGGAAAATCTCCCCTTAAGTCTTTAGGAACATGTTTCTATTTTTAGTTCGGACACTGCATGGCATTTTCCACTTGGTAAAGCACAGCAGGCCATCGCAAATCTAGGCGGGCCAAGAGAAGCGATAAGAGGTTAAGCACCTGTCTTTGTTTGGAAGGGAAACTAAGATCCATATTTCAGTATCTTTTGATAAAAAGCCAAGAATAATGAGGCTTTGTCGACCTTTTCAAATATCATTGAGGCATTGTACAAATAGAAATGAACCCATTGTCCTCAGCCCTTCTGCACAATTAATGCAGATTCATAGAAAAGGCACATATTATGTGGCCCATTCGATACTTTCCTGTTTCAACATGGAGTAAAGAAGAGCAATGAAATGAATCCCCAGCTTCTGCCCTTGAATCTCCCCCTTTTCTGTTGCAACCCTTATCAACACTTTTGACCCAATTCATCCTATAAGCAAAGTACATTTTGAGGAACCCAGAGATAGGAGGATAGATTCTCCTCTTCATTATGCCTTAATTCCCTGGCATAGCGGAGCGGAATTGAGACAGAGTGCCACTGCATCAGATTCCGCCTTCACACAGCTGCTGTGGGGCTTCCAGAGGTTCCTAAATGGCCGGGAGTGGGCACAGGCCGAGTACTGACATGCAGTTGAGCTGGTTGCCGACATTCGTGGACCTCCTGCATCACTTTCCTCTGAGTGCGCCTGTGGGGGTGCCCAAATAGAGGGGGGGGGGCGCCTACAAAATCTGACAGTGGGACTGGCACTGTGACCCTTCGTAGATCAGAGAATACCCCCCAAAAAATGGAGTTCTGATGAAGGCAAGTCCTCTTTGTTTTTGCAGGCTTTGAGCTTTCTGGCTACTGCTCTGCAGCCAGAAGACCTCGATGCCAGGGCTCAGAAGCACAGTTGCAGGCCTCACAGGCTTGCAGCTACGCTCCCGTTTCTGTCCCGTTGATCTCAGTGTAAGGCCCTGCCAAGGGTAAGCCTGCATCAAGAAGATATCTGGGCCAGAAAAACTGAGGGAACTCTTCTCATCAGTGGTGCGGTGTGATTCCGACACATACGCTTGTGACTGGAGAGAGATAGTGGTGAATGGAGGTCGGTTTCCAGACAGTGGGATATGGGAAAGCTGTCAACACCTTAATCAATTGACTGCCAAAACGTAATCCCAGTAGGAGCAGTTAAGTTTGACTTTTAAAAAATATTTGTTCTTGGGATGTGGGCAACGCTAGGTAAGCTTTGTTCTTGAGCCACTGCAATCATGGTGGTGATGGTGCTCCCACAATGGTGTTAGGTAAGGAATTCCAGGATTTGATGATGAAGCAACAGAGGTATGTTTTTAACTCAGGATGGTGTGTGACTTGGAGGGGATCTAGCACGTAATAGAGTTCCCATAATGTTACTGCTCTTGTCCTTTTTGGTGGTGGAGGTTGTATAGCTGGGAGGCATGATCAAAATAAGCTTGACGAGTTTCATGGGCCACAGGGCAAAATAAATGTGCATGTCTGTGCATCTAGAAAGTCAATGAACAGTTGGTAAAGTGCTGTGCAGTGTCTCTCTCTATGACGCACCACAAATCTTAGAGGTACCTTGTAGACAACATTGTTAAATTATGTAAAATGTCTGTATACTTACCATGGCAACCTTGCATGGACCAGAAAATGTCTTCATCTACTTGGACCACAGGTGAGACAGCATTAACTTTCTCTGCAATCTCCATCCAAACTGCTTTGGGGGTGCTCTTGACTACAGGATGTGCTGCTGTTCCAAAAAGACCCATGTATCTTTGCAACCGCTCTTGCAGAAGCTCCTTCAAAGTCGCATCTTGGAATGGTGTTGTTCTATCGCTGTATCTTGTTTTATCTACTTATAAAGTGTGGAGTCAGGCCAGCATCCCTTTAGGATCTGTTGGATAGTCTCCCCCCTGATCCCTGTACACTCCCAGCATGTCATGTGCTCTCGATGCAGACAGCACCCGAGGAACAGTGATCCTGACTCCTCTGCAGTGGGTCATTTTCAGAACCAGTAGCAATGAAATAGGAAAAAGTATTTTTGCCAAGGATGTATTTAAAAATGTCAGTACTTTCATTGTCTCTAACAGGCTTTTTTGCATTAATGAAAGAGTTGCTTAATCTTATTTTTTTATGTAATGTGCAAGATACTTTCAACAGATTATTTTGGTTTGAAGGAGATTGGGTGCAGTGCGATATAATGTGATTTTAGACCATGAAAGTTCTGAGAAATGTCAACACTTTCATGGTATTAGCAAAGGACGTTTCTTCTTAAAAATTAATTTTTGCTTTGGCTGCTTGCTTCTCGAGAAGTGATACAGTACCCCACATAGGAACTAAAGCACTTCATAGAGCATTTGATCATTTAGGTCAACATTTATCTTTTAACCTTCAATCTGCTTCATAATCAAATTGATTAATTCCTTTAAAAAAAAATCGAACAATAAAGGAGAAGGAAAGTTTTTAACAGGAAGTAATCCCCAATCTCTAATACCAAAAGAACTATGACTCTCTCCTACCAGTTATTTTTTGTTGTTAACTAGACGGAGGTGGCAGAATACTTCATATCTTTTTCCTCCCCAGGCTTATACTTGTATCTTTCTCGTCTTCAATCCCACTCTGAACCAGATAATTAACCAGCTCTTTTTTTGTAATTGAAAGATTTCACAGATATAGCATTAATTGTTTTTGATGAGAGGCTATTCCACGGATGCATCTCTAGGCTTGATTGGAGTTTGTTAATTCTGTGCCCTAGTTGTCCTCTAATTACAAAACCAAAGAGAGAGAAAAGTATGAATGAAGACTTGACCAGGTCTTCCTCCTATTAGGTGTGCACAGACTCCACCATTGGCAGTTGCAGGTCTAAGAGGAAACCACATAGTTGAAAGAGGAGTAGGGAAACTTAGGTAGGAACCTTGGATCTGGAGATGGAGTATATCACTTCCACACAGTATTCCTTCTGTCAACCTGCACGGGAGCTGATGGGGCTCAATCAAATAAGACACATGAGCTCATAATGTGAATCTATCTGGATTCGAACTCATGGGCTTGTTGTCAAAAGTCAAGCCTTTAATTACTTGACTGCCCTTTATTAAATGGACTTTTAATGTCGAAATTTCCAGCAGTCGTATCACACGCTAGCCGAAGACAGACATAATCTGCTGATATAAATATTTTAGAGAGATTTGAGCCTGCCAATAGCGCGAGTGGATCTGCACAATAGTGATGCTGGCCTTGCTGAATTTTGTGAGGCGAACTACTCCTCCTAATATTAGAAAGCTCCCTATGCATGGAAAACGGATGTAGGGAACCTGACCAGTAGCGCACTGGACTGGGGGGACGAAGCAACATTTGGAAAGGAAGCAGCTGTTAAAAAGGTTCACCATTAAAGGAAAGTGCTTTTCTGCTGCCTGAAAAATCCTGTTGCTGATGAGGACTCTAAAAGTTATGAGGAGTGTAAGGAAACTTCCCCTTTTGAGGATGACACCTCCGGTTCTGTTGCAGGCCGTGCAGTAAAGGAGGGTGATCGTGTTTGGAGGGTTGAGGCCACCCTCCTGTCAAAGCAGAGATGAAAGTTGCTTGGATGAAGATTGTGAAGACAGTGAATGGAGAGAATGGAACAAATAAGGAAGTTCAGTGGTATCAGCAGAGTAGGAGCCACTGCCTTCGCAGACATGGCTACATCAGGGCCATCCACTTCCCTGCACCCAGAGGGACAATGCCACCTCTGTCCCTTAAGATGCACAATGCAGTAAAGCAGCCAGCCATCACGTAGGCTCTTTCTACACACAGAGCAGGTAGATGTAGATTCGGCAGTAGGAGAAGCACACTTTATATAGCAACCAAGGAGAAGCACTGTGGTAAACACTAGAGCACCTCCTGATGTAAATATCACCTCATAAATATTGAACACTTTATTTCTCCTTAGTGCAGACAGTTATTGTTGTTAATATAATGACTAATGTTAAGCGAAAGTTGATGGAAATGTATAGGGTGTTGTTTCTGAGAACACTGGATAATGTTTCATTTATTCTACAGCACGTGCACAGGGGTTACATAAGAACATAAGAAATAGGAGCAGGAATAGGCCACTTTGTCCCTCGAGCCTGCTCCGCCATTCAATAAGATCATGGCTGATCTTGGGCTCAAAGCCACTTCCCCGCCCGCTCCCCATAACCCTTCACTCCCTTATCTTGCAAAAATCTGTCTATCTCCACCTTAAGTGTATTTAATGACCCAGCCTCCACGGCTCTCTGGGGCAGAGAATTCCCCAGATTTATGACCTGCTGAGAGAAGAAATTCCTCCTCATCTCAGTTCTAAAAAGGCGACCCTTTATTCTGAAACTATGTCTCCGAGTTACATTTGGGATTTAGAAGAAACAGTTAGGAGGAGTGTCTGCCACACCAATCTTCTCAGCAATCCCTTTGTTTCTCCATATTTTCCTCCTCAACGACTGTTGCACGATGGGCCTACACTTTGTCTTGCTACATGCTTAATCCTCTTCATATTATCAAGTTTGTAGCATGGAGCAGACAGTAATTCTTTTGGACACTAGAAAGGAACATCCAATCCGAGTGGTCCAAACACTGGTATCTTTCTTTGGTGTGTTCTACAGTTCCGCATGATGCATGTGTCTCATTGCAGTTACGTTCCACTGCTGTTCAGAGGTTTCTCTGTAAGGTCATCAGTTATGGTTGCAGAGGATAGCCCTGGACTCTTGGCAAACCAGTCACCCAATAGAAGTCCCATGCCCTGTCCAACTGATGCCTCCTTTGCACAGGAAAAATGATGGTGGCGTTTGTTTGTTGAAGCATAGTGCTTTCCTGATTCGTCTATGGACTTCAAACTTGGCAAACCTAAAAGCCATGATATCAACTATGGGAAGAGCTGTCCAGGTGATAGATGCTGTCTGAAGGTCAGACTGGAGTAAATGCCATCGGTCAGTGACAGTCCGTATAGTGAGCCAGAGTTGGTGAAGGTGGGTCTCCTGTGATATGCTCAGGTAGGATGTTGAGGTCTATAAATACGGATCCTGGTGTACTGATAGGTGCGTTTATAATGTTTTAGACATCACTGCCTTTGTTGTCCCTTCTTGAACTGACCCTCCTCATCTGAATTGGGGAGCACTATAGGAACTCTGCTAAAGAAATTCCTACTCTCAGCATTGTCTTTCCTGCATCTTCAATCGCAACAGCATGCAGCAACACTGGAGGGAAGTCTTGCAGACAAGAAATGTTAATATGCAAAAAATGGCATCCTCCACAGCAACAGAAACTAAAGCAGGGAGCAAAGTGCAACTAAGCATTACTGCTTCTTCAATAGATGCCTAGCTTTAAGAATCCAGCTTCAGTATACTAGACCAGTAGATTACTCATGTGAGCTGTGTGCTGGGGCAGTGCACACCCAAAGGATATGAAATTTGTTGTGGGACCTGATGATCATAATTAGCATATTACAAGATTGCCACGGGCCTTACATTTTGCAAATTGGGTGCGCTGGCCTGTACGGCCCCAACCTGAGCTTCCCCCAACAAGACTCCACCCTGCCAGTGGAGTCTCACGAAATTAGGGCTTTAATTCCTTTTTATCGACAAAACCACAACTTCAAGGTATATTGTCATCAAAAATTGTATACCTTTTAAACTAATTATCTGTAGTATATGATGTGGTACTGCAGCATAGGGCACGGTAGCATAGTGGTTATGTTACTGGACTCGTAATCCAGTAGGCCTGGACTAGTAATCTGGTGACAAGAGTCCAAATCCCACCATGGCAGCTGGGGAATTTAAAATCAGTTAATTAAACAAAATGGAATAAAAAGCTGGTATTAGTAATGGTGATCATGAAACTACCGGATTGTCGTAAAAACCGATCTGGTTCACTAATGTCCTTCAGGGAAAGAAATCTGCCACCCTTACCCGGTCTGGCCTATATGTGACTCCAGACCCACAGCAATGTGGTCAACTCTTAACTACCCTCTGAAATGGCCTAGCAAGCCACTCAAGGGCAATCAGGGATGGGCAATAAATGCTGGCCTTGCCAGCGACACCCACATCCCTGTGAACGAATAAAAAAACACCTGTAAGACTCTGCACTTAATATACACCTTCTCCATCTCTCTGTTTAATTAAAAAAATCACATAATGCATACCTGGGTTTTAGGCCCATTGGTCAATGAAAAATACGTGATGTGTGTAAAATTGCAGCACTGAGAATATTTATTCTCTGTCAGTCTGACAAAAGAATATGAAATGCATATAATGGTGAATATACAGACTAGTCTACCCCACTTCAGACTTTCTCACTATTCTGCATTAGAGAAGCTGTTGTGAAGTTAAAATAGATTTGCCAGCAGCAGGCAAGGTTAAGATACCTAGGGTGAAAAATTGTGTATCGCCCATTTTGGGGCGCTAATATCGGCCCAGCGCAAATTTTAGCGCCGAGCACTAATTATCGCCTCCGACTGCAAAATTTGCCTCTATCACCCCTGGAGGTGATTTGAGCGCTAAATCAGGCGCTACACACCTCTCATAAGGTGCAAACGTCGGGGAGCGAGGCGCTACCTCAGAATGCTACCAAAGCTCAGGCGATGTCAGTTACCATGGAAGCCAGACAGACTGGCGCCGTCCAATTCTTAAAGGGGAGGGGCCATCTTGCTGGCCAGCCACACCCTACTCATTGTAGCTTTGAATCTCGGCCTGGAGAGGCCTCTAAAGCAATTGTGTTGGAAGCACTAACGGATAGGCCCAGGGAAAGAGCTCAGTGTTTAGGAACCTCAAAAGTGGTGCTGAGGGCCAAAACCCCTTAGGACAATGTTAAATCTCTCCAGACGTCTCTCTCCCTCTCACCCTGCGTGTACCAAAAATTTTGCCGACAAGAAAAAGCAGGAAGCGCACGCCTTTAAATAGCGCTCCCCCTACCCCTTCCCGACTTGAAAACGTTCCCCTCTACCTGTCGTTCCTAGCGGCAGGCGCTAAGGCAGGGGGCGCAACTCAATATCATGTCCGGGGCGACACCGGGGCATTGCACGCTTGCATGACGTCACGATCAGCAGGCGCAGGAGATCGTGGCGGTAGTGTTTAGCGCCAGTGCAAAACGACTGGTCAATTTCGCGAGAGGCACTAAAATCGCCGCACTCGGGCGCTAAGTTGCTAGCGCCCCGTTAGCGCCCCCGAAGGCGCTAATGGGAGGAGCAAACCAACCGAATTTCCCCCCCCCCCTAGAATGTAATAGCGATCCTGAATTCACGAGGTGTATTCATTTGAAAGTTTCAGGAAGTTCAGCGTGTTTTAGTACTCCGCCATGCATTCCAATCAGCAGTCTTAGAGTGTAAGCTTATTGATTACTGCCTACATTTTAATTTTTTTAAATGGCATGCAGGATGTTTTATTTGTAATGTAGACAGCATTACACAGTGGCAGATTGTAAATGGAAACGTGTATCATAACATTATCAATAGGAAACTCATGAAAATAATGGTTTCCACACAGTCAGCAACTGAGTAGGTTAGCTGGGGTTAAGGTCTGAGAACCTGCAAGGTCTCACCTTACTTCAGAATTACAAGTCTCCTTATCTCCCTAATAACAACAGAAAACGCTGGAAAAACTCAGCAGGCCAGGCAGCATCCGTAGAGAGAGAAAGAGAGTTGACGTTTCAGGTCGATGACCTTTCATCAGAACTGGGAAGAGCTGGAAATCAAATAGATTTAAGGCCAGGGTAAAGCTGGGAAAAGGGGGAGGGGATAAAGGAACAAAGGAGGAGATGAAGAGACATTAAGAGACATTAAGAGTCTGGACCACTGTACAAATCCAATTCCAAAACTGCAGGTGGAAGTTTGCTGGCGCTCAGGGGGCGGGTTTGGAGGCGGGACCGGTGGCAAAATTGTAAAGATTGACAGCGGGTCCCGAACCTGCTGTCAAGCCGCCTCCAAACAATCTTCCCGGGTGTCGGGTCCCCGATTTGCACATGGACCCAACACCTAGCGGCGGGAAGAGGATTATAGGCACTTAACTGCTTGTTAACAGGTTGTTAACAGGCTGTTAAACAGGCTTTTTCCAATTTTGGCAGGTCTCCTGCGGGCTTCCCGACGTCTGGACACCACGCCAGGGTTAGTGTGGTGTGCTGTGGGTCTACTGTAATGTTTCTTCATTGATGACAGCTGCAGAAGTGGTGTGAAATATCCAATGGTACACTGGTGAGTTTCAGAGGTAAGAAAATGTTGGAAAAATCATTTTTAATGCATTTACACTTTTCTGTAGGTGATAAGTTTTGAATTGTATGTCAAGTCCACCTCATTGGGAGAACGTCTCTCACGAGTGACAGATCGCTTCTGTAACCTCACCTGTAGCTGCCATCTGTTCTAGCCTGAGGGAGTCACTGGAGAGCCTGGGTGCAAGGGCTCACCTTTGTACAGTGACTGTCGGTGTTTGCAGCACCTCAATGCTGTCAAACACTGAAAAATTACCTGCCAAAAAAAAATTGTGCGTGGCCCCTTTAAGAAAACCGGCAGATGACGCGTCATCAACTGATGTCATCTGACACCGACTTTCTCCTAATTGGCCGGCAAGCCCGCAGGGCGGGCTTAACAAAGCCAATTGACACAAAATAGCGTCTGTGCGTCGGACGTCGTTGGGGGCGGGATCGGAACCCGGAAGGCAGCTGTCCCGCCCCCAAGCCTCATCGAAAGGTAAAATCCAGCCCACAAAATCTGATCCTTCAAAACTTTGGCAAGCTATGATAACAGTGAGATACCCATCAGCATGGATAAACATGGGCTTGAACTAAATCACAGGAGCAGGCTGATTTACTGCTTATGATCTGCTGCATACAATGTTGCAAATCCGATCAAGATTTTTCATTTGATTTAACTATTTGAGAACTTCAGTTCTGAACTGAAGTCAAAGACTATATAACTATAATATTGACCAAGAAGGGTTCAGGTTTGTTCCAGAGTCTGTGCTGAATTAGTTGATTTCACTTATATGGCTGAGCAAAGCAAAAAAAAACAGAATTCATTTCTAATGTTTTTCTTGCGTTGTGTACTTACTAGCTATGTGTGTATAGACGTCACGATCTGCGCCCCCTGCCTTAGCGCCTGCTGCTAGGAACAACAGGTAGAGGTGAACATTTTCAAGTCGGGAAGGGGCTGGGGGAGCGCTATTTAAAGGCATGTGCTTCCTGCTTTTTCTTGTCGGCAAAATTTTTGGTACACGCAGGTTAAGAGGGAGAGAGACGTCTGGAGAGATTTAATGCTGTCCTAAGGAGTTTTGGTCCTCAGCACCACTTTTGAGGTCAATGGTAGGGACTGCTTCAATTGGTCTCAACATCCCAGGGTCAGGCAGGGGAGTAAGTGACCAGGGTAGCCACTCTTGATTACTATCCAGTGACCCCTGAGAGAATTGCCAGTTGAGAACTGTATCAGGCTCAGCTGCATTGACCCTCAATAATCTACCGAAGCTCATTGTCAATGACCACTAGGTTAAGGTACTGGAGGATGCCTGGTACCAATGGAACCAAACCTCAGTAAGTGATTACGTCCCTCTTCCATAAACAGTTTAATAATGATTTTAGATATTGACTTTCAATTTCAAAATGTGTCTATACACACATAGCTAGTAAGTACACAACACAAGAAAAACATTGAGCAAAGCAAAAAAAACAAAATTCATTGCTAATCATATAAGCCAACTAAAGTTCTGCTGTTAGTAAGCAGAATCCTGTTAGTTGCCCCCCACTGTGATTATCAATAGTCTGACATCCTTTGGGATTTTAGCCTTTGTAGTTTATGATGGTGAGTTATTTGCTCAGAATGTTACTTGGTTTTCCTCCTGAAAGGGCAGGACTGTCTTCAGATGTCTTTCCCAGAAAAAGTACAACAGACTTAAAAAAAAATAACACCCATCAAATTCAGCCTAAGGGCGGTAATGGAAGTGGATTACTATCGTGAATGTTTCAGGATCAGAGGTTAGTCCTTTACACTTCTTCAAATCTCGGTCCAAGTTGCTGGCAATGAAGCAGATTGTGAGTCTTTTCCTAAAAAGGTCGGAATTTACAGTGGAGAAGTGTATCCTTCTAATCAGTTGTATCATTACCCATAAATATAGGTTCCCCAATATTCCTTGAATTCGGAGTTGCAGTATGCACATTCCAGGTAAAGTGGTGCAAGTGGAACATCAGCTTTCATTGCCCATCCACACAACATCTATTCAATATTATACTACAGGTTTACTCAGACAATATATTGCACCTTTAATGTAGCAAATGCCCCAAGGTGCTGCCCAGAGAGAGTACATCTTTAGTGGACTCCATCATACTAGCAAAGATGCTGGTGACCACTTGTGTATAATAGTTCCAAGTTCGATACACATCCAATTAAGTGAAATTCATGAGGAGTGAACACAGTTTGGGCAATGGCTACAAAATGCTTAAGATCACATTCTAATTTACCTGTAATGGATATCTGCTAGGTTGAAGACTGTTTGCTAGAGTACAGTAAGGATTTCCACATACAATTATAGACAAGTTTGTTTTGGGCTGACTTTTGCTCACTGAATTCAAATATTACATAACAAATGGTTCTCTTTCAGACTTGACTGAAGAATTGGATGGGGCTCTCCAATTTCCCGGCTCTTCCTTCTGCTAGCCTTAAAGCCAGTAGTGACTGCACTGAGGGCCTCCTTTAGAACTCTAAGAGTGCATATGAAACACCATCAGTATAAGATGCCACTACATGTGAATGGTTTACCAAACTTTATGAGAGGCCCCATGGCATGATCCCCATCTGCACGGAACTGTAAGGTAGCTTGTCTCAGGTTACAAGATTAACTGCGATAAAACTAAGGCTCTACCATTACCCCAAACCTGTCAACCCAACCAGCTGTTTCACTTCCCACTTCAACAATTTGCAAATAGAATAAAATACTCAGGAATTTAAGTCATGAGAGGAAAGTGGACAGCTGTAGATCTCATTTGAAACTTTTAACAGACAAAACTGTTTTGAATATTAAAGAACGTCATTATGATAATACGAGACCATCTATTTCATTGGGGCCGGAGTTTTTTTAAATAACTAAAACCTTGATATAAATTAATTTACTTTTTTGTTTTGTTTATAACAAGGTAGGAATAAGAAAAGGCCATCCACACTAACTCATGCTGTTCAGGACTTGCTCAAACCACTTTCATCGCTCTCATACCTTGATTTCATGTCCACAGAGTAAATTTTTGCGAGACTCTGCTTATATCTTTCACAAACATTTCTTTGTTGAGTTAATAACTGGAAAATCAAGAGTGCCCAAATTAGATGCTGCCCTCCATGCTCGATTCTCTGATCCACACTCCAGTTGAGCCATGTCTCTGAAAAATTATCGACATATCCTACTGAAACAGGAATCTGTCCTACTCTTTTTTGAATGCTTGAAGTAACTCTGAATGTACCGCACTAGGTGGCAGTCTATTCCATAAGATCACAGATCTTCAAGTTAGGGTTAGCATCCAGTTTCTTAGCTTATAACGACGTTCGTTAGTTCTTCTTTCCTGGTTCACTCGGATAAAACAAACCTTAAGTTGTTCTTGGCTATTTTAACTAAAAGAACACTTCAGGGAACATTCACAAAGCATGGACGACCACAAAAAGTTTTCAACTGTCAGACTTTTAAATTGACTTTTTTTTATTTTCCCAATGGTTTTATTGACCTCGTTTATATTTTTTTTAAACTGGATATCGGGACTGATTCCTCTGATCCCTTTGTTCATCAGCCTGCCTTGTTGTGCAATGACAGTATAACTTCCATTGCACCAGTGCTTGTAGAGCTGGGATTCCTCAGTTAGGACACAGAGCCTCTGTTTAATTGACCCTTTGTTTGCTTGGCATGCAGAGGGGAAAACTGTATCTCAAACTCAGGTGACCTCTCCATTTGCTACGTCATCCATTATTGCAATCTCACTGAGTAAGATTTCCCAATTAGTGCCACTTTATTGTTGAACTGTGCACATTTTTTGTAGAATCTAAACACAGGAAGCAAAATAAATAATAATAAAAAGCAAATTTAAAGCTAAAGCTTGTAAATCCACACTACTGGGAAGAGTAAATAGGCAAGCGGATGTGTGCAGCTCTGGCAATAACAAGTGTTACAGATCACAAAAAAAATACGTAAAGTGTGTATGTTATTAACATGCAGACAAAATTGGAATATTTCAATCCTGAAATATAAGACACCATCACCTCAGACTAAGCCCAGAGACACTGAACCTTGGAGCACAGCTTAACCTTAAACTGAGCTTCCTCCCCCACACCCTGTAATGAATACTGCTTTTTTCACCACTGAAATGTTACCTGTCTTCACATCTACTTTTCCTTCTCTGCTACCTTTACCATATTCTTACTACCTTGTAACTTATTGGGCCAAAAATTCGGCACTTGCCGGGTGAGTACGCACTATGTACTCACCCGTAAGGCCTCCTGAAGTGTTGGTTTTCTGCATGCACTGCACATGCGTGGGAAACCGGAACTTCCGGTCTTGTAAAGGGAGGGGTTCAGAGGTGAACTGCGTGCGTGGTAGAGGCTGCGTGCACGCAGCGAACTTAGGTTTTTTTCAGGTTTCTTCGGGAGGGTAAGTATTGAAGAAGCTGCGCTTTTAAAAAGGAGGCGCAAGACCCGTTTTCAACAAGGTAAGCGGTTAATTAATTACAATTTAAAATTTTTTCAACAGGTTTATCTTTTTTAGATACTTTAAAAAAAGGTAAGTTTATTTTTAGCACTGTTAAAAAGTATTTTAATTTTTTCAAAAATTAAAATTTTTGTTTAAAGTAGTTAATTTATTTAACTTATAGTTATTTTAAAAATGTGATGGTTTTTGAAAAAAATTATTTGAAGTTTAGGTGTTGTTTTGGGGCCGATTTCAATTCATAGATTTGACAGGTCTTCCTGTCAAATTATGAATGAAAGATGGTCTGCTGCCATTGGCTCTCCATGGCCCATGTGATCCCAGGGGACGCATCACACTAACTACACCCCTGGGAAACACAAGCACTGCACACCGGCAGTTGGGAGAGGCCCAGGAGCTGAAGTCCCTGTGGGCCCAGAGGTCAACGGCAGGCGCGGTAGGTAGGTGCGCGTGCGATCCTTGCACCCGCGGGAAGCCAGGGAGCCTAATTTCTGGGCCAATTTCTCCAATGCTCTCTTTGATGACTATCAAAAAGACACCTTTTGATGTCGTCGCACCCCGCCCCCCCCCACCCACCCACTCCCCCGACCCCCACCAGCTGTTTCTAGACCAACTTTGGAACAGGTTGCCTGCCTACCTTCCATCTTGGCACAAGGATACATTTAAAAAAAGCAAGAAAATAAAATTGAGATGACCAAAAAATATCAGTTTCACAATTTCAGGGGTTTGGCTGAGATAGGTCCACTGCTTGAACTTCACGAGCACAGTTCATGCCATTATCGGAACCCCTAAGGTGTGATCTGCTCAGTCCCTCTTGCCTCTCCATGTATTATTTTTGGATATGGTGCAAGAATGCAATTGGAGTGTGAAAAGGGTCAACAAACTCATTATAGTGCTCATCAAGCATCTGCATCAAAAATTGCCTTTAGTAACTATGTTCAGTCAAGTCAGAGAAACTGTCATTAACCCTCACACATGAAAATATTTCTAGTTATATAAATCTAAGAAACTGCCTCCTCATAACTGGAAATTTGGAGCTATACCAAAATGTAGTGAATTAGGATTACCGTTCTTGCTTTAAGTTCCACGCTATCTATTCAAGCTTTATAACAAAGGAAATCCCAAGTCCAGTAGGTTACAAGCTCCAATGCTGACAAATTCATTATATGTCAAATTACAAACTATTTGAAAGGTGACCTTTCATTGGGGTTTGTCATTGTGACTGGCGATGTCACTAAGGAGGTTTGAGGAGACAAGAGAGCAGGCGACTCCAAATTACCTGCCATTGTTTCATTAACCAATCAAGTAGGGTACGGTAGCATAGTGGTTATGTTACTGGCCTAGTAATCCAGAGGCCTGGACTAATGATCCTGAGACATGAGTTCAAATCCCACCATGGCAGCTGGGGAATTTAAATTCAGTTAATTAAATAAATCTGGAATAAAAAGCTAGTATCAGTAATGGTGACCATGAAACTATTGGATTGTTGTAAAAACCCATCTGGTTCACTCATGTCCTTCAGAGAAGGAAATCTACCGTCCTTACCTGGTCTGTCCTATATGTGACTCCAGACCCACAGCAATGTGGGTGACTCTTAACTGCCCTCTGAAATGGCAGCTCACCCCCTCCTTCTAAAGGGCAATTAGGGATGGGCAATAAATGCTGGCCTTGCCAGCGACGCCCACATCCCAGGAACGAATTTAAAAAAAGGTGCACTCTTGGAGTTTGTGGTCAGGCTTAATTTTCTGTTCAACTTGTAATTTTCTCACAAACAGACGAACAACCTTCTGCGCCCACTTCTTTCTGTGCTAATGCGTCCTGCTGAGTTCTCTATTAACACATAGTTCTTGAATTATTTAGTCATTTTCACCATAGATGGATTTAAATTAAATGAGTTCTGATGATGTGATAAACTAAATGTAGTTTGAGTTGTTAATTCACAGACCCAAGATTTTATTACTCCCTTAAACACATTATCATTAATTAAAGTTCTTCATAGATGTATAATTTAGATTTTTTTCTTTTAAAGAAATTTTTGTTATTTACTTCAGTGTCAATACAGCAGAAGTGATGCGACTTAGTTTTTTGAATTAATGCGCCATAATTCACTGTCAAAGTAATGGTGAGGCTAATAGCACTCACCGTTATTTATGCGCAAATCGCACAGCAACTTCAGGCAAGGGCAGATGTGCAGTTAATTGCGAAAATCCGGAAGCAGCTGTCCGAGCTGCACTGCTCCACCGTTAGCTTTGCGAAGACGGCATCTCGCTGTCTGACTCACCATTCAAATGTATTGAGTGGCGTGAAGTTTCTGTTCTTGTATGGTGGATATGAACTAAACTCATCACAGAAAGTTAGGGCTTGTCCATTTCAGTCTAAGTACCCTTTTTAATGGTGTGGTAAGTCTTAATTACTGTCAAACAACCTCTCTGGCACTGAAAATTAACTTTTACAAGTGTGGAGTCTCATTCCTTCAACTTTTAAATTAAAAAAATGTTTATATATTTCTTTTAACTTTTTAAATCTTTTTTCTCTTAATTCAATCTTTCTTTCCCTCTCTTTATTTCGCTTTCTATACCTGATTTGATATTGAATTTACTATTCTAACTGACACTTCCTGGCTCAGACTCTGCGCTGTTTAAAAACAATGCTTCAATCTGATTGGTTACGGACACAGTGTTGCACGCCCTGTTCACACAGGTCCCAGATGCCCTGTCGAGAGCGCGTGCCATTTCCAACTCCCACTGACAGCAACTTGCTGGGCAAAAGCTCATGCAAATTAAATGGGCACGGGCAAGTCTAATGAATGGAAGGTGCTATTCGTTCAAGGGCAACAGTAAATTCTGACACATTGTACTTATCAAATTGTGCTGTTATGGGTTGTTCTATCAGATTCAGACATGTGGAGTAATAAACACACGATTTTCAATAAGTATATTCTATTTTCCAGCACATACAGCTCTATGTCTGTCCTAATTCTCCGCTGTCTAGAGACGACAGATACTTTAACCACTGGGACCCCTCTGCTTGATTAATTCTTCAACAATTGGAGAATGAAGTGAGTCTTCCATTCCAAGTATCCTATGTCAGATCAAGAGCCTCCAGGCCATGGATAGTATGACGAGGTACAAAGTAAAAGTCTCTCTCTACTGTGCCCAAACAATGTTTCTCAATCCAAACTGCAGAAGAGCAGCTCTTAATGCAGCAGTGTGACATTTCCATTTTCCACATGATTGTAACCTTTGAGTGAAATTGAGAATTAGAATCATAGAATGGTTACAGCACAGAAGGAGGTCATTCGGCCCGTCGAGCCCGTGCCGGCTCTCTGCAAGAGCACTTCAGCTAGTCCCACTCCCCCGCCCTTTCCCCGTAGCCCTGCAAATTCTTTTCCTTCAGGTACTTATCCAATTCCCTTTTGAAAGCCACGATTGAATCAGCCGCCACCACCCTTTCAGGCAGTGCATTCCAGATCCTAACCACTCGCTGCGTCAACAAGTTTTTCCTCATGTCACCTTTGGTCCTTCTGCCAATCATCTTAAATCTGTATCCTCTGGTTCTCGACCCTTCCGTCAACGGGAACAGTTTCTCTCCATCTACTCTGTCTGGACCCCTCATGATTTTGAACACCTCTATCAAATCTTCTCTCAACCTTCTCTGCTCTAAGGAGAACAATCCCAGCTTCTGCAGTCTATCCACGTAACTGAAGTCCCTCATCCCTGGACTCATTTTCGTAAATCTTGTCTGTACCCTCTCTATGGCCTTCACATCCTTCCTAAAGTGCGGTGCCCAGAATTGGACACAATACTCCAGTTGAGGCCGAACCAGTGTTTTATAAAGGTTCATCATAACTTCCTTGCTTTTGTACTCTATGCCTCTATTTATGAAGCCCAGTTATCTTGTATGCTTTTTTAACCGCTTTCTCAATCTGCCCTGCCACCTTCAACGATTTGTGCACAAGCCAAGGCTGACTCCTTATATGAATATTAAATTTCAGCATGACTAAATCTATAGCTCACAAGAGTGGTACTACTTAAATGAAGTCGATAATATAATTCATTTGTCCATGGTTGATGTTTTGCTGGCTAGTTTTGTGTTGGTAAATATTAGTCGGTAAATCTCAGAATATCAGCCAATTCTGGATTTCTTGACATCATGTATATACATAAAGAATGGAGACTTTATTGTACAGGGAAATACTTACCCCTATATGAATCTGGATTAGCTCTTGTAGTCTGTATAGCTTTCATCAATCATCATTTTTATACTATTAGTGGAAGGGAGCAAATATCATTCATTTTAGCAGAGTACATACAGAGAATGAAATAGGACAAACAAATTCCCTTGCGACACATCTGACCTTCATGAATTCACCATGCCTACCTAGTTACTGGGAGGTCTTGCACCTTCCCCCACCCCACATTCCCTGAAAATTGATGCTTATTTCTTTTGCATTGAATCATCACCATGGAGTCAAACTAGCCTGGACCCTCTGCTGGCTACAGATTGTAAATGAATTTCTCAACTGTAGTTACCCCACAGACGTACCAGTCCAAATCCTTTGAAGTATGTACTGAAAAAAAGCCCATTCACAAATATGCTGTTCTCATAATTAACTTGGAGTCATTCTTTGCAAATTCCTCCCTCAGTTTGAAATATCTGGGAGAGTTGGAATTTAATTTGCCTACCCAGCCATCAAAGATACTATAAAACAGATACAACCAAACGCCTCTGCATTCAGTCAACATTAGCATATTAAAACCATGTTTTGTTTCAACAGGAACAGTCTCACTAATACATATATAATTTCTTTTCGACACCCACTCAAGCCACCTGCCTGGGTTCCACACTGAACCTGTACTGAACAATCTGTTCATTTTCTGCATGAACCAAAGTGATTAACCCCCAATGCACTGCTACTAGTAATAAGCAATAATTAAATCAATAGCCTATATATAGACACAAATACATTCTGGTCACAGACGTGAGAGAAAATATGGGAGTAGTAATGAAGTCTTTGATAAACTGGACCTTAAAATTAGAGCTAGGCCAATCAGGGGTGACGTCAGGAAACACTTCTTCACACAAAGGGTAGTGGAAATCGGGAACTGTCTCCCCAAAAAGCTAGGTTAATTGAAAAATTTAAAATCTGAAATTGATAGATTTTTGTTAGGCAAGGGTATTAAAGGATATGACACCAAGGTGGATACGTGGAGTTAAGACACAGATCAGCCATGATTTAACTAAATGGTGGAACAAACTTGATGTGCTGAATGGCCTCCTCCTGTTCCTATGTTATGAATGATATAACATTGTTAAGGGCAGAAGAGGTATTTGACATGAAAGAGAAAACTGAGCCTTTTGAAGGGAGCTTTAGTAATGGAAGAGATGTGGGGTCGATTTATTGTTCGGACACAGATTGGGCAGACGGTGGGCAGGACGTCAGCACCACCTGTCCAATGATGTCGGCAGGAAGTCCGATCAATTTTGATGATCAGGTCTCACTTTATATAATTGGAGAGCTGTCAGGCAGTATGTTGATCAGAGTGGATGGGAAATCTGTCGGCTAATCCACAGAGCCAAGCCAATCGTGGTAAGTAATAATTGGGGGTGGGGGGGCGCGGGTGGGGAAGAGGCAATCCTTGTGGGGCCAGGAGGATCATTCCCTTTAAGGTCCGCTGGTTAGGCCGCTCAACGTCAAGTACCAATGACATCGTAGGACCCTCTTTGCATGGGAGAATGAGGCATTCAGCTGCTTCCAGTGGGCGCCTGGGCTGTCTATTTAAAGGCCAGCACCAAAATGGCGGCAGCAGAATGGGGCGGTAAGTGCTGTGCCGCGATTTTCATCACATGACCTGTGCCGTTCCCGCCCGATGGTGAAAACAAAAATTAGTTTGTGAGCTCAGAGGAGATAGGGAGGCCTAGATTCTCAAGAGTTGAAGAACACACAATCAGCTTTTATTTAAAGTGGATTATAATTGAGTTCTGCTCCATCAATGGCTTAGTGAGTTCACCCGGAGAGTCGATGAGCCATATTGACAGGAAGGCTCAAGGCTCTGTGCTGAGTTTGCTGATCTCAGCCAGGCCAGTCATCGGAATTCTACAATTAGCCTCAGTGTCCCTGGATTAGGAAGTTCCCACTTGCAACCTCTGTGCAGTAACCTCCCCCCGCTCGAAGTGCATTCACATGACCATCACTGGGCTGTGATCTCCCTCCCGCATTACCAAATAGCCTGCTGACACTCTCACTGTCATGCTCACTGAGCACGAATAATGGTCACTTGGGCGAAATACAGGAGAGCATTTAGTGTTTTCAGAAAATAGGAAAGCTAAGGAATTGGAGTAATAAGCCAACTTAAGTATTACATTTATTTTTATCCCCTGTTATGTTTGAAGGCAATTATTTTCTAATGCTTTATATCCTCAATTCTACCTCATACATAATGAGGTGGGTAATGTGGGCCGGTGCAGTGGGAATGGGATTACACACATGGTGCTTCCTGCTGACCTCGCATTACAATGGGTGGTCAAGCTCATGACCAGCATTCTTTGCTTTTTATTCATCCCCTCCTTATTTCCTCGCTCATTCACTGTTTCACACACAGACAGACATTGCAGTATTCCACCAAACATGCTGCAATATCTTGAAGGTTGTGGGTTCAAGTCCCACTCCAGAGACTTGAGCACAAAACATCTAGGCTGACACTCCAGTGCAGTGCTGAGGGAGTGCTGCACTGTCAGAGGTGCTGTCTTTCAGATGAGATGTTAAACCGAGGCCCCGTCTGCTCTCTCAGGTGGACGTAAAAGATCCCATGACACTATTTTGAAGAAGAGCAGGCGTAGTTCTCCGCGGTGTCCTGGCCAATATTTATCCCTCAATCAACATCACTAAAACAGATTATCTGATCATTATCACATTGCTGTTTGTGGGAACCTGCTGTAAGCTGCCGCGTTTCCTACATTACAACAGTGACTACACTTCAAAAGTACTTCATTGGCTGTAAAGTGCTTTGGGACATCCGGTGGTCGTGAAAAGTGCTATAGAAATGCAAGTCTTACTTAACATCAAACATCAGACAGCACGTTTCCAAATCGATTAAAGGATAACCGTTAAGAATTAGTGCAGAGCTTTGTGTGATAGGAGCACATCGCTTTAATGGACAGAAATTTGTGTACTAACCTCCACCCCTGAATTCCTAATATCAACTCACGTGGAGGTTTGCGCTAGGAGTGTTACTTCTAGTTCTTGTAATCCAGTGCATTTAAATACATGGTAACTGATTTGTACTATTTTATACACTTGGCGGAAACATGGGGTGATAATGCGAGTTGAAGAATTACAGCACTTCAGATTTGAGAGCTCTTTGTTATTGGGCACAGAGACATACCATGTGTCAGCTGTGGCTTCGTGGTAGCTCTCTTGCCTCTGTCAGAAGGTTGTGGGTTCAAGTCCCATTCCAGACTCTTGAGCATATAATCTCGGCAGACACTTCAGTGCAGTACTGAAGGGTTGTTGCACTGTTGTATGCCTTTCGAATGAGACGTTAAACCAAGACCTTATCTGCACTCTCAGGTGGACGTAAAAGATCCCATGGCACTATTTGAAGAAGAGCAAGGACGTGTCCTGGCCAACATTTATCTCTCAACCAACACCTTGCTGTTTGTGGGAGCTTGCTGTGTGCAAATTGGCTGCCACGTTTCCTACATTACAACAGTGACTACACTTCAAAAAGTACTTAAGTGGGATGTCCTGAGGTTGTGAAAGGCAATATAAAAATGCAAGTTTTTTGTTTCTTTCTTTCTGTTACCATGTGCCCAATGTGTTCAGCACTGCCTTATGTGGTGATCGAGCAAGTAGCATGCTAGGAGCCAGTGCGCAAACTGCATCAGGCTATTTATGGCCCTGAAATTCAAATCAAATATTCAAATGTGTTTGACGTGCCTGATTAGGGGGTGGCGGGGGGGGGGGGGGAAATTGCCCTTAGGTGGCTTTCTCTTAAACATAGCATTATCCTTCCTTTCTCTCCTTTGCCTCCAAACAGACAAATCTTGCTGTCCACACTACCTTTATCAGGATAAAAAATATGGCCGTACAGTCAGCACCCCTTCTATCGTTGCTGCGCCTGGAATTCCAGCCCCTAATCCGAGCGGTGCTCACAGCTTGTGTACCACAAAGATTTTTAAATGAACAAACCTTGCATTATTATGTGAGGACAGTTCATTTGGGCTCAAGCGTACGCAGTACTTCAGAAGCAGTGGTGCAATGGCATGGCACTGCACTGGGACCCCATTATCCATGTATGTGTGATATGTAAACTAAGTTTTTTCTTCAATGCTGTCAGTAGGATTGTTTCAGGTCATCTCAGGCTTCCATCTTGAACTTTATTGACTGGAGTCAAATTCAAATCATCAGGTTGGGAAGGACTATCCTAAATTTGCACTTGTGTAATCTCTAAGTTTGTATCATTAGCCAAAGGAAGTCTGTCTTTCTGTTGATAATGTAGTCTTTACCCACTACAGAATTGCTCGAATCATGCTTCTACTGCAGGCAAGCGATTCTTGAATCTATGTCATCAATGATAACTTGCTGTAAACATTCTAAAGTTTTTATAAATCATTGTGCACCTTCCTTTTATCTGCTCATCCCTCGTGGTTTTGTCCCCAGCTTTCCTTATTGTCCCATTTGAGATCAGCAGCTGTTCAGCAGTGAAGTTTGGCTGCAAGCTGGAGCAACAATGCATCGCACCACGGATTGGGGGAACGCAGGGGCAATGCCCCACTCTATTGAGCTGTCAATCTCTGCCATGCTGCGTAGGGATGAGCTGAGCAAAGGCCAAGTGTCTCACTGTGGGGTAGATAGAAAAACTGGATGGCTGTCTCTACTGCACCACATTAGCATATTTCTTTATGGCCAGTGAGAGAGTGACATTCATGATGGTGTTGCAGCTAGGCGACCTGTGAGGTAGAATAATGTGGGGGGGAGAAAGGGCTGTGCCCCTGAAAAAGATAGTCACAATAATAAATATTGCTCAATTTTTTTCCTCTCCTGAATGTTTGAATCAAGATAGGTAGAAGAACCAACCATCACTAGCTCCTCCCCCTCCCAGAAAAGATTAACCATTCTCTGTCTGAAACCATCAGTAGACTCAATCCTACTTGGTCAGGGGCAATTAGCAACTTATAATTTATTTTACTTGGTTCCAAGGGTCCAATATCCATCTGCTATTTATGCTGCTAAATCCACTTTCTATTGCCTGGCAGCAGACTCATAGAACCGGGTCTGTGAGACCGCTGTCAAGCTATGGAAAACACATTTAACAGTATAAACAACGGGAGTTGATTCACTGACACTGGGCTCCCAGAATCTGAACATAAAACAGAAAAGCAGTTTATAACACTTCAAAGAGATGTGAATGCCTCCCATGATTGACAGATGGATAGATTAATCATTCTGCGATTGTCTTGTGTTTGTTAAGGGCAAATGGTTGTCTTTGTTGGTAACCTTTTGTGCTATCAGTTTTTTTTTATTGACATGGTACTTTGATGTCTTTTAAAAAAAAATTCCTTGGTCTCGGCCAATTAGTGTCAGCGTAATCCTGTGTCTCTACACTCACATTGGTGCACGCCTGCTGGTTTAGTTGACTTTTTTTTCCCTCTAGTATCTTTCTTCTCTTGTGATTCAGAACTTGGTGCATTTCTCCAATGTACATGTTGCTCAAGAAGAGTTTTCCTTTTGTCCAGACATGGATGTTTTAAATGCCGTTATCAAATCATTTGCTGCTGTGGCTTATTTTCTTCACGCTGCCCTTGGTAAAACTGACACAGAGGATTTCTTTTCTCAGGGTATTTCCTAGTTTTTTTTCCCTCAAACTGTGGGTTTAACATCTAGTTTATTTCATATGATCGAGCAATGAAAAATCTGTATCTTCTGATCGGTGGCTGTTGCAATTATGTTGGCGTGTGAAGTTAACACAAGTCTTTCTTGTTTTGACTTGTATCACAATCTGGAGGTGAAATTTCATTACCAGTGCTGTTGGTGCATTTCCGAGGGAGCCTGCCTCACAGCAGAAATTTCATCACACAACAGGAAGCATCAAAGTTCCTTCCAAACCGTTGGTAAATGTGCAAGTGTGTGGATCAAAGCTTCCTTTACTATCACACTTCAATAACAGGAAGAGAAAGAAATAATTATTGATCCCTGTTCATTCATGTTAGATTTAGTAGGCATGGTTTGGAAAGCCTGTAGGCAAACCCCCAGCTTTTATATAACTTGCATATTCATGGTTCTCTTTGTAGCCCATACAAAACACCACTTTTATAAAAGGGTATCTACAATATTAATAAGTAAATTCTACTTTCACAATACACACTTTGGTACCTTTGACTACTTGGTTCAGCATTATCTTTTAGGAAAACTTTGTCTTCCTGTGAATATGGGCATTGCATTCTATGCTTGGTGTGATGGTGTGTATTTATTTCAGCTACTGTGACTGATTCAGAATTTGGGTGTTACCACTGTTTTAATCTTCTCCAATACTAATACTGAATGAGTCACAATCTCCTCAAGAAAGGTATCATGGTATCGCCTCCACAAGGAAGCCATCAGCAGCAGTACTTCTATTATATGGAAGACAAACAACTGGGGAACAAGGGATTTTGTATGTTATAAAAATACAAAGATTGTAGTGATCATCCCACAGTATACAAAGAACATCAAAAAAAAGAAAGAAAAGGTCATTCAGCTCCTCAAGCCTATTTCTTAGGAACATAAGAACAGGAGGAGGCCACTGAGCCCCTCGAGCCTGTTCCACCATTCAGTGAGATCATGGCTGATCTGCGATCTAACTCCATATACCTGTCTTTGCCCCATATCCCTTATTACCTTTGGTTAACAAAAATCTATCAATCTCAGATTTTATATTAACAATTGATCTAGCATCAATTGCCGTTTGCGGAAGAGAGTTCCAAACTTCTACCACCCTTTGTCCTGGCTAATATTTATCCCTCAAATCAACATAACAAAAACAGATTATCTGGTCATTATCACGCTGCTGTTTGTGGGAGCTTGCTGTGTGCAAATTAGCTGCTGCATTTCCCACATTACAACAGTGACTACACTTCAAAAGTACTTCATTGGCTGTAAAGCGCTTTGAGACGTCCGGTGGTCGTGAAAGGCGCTATATAAATGTAAGTCTCTCTTTCTTTCTTTCTTTGTGTGTAGTAGTGTTTCCTAATTTCACCCCTGAAAGGTCTGGCTCTAATTTTTAGACTATGCCCCCGA
Source organism: Squalus acanthias (assembly GCA_030390025.1). Lineage (NCBI taxonomy): Eukaryota > Metazoa > Chordata > Chondrichthyes > Squaliformes > Squalidae > Squalus > Squalus acanthias. The sequence continues at coordinate 110,139,600 of CM059425.1, read as the reverse complement.
GCCCTAGAATCCCCAACCAGCGGAAATAGTTTCTCTCTATCTCCCTTAATATCTTGAAAACTTCAATCAGATCACCCCTTAACCTTCTAAATTCTAGGGAATACAACCCTAATTTGTGTAATCTCTCCTCGTAATTTAACCCTTGGAGTCCAGGTATCATTCTGGTAAACCTACGCTGCACTCCCTCCAAGGCCAATATATCCTTCCTAAGGTGTGGTGCCCAGAATTGCTCACAGTACTCCAGGTGTGGTCTAACCAGATTTTTGTATAGCTGCTGCATAACTTCTACCCCCTTGTATTCTAGTCCTCTAGATATAAAGGCCAGCATTCCATTAGCCTTTTTTATTATTCTCTGTACCTGTTCATGACATTTTAATAATCTATGTACCTGGACCCCCAAGTCCCTTTGGACATCCACTGTTTCTAGCTTTCCACGATTAAAAAGTATTTGTTCGATCCTTTTTAGGTCCAAAGTGGATGACTTCACATTTGCCTACATTGAAATCCATTTGCCACAGTTTTGCCCATTCACTTAATCTATTAATATCTCTTAGTAATTTGATGCTTCCATCTACACTGCTGACAATGTCGCCTATCTTTGTGTCATCGGCAAACTCGGATATGTGGCTTTCTATCCCATCTTCTAAGTCATGAATAAATACGGTGAAGAGTTGAGGCCCCAACACAGATGTTTGCGGGACACCACTGGTCACATCCTGCCCATTATCCTTACTCTCTGTCTCCTGCCGCTCAGCCAATTTCCTAACCAGGTCAATAGTTTGCATTCAATTGCATGAGCTTCAACTTCTTCTATTGACCACGTACAACTTGCTCTACCATGGACTCGAAACCAGTTCATTTCCTCAAGAAAGATTCTGTAAAATTTCTCCCTTTGACAAAAGGTAAATCAAGTAAAATTGAGAATATCTATCTGACCTTCCATCCTACATTATACAGCTTAGACCAGTTACCTTGCTTGACATAATATTTCTCAGACCCCACCAGCTCAGGAACCAGCGTATCTCATTCTTAATCAGATATTCATCCAACATTTTTTTTTTAAAAAGGCATTAATCGGCATAGCATTAACCGTTTTATTTGGGCATCTATTCCGACAATCGACTTATCAGTGGGTGTCGGTGGGGTGGGGTGGGGCGCGTGTGGGTTAGTGGGTTGTTGGGAAATCCTAGTAATCTTAGGTCTGCTTGAAGCTTGTTCATATCGTACTCATTTCCTCAAGTTCTGTGCTCACACTTCACGTTAAATAACGTGCTTGTATCATGTGAAGTTTAACTGGAAAAATCAGGATCCAAGATACAGTAGCTTAAAAACATGGGTAACCAAGAATCATTTAACGAGGATAGGACAAATATGTAGACAATCAAAAGTAATGTAGTCCACTGAAGTGGAAATGTGGTAATAGTACTGTCACTGGAAGGTGCAATCAAACAATATAATTTATATAACTCAATCCTGTTATCTGAACTGCTGAAGCAGCATCATGGAGATAATCACCATGGATGATGCAGCTTTTGGCAATTAAAGTACAAGACTAAACATGGAAAAGGCTGAGGCGGGCCCAGACTCTCGGTCAGCAGTACTGTCGTGCAGTGAGCTCCTAGGCTTTCCAAAAAATATAGGCCTAGAAATTGGTTTGTGGAACAGGTAGGCCCGAGGTACACCCAATATCATTGTCCACTCTACTTTGAATTGCGAGCTCCAGCCACCTGCTGGGCGTCCCACGTGTTTATAATTCTTTTTTTTAGATAATTCAGGCTTGCTCAATATAAGTCATGTTTCTTCAGCATCCAACTCAAAACTTAATCCCTGGCACTCTAGGCTTTGAGAAATAACAGATTTATTCATAAAGACTAATGTTTTGGATTTCATGGTTTAAAGATCGATATTCAAAATATTGCCTTTGTTAGGCTTCTTCAACAAAATAAATACTTTAAATAGAAACCTACTTATGTTGCTCTCCTTTCCTTGTAGTTTAGTCTTTTCACATATCACGTGGTGAACACACGTGAAGCAAAACTACAGCTGAATGGTGTCAGCACTTCACAAACGTTTTGTAACTAACAGCATTAGAAATGCAGGGAAATATGAAGAAAGCTGACAGTCATACTTGTTCAGAACTGAGAGAAAAAAAAAATCACAGCAGACTCGAACAATGCAGACAAATAACTGCTTTAGGTAAACTGGCTGAAAAATAACATCAATTTACATATAAAGTAGGTTTCTCTTTCATGTTCAACGACCCAAATTTTTACTGACTTCCGACATTTACATTACATTTTCACTGCTAAAGTATTAATATACGTACTCTTTTAAAAAGAAAAATACAGAAATTATGTTGGCATTCTTTGAATTTTTACAATGTATGTCAGAAAATTATCTGATTGTATTTCACAATTATTTTGTGTATTTATATGGTAATTACATCAATTTGGTTTTGGATTTTTGCATTATTCTAAGAAGGACCAATGCCAAGAAACCAGTCTTATTTGAGTATGCATGTGGCATCACACTGTATTCTGTGTTGGGCCTGTTGATCCCGCATTTGTTTCAGTCGCTATGGTTGATTCAGCATTTGGATGCAGCATCCCCAGTACAGTACTACAATCTTAATCTTCTCCATTAGCAGATTCTGAACTAATTCCCTAAACAAATGCAATCCATCATCTGCATCACCACAAAGAAGCCATCACTAGCGGTGTTTCCACTACATGGGACACACACTGCAGTCTGTTCCTCACATAAGCAATTCAAAGTAGAGTGGACAATGATTCCCAGATCCTTACTGAGTGTGATTATTCCAAGTATAGAGGGACCTTCTGCTAACAGCGAGATGAAACCCAGAATTAATCTCAAAAACGTGTCAAAATATTGCGCAGATGGTTGCAGTACCTTAAATATGCTGTTTCTAGATGGTTCTGAGCCTTTTAATTTGATCCCTATTCTGGGATTTTAGCTATTTAAAGAAATATTTGGCAGTTAGCAGATCAGCAAGTCTCAAAGCAAGAATATCATTACTCGTCACACCCATTAAACCCGTAAACATACAAGTAAGAACATAAGAATTAGGAGCAGGTGTCGGCCATACAGCCCCTCGAGCCTGCTCCGCCATTCAATAAGATCATGGCTGATCATCGACCTCAACTCCACTTTCCCACTCGATCCCCATATCCCTTGATTCCCCTAGAGACCAAAAATCTATCTATCTCAGCCTTGAATATACTCAATGACTCAACATCCACAGCTCTTTGGGGTAGAGAATTCCTAAGATTCACAACCCACTGGGTGAAGAAATTCCTCTAGTTCTAGACACTCCAGCCAGGGGAAACAACCTCTCAGCATCTACCCTGTCAATCCCCCTCAGAATCGTGTATGTTTCAATGAGATCACCTCTCATTCTTCTAAACTCCAGAGAGTATAGGCCCATTCTACTCAATCTCTCCTCATAGGACAACCCTCTCATCCCAGGGATCAATCTAGTGAACCTCCGTTGCACCACCTCTAAGGCATGTATGTCCTTTCTCAGATAAGGAAACAAAAACCTGTGCACAGTACTCCAGGTGTGGTCTCACCAAAGCCCTGTACAATTGTAGTAAGACTTCCTTACTCTTGTATTCCAAACCCTCTTGCAATAAAGGCCAACATGCCATTTGCCTTCCTCCTTGCTTGCTGTACCTGCATGCTAACTTTCTGTGTTTCCTGTATGAGGACACCTAAATCCCTCTGAACACCAACATTTAATAGTTTCTCACCATTTAAAAAATATTCTGTTTTTCTATTCTTCCTACCAAAGTGAATAACCTCACATTTTCTCACATTATACTACATCTGCCACCTTACTGCCCACTCACTTAACCTGTCTATATCCCTTTGCAGGCTCTTTGTGTGTCCTCCATGGCATTTCTGGAATGATTTTGAGCTTTGCAAGTCTCTACATAGTTCAAAGATTGATTTATTTTACATGTTTGTGCTGAGTATTCCCTGCTCTATTCAATCCCAACAAGACTTTTTGATTTTACTCAAGGAATACAACTTCTTTAAAGAGAAATCATGATCTCAATGTGGAATGCTAGGGCTGATTTCCCAGACCAGCCAGTTCCACATGTGGAGTTAATATGTTGCCCACTGTGACAAACTAAAGCTGTAGTCATATGCAAATGATGCAACAACATTTTTACATTGCCATGATATATAATATATATATATGTATATGTAGATATGATTCGGGCTGGATTTTACCAGCCCTGAGGAGGTGGGTTTGGAAGTGGGACTGCTGGGAAAGTCAAAAAGAATGGGAGCGGGTCCCAAACCCGCTCCCAACCTGCCTCCAACCAATCTTCCCGGGAGTCAGGTCCCCGATTTGCGCAGGGACCCGACTCCTAGCGGCGGGAAGAGGATTATAGCCACTTAACTGCCTGTTAACAGGTAGTTAACAGGCAGTTAAGAGGCTTTTTCCAATTTTTAGACTTCTGCTGTGGGCTTCCCGACGTCGGGGAACCCCGCCAGGGTAAATGTGGTGTGCTGTGGGTCTGTTGTACTGTTGGTGTATAGATGACAGCTGCAGAAGTGGTGTGAAGGATGCAATGGGACACTGGTGAGTAGCAGAGGTAAGGAAATGTTGGGAAAGTCATTTTTATTGTGTTTAGATTTTTCTGTAGGTGACAAGCTTTGAAGTGTTTGTGTGGCCTCACCTCAATGTGAGAAGTGACATCGCTTCTGTACCCTCACCTGTAGCTGCCATCTGTTTCAGCCTAAGGAGAGAGTCACTGGAGAGCCTGGGGGCAAGGGCTCACCTGTGTACAGTGATTTTCAGTTTTTGACAGCACCTCAATGCTGTCGAATGGTATCTCCCTATCTATCGATCAAATTCTTTGAAAAATTTAAAGTCCTCTGTCAGATCACCCCTCAATCTTCTACACACAAGGGAATACAAGTCAAGTTTATGCCACCTGTCCCTGTAATTTAAAACCTTTAATCCCCCGGTATCATTCTGGTGAATCTGTGCTGCACCCCCTCAGATCCTTCCTAAGGGGCATGCCGAGAAGGGATCTGACCAAGGCTCCGTACAACTGAAGCATAACTTCCTCCTCTTTATAGTCCAGCCTGCTTGAGGCAAATGCCAACATTCCATTAGCCTTTTTGAATACCTTTTTACCTGCCTACTAGCTTTTAATGATTTGTGTACTTGGCCTCCTAAATCTCTTTGCTCTTCCAAGTTTCTCACCCTTTAGAAAATACTCCATTTTATCTTTCTTGGGTTCAAAGCGCAGACTTGATGGCTGAATGGCCTCGTTCCATGCTGTACTATTCTATGGGGGGAAAATTTGGTTGATTTGCGTCTCCTGTTACTAACAGGGTGCAAAGTAGCTAGCCCCCGGGCGCGGCGCCGCTAACGCCTCCCATGAAATTCAGCGGGAGGTTAGCGGCGGTGGTAACCGTTAGCACCCCGTGGTGCTGCGCCTCCAGCGATGACGTAATCGCCGTGTGCAGCGCCCAACTCGCACCCCGGCCGCGATCTTCGGTAGCACCCCGACTTACCGCCGGACGCTATGTCCGATAGGGTCAGGGGGGCGTACGTGCGGCCGGGGCGGCGCAAATTAAAGGGGAGGTGCCGGGCAGCCAATTTTGTTGCTGGCTGCCTGCCAGCACCTTCCCCGGTTGCTGTCCCCGGCCTCCTGTGAAGCACCCCCGCTCTTTTGCCAGCACTCCGATCCCTGGTGGCCCAGCTGGGCCCCGGGTCACGCTGCTCTAGGCCCCTCCCCTTTAATATTCACTGGCAGCGCCCCAAGAGGGAGGCGGGGTGCTTCCAGTAGCGCCCCTCCTTCCTCTTGGGGCGCTAGCAGTGAATTTCGGGCACGGGGGCGGCAACTTTTCCGGGGCGCTACGAAGTTAGCGCCCCAAAGGGGGCGCGACCCAACTTTGCCCCCATGATTCTATGAAGTGGGTGACCTCACACTTGCCCACAATGAATTCCGTTTGTCATAATTTTGCCCACTCACTTAAACTTCCTATGCCCCTTTGCAACTTAGTGCTTCCATCTACACTACTTACTATCCCTAATAACTAGTCTACAGGGAATTAGATGCCCCTTTAAAACATTGAAAAAGATCAGTGCTACAATGTCATCAGTGCATCATAGCGTGCGCCTGAAAGTTACTAATCTGATGACAATTTATTTTACGAGATAGCCCCTTTAGCATTGTTACAAGATGATGTCTACATGGCACTGGTTTATTAAATCGTGTTTTGGCAGTTTATTAAAAATCTTTTACTGTAAATCTTTTTTTTTTACTGTAGTTCTGGTTAAATATATTTTAATTACTTTGTATGGTAATAAAACACTTAAGATTAAAGGTAACCAGTGTGTGGAATGCAAAAATCAAGTTGCACTGTAAATAGAATATTACATTAATATTTCTTCCAAAACAGTGTTGACAACCTGATACCATGGAAATCTGGTTCTCCCACAGAGAAAAGCTGCTTATCCCGACCTAAACTGGCTCTGAGGCGGACTCTTGCAACTTCAATCTGTATTCTATGTTCACAATCAAAATCTCTTTGGATGTGGTCATATTTATTTTGAATTAAAAAAAAGAGAAAACAAACCATAAAGTATATTGATCGCGACTTTTCATCCAACACGGTCAAGACACAAAGAAAACTGTTGAAATCTGCTGCTGAAAATCGTCAATTTTGAATTCTCAGAACAGAAGTTGTTTTAGCCATTATAGCGAACTTTGTAGATCATAGTTGTGGTACATTAAATGGTATAAATCAGGAGAAATGGAAGTCTTTTTAACTGAAGGAGTTCCTAAAATGTTTTCCTGAGCATTTTCCAGCAGCAGCATCCATTTCTCGGCAATGTTGCAAATCCTGGTTGAATATTAATAATATATGTTTATGCTGCGCTATGGCAAGCACTGTGTGTGTGATTGTCTAGTTGCCTGAAGTTCTCATTCCAGAACTGTAAATTCATTGTGAAACTGCTGGGACTACACTTTGGGTAGAATCGAGTCCGGGTGCATTTCGGACCCACACTCGGCACTGCAGAGGTAGCACACGCCCCGCACCAAAAGGCCCGAGGATTGTTAGAAATTGGTCCTCGGGCCTCATCTGAATAATTGGGGTGATCTGTGGCCCTTTTCGTACTTCGAAAGGCAGCTTGCCCGAGGGGGACAATCAACTTCAGGCCGCCAAGTCTCACCGACAGCGGCCCTCGTGTAACCTCCGGGAGGGAGTGGGGGACAGGGGGGCGGGGGGGGGGGGGGGTGAGTGAACGCCTGGACTGTGGAGTTGGGGGGAGTGATCCTGCTCCTCCTGCCTCCACAGAAAGTTTAAATTAAAATTAAAACATACTTTTTTGTTCCTGGCTGTGGGGGATCAGCATGCCCGCTCATACAGATACAGATATCACCTGGGAATGATATTGAAGGAATGTTCTCATTGATGTACTGTTTTGCCCTGGAGTTTCAGCTGGAATATTTCCAGTCTTATATATGCAGCATAAGCAAGTAAATTCATCTGGAGTCAGTAACTAGGTTTTTCAAATCTTTGCTATTTCTCCATAACGTCACGCTGCACTGTGGAGAAAGTCCTTATCGTTTTTAGTGCAGTTGTAATTGAACTTGAGGTCTTTCAGTGCAAGTCTTCATGTGAAGCACGTCAATGCCATCACAAGGTGTTTTCCATAAATTGATCACATTTTGACACATGGTGGAAAGGAGACGCAGCAATTTAATTTAGATTAATGGTAGGCCATAACGGGGAGAAGTACAAAAACACTCTTCTAGGTGACTGGTTAACTGCTTCCTAGATACAGGCCCTGATTTAGTTCCAATAATTTAAATTTCCACGATATACCAGCCTTGAGGCATCTTGTCATAGTTCGATTATTGAGATCAGCACTTGAATAACTTTTTTTTTAAGGTTCAGGGTTGGGGGGGGGGGGGGGGGGTGGGGGGGGAAAGGAGGACATTTATCTGAAAGCTGAGAGAAAAATATGCAGCTACGAGTTGAAAAAAATAGTCCAGATCTTGCTGGAGTGGGGCATCTCGTTAGTTAGACTTTTTCCCCCAACTTGCGGCTTAAATCTTTTTCCATGTAAGTTGCTGGAAATGCAAGCTGATAATGGCATGGTGAGGGCAACTGGCATCTGGGGCCTCGGTGAACGGTGGGACCAACATTCTATCTCCTTAACCAATCAGATTCAAAGATTGAGAAAAAAAACCAGGAACGAGGGAGAAGGAAATAGTGTGAATTAGAGTCAAATCAGGTACAGAAAGAGAAATATATGCCACAATTGTCCTTACCTGGGCGGGTCCACTGCGGCCGGTGTCCGTGGCAGGTCGCGACCCAGCTGCTGCCTCCATCCCGCTGTACAGAATGAACTTACCTTAATGGGGCCTATTAAGCCCAGTATGTTACTCAGCCCAATGAGATGGAGTGAGTCTGGTGACGTCATTCATGACACGTTTTAAGCCAGGATCCTTAAATGGACCCTGGCCACATTACATTTTAAGTTCAATCTAACATAGTGGGTGTTGAATCTTTACCGTACAATTATATAATAGAAGTTATATATGAGTGACAAAGAAATATTTAAATAAAATTATTAAGTAATATGACACCATCTACAAATACGATCAAGAACATAATTGAAAAAGTACATTAATTGAGAAGTTATTGGTGCTTTAGTCACAAATCTATAGACTTTTGTATCAGTTACTGGTACAAATAAAAGATGTGTGTGTATAGGTAATACATAAAATTAAACAGATTTTAAATGTAAATTGTAAAGGGGTGGATTTACAATCTTATGCAAGATCAGCGGAACAGCTGCGGAATCCCTGACAATCAGTCCAAGTGGTGCTTACAATGTGTTACTGGGATTTCTGCAGCTCTTCCATTGAAATTAATAATGGACAAGTGAGAGAACCTCCGCAGAAATTCACCCTAAAGTCACATACTGAAAAATTAAATTAGTTATATTCAGGGACTAAAAGCAAATTGACCAGTGGAATGAGTGATGATAATGAAATTGTTACGGTTGATGACTTGATTTAATGTGTGACTGGACAATCATGGTATACTGTGAGAAAAACCTGACCAGAAACAGCACAAACATTTATTTAAATTGTATATGTCATTTTTTATAGTGCAGATCAGCATTTGACCGAGTCTGGCATCAAGGAGCCCTAGTAAAACTAAAGTCAATGGGAATCAGGGGGTAAACGCTCCACTGGCTGGAGTCATACCTAGCACAAAGGAAGATGGTTGTGGTGGTTGAAGGTCAATCATCACAGCCCCAGGACATCGCTGCAGGAGTTCCTCAGGGCAGTGTCCTTGGCCCAACCATCTTCAGCAGCTTCATCAATGACCTTCCCTCCAACATAAGGTCAGAAATGGGGATGTTCACTGATGACTGCACAGTGTTCAGCGCCATTCGCAACTCCACAGATAATGAAGCAGTCCATGCCCGCATGCAACAAGACCTGGACGACGTTCAGGCTTGGGCTGATAAGTGGCAGGTAACATTCGCGCCACAGAAGTGCCAGGCAATGACTATCTCCAACAAGCGAGAGTCTAACCACCCGCCCTTGACATTCAATGGCATTACCATCGCCAAATTCCCCACTGTCAACATCCTGGGGGTCACCATTCACCAGAAACTTAACTGGACCAGCTACATAAATACTGTGGCAACAAGAGTAGGTCAGAGGCTAAGTATTCTGTGGCGAGTGTCTCACCTCCTGACTCCCCAAAGCATTTCCACCATCTACAAGGCACAAGTCAGGAGTGTGATGGAATACTCTCCACTTGCCTGGATGAGTGCAGCTCCAACAACACTCAAGAAGCTCAACACCATCCAGGACAAAGCAGCCCGCTTGATTGGCACCCCATCCACCACCTTAAACATTCACTCCCTCCACCACCGGCGTACCGTGGCTGCAGTGTGTACCATCTACAAGATGCACTGCAGCAACTCGCAAAGGCTTCTTCGGCCGCACCTCCCAAACCCGCGACCTCTTCCACCTAGAAGGACAAGGGCAGCAGGTGCATGGGAACACCACCACCTCCAAGTTCCCCTCCAAGTCACGCACCATCCTGACTTAGAAGTATATCGCCGATCCTTCATTGTCGCTGGGTCAAAATCCTGGAACTCCCTACCTAACAGCACTGTGGGAGTACCTTCACCACACGGACTGCAGCGGTTCAAGAAGGCAGCTCACCACCACCTTCTCAAATGCAACTAGGGATGGGCAATAAATGCTGGCATTGCCAGCGACACCCTGATCCCATAAACGAATAAAAAAAAAGATAATTTCACTGCAATTACTGTTGAGTTGGAAGGCAACAGCCGAGAATGGCCAGTGACAAATGAACATTTACCAGTAGCTTTTCAAGTAGAACAGAATCTCCATCAATCTGTTAGCTGATGTAATCAACAGGTTTTTATTTTGGTTTGTTTTCCACGCTGTCAAGTAATCAGCTGGAGCAATGGCCACGGAACTCCCGCCTCAGGTTGACAGACGTGATTCCTGAGCTGTGTGAATCCCGTGGCCATGCAGGGAAATTTAAAAAGTAGGGGGGAAAATGCTCTTAAGTGCCTGTAAAGTACCTCATAATGATTTCAATTGGGTCCCCAGCCGCTGCAGGTCAGATCAGCTCCAGGCTGACAGATGCGCCTGTGGGAAAGGCGCGTGGGAGCGAGTTGACAGCGGGTTCCTGACCCACTGTCAAAAAAAACATCTTTCCCACCCGACCCACCACCGATCCCGCCCGCTACCACCCCAGAAAATTCAGCCCAAAGAGAGGGAAAGAAAGATTGGATTAAGAGGGGGAGAAAAAGACACAGAATGGAAAAGTAAGAAAAATATTTAAAAATGTATCATTTTAAAAATCTCTAACAAACAAATTTGCAACCTGTGAGAATGAGACCCAACAGTTTAAATTGTTCTGTTTCTGGGCCTGAGAGGTTGAGTAGCATTACAGGAACTTAAATCTCCTCATTAAGAAGGTACTTATGCTGTTAAGTACCAGCCCTAACATTCTGCAGCGAGTTTAATTGGCAATTCATGTGATTATTTAACATCTGTGCAAGGATTATTTAAGGAGAATTAAAAAAAATCACAAGTAACCTCGTGCAATCATAAATCTATGATATTCGGACCCTAAGTAGCTGTGCTTTATTGTCATGAAACTTAGTAACTGACACATTTGGAGAGTTTAGTCCCTGATTATAATCTGTTGCAGTCGGTGGCATTTCTCTGTTTAACATAAATTATGAGAGCAAAAACCACCTTTTACTGGTCAGATGCTTCCTGAGGCTTTTCTTTTATCATATTTGAGTCTGCCCTCAGTTTTGCCTTCCACTTGCTTGTCTGTCAGGTGGTTATTTTCAACTTCACTTTCATTATACTTACTGACCTCAAAATAAAAGCATTCTTTGCTTTTCAACCATTTTTTTTAGCTCAGTGCGATTTGTCAGTGTCTAGTTCAGTGTTTTTCATTCCACATTTCCACAGCAGTTTTATATGGAAAGCATAATGGATGGCAGGCAGTGTGATGCATTCAGGAACTCACTTGCAGGATCCTGATCGTATCACCGGTCTCGTCAGTCACGGCTTCAGAAACCTTCGTTTTACAAACCACCTTTTACCAAGCAGCAATTTTTAATTCTTCATAATATAGTTAATTTAGTATTTGCTGCTGGATTAGGTGTCAGTGATGTGTGGGTGCTGTGGGAATGATTTGTGTTTTTCCAAATGATGTGGCTGAAAGGGCGATAGTAACAAGAGTTGCTTTACACCTTAAAGCACTGAGTACTAGATGACTGGCACTACATTATTTTATGGTATCAAAATATAGGATAATATTGCAGATACTTCCCATAACTTGATTATTTCCTGATGACATTGCAGTGTCGATTTAGTCGTTAATTTGCTTACGTGACGATCACACGTTAATGGCACAAAACGCAACACAAAGCTGAATAAAACCCGCAGATCACAGTGAAATAGATCAGTTGTAATCAATAGATTTTAACCCTGGGGTTTAGAAGACATTTAAAAACTTTGTTCTTGCAAATTATGATGTCATTTGAATCGGTGTCCTATAATCACCATTGCTTTCTTATTTCTTTTTATATTCGTTCCTGAGATGTGGGCATCGCTGGCAAGGCCAGCATTTATTGCCCATCCCTAATTGCCCTCGAGAAGGTGGTGGTGAGCCACCATTTCAGAGGGCAGTTAAGAGTCAACCACATTGCTGTGGGTCTGGAGTCGCATAGAGGCCAGACCGGGTATGGCCGGCAGATTTCCTTTCCTAAAGGACATTAGTGAACCAGATGGGTTTTTGTGACAATCATTACTGACACTTGCTTTTTATTCCAGGTTTATTTAATTAACTGAATTTAAATTCTCCAGCTGCCTTGGTGGGATTTGAACTCATGTCTCCGGCTCATTAGTCCAGGCCTCTGGATTACTAGGCCAGTAACATAACCACTATGCTACCGTACCCCTACGTACTTACGGCGTATCCATCACTGTTGCAACTGGTGTCAAGGCAGTGCTGTATTTACATTCCATCATGCAGTGGACTGAAGCTGTAATTTTCACTCCCCAGTGCTATTCATCACTTGTTTTCCATGAGAAAATACCATTACCACTGCTCAGCTGTCACCTTGCTGAAAGGTATAGGGGTAGAAATTCAAATAGGGTGGCCGTACTAAATGGGCGGTATCGGATCGGCCGCTCGTTATACGCCCCACCCGATAGTCAGTTCCGTGAATTTAAATGCAGCTGAAGATCAAGCGAGGTGTAGAACAGGCTGCCGATGCGAGACTGCCCATTGTTATACGGCTGCCCAAAATGAATTTCTACCCCGTAATCCATTAACACATCATTTATTAGCAAAATCATAACAGCTGAGTGTTCCGAATAGCTTCTTGTGCTGATGACGGTAAAAGGCGGAAACCCGATTCAACATGTTGTATAAATATTATGACATGTAAAGTCATTGGTAGTCAGTGACAGATTACTAAGATGTATGTAGATATTGGTTCTGGGTTTCTCTTTGCGCTGTGTGACTCAGAGTACAAATGCAAGCCCAAACCAAGTTGTGACTGCTCACACACTTTTGTAATCTGTCCCTAGTCTGCATATTATTGCTAGCATTGGCACTCAGAAAACCAGCAGACACGGCTCTGTAAGACAAAAGAAACCTCTGCTACTCTCCTTTAACTAGAAACCTAATACTGACAAGAGTTTTTCGTTTTTATCCGGTTCTAAGCCTTGTGCCTGGTGCTAATGTTTGTGTTCTTACATATTTTAGGATCAGGTTCTTCACGTTTTTCAAAAACGAAGGCAAAGTTTGCTTATCCCCATTCTCTTTCGCAAAATCCCACGTGTCGCTGATTTTTTGTTCCTAACCTTTCAATCCAGTTGATGTTACGTTGAGTTGATTTTTCTGGTTCACTCAAAGTCCATTGGAAGTGGATAAATCAGGGCAGGTCAGTCCATCACATTTTCAAGTGGTTATAATGGAAACACCTCTATGCGATGGCACCGTTGCTCATCATAATTTACCAAATGCAGTACCGTACTATAGTCCGGAAGTTTTAATTGGTTTGATGTGCATTTCCCCAGCCCTACTTAGTGTAGTAACTGATGGTAGTGGGTGTGGACTCTCTTTGGGCTGGGGCGAATACAGAGAGCAACTGCTCAGACAGCAGCTGCAGTGCACAGAACATCCTAAAAAAAACCTGATGCATCTGTTGGGTCAAACTGGCAAAACCTGCGATATATCTGCTGTATTGGCTTTGGGCAGATGCCGTTTGTCCAGCTTACCCACTGGGCTGGATTTTCATTGACCCGTGGAGGCGGGTTTGGAGGCGTGTGGGGGGTTAAAGTTGCAGATTCGGGGTTCCCGAACCCATCCCGCCCCCATGCCAGTTTCGCTGGAGGCGGGTACCTGACCTGTGCTGGGACCCGCCTCCCCGAGGTGGGAAGGGGATTAGTGGCAATTAACTGCCTGTTAACAGGTAGTTAACAGGCAGTTTTTTGCCTAATCCCTATTTTAAAAGCTGAAATGTGGGCTTCCTGACAGGTCCCAACCACGCCAAGTTAGCGAGGCGGACCGTGGGTCTGCAGGGGTTGGACGGGTCGATATGTCCGGTGGGCAGGTGAGTGATGGGTGCATGTGTGCAGAGGTAAGTGTGTAAGGTAAGTGTAAAGTGTGGAAAAAAGTTTTACTTACCTTAACTTCCTCCTGCAGGTGTCAGCCCTTCAGTTCTCGGGAGTCAGAAATCTCACCGGCACAGAAAGCACAATGGCCGTGGTGCTGTCAAAAACTGCAGCCTTCTGCTTTCTGTGCTGGAATGATTTCTAACTCAGCCTGAGAGGAAGGACTCAAGTTAGAAGACAGATTGTCAGTGTTTGACAGCTTCACAGAGCTGTCAAACGCTGATATTTCATCTGTCAAAAGCTCTTGACAGATGAAATGTCAATCTGTGACGTCATCTGTTGCCGGGTGGCCCTTAATTGGCCTGCTGAGCTCGCTGGGCGGGCTCAACAAGGTCAATCAAGTGAAAAAGCAGTGGGTTGGTCACAAGTCGATGGAGGCGGGACTACAACCCAAAAAGTAGGAGTCCCGCCTCCATCCCATCCCCAGTATCAAAATCCAGCCCACTGTGTTTTTGATAATGTAAGTGTCTCTGGACCAGCAGGCATACAGGGCTGGATTCTGCCAGCCCTGGGGAGGCGGGTCTGCCGGGAAAATGGCAGAATCTGGGGGCGGGTACCCATCCCACCCCCCAACCCGCCTCCGTGCCATCTTCCCAGGAGGCGGGTGGCCGACCCGCTCCGGAGGCCGCTGGGTGGGCTTAACGAGGTCAGTCAAGGGAAAATAGCGTGGGTTGGCCACAAGTCGATGGAGGCGGGACTAAAACCCGACAAGCAGCAGTCCCGCCTCCAACGCGCCCCCATTGACAAAATCCAGCCCATAGACACCTCTCCTGCACTAGACTGCTGGGGATTAGTAATTTACATACTGACCTCTGCTCACTAACAAGACCAACAACACCATAACAGACTATAAACATGCCGCTGATCAGATGACGAATAATTGCACAGGTTTTCCACAGTCCAGCAAGTACGGTCGCCAAAAGTAAAAAAAATAAACAAGGATCAGTTCTATTGTTATTGGGGCTTCATCCACCACTGCAGTGCTGGTGGGGAAACCTTTGACAGGACATTGTGCGAGTATGTAGAGAGGGTGACATTATTTGTTTAAAAGTGACAATCAAATGCCGAATTAATGACTTATGGCAAACAAAATAGGTGTCATCATTCCACATTCGCAATCAGCACAGGGGACTGTGTGTCAATAATGTAAATGTAATGATTACTTTCTGCATGTGCAATCACAGGTGTCGCCAAGCAGCAGTATATTAATTGGCAAAAATTAATGTAGATCTCATACAAATATTCTGGGAAACAAAAACAGAACTTGATGCAATGTGAACTTCAGTCAACACACACAACAGATTTAAATTTGCTATGAGGTTAAGAACCTATTCAATTATATGAACACAACTTAGATTTCTACAGCGCTTATTACGTACAGACAGAGTTCTAGAGGTCAGAGCAAGGTGGCTGATGGAACAGGCACTGATGGTGCAGTGGAGGCAGTGATACGTTAAATGACATAGTGACAATATATCATATATAGATATGTTTTAATAAGAGTGTTCTGTATAGCGTGCACATCACATTTGCTTCCTGTAAACTTTCTGTCACAGCTGCCTGTAATGGTTATACACGTACCTGTTTATTATTAGCTCCCAATGAATCCTCCCAGTTTGATCTCTGTTCTTCACAGAGCTGCCTGCCTCAGGCCAACTAAAATTGGATCTAGCAACGAATAGTTCTCCTACTGACTCTCTGGGTGCCCAAGCTCCAAGTCATCATTTCTCCCCTCCCTGCTTCACACAGTGAGCATGAGATTAGATAATTTACTCCTTACTGTAATTAAAATCCAGACAGTATAATTGCTGTTTGAGCTTAAAATAACAAAGGCTTCCCAGCTCAGTGCTGGGGAAGCCTTTCCCTATTTTTGGAAGGGAAGAGAATTAATGAAAGCTATCCATCCACCCCCGCCCGTCCCCACCGCCCCCCCACAAGTCCCTCCTTCTGCTTCTTAATGCTCCTGCTCCCTCTGCCCTAAATGTCAGCGCCTCCCACTTTGCTGCTCTCTGATCTCTCCAGAAACCTCTTGTCATTCCTGCTCCCAACTTACTACTTGCACTGCCACTACCCGGGGGCAGCTGCCTTTGCCCATCCTCAACACTCCATTCTGTCACCTCTCACTGTTCCCGCTGAGTGCCCAGCTCTTCCAAACTCTCCTCTTCCACTCCCAATCAGAGCACCCATGCTCGCCACTGCTGATACAACCTGACAACACATCGTTCGCTGTGTTTCCAGCAGTAGACCAAGAATTGGCTACAAGTTATTTAAACACTTGCTGTGTTTTCACTAAGATGGTCAGCATTGAAACAAACAAGGTAGTAAAAGCACACTAAGAATTCGTCGGCAGTTTCAAGGCCATGGCTGCAAATGTGGAAATTGCGCATCTCTCAGACACTCACTTCCCTTGTTCGCCCTTCCAACTCCTCCCCCCGGGGCCCTCCTCCCAGTACTCCCACATCCACAAAGCCTTTTCCAAATGTTCCCACACCCCACCTCTAGCATTCCAATGTAACCCAATGATCTCCCTCCCTACTCTGCACTCCCTACATATCTTTCTCAATACTCCCATACAATGGCACCACCTCTCCCACTACTGTGACAGCTAAAGACTCCACCCCAACACTGCAACAACCAGTGCCCCCCACCCCACCCCCCGCCAATACACCACTACCCGCTCCAACAACTCCCACACCCCCATACTATCTGACCAAATTGACTAAAACCACGTCAGCTCCATAATTCTACTTGTCTCCCAGCTGCCTGCAGCCTCCCCATGAACATCATCCTCTGGATCGTGGACTTTAAAAAAAAATGTTTAAGGCATAAAATGTATTAAATACCAAAGAAAACATATACTAATAATCAAGGCCACTGATTTATAATTTTCACAGAAGTGTGGATATAATCATATAATACAAACCTGAATATATTACTAACAATCCCATAATGCTTTGCAATAAAAATGCAATGTCAATTATTCAATAGAAAATGCTGGAAATACTCAGCAGGTCAGGCAGTATCTGCAGCGAGAGAAACAGAGTTAACGTTTAACGTCTCAGTTCCGACGAAGGGTCATCGACCTGAAACATTAACTCTGTTTCTCTCTCCACAGATGCTGCCTGACCTGCTGAGTGTTTCCAGCATTTTCTGTTTTTATTTCAGATTTCCAGCATCCGTAGTATTTTGCTTTAGTGTCAATTATTCAATCACCATTAAACAGTATATTCTCCAACTGCTCAGCATCCCATGAGAGACCCACTGGTGCATATTAAATTATGCGGTATTATTTTTATTTTGCAACAAGAAACAAATTAAATTTTCAATCACTGCATTATTCCTGGAGCACCTTTTGTTAATCCCCAATCAAGGTTATGAATAAACTATTAAAAGATATTAAAGCCGTCAGCCATGCAATAACATCCCAATTCCATCCAATCAGTTGGGATTCGTACCCAGATTTCACAGATGAAAAGGCACTTCCCACCTCCCTTTTCTTTCCAACTCAAAGCTCCGTTAAATAACAGGTGGGACAGTTTTAAGGGCAGAGGCTCCAGAACGGCAACCCTCCACGCCCCTCCCCCCACGTCCATTTTCCTACTCTCCCTGGCAACACTCACGGCCACAGGAAGGCAGCCAGCACATACACGTTTGCTCCCTGGCTCACTAAAAGAAAAAAGACTTGCCTCATTATAGCACCTTTCACAACCTCAGGATGTCCCAAAGCACGTTACAGCCAATGAAGTACTTTCTGAAGTGTAGTCACTGCTGTAATGTAGGAAACGTGGCAGCCAATTTGTGCACAGCAAGCTCCCACAAACAGCAATGTGATGATGAGCAGATAATCTGTTTTAGCGATGTTGGTAGAGGGATAAATACTGGCCAGGACACCGGGGATAATTCCCCTGCTCTTCTTCGAAATAGTACCATGGGATCTCTTACATCCACCTGAGAGGGCTTAACATCTCATCTGAGAGACAACATCTCCGACAGTCAACAGCACTCCCTCAGTACTGCACTGGAGTGTCAGACTGGATTGTGTGCTTACATCTCTGGAGTGGGACTTGAATCCACAACCTTCTGACTCAAGAGTTGAGAGTTCTACCACTGAGCCAACAGTGGGCTGACACTTTGGCCACAACTGTGGCCTTCAGCCTTCTCCTCAGTGAGGTGGGCCTTGGCAGTGTTTGACAGGAATTGCAGAATTGTTGCCCTTTGTGCCTTGGTGCAGTTGTAGCCTTTGGCGGGGAGGGTTTTCAGAGATGGGTGGAGGTACGGAGAAGGGGGGAGGATTGTTTCATCTCCCTGGTGTGACTCTGGTAGCAAATTCTTCAGGTGCTGTTCTGCTAGAGTGTAGAATATGTCCGGCCAAATCAATTTAAAAAAAAGATATAATTTAAGGGCAGCCACGGAGTTTGCTGGTCATGCTATGCTGTGGCAGGCGGCAAAAGCCTGCTGCAGTTATTTTCCTCCCGTCACCACACCCAAGGCAGGTTCCCTAACAAAACCAGGAACCTGTGTAAAATATGTATTACGCTTACCTCGGAAAATTGGCCGGGGGTGAACCATTGGGATGTGTAGAAATCCCATTCCACTGATGTTGCGTCAGGAAATCCCAAAGCAGAGAAACCCATCAGTGAGACAGCTGAGGGATTTCTACTATTGGTCTCAGTGTCACAGGGCTTGGGAAATGGGAAAAAAAAACAGAGTTTCTGCTCTTGACTGATGTCCAATGGCCCTGCGGTGTTTGTGGATGCCAAATGAGAAGGGTGTCAGGTTCAACGACAATGGCTCCCATATTCAGATACCCTGACATCACTGGCTACGGCCACACATGGAGAAAGGCATTTCAGGCAGCTGAGGGAAAGCGTACCCTTCAAAGAGGAGGGCAAATGGTAATAAAAAGGAGAGAAAATGAGAGAACAGAAAAAAAAAGTAACAATGATAACTGGATTTGCAGAAATGACTGGTTGGGCCTGATGATATTTACTTTCTCACCTGCACATTTGCCACGATTACACACAATCACTCGGAGTTCAGTTCCTATCTATTCTCTCTAGAATCTAACTGAAGTTGAAAATGTGATTCTGTTTTCCTTATTAAATATTTTTACGCTGAAAAGAAATCATTAAGAATTACCGTTAGGAAAAACAATCAGCAAAAAAAAATCATTGAAAAGGATTGACTACATCTTAAAATAGAATTTAACAAATGAACTGACTTCATGTTGACTTTAACATCTCCCACGATATTCCAAGGCCTGGATCTTTCTTTACTCATTACTCATTTTACCCAAAGTTCTATTTTAATCTCGCATCATGTCAGGAAGCAGTCAGAGTACAACATGTACAACCAGCACATCAGCTTTTCCAACAGGCAGCACGGAGATATATCATTGTAATGGCTTGAGTCAACCTAATTGCAATTGATTAAAAAGAAAACCAGAGTATTCTCCAGATAAACTTTCGAGTTGCAGATTATACAACAAAGGTGCAAACAGCAGAGACAAAAGCAGAGTGCCTCACCGCTGGAATAAAAACAGAAAATACTGGGAAAGGTCAGCAGGTTGTGCAGCAACCAGGTTCTAACAAAGGATCGCAGTCCTGAAACATTAACCCTGCCTTCCTCTTTTCACAGATGCTCCCTGACCTGTTGAGTGTTTCCGACATCTTCTGTTTTTATTTTGTATTTCCAGCATCTGCAGCATTCTGCTTTTTGCATCACACGGGACTAGACTGAATGAGCAGCGTCATCACTGGGATAATCTCAGCATTAATTGCAATTATAATGAACAGCAACAGCTTGTATTTATATAGCATCTTTAACGTAGTAAAACGTCCCAAGGCGTTTCACAGGAGCGATTATCAAACAAAAATTTGACACTGATCCACATAAGGAGATATTAGGACAGGTGTCCATAAGCTTGATCAAAGGGATACGTTTTAAGTAGTGTCTTAAAGGAGGAAAGAGAGGCAGAGAGATTTAGGGAGGGAATTCCAGAGCTTGGGGCCTAAGCAGTTGAAGGTACGGCCGCCAATGGTGGAGCGATTAAAATTGGGGACGCGCAAGAGGCCAGAATTAGAGGAGCGCAGATATCTCAAAGGTTTGTAGGGCTGGAGGAGGTTACAGAGATTGGGAGGGATGACGCCATGCAAGGATTTGAAAACAAGGATAAGAATTTTAAAATTTATATGCTGCCAGACCGGAAGCCAATGTAGGTCAGCGAGCACAGGGGTGATGGGTGAATGGGACTTGGTGCAAGTTAGGGTACCGGCAGCAGAGTTTTGGATCAGCTCAAGTTAATGGAGGGTGGAAGATGGGAGGCCGGCCAGGAGAGCATTGGAATAGTCAGGTCTAGAGGTAAAGAGGCATGGATAAAGGTTTCAGCAGCAGATGAGCTGAGGCAGAGGTAGAGACTGGGCAATGTTATGAAGGTGGAAGTAGAGGGTCTTGGTGATGGAGTGAATATAGGGTCAGAAGCTCATCTCAGGGTCAAATAGGATGCCAGGGTTGTGAACGGTCTGGTTCAGCCTCAGACAGTGACCAGGCAGAGGGATGGAGTTGGTGGCTAAAACCCTAGTCCATCTCCCGTGGGGCTGCACATGGGCTGTCAAGACCAAGTGAATTTTTCAGGTCAAGCAAGCAGGAGGTGTTGGAATGAATGTTGGTGAGGGGGAGAGGTGGGAGGCAAATAGGAGGTGGGGATGCATAGAATCATAGAAATTTACAGCACAGAAGGAGGCCATTCGGCCCATTGTGTCTGTGCCAGCCGAAAAAGAGCTTCCAGCCTAATCCCACTTTCCAGCACTTGGTCCGTAGTCCAGTAGGTTAAGGCATTTCAAATGCATATCCAAATACTTTTTAAATGGGATGAGTCTTTCTGCCTCTACCACCCTTTCAGGCAGTGAGTTCCAGACCCCCACCACCCTCTGGGTGAAAATATTTCTCCTCAACTCCCCTCTAATCATTCTACCAATTACTTTAAATCTATGCCCCTTGGTTCTGCTAAGGGAAATAGGTCCTTCCTATCCACTCTATCTAGGCCCCTCATAATTTTATACACCTCAATTAAATCTCCCCTCAGCCTCCTCTGTTCCAAAGAAAACAACCCCAGCCTATCTAATCTTTCCTCATAGCTAATATTCTCCAGTCCTGGCAACAGCCTCGTAAATCTCCACTGCACCCCCTCTAGTGCAATCACATCCTTCCTGTAATGTGGTGACCAGAACTGCATGCAGTATTCTAGCTGCGGCCTAACTAGTGTTTATACAGTTCAAGCATAACCTCCCTGCTCTTATATTCTATGCCTCGGCTAATAAAGGAAAGTATCCCGTATGCCTTCTTAACCACCTTATCTACCTGTCCTGCTAGCTTCAGGGATCTGTGGACATGCACTCCAAGGTCCCTCTGTTCCTCTACACTTCTCAGTATCCTACCATTTAATGTGTATTCCCTTGCCTTGTTAACCCTCCCCAAATGCATTACCTCACATTTCTCTGGAGTGAATTCCATTTGCCACTTTTCAGCCCACCAGACCAGTCCATTGATATCTTCCTGTGGTCTGCAGCTTTCTTCCTCACTATCAACCACACGGCCAATTTTTGTATCATCTGCAAACTTCTTAATCATGCCCCCCTACATTGAAGTCTAAATCATTGATATTGGTAAGGAGAAGAGAAATAGGAAGTGGAGGGGGAGAGGAAGGCGAGAGTAGGGAAAGAGAGAGAGGAAGGGAGAGGTGGAGTGGAGTGGAGAAGGGATGGAGAGTGATAGAATGGGGAGTCGGGCGAGTACGGGGACAGAGGGATGAAGATGCAAAAGGAAAGAATGGGGGTGGAAAAGGGGAAATGTAGAGAAAGACAGGGAGAGGAGGAGGGGGAGGAGATGTGGGCAGCAAAGGGTCAGAAAATCATCTTTTGGGGGAGGACTGCTGCAGGAAAATCAGTTGGCACTACTGAAAGATTGCTTGTTGAGCCAGGACAGTCTAAACTCTAGTGCAATGGATGCAGTCTCAGGATTCTTGTTCCACTGTTGTCCAGCTGGATTCTGCACTGAATGGGTGCATGTTAGGGGTACTTACTAAGAGAGACTCAAAAACAGCAGGGGAAATTCTCAAAGAGGCCACTGTGAAGTGAGCAAAAAAAATCACGGGTTGGTCGATGAGTGCTTTATTTTTCATGTCAGCTTACCTGGGATGACTATGTTAGGCACAGGGGGGAGCTCGGTAAGAACTCTCTCTCAGCAGGGGAGCCAAACCACAAAGTTGGAAAAAGACATTGAACTTTTCCGATGGGAATGGAAGAGCATCTATGAGCTAATGGATGCAGGACAGATCTGCGCAATCATCCAGGGTTGTCCTCAGTCAGGGGGAGGGGTAAAGAGAACTGGTAAACTTGTTCTCAGCACTCCGTCTCCCATCTTCAATGACTTTTCTGAGAGCCCAGTGATTCACTGCTGCTATTGGCTTGATTTCTGAATGTGACCTTCATTATCCCAACTTGTAAGTCAAAAGCAAGACTTTCTGGTCGAATAGTTATTTATTCCAGGTGTAAAATTCAACTTCATCGCAAATGCTTCAGGGCAGAAGCAGAGAAGACAATTTCATTTGAAATTCACAAAAAGGTTGGAAACCAGTGTGACTATCCCATAATGTTAATTGAGAGTGGAGGAGGCAGGAGGGATGGAGGTGGTGGGGGGATGGAGATGGGCAGAAGGATGGAGGAGGGGGAGAGATGGAGGAGGGTGGAAGGATAGAGGAGTGGGGAGGGATGAAGAGAGAGGAGAAACACGGGGAAAGAGAGAGGAATGAGGTGGAAGAGGTTGGGGAGAAAGGGAGGGGTGTGGAGAAGGGGAAGGGGAGAGTAAGGAGAGGGGCACAGAAAGTGGACTCTGCCCTTGCCTAGGAAAACCTTTCATGGCAGTGGTGGTTGCGGGGTGTGTCAGTCACTGGAAAATTCAGCTGGGAAGGGAGCAATACTGTTGAGGAATTTTCTCGATACTTGCTCAGGTTAAAGTGAGTGCATTTTTGGGGCGCTCAATTGCACAACCTTGTCCAGTGCCTTTACACTGGTTCCATTCCAAGATTACAACAGCCAACAAGTCATCAAATCCTGGAGTTTTCTACCAATGAGATTTCTTAGTTTGCCTTCCGTTGATTTTGCTCGGGAGATGTGTTTCTGTCTTTGATTCTTTTGACATCTTGCTTTCCCATTTACTTTGTTTTCTCTGCAAAAGGCCAGCTTTATGATATTCACTCGCGTACTGCCAGGAAATGTTTCAGCATCTTGCTTTTCTTTAGGAGACACGTATATGAAATTCGACCACTGAACTTAAATATGAACACTACGTACTACAATTGATGCTTCCTGTGATGGGTGATTGGGTGGAGAGATACTTACCTGGGATGTTACAAGGGCACTGTGTGGGCTGCCATGTGGCATTAGGCGGCACCCCACTGTTATCAATTTGTCATATAACAGTACTTTGCCAGCACTATCTGCTGGTGCAGTACCCTTGGGACAACTCACTGTTTTTAACACATAATAGATTGTGGAGTGTTTTTTTATTTTTCCTGTCGATCAGTACTGCAGCTGATATATTTTTTCCATTCCTGTATAAAGAGAGTAATGCTGCTGGCAATGGTTCAGTGTTTAATTTCTAGATGAAGACTATTATCACTGTCTTATTTTGCAATTTTATCAGTAACAGGTCCACCACCTTAAAGGTTACTGAACTCAGTGAGATTGATGATCAGAGCTGTGTTGCGCTTGAATGACAACCAAGCTCATAAATTGCTAGCTGCTTGAATAAAGTGAAGTACGTATTGCAGACCTCCAGATGATGTGTTTGATGAGCACTTTTGTCTCTTGAGCAATTTGTCACTTAAACCCCTCTGACTTTGGGGGATTCAGTCATTGAGCTTCTTGTACTTGGATGGAAATGAAACGATTACATTATAAATCCCTTATGCAGAAATTAGGGGGACAGTTTCCTCTGAAAGAAAGATTTACATTTATATAGTGCCTTTCATGACCTCAGGACATCCCAAGGTGGGTTGCAGGCAATTAAATAGTTTAGAAGTGTGTTCACTGTTGTAATGTAGGAAACATGGCTGCCAAATTGCGCACAGCAAGTCCCCACAAACAGCAATGAAATAAATGACCAGATCATCTATTCAGAGTTGGCTGAGAGAGTTGGCTCCCACAACATTGGGAGAACTCACCTGCTCTTCTTCCAATAGTGCCATGGGATCTTTTTTGAGAGACCACACGTGACTTCGGTTTAACGTCTCATCCGAAAGAACGTAAGAATTAGGAGCAGGAGAAGGTCACATGGCCTCTTGAGCCTGCCCCGCCATTCAAAAGGATCGTGGCTGATCTTCAACCTCAACTCCACTTCCCCGGCCGATCATACATATCCCTTGATTCCCTTAGAGTCCAAAAATCTATCTATCTCAGCCTTGAATATACTCAACGACTCAGCGTCCACAGCCCTCTGGGGCAGAGAATTCCAAAGATTCACAACCCACTGAATGAAGAAATTCCTCCTCATCTCAGTCTTAAATGGCTGTCCCCTTATCCTTAGACTATGCCCCCTAGTTTGAGACTCTCCAGCCAGGGGAAACAACCTCTCAGCATCTACCCTGTCAATCCCCCTCAGAATCTTGTGTGTTTTAATGAGATCACCTCTCATTCTTTTCAACTCCTCAAAGGACAACCCTCTCATCCCAGGAATCAATCTAGTGAACCTTCGTTGCACTGCTTCTAAGGCAAGAATATCCTTCTTCAGATAAGGAGACCAAAACTGTGCACAGTACTCCAGATGTGGTCTCACCAACGCCCTGTACAATTATAGCAAGACTTCCTTACTCTTGTACTCCAATCCCCTTGGAATACAGGCCAACATGCCATTTGTCTTCCTAACTGCTTGCTGTAGCTGCATGCTAACTTTCTGCGTTTCCTGTAAATCTCTCTGAACATCAACATTAAATAGTTTCTCACCATTTAAAAAAATATTCTGTTTTTCTATTCCTCCTACCAAAGTCAATAACCTCATGTTCCCCCACATTATACTCCATCTGCCGCCTTATTGCCCACTCACTTAACCTGTCTATATGCCTTTGCAGGCTCTTTGTGTCCTCCTCACAGCTTACTGTCCCACCTAGCTTTGTATCATCAGCAAACTTGGATACGTTACACTCGGTCCCTTCATCTAAGTCATTAATATAGCTTTGTAAATAACTGAGATCCAAGCACTGATCCTTGTGGCACCCCCCTAGTTACAGGCTGCCAACCTGAAAATGACCCGTTTATCCCTACTCTCTGTTTTCTGTCTGTTAACCAATCTTCTATCCATGATATTACCACCAACTGCATGAGCCCTTATCTTGCATAGCAACCTTTTATGTGGCACCTTATCGAATGCCTTTTGGAAATCCAAATTTACTACATCCACTGATTCCGCTTTATCTACCCTGCTAGTTGCATCCTCAAAAAACTCTAATAAATTTGTCAAACACGATTTCCCTTTCATAAAACCATGTTGACTCTGCCTAATCATGTTATGATTTTCTAAGTGCCCTGTTACCACTTCCTTAATAATGGATTCCAGCATTTTCCCGATGGCTAATGTCAGGCTCATTGGCCTGTTGTTCCCTGTTTTCACTCTCCCTCCTTTCTTGAATAGCGGTGTTACATTTGCTACCTTCCAATCCACTGGGACTGTTCTAGAATCTAGGGAATTTTGGAAGATCACAACCAATGCATCCCCTATCTGTGCAGCCACCTCTTTTAGAACCCTCGGATGTAGGCCGTCAGGTCCAGGGAATTTTTTGGCTTTTTGTTCCAATAGTTCCTGAAGTACTTTTTCTCTACTGATATTAATTACTTTAAGTTCCTCGCTCTCATTAGCCCCTTGGTTCCCCACTATTTTTGCTATGCTTTTTGTTTCTTCTACTGCGAAGACAGATACAAAACGGCAACACGGTGGCATAGTGGTTAGCACTGGTGCCTCACAGCGCCAGAGACCCGGGTTCGAATCTGACCTCGGGTGACTGTCTGTGTGGAGTTTGCGCATTCTCCCCGTGTCTGCGTGGGTTTCCTCCGGGTGCTCCGGTTTCCTCCCACAGTCCAAAAATGTGTGGGTTAGGTTGATTTGGCTATGATAAATTGACCCTTAGTGTTAGGGGGGATTACATATTTGGGGTTGTGGGGATAGGATGGGATATGTTAGGTGGAATTAAATACGTGGGGTTACGGGGGTAGGGTGGGATATGTGTACTGTGGGGATTAAAGCAGGGACAGGGTACTGGATTTGGATGATCAGCCATGATCGTATTGAATGGCGGAGCAGGCTCGACGGGCCGAATGGCCTACTCCTGCTCCTAGATTCTATGTTTCTATGTTTCTATGTTAAAATATTTGTTTTAAGTCTCTGCCATTTCCTTATTCCACATTATAATTTCTCCTATCTTAGCCACTAAGGGACCCACACTTACTTTTGCTACCCTCTTCCTGATTACATACTTGTAGAAGCTCTTACAATCTGTTTTTATATTGCTTGCTAGTTTACTCTCATTCTATTTTCTCCCTTTTTATCAATTTTTTGGTCATCCTTTGCTGCTTTTTGAAGCTCTCCCAAACCTCAGGCTTACTACTATTCTTCGTAACATTATAAGCCTCTTCTTTTAATCTAATACTATCCTTAACTTCTTTAGTTAGCCACGGATGGATCACTTTTCCCATGGAATTTTTATTTCTCAATGGAATGTATATTCATTGAGAATTTTGGAATATTTCTTTAAATGTTTGCCACTGCTTACCTACCATCATACCTTTTAATCTAATTTCCTAATCTACCTTAGCCAACTCGCCCCTCATACCTATGTAATTGGCTTTATTTAAGTTTAAGACTCTAGGTTCAACTTAAGTATTTCACTCTTAAGCTCAATGGAAATTCTATCATATTATGATCACTCTTCCCCAGCGGACCCTTTACAATGAGGTTACTAATTATCCCCGTCTCATTAT
Source organism: Squalus acanthias (assembly GCA_030390025.1). Lineage (NCBI taxonomy): Eukaryota > Metazoa > Chordata > Chondrichthyes > Squaliformes > Squalidae > Squalus > Squalus acanthias. Next base: position 110,112,311 of record CM059425.1, on the reverse strand, counting down.
ACAATACAAGATCTAAAATAGCCTGTTCCCTGGTTGGTTCCACGACGTATTGTTCTAGGAAACCTCCTCAAATGCATTCCATGAACTCATCCTCGAGACTACTTTTGCCAATTTGATTTGCCCAGCTGGCAAAAGGTGGCACCTCTGACAGTGCAGCACTCCCTCGGTACTGCACTAAGGTGTTAGCTGAGATTATATGCTCAAGTCTCTGGAGTGGGGCTTAAACCCACAACCTTCTGACTCAGAGGCGAGAGTGCGACCCACTGAGCCACAGCTGACAACTGGGGCATCTGCACAGCAATGCTACTTAGCAGTAAAAGGGAAAGGAAATCTGGGGGAGTACTTTCTGTTCAAAATACTTCAATACACCAAAATTAATATTAAAATGGAGCAGCCCGCCCTCTCCCCAATAATGTCGTATGGTTCCACTTGTTTTAACAAGGATTGTACTGACTGAATAGCTCATGAGCAAATCAAGCCCCACGCAATCCCAGGAAACCACACTGCTAGCGAATTATGCAGAGCACCCAGGATCAAGCAACTCTGGATCAGCTTCCAGATTGGTGTATCTGGGTGTATCCATCAATAAAGCTCTGTAGGCGGAGACTTGACATGGCAGATTTCTGCAAAGGCTGATAATTCAAGGGAATTTTCATAATGCCCAAAAATACAGGGGTGGCTTCTCAAACGAACTTCCTGAACTGAGGCTCGCACAGCCATTGTTAATGATAGAGACGAGACAGTGACATGGTCAGGCAACTGAAGCATTGGACAATTCAGCTGAGCCCAATAATATCCTCGCCTGACACATTTAATTTCCAGCTGTGATAACTAGATAGTAATCAGGATTGAGACATTTGGCTGATTTTTCCCCCTCCCGAGCCCATGGAAGCTGAAGCTAATGGTAGTACACCACCACCATTCCAAGTGAGATCAACTCATTCACTTGGGGCTTCATTGATTTCCAAAGCTCATTCATGCACCATGCCGTGTATTCAGCAATAAGCTGCTGTGGAAGCTCTGTCCACTGCTAGAGTTAGAGGGTACATCCAAAATATCCTTATGCTCTGAGGACTCTTGCAGTCACAAGTGTCAGCTTGGCTCAATGCTGGCCCTTTTGCTGCTCGTCAGAAGGCTGTAGGTTCAAGCTCCAATCCAGGATTCAATCGCATCATCGAGGCTGACACTTCAATGCAGTATTGAAGATGTGCTGCATTGTCAGAGGTGCCGTCTTTATGAGGCATTAAACCGAGACCCTTGTCAGCCTTTTCAGGTGGATGTAAAAGATCCCACGACACGATTCAAAGAAAAGCAGGAAGTTCTTCTGGTGGCCTGGCCAATACTCGTCCCTCAACCAAAAGCCAGCAAGATAGATGACCTGGTCACTTAACTTGTTTCCTGTTCATGGAACCTTACCTTGTGTAGATTGCCAGCCCTGTTTGAACAATAGTGACTGCACTTTAAAAATGAATTAACTGGCAGTGAAGCACTTTAGGGAGGTCCTGAGGTCAGATAAGGTGTGATACAAATGGAAGTTTGTTCTTGTTTAGTAGGCACCCTTCCTCTCACAGATTGTCCTGCCTCCTGGTTGTAAAACTTTGTTCTGGCGTGCTCACAAAGCTGAGTAGAGAGGATGAATGGCAAGCAATAAAGACAGAGAACAACAGTCTGCTAAAAGGTTGAATAAGTGAAGTCGACTATTTGTCCCACTCCCGAGACCAAATAGCCGATTATTTGACCAATAAATAGTATGGAGTCAAGCAAGGAAATTGTTTTCTGCCTGAACTTGAAGAATTCCTGCGAGCTGCCTGTCGTGCTTGGCTGCAGCTTTGATGTTTCCCTCGCCACTGTTAGCACACCACAGTGCCTGTACTGCATCATTACGCTCATATCTAAGCCACACTCATAAGGTCCAACATTAGCACCCTACACGTTCACATGCATAACTGACTCTAGAAATCAGAATCAACTACCATGGTTGCTCTTGACTAGTCGAATATTGGACCATATGGTGACTGCCCGAAGTGATAACCCACCAGATATTGGATCAGTCAATTAAACAGATAGAAAAAAAACAAAATACTGCGGATGCTGGAAATCTGAAATAAAAACAGAAAATGCTGGAAACACTCAGCAGATCAGGCAGATAAGTCTGTTAAAATGCAACAACAAAAAAATCGGCTGAGGAAAGAGTTCAATTGAACATTATGTCCAATATTTACATTCAAATAAAGAATTGTGCAAGTCAACAAGCAGCACTATTTCACAACCTTTAGGACAAATAAGTACAGATAATTTGTAGCAATTGAAGAAAAGAGAAAGCCACATTGCTAGATCATAGCTCCTTGAAATGCATGGCATAATTGCTCCCTGAATATCTGCTGAAAACTTACTTATTGTATTCGGAAAATGAACACACTGTGCACGGAATCATTGACTGCCACATAGCAGGCAGCTTTGTAATTTCTAAACAGCTCCCATTTGGTGAGTTCACACACCAGAAATTATGGAGAATAAGCACAATAGCAGGAGATATCTTAATTTCACTCACAAATTCAGGGATTTACAAATTGTTTCGATAAAAAGGATTTAGCTCTCAGTTTAGATATACCAGCTTTTCTTCTCCCCTCGCTTTGTCACTGTGCACCCCTCCACTAGTTTCAGGACGTCAGCTTGAGGAGTCGGCTTCCCAGGGCACAAAGCCCCCTCTCATTTGTTTGCGTTAGCCTGTCTAATTGCTTATCATTCAACGACACTGTCTTCATTTAGATAACTTGCAGAGAATTGATTCAAGGTCACTATGCACACTGGTTTAACATTATTCTTTTATGCTAAAATAACAGTCCAGAGTCTCCTCATTCAAACATCAGTTTTTACTATTTAAATGTGGTAATGTGTATTTAAACTACAAATAAGGTTAGCACTCTGGATTCCATTTCTTCAAACGACTGCAAGGCAGCAAAATCTTTTGCATTACTTATTTTTGTTGACTGAGTAAGAAGATTATCAAAAAGTCAAACTGTAAATCACTCTTACTGGCCTGTATGTTCCGATCCCTATGGGTGTGTACGCGCTGTGTACACACCCGTAGGGACGTCGGAAATGCCGGTTTCAGGCGTGCGAAGCGCATGCGCTGAAAACCGGTATTTCCGATCTATCAAGAATGCTCTTGACAGATCGGACGCCTGCCCTGGAGAAGGGCCTCTGCGGGGGGAGAGTTCCACTTTCTGCAGAACCTCCGCCCGCTGAAAACCCTTAGAAATCTTACGCGTGGTAAAAGCAGGTGTAAGGCCTGCTTTTACCAGCATAAGAGTTGAAAAAAAAGTTTTAAAAAAAAGTCACTCATTTATAATTTAAAAATACTTTTAAAAAAGGTAAGTTTATTTTTAGCCCCGTAAATATTTAATTTATTGTAATTTTAACTCATTTTAAAAACGTGATTTTTAAAAAAAAAATGTATTTAATGTTTTAGTGTGTTTTTTGGGTGATCTCCATTCATATATTTGACAGGTCTATCTGTCAAAAGTATGAAGGGAGATTCCCTTCTGCTATTGGCTGGCCTGGCCCACGTGACCCCAGGGACGCTTGCGAACCGCCTGCGCCTCTGGGATACGTGGGCCCTGCGCATTTCGAGTTTGGAGAGGCCCAGGAGCGGAAGTATACGCACCTCGGGAGCCCTCAGATAAGTTCATAGATTTTTTTCCGACAGGAGGCCTCCGCACGCAGGAAGCCTCCGATCGGAAATTACGGGCCATTGTGTAGAGAGATAATGAGGTAGATTTTATGATTCAGCACTTCTGGCAGAGAGCTTAACGCAATGGGAACGCTTACCTGGTCATCGACGACGATAACAACAACAACAACGACAAGCAATTTATCAGGACCTTTAACAGAAGAACATGCTAAGGCACTTCACAGTAACGGACCCAGGAATTTGAGTACAGAGGTCAGTGTGCCCTGCAATGTTTTGCATCCATTAATGGAAAAAACCAATTATGCAGGATGTGTTGACCTGCTTATTGACAACTTAATGAGCCGAATTACACAGTTTGCATCAACGTGGTGCAATCACACCTGCCAAAAAGACTAATCAGGAAAGGCCAGAATGCACAACCTGCATAAATGGTGAACAAAACCAAAATAGGGTTGCTATGGAGCACACCAAAACTATACTCTGAGCACCTGGGAGGTTTTACAGATCTGCAATTAATCAAGGCAATCAAGACAATGTTAGAAAAGGGTCAGAATTTGCGATGGGTATGACGGCGTACTCTGAGAGTACGCCGTCATATCGCCTTTGAAATGGACAGCAGGTTTGGGATTTGCGCATGCTCTAAATCCCCAACTTACGATCTGTCAAGTTCCGATTTGACTGATCATCTGCTCTGACATTGAAAACCTAATGCTGGCGCAGAGTTGGGCTAATTGCCCACCAACTGCCCGCCAATTACACATGAAAATGTTACGTCTGGTGCAAACAGAGAGAAGAGCCTGTTTGCACAGCATAAGGAAATTATGTGCATTATGGAAATCCCAAGTATATATTTAATTTTAAAAGCTTAAACTACAAGCCAGTCTTTCAAACTTACTGTCAGCCCCCATCAGGGTGGAAAACTCCTCCAAAAATGTTGAATATACAAATAACATTCCACTGTAGCCTGGTCTATATCCTCTATTTGTATTTCCGGATGCGAATAGAAAGTTGCTGCATTTTACTTGAATGTTGCAAGCATTTACATATCAGTAATCTCCCATGATAAAAATTTGGTTGGCTCATGGGTGAGAGACTGGGGGTGAATGAGAGACCTTCTGTTTCCTGGTTGGAGCACCAGCCCATGTGATCCCAGGTACGCTTCCGCACACTGTTTCCCCCTGGGATCCGCGGGCCGCTACGCTGCCCTCTACTATGCAGCCCCTGCCTGCGAGTTCTCGAAGGAGGGTCCCCATCAGCTAAGTCCGTTGGGATACCGGCGACGTAATCCGTAGTTACGCCGCTGACCGCAAAATCCAGGCCATAATGGTAAAGTGTGGATGGCAAATAACTGTCATCTAAACCACAAGAGTATTATCATAGAGTTGCTGTCATTGCAAGGTGTCCTGCTGTTTCCAATAAGTAGTGTTTGAGTGAGATGCTCGGCATTTTACTTAGCTTTATTCTTCATTTTTTTTTTGTCAGTGGTAGCTGCCACTGTGGAAATGAGCTAGTATTACACTTCACATGGTTGACACGCAATTCACTGAGGCATCAAGGGAAATGTGTGCTGTTACAGTGAGTTAAAACATTATCCTTTCACTTCAGGGACTCGAGTATGAGTCCAGCCCTGGACTGGTAGGATAAAAGTGTGCTGGTTGTGAAGATTCTACATAACCCATAAAAATCAACTCGCAGCACAAACTCCCCCAGTTCAACACGAAATTGGCAAACTGATTCAAAGATACATTGATGGAACATTTTTTAAGTTAGGATAAAGATATATTGCAGAGGCAGAGTAGAAGGAATTATATTCTTAGCCGGCTATGCTAAACTTGATGCTGTCACCATCGTCCCAGTTTTGCAAAAATGGGGTCAAGCTGTTTCATGGCTTAGTCAACTGTGAACCATGCTGAATTTTACAATAGGAGTCTCTCTCCCTAATTTTAATAGGCTACTAGCACATAACAAGCTTCTCCGGAGAGCTTGGCCACTGGCATGCTTGGCAGTGAGGCTGCAGCTCTTAAAGGGCTGCAGTTTATGATTAATGGGGAAGTTGTGCTGGTGGCAGAGAATTGACGAATCGTTCATAATCGCAGAGTGTTGTGGGCTCTATTGCTCCCTTTAATGCTGATGGTCACCTTCAGTAAAAGCACATGAGCGATCCACCTGGAGAGAGATCACCGATTGAGTCAGTACAGTCATTTAAGTCCTTCATACCGAGCAACAATGAGGAAAAAAATTGCAGGGTTTAGGAGAAAGATGAAGCTGAGTGTATTCCTCAGTTTTACACACGTTTCTTGTTTGACCCGTCAAACATGGTATAAACTCAAGTTGAGAACACCTGCACACTCTGAGTACCATTTAAATGACTGCACACAGCCATGGTCCTTTCACTCTTTCACTGTGCCAAAGATGGATGGTACAATTTTTCTCACTGTTGGAGGTGGCAGCTAAGGGACAGTAAACAGATACTCAGGCTTCCAGCCCGAGTCTGCTGCAAAGAGGTTTCTCTATTGGGTTATCAGACATGGAAGCAGAGGTTAGCCCTAGTTTCCCAAATGCCATTCCCCCAGTGCTTTTTCTCCTTTCCAAAATGGAACATGGACTGTGGATAATGAAGGCAATATTGCTAGTGAAGTGCATAATGATATTTGTTTGGTCAGATACCACCCGAGCGAAGACCCTTGATACTCATACAAGCCATGGAATTGAAGGAAAGAACCCAGGTGCTCACATGAGTACCAGCTGCGATGTCTTTCACTCCACCCATTGGAAGCCCTGCTCAGCGTTTGTTAATTCCTTAATGTGTATGCACTGCAGACTGCCCGATGTGGTAGATGACTCCCGTCGTGGCTTGGAAGTGGTTTAATAGCTTCATACTTCACTTCTATGTCAAGAGACATTGTTGTTTCAGATGCTGTCTGCAGGTCATCCTGCAGCAGATGGGACAACCCCATGACAGTGTGCCTTGTGAAACAAAGGTGGAAAGGCAGGTCCTCTTTTGATATGTGGAGGTACATGGGGAGGAGTTATAAATGCACATCCCCTGGGGGTTACAGATGTGGACAAGCTGCACCAGATGTCGTTGCACTTGCATTTGTTGACCTCTTGTGAACTTCTCTTCCTCATTTCAATTACGCAATGTGTTTGCACCCCCCCAAAAACGACAACCCATCCTCACCTCTTCTTATGGTGCAATTTAAATGGCAGTGGCACGGGTGGTGGAGCAAGAAACCTTAATGGCTTTCAAGAAGGAACTAGACAAAGTTTTGTCAACAAATGGGATTCAGGGTTATTAGAAATGCACCACGGTAACACTGTGGATTGGTGGGCAAGATGGACCGAAGGTCATCTCCTGACTTAAACTGTTGCTATGTAAACAAGAACAGTGGAAAAAAAATGTGGAAAAATTGCAGATGATCCAGCAGAATCCAACAGGGAGCAAGATGCAGCGAAATGCCACTGTAAATCAAAAATTTTTGCACCAACAGAAAGTCTCATCTCCCTTTAAGAAGTCTACTTGAGCAGACCAGGTCCCCGGGCTGCTTATATACCCATTTTTCATTGGTGGGATGCACCCAAAGACATGGGATTCGGCGTGAGACATTAACAATTATACTATTCTATAAAGGCTACACGTGCTGGTAGCACAGATTCATTTTCTCCGTCCTCAAATCATCCACCACAAAATGTAATGTTTAACCGATCGTTTTTCTGACCCATGTTTACTGTTAACTGTTAGAGCAGATTTGTTGCTGTTTAAAGAGGAGGAATACTAAAGGTGGCTTAGTGGTATCTCATTGTCACATGCCAAGTGAGGCAGTAACACCTTCACGACATGAATGATAACTCCATGTGGTACGGCTTTAAACAGTGGGGAAAACGTTCTCAACTTCACAGGGGCCACCAAAGCCACTTAAGTGATTTTCAGGGTTTCTTTTTTCCCCCCACAACAAAGAATTTAATGAAAGTTGAGCATGAGATTCCTTTAACAAAATATTTTTTAAAAAGAGAAAAGCTCCCAGTTCTGACGAAGGGTCATCGACCTGAAACGTTGACTCTGTTTCTCTCTTCACAGATGCTGCCTGACCTGCTGAGTAACTCCAGCATTTTCTGTTTTTATTTCAAAGCTCCCTGATGGTTTGATGGGACATGTGTGACATAATGTGGAACTAATTCTAAGTCTTATTCTTCAGTCTGTGCTCAGTTAAGCTGATATTAGCCAGGGTAGCGGAAGAGAGTTTAATAATGGAGGGGCACATCTATGAGGAGCAGGTGGGGACAGGACTGGATTCCACTGTGATGCCCTCCATAGTTAAGTAACCCGCTGACATTCTTGATCTCACAGGTAAAGAATGGCCACTTGTACTCAAGGGCTGTCAGTGGCTGTGCGACTGTACATATATATATATATATATATAGGTTGAGGAGGGAGAAAAGGAAGAGAATTGGTAATCCTTAAACCAGTACGCCTCAGGTCCAGTTCAAGACACACATGACAGATTTTAGGACTTATTTCATTCAACTAGGCCTGAAAACGACCATTAAATTCAAATAATTTGCTGACCCAGTTACCCCTAATTTTAAATCTAATCGCATATTCATTTTTCTTCTCAAATAATTCTTCAGTGTAGAGCATCATGGACTGGTACTATCTGATGCAGATAAGCAATTATCTGATGCGTCCCCAAGACAGTGTGCATCCATAGTCAAGACCAGCTTTTATTTTGTGACGCAGAGGTGGAAAGGTCAGGCATGGTTAACTAGACATCATAATGTCCCTGCCCAATATAATATTTAGGCAGGTTTTTATCCCACCCCAAAGAGATTACTATATACATTGTTTAAATAACAATTCTGCCTCTATTAAACAATGCAGCTTTAAAACCAACCTTGTTCTCAACTAACAAGTTAATAGCCCTGAACTCTAAAATTAAATAAAACTAATTAAATCCACGCATGTAACTGAATTACTCTCTGTTGACAAGCTTATGAGTTGCCAGCTAGTTTTATATTCTGGATTTATGGATGTTGTTTAATTTGATTGTGTCTGTGTAACATGGACTGGAGCAATTACTTGCAGGAGATAGTGAATTACAAAAAACAGATCTTCATTTTACACATGGTGAGACATGAACAGGCTGCCTGTTGAACACAGGTAGAAAGAGTCCAAACCACCAAAAAAAACATCAGTCCTTGCAAGTGACGATCCTACTTGGAAGGTGCATGTCACAGTCTCACGCCTAGCTTTGGCACTCTATTGTGTTGTGAAGGCTATGTTTACCAGAGCACAGAACATACCCCATACATCCTGCAAAAAGGAGAATTAGTTTCCTTTTATTGGGCCAAACTCTCCACAGATACGATAGCAAAATACTGCGGATGCTGGAAATCCAAAATAACAACAGAAAACGCTGGAAAAACTCAACAGGCCAGGCAGCATCCGTGGAGAGAGAAACAGAGTTAACGTTTCAGGTCGAAGACCTGCCTGACTTGCTGAGTATTTCCAGCATTTTCTGTTTTTACTTCCTTCCCTATAGTGTGCAGCCGTCAAATATTTTGTTAAGAAATCAGCGTAGTTCCGTAGCTGAAGATACGGCTTTAATTTTGGAGGTTGCATTTGTAACTCCAGCCCTTTGAGTCCGACTTAAGCTAAACGTTGCACAGGAACAGGAGGCAGATGCAATGTCTGCAGACCCCAAGATCAACAAAGCCGAGGCCAGAACTGAGATGGAAGCACAAGCAGAGGAGACCAGGCCAATGGCAGGAATGCTGGGGAAATACATGCCGACCGTCATTCGGACCCAGTGCCTGCACCGATCTGAAGGGAAGCAGAATTCAGGGAAGTATGGGAGCATTACATTTGCTGCAAATGGGTTTGATTATTGCCATCTGCTTATTTGTAGCTTGGCGTTTCAGATCCTGCTTTGTGCATTGGACAGCTGCAAATCTTATGATCTTGGGCGCGATCTTGCCAGCCCTGGGGAGGCGGGTTTGGAGGTGGGACTGCCGGGAAAATGGCAGAATCTGGGGGTGGTGCCCATCCCGCTCCCAACCCACCTCCGTGCCATCTTGCCAGGAGGTCGGTAGCCGACCCGCGCCGGGTCCCGTCTCCTTGGAGGCGGGAAGGGATTACAGCCACTTAACTGCCTGTTGAGAGGATTATCCCCATTTTGCCCACACAAGTGCGGGCTTCCCGAAGGCTCCGAAACCCGCCAGGGTCACCGAGGCGAGTAGTGGGTTTGCGGGGGTCGGAGGGGTCCAAAAGTGTGCTGTGAAGGTAAGTGATGGGTGCAAGTGTGGAGAGGTGAGTATCTGAGGTAAGTGGAAAGTCTTAGTAAAAGTTTACTTAACTTTGTTTCTTCCTGCAGGCTTCAATCGGTGGGTATGCGGAGAGTCTCGCACCTCCGCGGCAGAGATGACAGATGGCCGTTGCATTCTCCAATGCAACAACCATCTAATTTCTGAAAAAGAAAGAGGTTTGATGAGGTCTTGAATTCAAGACCTCATCAAACTACAGAGAGTGTCAGCGTTTGACAGCTTCACAGAGCTGTCAAACGATGACAATTCATCTGTCAACGGATGATGAAACGTCATACGCTGACGTTCTCTGTAACCGGCTTTCCCTTAATTGGCCTGCTAAGCCCGCTGGGCGGGTTTAACAAGGTCAATCAAGGGAAGATTGCGTGGGTTGGCCAGAAGTTGATGGAGGCGGGACTGAAACCCGACAAGTGGGAGTCCCACCTCCAAATGCTTCCTATTGAGAAAATCCAGCCCGTGGTTACATGTTTCTTCCAAAGTGTTTGTGTATCGATTTTATGCAGAATTTAAATATATACTGAATGAATAGATTTTAAAACCGTTTTATATTTTAATTAGATATATCGTGCATCTATCCAAATCCTCTCTATTTTAAATCAATAGATATCATTTTGGACACAGTGGGATGGTTCTTCCCTGTTCCTAAAGTGAATTGGACACAGTACATGGATGAAAATTAGGCAGGCTCCCTTATAACGTGCAATTATAAGTGCTGTGCCAAGGCGATTCAGTATGCCCAGGGCGCAGGAACAGGAATATCCGCCATGGAGTCCATTTGTTCATGTTTGTTGATAAACATCAATGGTGATCCAAATGTTCTGCTCTCTGCAGAGGTCGCCCTAAAAGTCCCCTGTGGCTCACTTGTGATACAAGTGTGCTGCTGCTTCCACTGACGTCCACGCCTGGCAAGACAGCTTGAAGCGAGGACTCAGCTTGGGTATGCTCTCTGCCCTGTGGTTGTAGCAAGGCAGGGGTTACAGGTTAGAAGTTGAACTGTTGTTTGGCTGATGTGAATGTATCAGCTTTTGGTGTCAAAATGGGAAATTACAAATTATACAAAGTCGGATTAAGAATTCCTGGGGCCCTGGTCACCAACAACATTCAGGGCCCCTCTGCACTCCCTGCACAACCCCCCCTCCTCCCCCCGATTCATTAAAACACAAATACAAACTGCAACGGCACGTGTCATTATCTATATTGTAATGAATCTGTTGACTCTGCTTTGTCCCCTTCTGACAGCATTTTTAAATGCTAGACTATTTTGACCCAGCAGCTGTATGCAATTTTTCAGCGTTGCAGTGAGTTTCAGGGGTGGTCCCAAATTTGGCTTGGCCCATGCGTTAATCTACCCCTGCAAATGCACAAGTGTGTAGGTTGCAGCTCTGGGGTTTCAGCACGTGTGTTGTTTGTGTGGGTCTCGGTATCCGTCTCAGCTGCACGGACTGGAAGGCAACAGCGGGTGGGCTGTAGCCAGAGAGAGAAGCCAGGGTGATGGTAAAATGTCCTCAGATCTTTTGCGGTGCAGAGACCAGGGCGTAGCGCCCCGAAAAAGTTAGCGCCCCTGCGGCCGATTTTCCCAGGTAGCGCCACGAGAGGGAGGAGGGGCGCTACTGGAAGTGCCCCGCATCCCTCTTGGGGCGCTGCGAGCCAGTATCGCGGTGCTACATGCTGCAGCGCCATGCGCTGCGGCACATCGCACCTTGGTACTGCAGGCCTTCCTCCCCTTAATAAAGGGGAGGGCTCTGGCGCAGCGCATCATGGTGCTCAGCTGGGCCACCAGGGATCGGGAGTGCCGGCAAACGAACGCAGCACTCAAGAGGAGTGTCGGGCTCACGGAGAGCAGCCGACAGCCCGCGGGAGGGCTTCACGGGGCCGGGGACAGCAACGGGGGCAGGTGCTGGCAGGCGGCCAGCAACAAAAATGGCCGCCCGGCACCTCCCCTTTAACTAGCGCCGCCCCGGCCGCAGGTAGGCCACCCTGACCCTGGCGGACAGAGCGTCCGGCGGTAAGTCGGGGGGGCGCCACCCAATATTACAGCCGGGGCATTGTGCCCGGCGATGACGTCGTCGCCAACGGCGCTAACGGTTAGCGTCGCCGCTAACCTCCCGCTGAATTTCGCGGGAGGCGTTAGCAGCACCACGCCCTCTTATGGCACTAACGGGAGGCGCAAATCAACCGAATTTAGCCCCCCAGAGCTTTGAGAAGCAGCAGAAGGACCATGCGATGCTGCCAGCATCCCCACTGTCATCTAATCCTGGAGGAAGGAAAGTCCCCTCATTCACAGACTCCATCCATCTGCTCCTTTTGGTAAGAAAATTATAATTTTTGATATTTTTCCCGAAGTTTCGTTCGACTGGCTGCACGTTGCAAAAAATAGCAATGCAGCAATATATAGAATTACACAGAATTCAGAGCACAGAAACGGGCCATTTGGCCCAACAGGACTAGGCCGATGTTTATGCTCCACACGAGCCTCCTCCCGATACTTCAGCTCACACTACCACATATTATTGAGTTCTATTGTATTAACATGCACATCACTATCAGCATCAGACTTGTCAACAGTATGATAGTGTTTGGGTTCAAACCCATGATTCTCCACTCGACAAGTTCACCAATGCTGGCAATGCTATCATGAAGAGGAAGGGGAAATGGGCAGAGCGAGTTACCTTAGTTTGTTGTTGCACATATTTGGGAAACTGATCACAGAAAGGCAATGGCTGAAGCCAGGGTAGGGAATCCCTATCCACCATCTGCTGCAGAATGGTTCAAATAATTATAACAATAATTATCCGTATTCAAAAAAAATACAGATACTTGAGAACTTGCTTCTGTTTTTACTTTTAGGTAAACTTGATATTTTGTAGCAGAAATATTTGAGAGATCAAGGGGTCTGATTATATAGATTTTAAATTGCTTATGCTGTAGCTAAATGATTTTTTTACTCTTGTGTTCATTTTACTTTAGAACGCATCAAAATATATTGGCTTGATTAAATTTTTATCACAGATTTTAATATTTTAAATGTCTGCTTGTTCAAATGTTATTTAATTATGAAGAATTAATAATTGATAGCAACATGTGTACCCAGGAGGATTGGAGAGGGCGAGGGTGGGAGAATCAATGGTTGAGCTAATCTAATGTAGACTCCAAAATACTGGAACATGCACCAAATAAAATGTCAAAAATCAAAATGTTTATGAATGGGGAGGAGAGAGAGCTGCACCCCCAGATCCTCTAAAAAATGAATCATGTGCTTTGAACACTATTATCCCTTCAGTCATTGTGTACATGCTTGTCTTCTCCAATAAAAGCGAAGGAAGTCAGGTTACACTGCACTTTCACATGTCAGAGGCTTATAGTCAGGCCATTTTGAGTCAACAGCATTTTTGGGTCTGTGTCAGCCTTTACCAAGGGCTTGGCTTGCCCATGCACAATTTTGAGGGGCCTATATCACACCATTTTCAGCACCAACACAGGTAGAAAAGCAAAGACAGGGTCTAGTGTGCAACTCTACCTTTCGAAAGTTCACACAACTATTAGGATTCCATGCAGGGGGTGTACGAATGCCATCATGTGTTTTGCATGGAAGTGCGCCTTTAGAGTGTGGCTGATTGGCAACTGAAAATGTCACATCTAACATCTACCAATGTTCACAGCCAGGGGAGCCTCAGGGAACTTAGTGGCCCAACCAGATAGTTTTCTATCAAAAAGCATAAGTTGGGGATTCATTCTGATTGCTTTCTTTCCTAATTTGAGCCAAGAACCCCCTTTTTTTAAAAAAGGAACTCTTTTCACCAGTTTTTCCCCCACTCTAGTCACCACTGGCTCCTCACACAATCTACACTATAGTCTGTATTTTACACCATTTCATCAACAATTCAAATTCACAAACTTAAGAGTTGAATTAAAATCAAAACACAATAACTTCTCGAAGCCTAAGCCTTTTCGTCTTTAGAAAGTCTTTGCACTGATAATAGATGCTGTTTTACGACCTGTGCCAGTGTCAAACATCTCTATAAAGTAACATGCAAAATCACTGAGTATTGTTCTACTTGTCCTTTTAGCAAGTTTCATTTCAACTCACTTTTTCTTCAATTTCCTCAGTGTCCTATTTCATTCATTCTATGTTAATTCTAACTCAGTTTATAATCAAATGTTAACTTGTTCCAGGATTCATAACCAAAAATTATGGCAAATCTAAATGGATGATTTGCCAATCAATACAGTAATTGTAACACTGTTTATTTAAAGTGCCACGGCAACCTCTGCAAGACATGCCAAATCATGGACACAGATACCATCATTACACGTGAGGACACTACCCACCAGGTACACGGTACATACTCATGTGACTCGGCCAACGTTGTCTACCTGATACGTTGCAGTAAAGGATGCTCCAGAGCATGGTACATCGGCGAGACCATGCAGACACTGAGACAACGTATGAACGGACACCGCGCAACAATCGCCAGGCAGGAGGGTTGCCTCCCAGTCTTGGAACACTTCAGCAGCCAGGGGCATTCAGCCTCGGATCTGCGGGTAAGCGTTCTCCAAGGCGGCCTTCGAGATACACGACAGCGCAAAATCATAGAGCAGAAACTGATAGCCAAGTTACGCACTCATGAGGATGGCCTCAATCGCGATATCGGGTTCATGTCACGATACAGAACGTGACTTGACATCATGGCCGGTCTTCCCAGGGGTTTTTTTTTTTTTAAAAAGACTTAACACAAGAACACAAATTGACAGGATATGCAGCCAGCAGGTGGTTTGACACGTTGAACCCCCTGGGACACATCTCATTGTCTTGGCTGTGCTCTTTGTTGTAAGGAATAATGTGAATAGATTTTGTCTGGGTTTAAATTGTGAATTCTGGGAGATTCTCTCATTGCTAACTTACCTGACGAAGGAGCAAACTGCTTCGAAAGCTTGTAAAATTAAATAAATCTGTTGGACTATAACCTGGTGTTGTGCGACTTCTTATATTTAAAGAGACTTGGGGGGAGGGGAGGGTGCGACGCCATATATAAATATAATGGCACATTTACACCATTGTGTGCTCTCTTTCACATCAGCATCTGCACGAACAGGGGCGTGAGCAATAAGACGATGTATGGAGGTTATCTAGTTCGAGCCATCTAAATGTCACAGGAGCAAGAATTTCTGACTTGCAAGCTGTAAATTCAGCAAACATGACTGTTCTCAAAAAAAGTACGCCAACTGCTTGTCTGAGGAAACAAGCTAAAATGAAACACTGAAAACTGGGTGACAGCTCTATAGTAGAAAGAACATGACAATCGGAAGAAATATTTGTGCCACAGACTGCTATATTTTGACAATGGCTATTGAAAAGTGACATTTGAACAGGCAAAATGTTTTTTTTTTAAAAAGAGAATCTACATTTTTTATTTTGTTTCAGAAAACACTCTGTGAAATAGGACACTGAGAAAATTGAAGAAAAAATGAGTTGAAATGAAACTTGCTAAAGGACAAGTAGAACAATACTCAGTGATTTTGCAGTGTTGATTAATATTCACTTATTATTGATTGATAGCTTCACTTGTACTGTGCACAAACAGAAATCTTAGAAATATATTACTGTGAAATGGAATTTGTCTGCTCTTGCCTCAAGAGAATGAGGACATAAGAAAGCACAGAACAAGCAAAGGCCGGTCGGCCCATCAAGCCTGTTCATTCCAAAAGCCATGTATAATTTGCTCCATGATAGACTCCATTCTACTTATGTGGTCTCCTTAAGGAAAAAATCTGCAACGATTTGCACTATAGATTGCCTAAAAGCAAATCTACAAAGTACCTATTTATACATCTCTTATTATTCATTCTTCACTGCTCATCTTTCTTGGCATGATGTTTGCTATATTCCACAATGGATTTGATTATTTTTTCCTGTACTATCTTTATGACGCTTAATTCCATTCCCTGTCAGAAACTGATGCAGCTGTTTTAATAAATGTGTTCATTCCCTGATTTTGCGAGAAGTCTAATCAACATATCTACTGCTTTCTGGAGGAGGTGGAGAGCTCTCACTTCAGTTTTGTGTTGTCCTCCTCAAACTTTGTCAGTTTTATACTTGTGTCCTCTGGTTTTATGCTCACAGCTAAAGCTAAATAACCTGCTTACCTACGTCATTTATTCAGCTCAACAATGTAGAAACTTGACTTTTCAACCTCTCAATTTTCCTTTCTCCAATGGAAACAACTTTAACACGTGAGTCTCTTTTCAAAACTTCAAAGTCTTAGAATCATCTTTGCTGCTCCTCTTTGAACCTCCCCAATGTATCAATGCCCTATGGAAGGACATTCCCAAAACTGCACACACCGTTGCAAGCTCAGTCCTACCTATGACTTGCACAAGGCATGAGTAACTTGTTTTGATTTATAATCAAATACCATGACGAGGTATCCTAATACTCAATTCGGGTCATTGACAACAATTTCTCATTGGCAGGGAACCTTGAAAGAATTGTCAATAACAAAATCCAAATTCCTTTCTGTCTTTTTCTACTGGACATTCCTTCGTCATGTATCAATGTTTCCAGTTCCATGAGCATAACCTTACAAGTATCTGGATGAAAAGCCAACTGCCATTCCTTAGTCCATCTACTTAGTCCATAAAAAGACTGCAAACAAGTATCTCGGAAAAAAATTCTCAGAATTTCAATATAATCCTTGATATGTTATTTAGCAGATAAAGATTGATACAGTGAAATGATGGGTATTTGTTGTGGTATAGATAATATAGAGCAACTAATTTTTAAAAATTATAAAACAAATGGCCAAGCCATCTATTACTTGTGATGAATGTGGTTGTGAAAATAATGGGCTCCCATTTCCATTATTCATTAATTTCAGCGGAACAGTGAGTATCAGGTGGGAAATACTGGCCGGAATTTTCTCCAGGTAGGTGGGTTGGGGGCGGGGGCCTCCAAGGCGGGCGGGAAACCTGGGAGGCCGGGTTTCCCGCAGGCCCTGCCGAGTCGGGGATCATGGGGGGGTGGGGAGTCGGGGATCATGGGGGAGGTTGGGGATCACCGGGGGGGGCGGGGGGAAGGGAAGTTGGGGATTGCAGGGGGGGGGGGGTCGGGGGTCATGGGGGGTAAGAATCGGGGGGGGGGGGGGCGGTGGTGGGGAGGTCGGGGAGGGAAGAGAGGATCGGGGCTGGCCACCGGAGGATTGTGGCCGGCCTGAGCATCATCGATGGGGTTGCGGGGGGGAGGCCTCATGGTGGGGATCGGAGGCCTGGCGGCGGTGGGGGGGGGGGGTGATCGGAGGTCTCGTGGTGGGGTCACTGATCACGGGGCGTGGGTATGGACCCTGTACTGAGGATGTAGGTATAAAGCCGCTTACCTCCTGGATCCAGCAGTCCCCGCCTCGATTTAACTGCCGGGTTTCATGAATTGTGTGAAACCCGTCCACATGCAGTTAGATTCAAAATGGAGGTGAAAAAAGAGGCTTCCAGCCTCATTATAATATTTAAATTGATGTACTGCCCCCTGGGCACAGGTTGGTTGCCCTCCCCGTTAAAACCGGAAGTGAGCGGGATCAGGTTGGGAATCCCATTTTTAACAATTTAACTGCCCCCACGCTCCAAGCCCACCCTTTTTTTAAAGGGGAAAATTACGGCCACTGAGTTACACTCACACCTATATTTTCACTAAAGTTAGTGAATGGGGAACCAATAGAGCCCACTGCCAAATCCAAAAGCAATTCACTCCTCCAAAAATATCAGATCAGAACAAAATGAAAGTAACGGAAGAAAAAAGGCCATTCATCCCATTGATGCACTTGGAATAACCTCCATGTTTAAGTGTTGCATGTTAAATAATTTATCACTTTTCTAGAAAATAAATTCTTAACTGATAAATGTTTTAAATTTAAGTGATTTTAGGGCAGTAACATGATTGACAGGTGTGGATGGTGTCTTTCCTCATGGGGCTGATGATCCCATTATTAGCGGGGATGGAAATATGAGACTGGGTATGTGCCAGAGGCATCCAGTATGCCTCAATACAGGTGGCCAACACAAAGGGAGCTGGGAGCGTCAGCTGTGGCTCAGTTGGTGGCACCCTCACCTTTGAGTCAGAAGATCTGTGGGTTCAAGTCCCACTCCATGAGACTTGAGCACAAACATCTAGGCTGACACTCCAGTGTAGTGCTGAGGGACTGTTCCAAATTGCGCTGAAGGTATTAAAAGAAAGCCTTAGCAAAACCTGCCTGATGACGTTTTCTCATGTGTCAGCTTTACTTTGATGCCCAGTCCCTCCATCTCCCTCACCTCATGCCCATGTTCCTCCATTCGGTGCCAGGACATTACCTGGCGCAGAACTGGCCATCAGTTGCCCTTCGCTGGCTGTTGCTGCCCTAAGTTCCAGCCCTGGCGCTACCAGCATTTCGTAAGCACGCCCAAGCAAAATAATGTGAATGAGCCAACTTCTTGTTACTGCACGAGGTCAGACCTTTCATGCAGAGGTGCGCAGAGTGCCTGAACAGCACCGAACAGTGTGTGGAGACCGTATCATCGGCCCCATGACGGCAAAATAACTGACCACCCAGCTGACAATGCAGCCCTGAATTTGATCCAAGGCATCTGTTACATTTTATATTTCATATTTTAAGTTTTATTGGTAATACCGTTGAGTGTTTTTACAAATAGCACAACTGCAAAGTGTTCTATATTGTTGGTGTAGGATGTCCACACTGAGAATTAACTTTTGTGATTGAATCACACTTAAAGGTTTTAAGAAATACTCTCTGTTGATTGCCAGGGAACATTGTGGACTGCTTATAACTGAAAATTGGAACTGCATCGAAACAATGTAAAGTCAGTGTTTAATAACACTTTGAGAACGTTAATGCATCTCAAAAGATATGATGTCAATACTTTTGAAACATCACATCCCTTGTAAAGCTCTGGTGTCTGTAAAAAGTGACAGCTGTTCACTGTGAAATTCATGTGCTTTGGTTCGACATTTGTCTATTTCAACATTCGCTCAAACTGTAAGGAAAAAGCAGTCATTTTCTTTGAGGTCTGATCAGGTTCTAATTTTCAGAAGGTTGAGGTGGCAAGGGGGGTTGACAATTCAGTGCCTGCATTAAGTAGACCCATTTGCTTTTGTGTTCAACAGCTTTCCTTCCAAGTAATTAATATGCACTTCCAGTTACTCAATATTGCACATGTATGTCAACACAGCAAAATATGGAAAAAGCTTTGTGGGTTCAAGCTTCAAATGAGACGTAGGAACAAATTCAATGAGTTAGGTTACAATTAATCTGGCAAAGGTGTTTTTACCAGCTCAAATCAGGATCACTCGTCCATTGTTGCTCTCTTATTTCTAAGAGAAGGTATAATTACAAAGGTTGACTTTTTCTTGCACTGGATCCTTTAAGCGGTTCCCAAAATAGAATGGGTGGCAAAAAGATACCTTTGGGTCTCATATTTACTCATATTCCTGTGTGTTGGGGCCAACTTCAAGGCCCACAATGGGCCTGCAAAAATCTGTTCTGAGGTAGAAATTGCATAGCGCTGGCCTGCTGGTGTGAACTGGACCGAAACAGGTAGGCCCAGGGCCCGATTGGAATTGGGTCTTGGGCCTTAGTTAAATTTGACTGAGGCGCTGCAGACAGCTGCAAAAACGGGCGTAACACTTACCAATTACTACCCCTTCATCTTTTGGTAAGTAAGGGTATAATACTAGCCCAACCAAAACTTTGATATAACCTAGATTGTACTTATGCCATTATTTTTACCTTCTTAAAGATGTTATTTATTTTGTGAGACAGCAGTGGAAAAATGATTTACTCTTGTGGGGCTGCACTCCATTACCAACAGGATTGTCTAGAGGCATCAGCTGAGTGGTCTTCCTCCAGTCTATGTCGACATTCTAGTCCTTTTTAAAAAAATAATTTCTGTGAACATGAGATGGATGTGACTAACTGGAAACGCATACTGAATAAATTATCTGCAGTAATCTGTCTCATCCTGTAAAAAATTGTAGTATCTTACAGAAAGAAAGCTCCCCATGGCAAATCAGGGCCATCAGACATGGTGGCAGCTGTGGATCCTGGCAACTTCTGTAACAGCAAATCTTGCAAACAACTTTAAAATTCAACTTACATAATGGCTTTGAAAACTGTTCCAAAATGCGACTATTTACCAGCAGTACTGTGGTCTCCACAGCTGCCACTACCTTGGGTACCATTGGAGGTTATGGCTTGACAATACAACCTTTTTCAGTCATACTGAAGATATTTAGCCATTGATGTTTGGCAGATTAGTCATTACGGCAGCAAATGTTTAATTGATTCTACTCAATTTCGCACCCTTACAAATCTGTGGTAAATATTTTGCACTACTGATGTTAACTTTTGTATTTACAGTTATCAAAACTTCAAGGAGTTGACATCTGGCTGATATCTGTTCCTTAAAAAAAAGAAAATCAGTCGTGCAGTGTGCGCGCCGCTGGGTGGTTGGTTGTGTGTTTACTCTTACAATTATTCGGCATGGAATTTCCCAGATCCTATCCGTACCACAATGGGAGGTGCCAAGCAGACACAGGTCACTTCCCACAAAGGGAAGGAGAAACAACCACAGACAGGTTTAAGTTGGGCAACTTCAACCAGTCTTTGCAGCCAGGGAATTGGGGGCGTGGGGGTGGGGGGATAAATTGAGGTAGGGTTAAAATATTTAGTACAAAAAGAAAATACTGCAGATGCTAGAAATCTGAAATAAAAACAGAAAATGCTGGAGATACTCAGCAGGTCAGGCAGCATCTGTGAAGAGAGAAACAGAGTTAACGTTTCAGGTCGATGACCTTTCGTCTGAACTGGAAAAAAGCAGGAAATTGCATAGATTTTTAAGCAAGTGTAGGGGCTGGGAAAGGGGGGAGGGGATGAAAGAACAAAAGGGAAGGTCTGTGATAGGATAGAAGGCAGGAGAGGTTAAGAGACATTAAGAGATATTCAAGGCAAAAAATCTGTTCCATTTCCTGCTTTTTTCCAGTTCAGACGAAAGGTCATCGACCTGAAACGTTAACTCTGTTTCTCTCTTCACAGATGCTGCCTGACCTGCTGAGTATCTCCAGCATTTTCTGTTTTTATTTAAAATATTTAGTTCTCCCTGACTAAACTCAAAAGACCAAAATAATCTGAAGGCAGCAATATTCTGCGGGCCGAATGCTGGTTCAAGCTGCAAAAGGGTTAAATTCGAAGCAAATACTCAGGTGTCTGTATTACTTTGAGCAACAAGCCGCTGTGGTGTTATCAGCCATAAATCTGTCCCAGCTTTAATGAGTTTTCACTGATGCACATCCATCCTCTTACAACCAAGCTCACAGCTGACAACCTGTCCTAAACCAGGGAAAATTGCAATGGTTTTGGGGCTAAGACCTTGGAGGTTTATCTTCTGACGATAAGTGCAGAATTCTGATGCCAGGCCCTCTTCCTCCCCTCCACAACCCCACAGGAGTCTCGGTGAAGGAAAACAAGAACAGACCCCCCCCCAAAAAACAGACACTCAAACCAGGTACACGAGATAAAATGAGCGCACCTCGAAAGACACACCGGAGAAAGTAATGTCGTTTCATCGCATTTCGTGTAATTACATTAAAATGAGATGTTAATAGGAGCTGCCTTCTCATTTATATTCACTTAATAATTAATTTTAAAAGAAATTGAAATGGCAAACAGTAACAAGGTTGTGTTCTGGAATGATTTCTACGCAATGACCCCTCAAAGTAAAACCCTTCAAGTACCTACACACCGTCCAGTGGATGATGCTAGGAGTTAGATATATTTCTTAAGGCTAAAGGGATCAAGGGATATGGGGAGAAAGCAGGGACAGGGTACTGAATTTGGATGATCAGCCATGATCTCATTAAATGGCGGAACAGGCTCGAGGGGCCGAATGGCCTACTCCTGCTCCTATCTACTATGTTTCTATGTTTCTAATTATTCTTCAACTTCATTTACCTTACACCATTTTATCTCCTGCACCTCATTTGGGTTGCAGATTTTTTTTGTTGTTTTCCCTTCACCTTTACTCTCATGCAATTGCAGAGGAGGGGATATCTGTTACTTAAAAACAGAAAACCAGTCGTGAAGTGCACGTGCCACTGAGTGGTTGGTTGGGTGTTGGATGCTTACAATTATTCTGCATGGAATTTACCAGATCCAGATGAATAGCAGCAGAAGTCATCTCAAGATTAACCCCCAGCGTCTCGGCCCCCAAAACCATGACAGTTTGGTTGAAATCCTTCGCAAAGTCAGGCCAACTTTAATGAGAATCCGAGCTAATGCTGGTGGTGGGCAGACACCCAGGACAGGGTTGAAGTGCATGGTCGTCCTGAGCTTCCAGATCAAACTCTCTAGCCTATCGACAGACGTAATCTACAGTATGGTTTAAATGACAATTAAGATGCCGCTAAAGCTCGACCCTCCTCTCTGACACTGCTCACCTCCTCTTGTTTTTAATTTGTCCTGTTCACTTGGATCACCCTCTAGGCTGCTGATAAAGCTTTATAGCACTAATCAGATGTGTACATGCATGAACGTGCATTATGTGCTCTGTAAACTGAGCACATATACTAGTTAATGCAGCATCCCTCCTTCCTGCTCCCGGTGACAGTACCAAGGGTTCCCAGGCCAGATACAACACAGGATAGGGGCATCACACAGCTCCCTAACAATGTGTTGTAACTCCAATGTGTTCCATTTCTCACACTTTCTCTGCATGTAATGTATGCTGCCTCAGTAAGATTGTCTAGCTATTTGAAGATATTGGGCAGCTGACTCTTTGCCCATTGAATACTAGGCTGAGGACCTTGAATGAATAGCCATGAGAGAGCCAAATGTATGGGCACATTGCAGAGTGGAAAGTCCTCAATCTGTTGAGGTCTGGTTAAATTCGACATGGTGCCTTGCTAGTGAAAAGCACTGTTCCCCTAGTGTAAAGTAGGAATCATTTTATCAGCACTTTCCTTCCCTACATCATACTGATGTCAGAACACTCCTATGCGCACGAAGCTAATGTTTGTGCAGCCACCTGGGGGCAGATTTCCTCTGTACGAATAGATTTATGATATTGTTTCACATAGGCCCGTATTTTCCGATCTGGAAAAGTTCTCCGCCCTTACCTGAGGGCTCCCGACGTCCAGACTCTTCTGCTCCTGGGCCTCTGCTCTACGAAATGTGCAGGGCCCAGGTATCCCAGGGGCGCAGGCGGTTCGCAAGCGTCCCTGGGATCACGTGGGCCATGGGGAACCAATGCAAGAAGGGAATCCCCCTTCATACTTTTGACAGCTTAGACCTGTCAAAAGTATGAATGGGGATCACTCCAAAAACACATCAAAACATTAAATACATTAAAAAAAAACACGTTTTTAAAATTAGTTAAAATTACATTAAATTAAATATTTTAAACAAAAATTTAATTTTTTGAAAAAAAAATAAAAAATTTTTACAGGGCGAAAAATAAACTTACCTTTTTTAAAAAAGTATTTAAAAATTATAAATGAGTGAAAATTTTTTTTTTTTAACTTTTTTTAAACGCTTATGCTGGTAAAAGCAAGCCTTACGTCTGCTTTTACCAGGCGTGAGATTTTTAAGGGATTTCAGCGGGCGGAGGTTCTGCAGAAAGCGGAACTCTCCACCCTCAGAGGCCCTTCTCCAGGGCAGGCATGCGATCTGTCAAGAGGATTCTCGACAGATTGGAAGTGCTGGTTTTCAGCGCATGCGCTTCGCCTGCCTGAAACCGGCACTTGCGAGGTCCCTACGGGTGTGTACACAGCTCGTACACACCCGTAGGGATCGGAAAATACAGGCCATAGTGTACAGAGGAAATCCACCTCTGGCTTGTAATTGCTGGATCCATTTCCTAGAATAAAGATTGTAAATGGTACAGGAATTAGATTCGACTTTGATTCACCTATTTTCAAGTGAGTCAATTTCTAAGGGTTATTGTCATTTCCTTACTTTTGATTTCCGCTTAACCTCCACCATTTGCAATATAAAGAAACGATTTGTCATCTTCCTTTGCTGTAACAGTCAATAGACAAATAGCAGGCAAAAGCTCACCTTTTTCCCCATTTAAGTATCATTGAATTTGAAACAATGAACATGTTTTGCTTCACATGCCAATCAAAGTGTCAATCTGCTTTATTTTTATTCCTTATTTATTTCAACCCTCTAATAACATTAATGTTTACCTACAATGCTTGCATTGGGTTTAAGAATACTCCTTAAGAACTTATTTCAATGGACCACTTTGTTTAAAAAAAAAAGTATCCACTCATCTACACTTCTATAAAATTATTACATCAAAGTAGAGATATGATTAAGAGCTTTAGTTTTCCTTATAGAAGTTCTCGGGAAATTGGATCTACAGTTTCTAACTTGCAAAACAATCAATGATATTCGTGACCATTTGCACAAATTAATTATTTCTCCTTCTTGGTTGCCATAATACTCAGACATGTGGCATTTGCGTATAAGCAGAAAGAATGGTCCAATATTAAACCAGGTGAAAAGAAGCTGGTTAAAGTTTGTAAAGCGTCTGCACACAATTAAAATATAACCAAATGGCAGTTTTACTTTTCAATACATGACATCTCAGAGTATCTGTTATCAAGTTGGGAGAGGGGGGAAATGGAATTTCTATTGGGGTTTCGCCGATCTCCCACCATAAATTGGGGGGACACCCCAGAGAAACGGCGTAAATGGCTGCCTGGGGTTTCCGTCAAATTTCTACCAAAGCTACAGCGGGTGATCGGCGAAACACCCCCATGGAAATTCCAGGCAGAGGAGATTGTAAAGGCAGACCTATTTAACATTGCATGCTGTGAATTGAACACAGGGCAATGGATACCGTTGGTGGAATTACAAGCTGCAAGCCAAGGGGTTCAGAGGATGTCAGCACGAAGCTCAGGTGATTTATAAAACTGCACCTGAGCTGAAGATTAGGTGCTCGTTCCTTGACATCTGCTGCATTAGAAGTTTGAGATTGACACTTCTGTTTCCAACCAATGTTCGAATGGTTCCTTCATCACCTTGTGCTGTGAACGTCAACAGAGGCTATATATCTACCAAATGACATGAGGGGAGGCAAACCTCAAATCTGAAGGGTGACTTGCCTAATATCATAAATTGAACTTTTGTATATCCAAGCACTCAAGTAATGTGTTCTAGTTATACTAGTCAGTCAGTCATTGTACCCAGCTGAGCAAACATGCCATGAGATCTCGTAAATTATACCATATGTAAGTGTGATGCTCGACCTCTCCTTTTCTCTCATTCACAACAAATACATCCAAATGACCAAATCTAAGATGGGAATGATTTTTGTGCTTCCTCTGTGACCTGGAAATCAGGTACAACAATGTTTACTTCTGGATTATAAACATTTTCAAAACATACTGAACATTGCCTTTGGATTATAAGTGGAAGATGTTTGAGAATCAGCCTCATTATAAGGCAAGAATTGCTGCTTAAAATGAGATGGACAAGCTAAACAGTCCCCAAAGCATAAAGCAGCAGCAGTGTACTACATCGAGAGTCTGAGCCATCGCAGTGTTAATTAAAGGTAGCAGAATCAGGTTTAAAAACCCTGAGCAAGTCAGAATCAGCCTTTTGAAACCACACTCAAAGAATAGCATATGCACAGAGGCAAAATATACATAACAACCAATTATAGCAAATTAATATAGCAAAATTGTACATTGGCTTGTGCCCAAACACAACTTCAGATTTCATGTAAGGATTTTTTGGGCTGAATGAGTACTTCTCTGTCTAATTCTAATTAATATTCGGAACAAGAAAACTGGGAGGAAAAGATATTTACATTACCCTGAGTCTGCGGCTTTGAAATTCAATGGAACGTGCTCTATCCTGAGACCTTTGAAATAAGGAAAGCAGAAATTAGAACAAAATACAATTTCAAGAAAGAAAATTGGAAATATGAATTATGATAATAACTACACGACTAATTAATACATCATCCATGTGTTTGAAAAAATCAGTCAGAACAACATCAACAAAAAATAGTTGTGGAAAAAAAGAGCAGGTGCATTTACAGAAACCACATAAAATTAGATCTTCACTTACGATGGCGAGTGAATTCTTATGCAGTGACTTAGCATTACTTAAAGAAACCCCTTGCTCATGTCTGTGACTTTGGGTATTAAAGAGAATATCAGTGAAGCAGTCAATATCATTGGGCTGCGGGAGTTGGTATTCGTGGGTTCTGACACAGATTGATATTTAGAAATGCAATGATCAGTCTATTCGTCATCCATACCAATCCTTGATGTTAAATGAGAAACAAAAAAGACCTGCTGCTCACAGCCAGTCATGCATCCTTCTTACACAAATCTAGCAATTCAGTTATTTTACACTTTTTCCCTTAAAACAGTCCCTAACTGCAAACTCAATTGGATGACCTTCTTCTTGCTCACCTGGTTTTCAGAGAAGAGGCTGGGTAGATATTTTATTAGGTGGCGATTTTCCCTGGATACTTTAGGCGCTAAAGAGCCTTCGAGGTGGCCAAGATGGAGTCTTAAGCTGAAACACCGGTTTAGCCCACATTTAGCGCAAGATGCCATCTTGGTAAAGAGTTGAAGCTTGTGCTAGGAACGGCCGCCCGGAGGATCGTTAAGGGGCTGATTGCTACTTAAATTGCCTGCTAGCACTCATTAACGAGGATGCACAGCATTTTGGTGACTAGCGCTTGACCTAACGCCCTCTCCTAACAGCGATCAGCTGATTGGGAGTAAACTAGTCGTTGCAGAGGATTTAGAGCACTACTTAAATGTATATCACCTTTAACTGTTCACTTGCTGCTGGAAGTTTGAAGAGGACTTTTGAAACATATCGGGAGACTTTCTGGGACACTTTGTCAAGGCTTCACCAAAACTTGATCAATATTTATTCTGAAAATTCGCAGAATCTTATATGTTTCAATAAGATCACCTCTCATTCTTCTAAACTCCAATGAATATAGGCCCAACCTGCTCAACATAGGATTTCACCTAAAAAGAGTAAGTGCTGTGCTACTCCACCTTATTGGATACCTTAGGAGTCACCAGGAGAAAGGGAGGGCTTGGTCATCGGCATCCTGCTAGGGGTCCCCCTTCGTCTGGAATGGGAGGAAGATATGAGGCCAGGCAGAGCAGCACCAGCTGTTGCAGGAGAGAGGGACAGGAGAGCGAGGTGGACTCCTTCCCTCCTGCAGGTACAGGATATCCGTCCTCCTCTGGACCTCCTCCACCAGGACCTCCAATGCTGTGTCCAAGAAACCTCTGCACCCTCTCACTTGGTCCCTGAGCCATCCTGAAACCTGCCGCTGTGCGTCAGCCAGCGCACTCCACACCTTCAGTGCTAAACCTGCAGGTGTCTGATTTAGCGCCTCCAGGCAAGTTCAAATTATGGTAATCAGCAATTAGGACCAAAATTGCGTGCTGAAACCAGACTTTCAAACAGGCGGGTCTTAGCACAGCTCCCATTTAGAGCCTGTGTTCACCCTCTCACCAAAATAACCCCTATAACCATATTAAACATGGGAAAATGTCAATTTTAAATACACAATATATTGTACTCTAGGTGTCAGCCATGGCTTAGTGGGTAGCACTCGCTCCTCTGAGTCAGTAGTTCAAGCCCCACTCCAGGGACATGAGCACAAAATCCAGGCTGACACTCCAATGCAGTACTGAGGGAGCGCTGCACTGTCGGAGGTGCCGTCTTTCAGCTGAGACACTAAACCGAGGCCCAATGTTGCTTGTAATTTTTATTGCCGCCGTGCGGTCCCTTTAAGGAGCTGCGCAGGCCATTCAAAATATCGCGCATGCATGGTTTTTGCATTGAAAAGCCGGAAAGCCAGCTGCGCGGGATCCCTGGAGTGCAGCACAGCCGTACAGCTTAAAGGGAACATTGCCGAGGCCCCTTCTGCTCTCTTAGGTGGCCGTAAAATATTCCATGGCACTATTTCGAAGAAGAGCAGGGGAGTTCTCCCTGGTGTCCTGGCCAATATTTATCCCTCAACTATCATCACTAAAACAATGACCCGTATATTCCGATCCCTGCAGGTGTGTACGCGCTGTGTACACCCGTAGGGACATTGGAAATGCCGGTTTCAGGCATGCGAAGCGCATGCGCTGAAAACCGGTATTTCCGATCTGTCAAGAATCCTCTTGACAGATCGGACGCCTGCCCTGGAGAAGGGCCTCTGCGGATGGAGAGTTCCGCTTTCTGCAGAACCTCCGCCCGCTGAAAACCCTTAGAAATCTTACGCCTGGTAAAGGCTTGCTTTTATCAGCATAAGAGTTGAAAAAAGTAGAAAAAATTTTTTTCCACTCATTTACAATTTAAAAATACTTATAAAAAAGGTAAGTTTATTTTTAGCCCTGTAAAAAACTTTAATTATTTTTTTCAAAAAATTTAATTTTTGTTTAAAATATTTAATTTATTGTAATTTCAACTCATTTTAAAAATGTGATGATTTAAAAAAAATGTATTTAATGTTTTACAGTGATTTTGGGGTGATCTCCATTCATATATTTGACAGGTCTATCTGTCAAGTGTATGAAGGGAGATTCCCTTCTTCTATTGGCTCCCCATGGCCCACGTGATCCCAGGGACGCTTGTGAACCGCCTGCGCCTCTGGGATACGTGGGCCCTGCGCATTTCGAATGTGGAGAGGCCCAGGAGCGGAAGTGTCCAGATCTCGAGAGCTCTCAGGTAAGTCCGTAGATTTTTTCCAGATCGGAGGCCTCCGCACGCAGGAAGCCTCCGATCGGAAAATACAGCCCAGTATCTTGTCATTACCACATTGCTGTTTGTTGGAGGTTTCAGTGCACAAATTAGTTGGCCCGCTTGTTACATCACAACAGTGACCACACTTCAAAAGTACTTCATTGACAGAAAAGCACTTTGGAACGTCGTGAGGTCATGAAAGGCGCTATATAAATGCGAGTCTTTCTTTTTCTGGCTAAAGCAGTGGTGTAAATTTAATAAAATTGAGAGGTCGCACAACACCAGGTTATAGTCCAACAGTTTTATTTGAAATCACAAGCTTTCGGAGCTATCGATCGCCCCTTCCTCAGGTGAAGTAGTTCACTACTTCACCTGAGGAAGGGGCGATCGATAGCTCCGAAAGCTTGTGATTTCAAATAAAACTGTTGGACTATAACCTGGTGTTGTGCGACCTCTCAATTTTGTCCACCCCAGTCCAACACCGGCATCTCTCGTAAATTTAATAGCCAGTTACGCCAAAACTAAACCCCATTCGTGATGCAGTATATGTAATTCTGTTGGCTCACTTGACTTATTTAGTGCCTTTTCTCCGCAAGATATTTTAAATCTCAAGCTCTTAACTACACGTAAAATACAATTTTCTGACTGCATTTGAATTCCCAAACTTGATCACAAAATGCACTGGGGGAGTATTGGGAACTCGTAGGTTTGTACTTTAGTCACAAAACTGAGTTCAGCAAAATTGTGTTTGACTTTTTAACATCAACGTGTGTAGATTAAGTAATACATTGAGTGCATCAACTTCCATATGTCTTTGTTCATACTATGATTAGTCAAAGGTAGTGCAGAACTAATGATATAGAAGCATACCCTGCACTCTACATTACTGTTCTCTTGTAAATGAATTCACATGGCTATGTAACCATATAAATACATAGCTGCACATGTGAGTCTGCCTGCTGAACTGTTTGGTGAGATTTTCATCCCCATTTTTTCAAATAATATAAAATCTTGACTCTTGAAATTAGATAAATATTTGAAACAGAGGACAATACAAGGCTATGGGAAGAGAGCAGTGAAGTGGGGTAAGTTTTGGATTTTTTTAAAATTTGTTTCTGGGATGTGGGCATCGCTGGGCAGGCCAGCATTTATTGCCCATGAGAAGGTGGCGGTGAGCCGCCTTCCTGAACCACTGCAGTCTGTGTGGTGAAGGTACTCCCCATAGTGCTGTTAGGGAGGATTTTGAACCAGCGACGATGAAGGAACAGCAATATATTTCCAAGTCTGGATGGCGTGTGACTTGGAGGGGAACTTGGAGGTGGTGGTGTTCCCAATGCGCCTGCTGCCCTTGTCCTTTTAGGTGATAGAGGTCACGGGTTTGGGAGGTGCTGCCGAAGAAGCCTTGGTGAGTTGCTGCAGTGCATTTTGTAGATGGTACATACTGCAGACATGGTGTGCCGGTGCTGGAGGGAGTGAATGTTTAAGGTGCCAATCAAGTGGGCTGCTTTGTCCTGGATGGTGTTGAGCTTCTTGAGTGTTGTTGGAGCTGCACTCATCCAGGTAAGTAGAGAGTATTCCATCACACTCCTGACTTGTGCCTTGTAGATGGTGGAAAGGCTTTGGGGAGTCATGAGGTGAGACACTCGCCGCAGAATACCTAGCCTCTGACCTGCTCTTGTTGCCACAGTATTTATGTGGCTGGTCCAGTTAAGTTTCTGGTTAATGGTGACGGATTTGGCGATGGTAATGTCGTTGAATGTGAAGGGGCGGTGGTTAGACTCTCGCTTGTTGGAGATAGTCATTGCCTGGCACTTCTGTGGCGCGAATGTTACGTGCTACTTATCAGCCCAAGCTAAATGTCGTCCAGGTCATATTGCATGCAGGCATGGACTGCTTCATTATCTGAGGAGTTGTGAATGGCACTGAACACTGTGCAATCATCAGCAAACATCCCCACTTCTAACCTTATGATGGAGGGAAGGTCATTGATGAAGCAGCTGAAGATGATTGGGCCTAGGACACTCTCCTGAGGAACTCCTGCAGCAATGTCCTGGGGCTGAGATGATTGACCTTCAACCACCACAACCATCTTCCTTTGTGCTAGGTATGACTCCAGCCAATGGAGAGTTGTCCCCCCGATTCCCATTGACTTCAGTTTTACTAGGGCTCCTTGATGCCACATTCGGTCAAATGCTGCCTTGATGTCAAGGGCAGTCATTCTCACCTCACCTCCGGAATTCAGCTCTTTTGTCCATGTTTGGACCAATTTCTATGCTCTGACAAAGGGCATCGCATACAGGATGGGCCAAATGGCCTCCTGCTGTGTTGCATATATAAGGCATAACAAAAACAGATTATCCGGTCATTATCACATTGCTGTTTTTGGGATCTTGCTGTGCACAAATTGGCTGCTGCATTTCCCACAATACAACTGTGACTCCACTTCAAAAAGTACTTCATTGGTTGTAAAGTGCTTTGAGACGTCTGGTGGCCATGAAAGACGCTAGATAAATGCAAGTCTTTCTATATAAATGCAAATATTTTATTTCTTTACCTGGTGCAGTACCTAACCACATATGGGACGATCCAAGGTTCAATCCCTAGTCTGCAGTGAGTTAGCTTAACTCAGCTGGGCAGTTCATGATATAAATTTTATCTCCTTTCTGATTTCCTCTTCTTCCTTTAAGGAAGCATCTTGTTCCACGTGGGATGTAATCCCCAGTACTATTCTTAATGCGAGTTCAGATACACTGTGTCACTTCGGATATCTCATGGTCCAAGCTTGAATTTTACCACTCTTTTGTTCAACATGACAGTGTGCCAAAGGATTCCACTCAATTACTGTTCATTCCAAAAACAAACAGATGTGACCATTGTGGCTTCTTTCCTTTCATCCTTCCATAGAATGTGACTATTTTCTACATAAATTAAAATCAGTTGTGCTGTTGAGTTTAATCCTTGCCATTTGACGCAGATAGGAATCCACTCTCCAGCATTAACAGATGAATAAGCCTAATAAACAATTACTTTGTCGTTGTTTTGTGCTCAAAGCACGCTACCAGCATTATACACCATGAGATTACTGCAAACTGGTGTTGTTGCTATAAAATAGCATTAGATAATTCCCCTATGCAGCAGACGTAAGCTATTTGGGTAGTTTGCCAGTATTCATCCAGAATAATTTGTCTAGAAACATAATCAATAGCAATACTACAATGCGGTCATACAATTGGGAACAAAAACCAGTTAATGATAGTTAACAAATTCAGTCTCGACAGGTATTATAATATCACGTAATGGATGGATGAATTGAATAATCCATACTGCACAATCTTCTGTTCACAAGAGTCCAAAAACAAAGCAGTAAAAATCTTTCTACTGGAGCAAATGCTACCTGTCATTTCACATTCCATTCCAGCTCTGCATAGATCCGCCATATCTTGATGCACTTTTATGTGCGTTATTATTACTACAGAAACCTTTTAAAAAGTATGGCCTTCAAAAGAAACCGATGTTTTAAAAAACACATTATTGCCTGGAGGCGACACCAAGTGAGCTACAGCAGCCTTTCACATGTCACTTTCATTTAGATGATTGAAATAAACTCTGCAAGAAAGAAAACACCACCACAAAGAAACCTCACAGTAGAACCGAGCACAAATAAGCAGGAAAACACATTATAAAGAAGACTCAAATATCTCAATATTAGTATTTGTTGGCAGTGTGCTTTGCAAAGGAATTGATATGCAGTAGGCACTCTTGTGTCACATCAATGGTCTAGTGCACAGGCCCAATATGCCAGCAATTAAGATTCCTCAGAGAGAGCCATCTGGGTTGGTGGGAATTGGAAACAAGCTATTTCCCCTGAAAAGGAAAAGGGGCAGTGATTCACATCATTCACTTGCACTCCTGCCTTCACCAGCCATCCTACACACACACATACATTCACACACTGGCTGGATATAATGTGGCAAATACGCAGTTGGAACATTTTGTAATTTTCACGGCCTCGGCTTCACTTTGTGTCTTAATTCGCTTGAAGTCCCCGCTTGTTATGACTCAGATTTCTTTAACTGAATAGCTTATTCAATGAGTAATCTTCCTATTGCCATAAGTGCCAGTTGAAATGTATAGGAAGTTATTTTCAGTCCTGTTCTCCTAACCAAACGAGATTTTGATTCAATTCTCATGTAGCTTCTGTTTATTTGTAAATCCACAGACCATAACATTTGCCCCTAATTCCATACACTCGAGAAAAAAGAGAAAACATTTGTTCCATTAGAGGATATTACTTGAACCCATTGATCATCATCGAGCTTTCCAAATCTGCATAATTTAATCATATAATAGTCCCAAAAATAACTACCTATACATTTCAATTGGCACTTTTAGAACTAGGAGGATTACTCATTGAATAAACTATCCTCTACAACTCATGGGTATATTGAGCAATACAGAAAAGTCATTAGGGATGTCAGTTTCTTACGGCGAACATGACTTGTCCTTCCCTTGAACTTGGTGCGACACCCCCACACACATTAGAGGCAATTCTTTTCTGCAAGACTGCAAGTCTGTAAGACTATCTAAAATAACATAATACAGCAATTTCAAAAGATTCAATCTGTTTTAAATAAAATCATGAATAATTGTGCGAGACTTGTTAACCGAATAAGTTAGGAACAAGGGGAGTAGCATAATGAAGAAAAAAAATTAACTGAGAACTACAAGCCAACTAAGGTCCAGAGATAGGAACAGTGCAGAGTTTGGTATGTGAGGATATCTTGATTTGAAGTATGAGTACAGTTTAAAGTAAGTATCTTCTTCATCATATTTTTTTTTAAGGAGAGAGGATTTGTCTGTTTGAGATTTTCCAATTTATCATAGACTCATACAGCACAGAAGGAGGCCATTCGGCCCATCGTGCCTGTGCCGGCTCTTTGAAAAAGCTAACCAATTAGTCCCACTGCCCTGCTCTTTCCCAATAGCCCTGCAAATATTTCCATTTAGAGAACTACATTCTGGACACTGCACCTCAGGAAGGATATATTGGCCTTGGAGGGGGTGCAGCGCAGAATCACCAGAATTATACTAAAAGGGTTAAATTCTGATGACAGATTGCATAGACTAGGCTTGTATTCACTTGACTTTAGAACGTTTAAGGGTGATCTAATTGAGGTGTTTAAGATGATTAAAAGAGGCGATAGGGTAGATAAACAGAAACTATTTCCTCTGGTGGGGGTGTCCAGGACAAGGGGGCATAACCTTATAATTAGAGCTAGGCTGTTCAGGGATTATGTCAGGAAGCACTTCTTTACACAAAGGGTAGTGGAAATCTAAAACTCTCTCCCCAACAAGCTGTTGAGGCTGGGGGTCAATTGAAATTTTTAAAACAGAGACTGATAGATTTTTGTATGGCAAGGGTGTTAAGGATTACAGAACCAAGGCGGGTAGATCAAGTTAAGATACAGATCAGCCATGAACTAATTGAATTAGGAACAGGCTCGAGGGGCTGAATGGCCTACTCCTGTTCCTATATTCCTATCTTCCTTTTCAAGTATTTATCCAACTCCTTTTTGAAAGTTATTATTGAATCTGCTTCCACCGCCCTTTCAGGCAGTGCATTACACATCATAACAACTTGCTGTGTAAAAAAAATTCTCCTCTTCTCCCCTCTGGTTCTTTTGCCCATTACTTTTAATCTGTATCCTCTGGTTACCGACCCTCCTGCCAGTGGAAACAGTTTCTTCTTATTTTCTCTGTCAAAACCATTCACAATTTTGACCACCTCTATTAAATCTCCTGTTAACCTTCTCTGCTCTAAGGAGAACAATCCCAGCTTCTCCAATCTCTCCACATCACTGAAGTTCCTCATTCCTGCTATCATTCTAGTCAATCTCCGCTGCACCATCTCCAAGGCCTTAACATGCTTTCTAAAGTGTGGTGCCCAGAATTGGACACAATACTCCAGCTGAGGCCTAACCAGTGATTTATAGTCATAATCATTCAAAGTGGTTAACTTTCTTAAGCCTTAAGCAGTTAAATTTACCTATTTGTCGAACCAGCAAGTCGAAGATTTCATGGTTCTAGTATGTCAAAAACTCATCCTTTTTGGGGGGGAAAACTAATTTGGGAATTTTACTTTCTAAGGTATAGGTAGAGCATTCAGGCCCAAAGGTTGGCGGTTTATGATTTTTTTCAATTTAAAAACAATGTAGTAAAGATGACCTATTTCTGAGCAAAGTATTTCTTAAATATTACATCCAGTATCTCCTGATTCACAGCCCACTCTGAGTAGTAGAATGCCACTATTGTGTTTAGTGTCCTCACTAAGTAGTGAGATACAGATAGTTACTTCATGGTTTGGTTTGGTTGAATTTAGCCTCTGGCTAGTCGGCTAGCCTGTATTCTGATGATGAGAGGTGTGCAGCACTATTCACGACATTGTATGAATAACTTGCATTGTTTAATTTAGTGCAAAATTGATACTGCAATCATCCGCTGATTTCTAGTGTAAACCCTGCTGCAAAGTCAGCTCTTATTAGTTTTTAAACCAGCATATTAAGTGACATCAAAGAAGCTAGAGGTGTTTTTTTTATCCTGAGTGAGTAAAATGAATTTGGATGCATTAGTTACACCTCTTACAAATTTGCTCTGTAAAGGAATTATATTTCTGATTACTTCTTAATTGAAAAAAAATAGAATTCCTTTTCACGGCCAGTAAGGACTGTTTTAATTTTGTTCACGGTGCCTTTTTTGTTTGGAGGCAATGAGAAGAGACTGAGTGAGGGTTATGATTAGAGACCATTTTTATAACAAAGCCTAAAACAAAGGGCACATTTATACTGCTTTACAGGCAAAGGAATCTTGCTCCGAACATAAAAATAGTCTTTGCTCGGCTTTCCATCTCTTCATTCTCTCTGTACCAACTTAGCAGTCCATAGCTTTGCCAGATAAATTATATTCAATTATGTGTGAAGTAATCTATTTCTAGCACAAGTGCAGACATCTGCCCATCCATAAAATGTATCATGAAACTGGAGAAAAAATTGGCTGCTTCTCTTTCTGCATGCCATGGTTACTCTAAAAGCAGGTAAGTAGGTGCAATTGAAGTCTGTACGGAACCCAATTACACTGACTCTTATTTGCATTTCAACTCTAACCGTCATTACCAGTAAAGACAGAACTCATCAGGTCCCTGATAGACAAAACTATTACTGTTTGAGAGATAAATCTGGCATGCTGGAGAAAAAGTTCAAGCATGTCAGAGGTGTCCTGTAAAGAAACATGTACCTCACTTGAACTAATTAACAAAAGGTGCTAAAGCAAGAGGGCTCTTCTATAGTCAATACAGAGTCCAACAGCAAACTCACTCACACTCTCTTTGTTAACCCTTAGAGGGTTGCAATAGTATTTCTTTCCAAAATAAGACATTAAAAAAAAACTACAAATCTTTTATTCATTCCTATAACATTGTGATTTGGCAATTCACCATCAATTCCATGCTTCAACACATTTCTCATTCTGCATTATCAATTTATAAGACATTCTTTTTTAACATGACTACTTGATGAATTTCCTGCAGGCCAACCTAAAAAACTTGCAAAAGTGGACCAACAGCTTTAAAAAGCTAACAACTCAAAAATAATCCTGATGTCATGCGAAAAGGGTAGTGGGGCATTCACTGAGGCTAATTATAACTTAACCTGCAGACATCCCCAACCTTC
The DNA here is from genome assembly GCA_030390025.1 of Squalus acanthias. Classification (NCBI taxonomy): domain Eukaryota; kingdom Metazoa; phylum Chordata; class Chondrichthyes; order Squaliformes; family Squalidae; genus Squalus; species Squalus acanthias. The sequence continues at coordinate 110,075,811 of CM059425.1, read as the reverse complement.
CATCACTGAAAATGGGAAGTTAAAACAAAAATATACAAAAGGGCTTTTTTAAGCAATGGAGATTTGTTCATTTCTGCAGAGTGGGCGACAGCTGAAGGTGACATATTATTTGGTGCTTTTTGGACTATACTATAATTTTACCTTTCAAGCTGAAAATTATTTATCTTGGGTAACAAATCTTAAATATAAAAACAAAATATTTTTTAAGGCTTCAATACAATCGCATTAGTTACTTCCATTGAGGTGCAAAGTGACCAACATAATCTAATGCAATCAATACTAGGACTAGCTCATCACAAGCCCCACTGTTAAAGAAAGAAGAAAGACTTGCATTTCTATAACCCCACGGGAAAAGTGGTCCAACCGTGGCAAACAAGAGAAGTTAAAGATAGTATTAGATCAAAGGAAGAGGCTTATAATGTAGCCAAAAAGAGGAGTAAGCCTGAGGATTGGGAGGATTTTAGAATTCAGCAAAAGAGGACCAAGAAATTGATAAAGAAAGGGAAAATAGAATATGAGAGTAAACTAGCGAGAAACATAAAAACAGACTGTAAAAAGGAAAAGATTAGCGAAAGTAAATGTGGGTCCCTTACAGGCTGGGACAGGAGCAATTATAATGGTGAATAAACAAATGGCAGAGAAATTAAACAAACACTTTGTGTCTGTCTTCACGGAAGAAGACGCAAAAAACTTCCCGAAAATAGTGGGCAACCAAGGGTCTAGTGAGAATGAGGAACTGATATTAGTATGAGTATGAATGATATTAGTGTTAGTAAAAAAGTAGTACTGGATATATTAATGGGACTGAAAGTCGATAAATTCCCTGGACTGGATGGCCTACATCCTAAGGTTTTGAAAGAGTTGGCTATAGAGATAGTGGATGCATTGGTTGGCATCTTCCAAAATTCCATAGATTCTAGAACGGTTCCCGCTGATTGGAAGGAATCAGATGTAACCCCACTATTTAAGAAAGGAGGGAGAGAGAAAACGGGGAACTACAGACCAGTTAGCCTGACATCAGTAGTAGGGAAAATGCTAGAATCTATTATTAAGGACATGGTAACAGGGCACTTAGAAAATAATAATCGGATTGGGCAGAGTCAACCCGGATTTATGAAAGGGAAATCGTGTTTGACAAATCTGTTAGATTTTTTTGAGGTTGTAATTAGCAGAATAGATAAGGGGTAAACAGTGGATGTGGTGTATTCGGATTTTCAGAAGGCATTCGATAAGGTGCCACACAAGAGGTTATTAAACAAAATTAGGGCTCATGAGATTGGGGATAATATACTAGCATGGATTGAGGATTGGTTAACGGACAGAAAACAGAGAGTAGGAATAAATGGGTCATTTTCGGGTTGGCAGGCTAATTCTAGTGGGGTATCGCAAGGATCAGTGCTTGGGCCTCAGCTATTCACAATCTACATCAATGATTTGGATGAGGGGACCAAATGTAATATATCCAAGTTTACTGATGATGCAAAGCTTGGTGGGAATGTACGTTGTGAGGAGGATGCAAGGAGGCTTCAAGGGGATATAGACAGGCTAAGTGAGTGGGCAAGAAAATGGCAAATGGAATATAATGTGGAGAAATGTGAAGTTATCCACTTTGGTAGGAAAAACAGAAAAGCAGAGTATTTTTTAAATGGTGGGAGATTGGGAAGTGTTGGTGTTTAGAGGGACCTGGGTGTCCTTGTACACGAATCACTGAAAGTTAACATGCAGATACAGCAAGCAATTAGGAAAGCAAATGGTATATGTTAGCCTTTATTACAAGAGGATTTGAGTATAAGAGTAAAGACGTCTTACTGCAATTATACAGGGCCCTGGTGAGACCACACCTGGAGTATTGTGTACAGTTTTGGTCTCCTAACCTAAGGACGGATATACTTGCCATTGAGGGAGTGCAACGAAGGTCCACCAGACTGGTTCCTGGGATGGGGGGATTGTCCTATGAGGACAGATTGAGTAGAATAGGTCTATATTCTCTAGAGTTTAGAAGAATGAGAGGTGATCTCATTAAAACATACAAAATTCTTACAGGGCTTGACAGGGTAGATGCAGGGAGGATGTTTCCCCTGCCTGGGGTGTCTAGAACCAGGGGTCACACTCTCCGAATAAGGGGTCGGCCATTTAGGACTGAGATGAGGAGAAATTTCTTCACTCAGAGGGTGGTGAATCTTTGGAATTCTCTACCCCAGAGGACTGTGGAAGCTCAGTCAGCGAGTATATCAAGACAGAGATCGATAGATTTTTGGATATTAAGGGAATCAAGGGATATGGGGATAGTGCAGGAAAGTGGAGTTGAGGTAGAAGATTAGCCATGATCTTATTGAATGGCGGAGCAGGCTCGAGGGGCCGAATGGCCTACTCCTGCTCCTATTTCTTATGTTCTTATGTAAATATTATAGTTGCATCGAGACAAACTCAATACTAAACTTGCCACATCGCAGCAGGATTCAGCTCAAAATTCCATTAAGATATTTTTACAGAATTGTGAAATTTAATTATCAATTCAATATGTTCTAATTTGGCTTCAGATGCACTTAGATCACAAAATTGTCATTTGTTTTGAACTGAAGGGAAGAGTGGCTTTCAAAGCAAAAGGAGAGATAACCAACCATTTTCCGTGTCTTCAACTGCCTAGGCCCCAGGCTCTGGAATTCCCTCCCTAAATTTCTCCACCTGTCTACCTCTCTCTCCTCCTTTTAAGATGCTCCTTAAAGTCTACCTCTTTAACCAAGCTATTGGTCATCTGTCCCAGTATATCCTTATCTGGCTCAGCGACAAATTTTGCCTTTAATGTAGTAATGCTTTAATGCCCCTGTGAAGCACCTAGGGATGTTTTACTACATTAAAGGCGCTATACAAATGCAAATTGTTGTGTGAAGGTGGTGACTCATATTATTGTACAGTCGCATGGATGAGAGCACCCTGTTACCTCACCTAAGAGCTTGTCAGCAGACTACTCAAACACGGGGGCATCAGAACTGAGCCCATTGCTTTTGTCATCCAACATGCATGCACTTGACAGCAAGCAGGAGAGGGAACCTTGCATTATAACACCACATACAGCATTTCTTCATTAACCAGTGAAGGAGCTCTCTTTTTCTGCCTTTCGGATGAGACGTTAAACCGAGGCCCCGTCTGCTCTCTCAGGTGGACGTAAAAGATCCCATGGCACTATTTTGAAGAAGAGCAGGGGAGTTATCCCCGATGTCCTGACCAATATTTATCGCTCAATCAACATTGCTAAAAATAAATTATCTGATCATTATCACATTGTTGTTTGTGGGAGCTTGCTGTGCACAGATTAGCTGCTGAGTTTCCAACATTACAACAGTGACTACACTTCAAAAAGTACTTCATTGGCTGTAAAGCGCTTTGGGACGTCCGGCGGTCCTGAAAGGCGCTATATAAATGCAAGCTTTTCTCTAGCTTTAAGGAGATTTTCTTCAAAGAGTCTAAAAGCAGAAGTAAGTTGCATATCCACTTTGTGATGGTTAGAAGGCTCAAAGGAAGTCATCTAGACTGGTTTTAAGTCTTTGTATTGTTAACTCTTCAACAATAGTCAGCTTTTTACTAATAGTAAATAATTCACTGGCATTTCAATATCAGTTAGCAGTGCACTATACATTGCAACAATTGAAACTCTGCACTTTGGTGTTTTGTCATTGGGATAATTTTTCATTACAGCTCTTTATGAAGAGCAGTGTGTGCTAGGAACACATATCAGGATGTCATACAAATTAAAAAAAACTAAGGCAAAAGTTGATTAAAATGCTTAATTCAATGCTCGACAATGAAGTTTTTCTCAAAGATTGAAAATAATAAGCACTTTGTTGGCCTGTCTTGTCAAATAATAACCACCTCACACACGTTGTGTCAGGAAGTCTCTGGTCCTAGATGGTCAGCTGTGAGGGTAAGTTTACGCCAGGCTCAGAAGAATAATGCAGGAGGTTAGCTTGGAGTTGTGTTGTTTAAGCCAAGCAAGACAACCCACTGTTGTGGGGAAGCGTAGCGTGTTCAGTATTATTATTATGGAAAGACAAGTTACACTTATTAAATTAATTAAGTCTGACTGTAACTGTATGTCCACTTGCTGTGCAACAAAGCAGATAAATGATTAGTATCTGGCCTCAATTAATCAAGTATTTTCTCTGTTTAAATTCACTGTATTGGAGAGGCATGTGCGAAAGACATGAATGTCCAGTTTAGATCATGCCAGGTTATGCTTTCCTATCAGTAGATACTGAGCATTGAGTCTACTCTGGCACATAAGGGGTGTGGGATCCACTTATGAGAACAACTGACACCACTGAAACTTGAGAAGGTAGCTATGCTAGTCATGAATCTGTAAAAACCACTTGAAAGCTTTACTTGTGTCAGAAATGCAGGGATCATTGGTGAACTTTATTATGAATACCATATGATGTTGAGCTTCATTGTCTAAATGTGCTGTGCTTCAGAGTTGAGACAGTTATACATCCTGAAAATTATTAAAATGAAATAATAGGGGTAATTTTAACCCCCTAAAACAGATGGGTTTGGGTCGGTTGGAAAGTTAAAACTTTAAAAAATTTCAAAACCCGAAACCAACCCGCCTACGTCTGTTTTAAGGGAGGCAAGACTGGGGGTGGGCAACCAACCCGCTCTCAAGCCTACCTGCCCGCCAGCCAGCCTGTCAATTTGGCTGACTGCGGTCAGGAAACAGATTCCAAAAATGGTAATCAGGTCCTGCCATTAAATTCGGCAGGATCCGAGGGAACCTCATTCTTCCGGGTTTTCCGACTGGAAAACTGCACCACCGCTCCCTTCTTGCAAATATTGGGGCCAATGTGCGTGCCACCAACAACCAATGTTTGCCATTCTCGCTAATATTGTGGATTGGGATACATTTTCTTCGAGTGTCAACTGTGGCTCAGTTGCTGTCAACCTCGCCTCCGAGTCAGAAGGTTGTGGGTTCAAGTCCCACTCCAGAGACCTGAACTCAAAAATCTAGGCTGAGACTCCAGTACTGAGGGACGTGCCAGCTTTCGGATGAGACATTAAACCAAGGCTCCGTCTACCCTCTCAAGTGGACGTAAAAGATCCCATGGCACTATTTCAAAACAGAGTAGGGGAGTTATCCCGTGTCCTAGCCAATATTTATCCCTCAATCAACATCGCACCACACAAGTGGCAGGCAATGACTATCTCCAATAAGTGAGAGTCTAACCATCACCCTCCCTTGACATTCAACGGTGTTACCATCACCGAATCCTCTACCGTCAATATCCTGGGGATCACCATTGACCAGAAACCTAACTAGACCAGCCACATAAATACTGTGGCAACAAGAGCAGGTCAGAGGCTGGGTATTCTGCGGCAAGTGTCTCACCTCCTGACTCCCCAAAGCCTTTCCACCATTTGCAAGGCACAAGTGAGGAGTGTGATGGAATACTCTCCACTTGCCTGGATGAGTGCAGCTCCAACAACACTCAAGAAGCTCGACACTATCCAGGACAAAGCAGCCCACTTGATTGGCACCCCATCTACCACCTTAAACATTCACACCCTCCACCACCGGCGTACCGTGGCTGCAGTGTGTACCATCTACAAGATGCACTGCAGAAACTCGCAAAGGCTTCTTCAGCAGCACCTCCCAAAACCGCGACATCTACCACGTAGAAGGACAAGGGCAACAGGCGCATGGGAACACCACCACCTCCAAGTTCCCCTCCAAGTCACACACCATCCTGACTTGGAAGTATATCGCCGATCCTTCATCGTCGCTGGGTCAAAATCCTGGAACTCCCTCCATAACAGCACTGTGGGAATACCTTCACCACACGGACTGCAGCGGTTCAAGAAGGCGGCTCACCACCACCTTCTCATGGGCAATAAATGCTGGACTTGCCAGTGGCGCCCACATCCCATGAACGAAAAAAAAAAAAAAATCACTAAAATAACCCCAGATTATCTGGTCATTATCGCATTGCTGTTTGTGGGAGCTTGCTGTGTGAAAACTGGCTGCCACGTTTCCTGCATTACAACAGTGACGACACTTCAAAAATACCTCATTGTCTGTAAAGTGTTTTGGGACGTCCGGTGGTCATGAAAGGCGCGATATAAATGCAAGTCTTCCTTCCTTCCTCTTTAATTTTCTCCCTTCACTTGCTGAAGTTGCAGACTCATGTTTGAGCACAGTTTCACAGTGGCAGCTGCCCTCCGATTCCTCCCTGAAGTGGTTATTCTTCATGTGAGAGCCCAGACAGTCCGTGCTGACAGGTTATTTAACCTGTGTGGTCTTCGCCTGCCATTCATACGTACATTTTACATCACGAGTCACTGAACAGTGATCGTGAGTTGGAACCTTGGGTCATTTATCCCTTCCCCAGCCCAGGAGTGCGGAGACCAATTATAACACTGAGAGGTGACTCTGGTACAAGGAATAATCAAAAACCATAATAAATCACTCTCAAAAATTTGAAACAGCTTAATTTATAACATATTATGCTTACTAGAGAAACATGAATTAGTGACATAATTTTAACCCTTCCAACAGATCACAGCCCTGCAGTCACTTTTAGATATTCATTATTTTAAATGGTTGAATTGCAATTTATGAATGCTTTACATGGTTATTTGAAATTCTTTCCTGCCACTGTTAAAATAGCAGCGATAGGAATTTCATACTCAGTGTTTACGCTCTTTCAGAGAAGCTTAAAAACTCGCACCAATAACTTGCACTGCTCATAAGATAGCTCGAAAACAGCTCGCAAGGTACAAGGGCCTGGACTTCCCGTCCATAATCTGCCAAACAAGCGCAAAAGATCGAGGAATTTCAAGCGCAAATAAGTTTCCACGATCTCGTGTTGGTTTAAAAAAAAAATCACGCTAGAAGCCGACCCCGCCCACAAAACTGGCCCCGCCCCCAGATCGAACTAATCACAATCACGAGTTTCCGCTAATTGCGCCCATCTGCAGGACTTCGAAGTGACTCTTAAAATTAAGATTTTTTTTTTTAGGCGCAAGGGCACTAATATGCCCTTGCGCCTGGATAGGCACCTTAATAAGCACCTTCCAAAAGCTTTAAAATATATATTTTGAATTACTTTACTAAGAAACACCAATGCGAGGTTATGCCTATTAGGAAAGGATGAACAGGCTGGGTCTCTTTTCTCTTGGAAAAGGAAAGGGTGAGAGGTGACCTAATAGAGATGTTTAAAATTATGAAAGGTAGAGTTAACATGGAGAGAGTGTTTCCACTTGTGGGGAAGAGCAAAATTGGAGGCCATCAATATAAGATAGTCACCAAGAAATCAAATCGGGAATCCAGATCGGCAACCTTTACCCAGAGAGTGGTGAGAATGTGGAACTTGCTACCACAGGGAGTGGTTGAGGTGAATAGTATAGATGCATTTAAGGGGAGGCTAGACAAGCATATGAGGGAGAAGGGAATAGAGGGTTATGCTGATAAGAGAGAGATGCGGAAGGATGGGAGGAGGCTCGAGTGGAGCATAAACGCCGGCATGGACTGGTTGGGCTGAATGGCCTGTTTCTGTGCCGTATATTCCATGTAACTAGTAAATAGTTCTGTATAGCTTTTGAAAGTCATTTTCAGTGATTTAAAATCAGGTTGCACACAGGTGGTGGACTGGACACACTGAGTAAAAATGTTTATATTTTGTGATAAACACATTTTCAGCTGTATTCGTCAAACTGCACCAGGCTACCATCTTAAATATATCAAGAAATTTTTTTTTAATGCAAAAATTAATAAAAAATTACATTCTCAAGCACTGCCCAATTGCACTGCTTCAGGGAACATTTTATGTTCGGCGATACGCAAATCAGTTTGAGCATAAACTTGAGCAAAAAATTTACTTCGCAAAACTCGCGCAATTTTAAGCGCCATTTGTGCCCGGATCGTCGATTGTGGCCAAATATCAGGCAGCTACATTTCATACAACACTCAGTCATGCTGACCTGACGTCAGCGAATGAAATATGAGCATGTTCATAATGATAACTTTCAACATTCTTACCTTGACAGTACTCATTCATGTCTTTCATCACGCATGCAGCAGGATTTGGTCGAGGTTGCCGCCGCTGATTCCTCAGAGGCGCTCATTCCCTCTGAGGGTGCACCATTACAGGACGCATGCAGACCATGCGCCAGCTCAGATACTCACACTCCGGCGGGAGCAGTTACAGAGATAGCTGGGTTTTTACCTGGTGACTCGCACTTCACAAGTGAGCAAGAGCAGATGGTGGAGTCAGGGACAGCAGTGGAGAGTCTGCGTCGGAGGTTCTGCTCAGCTGGACACAGATGCTGTATCCCGGGGACCGTCGATGAAGAGGATAATCATTGAGGAGCAGCAGAGAATGTGCGATATACTGAGAGATGTTCTCAGTACACTGTCCACCATTACAGAGAGATTGGAGGAGTCTTCCTCAAGCATGAGTGGGTTCCTGTCACAGGCCAGTGTGATGATGTGTTCTTCCATGGATAGAGTGGCCAGCTGCATGGAGCGTCAAACGCGGCAATCGAACGAGTGCATGGTGGCCTTAAACAAGGGCTTGTAGACTCTGGATGCCACCTTAAATAGGATTGACCGATACCCTCGGCTTGGCCTTGCAGCGCCCCACTGATCTGCAGCCAAGTGTTCTCCAGCACAGTGACAGCAGTGTCTAGACAGAGTAGATAGAGAAAAACTGTTCCCATTGGCTGAAGGGTCGAGAACCAGAGGACACAGATTTAAGGTGATTGGCGAAAGAACCAAAGGCGACATGGGGAAAAACTTTTTTACGCAGCGATTGGTTAGGGTCTGGAATGCACTGCCTGAAAGGGTGGTGCAGGCAGACTCAATCGTGGCTTTCAAAAGGGAATTGGATAAGTAGCTGAAGGAAAAAAATTTGCAGGGCTACAGGGAAAGGGCGGGGGATTTGGACTAGCTGAAGTGTTCTTGCAGTGAGCCGGCACGGGCTCGATGGGCCGAAATGGCCTACTTCTGTGCTGTAACCATTCTATGCACATGGGTGTCTTAGACATTGCTATATTGTTAATTTTCTGTTCTTTACTTGAAGCACATAAATATTATTGTTTCACACCACATTCCCGTCTTGTCAATTCTTGGTTGCAGACTGACAAGTGGCCTTGTCAGTTGTTTGATAATGAATGGGAAGAGATGAGTTGACGACGACTAATGGGGATGTGAAAGGGATGCTTGGTTGTTTGCAGGACTGCTTTGTGTTCGTGGCATAGCGGGGAGGGGGGAAGTGGCTTTTGCATGTGGTTGTTAGGTGGGTGGACTGGTGGAACCTAAGTGAACTTGCAATAATCAGGGCACCCCAGGAATCCATGTGTGCAACTGGTGGTGCAATGCCCTTATCACCTTCCTCCTCCTCGGAATCCTCCGAAGTGGCTCTGCGCCTTGGTCCTCCTGTAGGTCCAAACCTCGCTGCTGCGCAATGTTGTGCAGAGCACAGCACACCACGACCATTCTGGACACACTGGCTGGTGCATACTGCAGGGCGCCTCCAGATCTGTCCAGGCACCTGAAGCACAACTTCAGCATGCCAATGCCTTTTTCGATGACACATCTGGTGGTGACATGGCATTGATTGTAGCGCTCCTGGGTATCATTCCTCGGATTTCTGAGAGGTGTCATCAGCCATGTTTTATGTGGGTACCTCTTTCTCCTCGCTGCCAGCCGGTAACTCTGCTTCCAGGTGCAAAGACGTCAGGGAGGTTGGACTGCCGCAGGACGAAAGCATCATGCTCGGGAATCATGCGCAAACCTGCATAAAGTTCTTTTTGTGGTTTGACACCAGCTGCATATTGATGGAATGGAAGCCCTTATGGTTGACGAACATTCCTGAGTGATCTGTGGGTGCCCTGATTGCCACACGTTTGCAGTTGATGATGCCCTGCATCTGTGGAAATCCAGCCACAGCCACAAACCCAAACGCCCACTCATTCTGACTGGCATCATCGCAGGCAAAGTTGACACAATTGGCGGCCCTGGTAAACAAGCTATCAGTCACCCGTCTTATTGTGGGAGGCTGACTGCGAGACCCTGCAAGTGTCTCTGGCAGAGCCCTGGAAGGAGTCAGAAGCAAAAAAGTTGAGGGCGGTGGTGACTCTGACAGCCACTGGTAAAGCGTGGCCACCAGGTCCAGCTGACAGCAGGTCTTGTTCCAGCAGGTCGTAAATGTCTGCCACCACCTGACGCGAAACCCCGAATCTTCTGACAAACTGCTGTTCCGACATGTCGGGGAAGCTGATCCTCTGCCTGTAGACCCTGCGCTGGGTATGGCCTCCTGCGAGCTGCTGCCCTCTCTCCTGTGGAACTACAGGTCTGTGACCAGCAAGCTGCTACTGTTACTGGCGCTGATGCTGGTCATCTTGATCCTCATCTCGGGTCCAATCTAAGGCAGCATAAGCGACACCCATCCTGATCTGATAGAGCAAACCTCCAAGGTGTAGAAGAAACCTCCAAAGTGTGTAAAGTAACCTCTCAGCAAAAGTACTGTGAGCTAACCCTTTCCCACTAGCAGGTGAGAAATCAGATGTGAGTACTGAGTATTTATTGGCCTATTTCCCTGAGATTGATTGACCCCCTCAATTGCCACTGTGTACTTGCCTTGCTTTCACTGGTGAGTTCCAGGAATCCTGGGATACCCGCGGACCCGACGTTAAGCACAAAAGTCTAGGTCAATATCACACTAATTGAGCGATTTATATATGTTGATTGGCAGCCCGCCTCTCCCGAGGGGGTTGCACGCATGCAGCCGAACGCATTCCAGTGAAATACGGAGGTCGGCGGGTGGGAGCCGGCTTTCCAACGGACTGTCACTTTTGCCAATTTTAAACCCCACCCCAACTGCACCCAAATCCATGCAGTCTTCCAGGTTAAAATTCCCCCATTGTTGTTCCTGACCCATTAGAGTCAGATGAGGGAGGCAGTTAAAAGTGCAGTTGTTATGGACGACTTGATAGATTGTGAAATCGACAAAAGGTTCAGTAAAGAACATGAGAAATAGGAGCAGGAGTAGGCCATTCGGCCCTTCGAGCCTGCTCCGCCATTCAATGAGATCATGGATGATCTTCTGCCGCAACTCCATTCACCGGCCCTATCGCCATATCCTTTGATGCCCTTACTAGTCAGAAATCTATCGACTTCTGTTTTCAATATACCCATTGACTGAGCCTCCACAGCCCTCTGGGATAGAGAATTCAAAAGATTCACCACCCTCTGTGTGAAGAAATTTCTTCTCATCTCAGTCCTGAATGGCCTACCCTTTATACTGAGGCTGTGGCCACTGGTTCTAGACTCCCCAGCCAAGGGAAACATTCTCCCAGCATCCACCCTATCAAACCCTGTAATAAATTTGTATGCTTCAATGAGATCTCCTCTCATTCTTCTGAATTCAAGAGAATACAGGCCTAGTTTACTCAATCTCTTCTCATACGACAGTCCCGCCATCCCAGGAATCAATCTCATGAACCTTCGTTGCACTCCCTCTATGGCAAGTATATCCTTCCTTAGGTAAGGAGACCAAAATTGTACACAATCGAAGTGTGACGTCACCAGAAAGCAGGTAAGTGATTGGTTGGTGAGTATTTCTCTTTTTTTTTATACAAAACTTCAATTTTATTGTTTCTCGGGTATCTGTGGTGTAGCAGAGACTGCTGGCATAAATTAACTGAAGGGTAAATAATACATTTTTAATTAATTACATAGAATGGGAGAGCAGGTGATGTGTTACTGCTGCAGTATGTGGGAGCTGGTGGACACCATTGATGTTCACGGTGAACACATTTGCAGTAAGTGTTGGCTGCTCGAGGAACTCCGGCTCCGTGTTGATGAGCTGGAGTCCGAGCTTCAAACACTGCGACACATCAGGGAGGGGGAGAGTTACCTGGACTCCGTGTTTCAGGAGGTAGTCACACCAATTAGAGTAACTAATTCAGAAGTAGCCCGTGGTCAGGGACAGGAAGGTGTGACTACGAGTGAGGCAGGTACAGGGATCCAGGAGGTAGTGTTGGAGGAGCCGCAGCCCTTGCTCTTGTCCAACAGGTTCGAGGCTCTTACTCCCTGTGTGGATAGGAGCGGGGACTGCAGGGAGGATGAGCAACCTGGCCACAGCACCGTGGTAAGGGGGGCCATTCAAGTGGGGGGAGTAAAAAGAAATGTTGTAGTGGTAGGGGATAGTATCATTAGGGGGATAGATAGGGTTCTTTGCAGCCAAGAGCGAGAGTCCCGAAGGCTGTGTTGCCTGCCCGGTGCCAGGGTTAAGGACATCTCCTCTGGGCTGGAGAGAAACTTGGAGTGGGAGGGGGAGGATCCAGTTGTCGTGGTCCATGTTGGTACCAATGACATAGATAGGACAAGGAAAGAGGTTCTGCTGAGGGAGTTTGAGCAGCTAGGGGCCAAATTAAAAAGCAGAACCTCGAGGGTAATAATCTCTGGATTACTACCTGAGCCACGAGCAAATTTGGCTAGGGTAAATAAAATCAGGGAGTTGAATGCGTGGCTCAAAGACTGGTGTGGGAAAAATGGGTTTTGCTTCTTGGGACACTGGCACCAGTACTGGGGCAGGAGAGAGCTGTTCCGTTGGGACGGACTTCACTTGGCCAGTGCTGGGACTAGTGTCCTGGCGAATCGAATAACTAGGGCTGTGGAGAGGGCTTTAAACTAATTAGTGGGGGGGAGGTTTCAAGAGAGCAAAAAATAAAAATGACAACAGAGAGGGTCATAGACATAGGTAGCAGTAGGGGAATCACAAATCAGAGCGTGGCAGGAAGGGACAGAGTGTGTGGAGTAAAAGGTAAACTGGTAAAAAGTGAAAAAGCAGGAACTAAGTGCCACAAAGCATATTTGAAAGTCCTCTATCTGAATGCACGTAGCATTCGTAACAAAATAGACGAGTTAATGGCACAAATAACTACATATGGTTATGATATTGTGGCCATTACAGAAACATGGCTGCAGGGTGACAATGCCTGGGAATTAAACATACCAGGTTATTTAACGATCAGGAAGGACAGGCAGGAAGGAAGGGGAGATGGGGTGGCTATGTTAATAAAGGAAGGAATCACTGTAATACAGAGTAATGATATTGGGTCAAAAAATCATGATAATGAAACAGTTTGGGTGGAGATAAGGAATAATAAGGGGAAAAAAACATTAGTGGGCGTAGTCTATAGGCCTCCGAACAGTTGCAACTCTATTGGACGGAGTATCAATCAGGAAATAGTTGAGGCATGTAATAAGGGAACATCTATAATGATGGGGGATTTTAACTATCATATTAATTGGACAAATCAAATGGGGCAGGGCTGCCTTGAGGATGAGTTCATTGAGTGTATTAGGGATGGGTTTCTTGAGCAGTATGTAACTGAACCGACCAGGGGGCAAGCAACCTTAGATCTGGTCCTGTGTAACGAGACAGGATTAATTAAAAATGTCCTAGTAAAGGATCCCCTTGGAATGAGTGACCATAACATGGTTGAATTCCATATTCAATTAGAGGGTGAGAAGGTTGGATCTCAAACAAGCGTGCTAAGCTTGAATAAAGGAGACTATGAAGGTATGCGAGCGGAATTGAGTAGAGTGGATTGGGAAAATAGATTAAAGGGTAAGACGACACATGATCAGTGGTGTACATTCAAGGAGTTATTTTACAACATCCAAAAAAAATATATTCCACTGAAAAGAAAAGGGTGTAAAAGAAAGGACAGTCATCCGTGGCTAAGTAAAGAAATTAAGGATAGTATTCGACTAAAAACAAGGGCATATAAGGTAGCGAAATCTAGTGGGAGGACAGAGGATTGGGAAAACTTTAAAAGGCAGCAAAAAATAACAAAAAGATTGATTAAGAAAGGGAAGATAAATTATGAAAGTAAATTAGCAAAAAATATAAAAACAGATAGTAAGAGTTTTTATAGTTATATAAAAAGAAAAAGGGTGGCTAAAGTAAATGTTGGTCCCTTAGAGGATGAGACCGGGAAATTAATGGTGGGAAATATGGAGATGGCAAAAACACTGAATGAATATTTTGTATCAGTCTTTACAGTAGAGGACACTAAGAATATCCCAACACTGGACAAACAGGGGGCTATAGGGGGAGAGGAGCTAAACACGATCAAAATCACTAAGGAAGTGGTACTCGGTAAAATAATGGGACTCAAGGCGGATAAATCACCTGGACCTGATGGCTTACATCCTAGAGTCTTGAAGGAAGTGGCGGTAGGGATTGTAGATGCATTGGTAATAATTTTTCAAAACTCCCTGGATTCCGCTAAGGTCCCGGCAGACTGGAAAACTGCTAATGTAACACCCTTATTTAAAAAGGGCAGTAGACAGAAGGCTGGTAACTATAGACCGGTTAGCCTAACATCTGTGGTAGGTAAAATTTTGGAGTCCATTATTAAGGAAACAGTAACAGGACATTTGGATAATCATAATTTAATAGGACAAAGTCAGCATGGTTTTACGAAGGGGAAGTCATGTTTGACAAATTTGCTGGAGTTCTTTGAGGAAGTAACATATAGAGTGGATAAAGGGGAACCAGTGGACGTAGTGTATTTAGACTTCCAAAAGGCATTTGACAAGGTGCCACACAAAAGATTATTGCTTAAGGTAAAAAATCACGGGATTGGGGGTAATATTCTGGCATGGATAGAGGATTGGCTATCTAACAGAAAGCAAAGAGTTGGGATAAATGGTTCATTCTCAGACTGGCAATCAGTAACTAGTGGTGTTCCACAGGGGTCAGTGCTGGGTCCCCAACTCTTCACAATCTATATTAACGATTTGGAGGAAGGGACCAAGTGTAACATATCAAAATTTGCAGATGATACAAAGATGGGAGGGAAAGTAGTGAGTGAGGAGGACATAAAAAACCTGCAAGGGGACATAGACAGGCTAAGTAAGTGGGCAGAGATTTGGCAGATGGAATACAACACTGGAAAGTGTGAGGTGATGCACTTTGGCAGGAAAAATCCTAGAGCAATTTATTATCTTAATGGCAAGAAACTGGAGAGTACTGAAGTGCAAAGGGATCTGGGGGTCCTGGTGCACGAAACTCAAAAGGTTAGTATGCAGGTGCAGCAAGTGATTAAGAAGGCAAATGGAATGTTGGCTTTCATTGCTAGGGGGATAGAATATAAAAATAGGGAGGTATTGCTTCAGTTGTACAAGGTATTGGTGAGACCGCACCTGGAATACTGCATACAGTTTTGGTGTCCTTACTTAAGGAAAGACATCCTTGCTCTCGAGGCAGTGCAAAAAAGGTTCACTCGGTTAATCCCGGGGATGAGGGGGTGGTCATATGAGGAGAGGTTGGGTAGATTGGGACTCTACTCATTGGAGTTCAGAAGAATGAGAGGCGATCTTATCGAAACATATAAGATTGTGAAGGGGTTGGATCGGGTGGATGCGGGGAGGATGTTCCCGATGACGGGTGAGACGAGAACTAGGGGACATAGTCTTAGAATAAGGGGCTGCTCTTTCAAAACTGAGATGAGGAGGAACTACTTCACTCAGAGGGTGGTAGGTCCATGGAATATGCTGCCACAAAAAGCTGTAGAAGCTACAACATTAATTAAATTTAAAACAGAAATAGACAGTTTCCTAGAAGTAAAGGGCATTAAGGGTTACGGGGAGCGGGCAGGAATTTGGACATGAGTCTAGGTTCGGATCGGTCATGGCCCTGTGGGTAGTGGAGCGGGCCCAGGGACTGTGTAGCCTGATTCTGCTCCTATTTCGTGTGTGCAATTCTGTTAGATGCAGGAGATGGTTCTGTGATAGATAGTAGATTGGCGGTTAGGATCAGATCAGCCATGATCTTATTGAATGGCGGAGCAGGCTCGAGGGGCCGATTGGCCTACTCCTGCTCCTATTTCTTATGTTCTTATGTTCTTATGTACTCCAGGTGTGGTCTCACCAAGGCCCTATTTAATTGGAGTAAGACTTATTTACTTCTGTACTCAAATCCTCTTGTAATGAAGGCCAGCATACCATTTGCCTTCCTAATGGCTTGCTGCACCTGCACATTCACTTTCAGTGACTCATGTACAAGGACACCCAGGTCCCTTTGAGCATCTACATTCCCCAATCTTTCACCATTTAGGAAATACTCTGCCTTTCTGCTTTTTCTACCAAAGTGGATAACCTCACATTTATCCACATTATATTCCATCTGCCATGTTCTCACCCACTCACTGAGCCTGTCGACATCCCCTTGAAGCCTCTTCACATCCTCTTCGCAACTGCCACTGCCACTGCCACCTAGCTTTGTCTCATCAGCAAATTTGGAAATGTTACATTTAGTCCCCTCATCCAAATCATTGATATATATTGTGAATAGCTGGGGGCCAAGCACCGATCCTTGCGGTACCCCACTAGTCACATCCTGAAAAAGACCCGTTTATCCCTAGTCTTTGTTTTCTGTCTGTTAACCAATTCTCAATCCATGCTAGTATATGACCCCCAATTCTTTGTGCCCTAATTTTGTTCACCAATCTCTTGTGTGGGACCTTATCGAAGGCCTTCTGAAAATCCAAATACACCACATCCACTGGTTGCCCTTTATCTATTCTGCTAGTTACAACCTCAAAAAACTCTAACAGATTTGTCAAACATGATTTCCCTTTCATAAATCCGTGTTGACTCTGCCCAATCCGATTATTATTTTCTAAGTGCCCTGTTATCACTTCCTTAATAATGGATTCTAGCATTTTCCCTACTACTGATGTCAAACTAACTGGTCTGTAGTTCCCCGTTTTCTCTCTCCCTCCTTTCTTAAATAGAGGGGTTAAATTTGCTACCTTCCCATCCGTGGGAACCATTCTAGAATCTATGGAATTTTGGAAGATGACAACCAATGCATCCACTATCTCTATAGCCAACTCTTTCAGAACCCTAGGATGTAGGCCATCAGGTCCAGGGGATTTATCGGCTTTCAGTCCCGTTAATTTCTCCAGTACTATTTTTTTACTAATACTTTCTGTTCCTCATTCTCGCTAGACCCTTGGTTCTCCACTATTTCCTGGAAGTTTTTTGCGTCTTCTTCCGTGATGACAGTCACAAAGGGCAGAATTTTCATTGACCCGTGGAGGCGGGTTTGGAGGCGTGTGGGGGGTTAAAATAGCAGAATCGGGGGTCCCAAACCCACCCCGCCCCCAACCCCCCTCCATGCCAGTTTCGCTGGAGGCGGGTACCCGACCTGTGCTGGGACCCGCCTCCCCAAGGCAGGAAGAGGATTAGTGACAATTAACTGCCTGTTAACAGGTAGTTAACAGGCAGTTTGTTGCCGAATCCCTATTTTTAGCCCTGAAGTGTGGGCTACCCGACGGCTCCAAACCACGCCATTTTAGCGAGGTGGACCGTGGGTCTGTAGGGGTTGGAGGGGTCGATATGTCCGGTGGGCAGGTGAGTGATGGGTGCATGTGTGCAGAGGTAAGTGTGTAAGCTAAGTTTAAAGTGTGGAAAAAAGTTTTACTTACCTTGGGCTGACACCTGCAGGTGTCAGCCCTTCAGGTCTCGGGAGTCAGAAATCTCACTGGCACACAAAGCAGAATGGCCACGGAGCTGTCAAAAGCTGCAGTCTCTGCTTTCTGTGCTGGATTGATTTCTAACTGAGTCTAAGTACAGGGAATCACATTAGAAATCATATTGTCAGTGTTTGACAGCTTCACAGAGCTGTCAAACGCTGAAATTTCATCTGTCAAAAGCTCTTGACAGATGAAATTTCAATGGCTGACGTCACCTGTATCCAAGGGACCCTTGATTGGTCTGCTGAGCCCGCTGGGCGGGCTTAACAAGGTCAATCAAGGGAAAATACAGTGGGTTGGCCACAAGTTGATGGAGGCGGGACTACAACCCAAAAAGTGGGAGTCCCGCCTCCATCGCGTCCCCATTGACAAAATCCAGCCCAGAGTATTTGTTTTATTTCTCTGCCATTTCCTTATTCCCCGTTATAATTTCTCCTGTCTCAGCCTGTAAGGGATCCACATTTACTTTCGCTAATCTTTTCCTTTTTACATACCTATAGAAGCTTTTACAGTCTGTTTTTATGTCTCTCGCTAGTTTACTCTCATATTCCATTTTCCCTTCTTTATCAATTTCTTGGTCCTCTTTTGCTGAATTCTAAAATCCTCCCAATCCTCAGACTTACTACTCTTTTGGCAACATTATGAGACACTTCCTTTGATCTAATACTATTTTTAACTTCTCTTGTTAGCCACGGTTGGACCACTTTTCCTGTGGAATTTTTGTGCCTTAAAGGAATGTATATTTGTTGTAAATTATATATTAATTCTTTAAGTGCTAGCCATTGCTTGTCTACCATCATACCTTTTAATGTAGTTTCCCAATCTACCTTCGCCAACTCGCCCCTCATACCCACATAGTTTGCTTTGTTTAGATTTAAGACCCTAGTTTCGGATTGAACTAAATCACTTTCAAACTCAATATAAAATTCTGTCATATTATGGTCACTCTTCCCTAAAGGCCTCTTTACTACAAGGTTATTAATGAACTCTTTCTCGTTGCACAATACTAAATCTAAAATAGCCTGTTCCCTAGTTGGTTCCTCAACATACTTATCTAGAAAACTATCTTGCATACATTCCATGAATTCACCTTCACACTATTACTGCAAATTTGGTTTGCCCAATTTATATGTAGATTAAAGTCCCCCATGACTAATATATTAGCCTTGTTACATGCGCCTCTAATTTCCGGATTTATACTCTGCCCTATATTACAACTACTGTTTGGGGGCCTATAAATAACTCCCAACAATGTTTTCTGCCCCTTGCTGTTTCTTAGCTCCACCAAAACTGATTCTACTTCTTGATTTTTGGAGCGAAGATCCTTTCTCTCTACTGTCTTTATCCTATCCTTTATTATCAGGGCTATCCCTCCTCCTTTTCCAGTTTGCCTTTCTCTTCTAATGGGGCAGAGGTCTTACCTAACAAATGTACGAGAGTTCTTCGAGAATATGGTAGGCAATATTGACAATGGAAATTCTATGGATGTGATTAGCAAAGCTTTTGTTAAGGTACCACACAATTAGTTGCAAGTTAGGAAAGTATGAAAAAGGAGGCAAGCTTCTGAAGTGGTTCAAAATGAGCAAAACCAGAGAAAGCATGAGGTACATAGGATTACATAGGATATACGGCACAGAAACAGGCCATTCGGCCCAACCAGTCCATGCCGGCGTTTATGCTCCACTCGAGCCTCCTCCCGTCTTTCCTCATCTAAATCTATCAGCATAACCCTCTCTTCTCTTCTCCCTCATATGCTTGTCTAGCCTCTCCTTAAATGTATTTATACTATTCGCTTCAACCACTCCCTGTGGTAGCGAGTTCCACATTCTCACCACTCTTTGGGTAAAGAAGTTTCTTCTGAATTCCCTATTGGATTTCTTGGTGACTATCTTATATTGATAGCCTCTAGTTATGCTCTTCCTCTAGTTATGCTCTTCCCCACAAGTGGAAACATTCTCTCTGTATCCACTCTATCAACATTTTTCATAATTTGAAAGACCTCTATTAGGTCACCCCTCAGCCTTCTTTTTTCAAGAGAAAAGAGACCCAGCCAGTTCATCCTTTCCTGATATGTATACCCTCGCATTTCTGGTATCATCCTTGTAAATTTTCTCTGCACCCTCTCTAGTGCCTCTATATCCTTTTTATAATATGGCGACCAGAATTGTACGCAGTACTTTAAGTGCGGTCTAACCAAGGTTCGATACAAGTTTAGCATAACTTCCTTACTTTTCAATTCTAGTTGTGAATGGAGCTCTGTTGACATGATAAAGGGTCACTAGTGGAATCCCATCGGCATCAGTGCTGGGCTATTACTGTTTATAGAATGATTTGGAGCTGGGGCCGAACTGGAGGTGTCTTAAGTTTGCAGAGGACACCAAAATGTGAAATGTTCAAACAACTGGGAAGAGGCAAACCAAATACAAATATATCTGATTTGATTGGGAAGGTGGGCTGCTGAATAGCAAGTGGGATGTAATGTGGAAAAATGCCAGGTCATGAACTAAGGAGGGGAAATAAATAGTGGCAACCTGAACCAAATGGCTCTTGGCTGCAGGACACAAAACAGGAAAGGAATCTGGTGGTACTGCAGGATAGCTCACTGGAATAAACAGCACAATTTTGTGGCAACAACAAGGAAAGCTAAATGGATCTTGGAACATATAGCCAGAGGGAGAGGGTACAAATTCCATGATGTGATAATGGGACCTCATGCACTATGGAGCTTCAGTCACCAAGGCCATGTATAATTGGGCGCAGAGGTCTGAATCCCAATCCCTGCAGGGAAATGTGGACAGGTAGCGCAAGGCTCATTAGGCTAGACTGATTGAGTAGGGCTCCAGTTACTCCTGGCTCGTTTGCAATGGCTCTTCAGGGGAAGCCTCAGATAAAAATCTTAAATTATGCTCCAGGGTGCCGCTCTCTATCGAAGAGGCCATCCCTTTGTTGTTTCATCTCCATAAAATAGGCTTCCAAAGGCCAACATGTTGAAGGGTTTAATTGAAAAAAAGGTTGCCCTTGAAGAGCAGCCAGCAGCCTTTCACTATCTGCTTTAGCCTGACATTTTGGCTCCCCAAACCCCAATGGAACTCCCAGTGCTTTATACACTATGCACTGGAACCACAAGAATATTTCAGTGAGCTGGCCTCACATGATTAGGTAAGGTCACCCTTAGGGTGCAGGCATGGTTCCAAGGAGCTCGCACAAGGCACTGATGTAGGGTTAATCAGATGGTACTGCGATTGATTTCTCTTTATATTAATTTCTTTATATTAACTGTGTCCAGTAACTTTTCAATTGGAGCTGATCTCACCAGCAATCTAATTATCCCTTTTGTATGAACAGATCCTGTAATGAACCCATAACTAGACCGTGAGTGTATATGGGACTGAGTGGGTGTGTGGACAATATGGCATCTTTTAGGCTATCCATCTTTCAATTTTGCTGGGAAGCAGGAGATGTCTGACATTTTTAAGATGGTAGGAATGGTTGTACTGATGAGACATAAACGGTTGCATGCAAAGGCAACCTTGCAAGGCTACATCTGTGAAGGAAATATGGCTTAGGGTGATCACAGAACAGTAACACACTTGCAAGTTGGTTAGAAGGCCTTTGATAGTTCATTCATTTCTGTAACTGTCTTCAGCCTAATGATTTGATTTAACAGATCAATCAGGATGTGTGAATCTGAAATTACTGATAAGAGACGTGAAAGGAAGATTAGGGCATGCTGAAACTTAGCAGGATTGAAAAGGTATAAATGAGTGGGTGCTGGGGGGGGGGGGGGAGATACCTCAGAAGTCTGTAAGGTTTGATCAACCTTCAAACTTTGAGTTCCAAACTGTGACGTGTTTTTGGATTCTCCGGCGAACTCGCAAGATTTTGCCATAAGTGCTGTTGCTAAGTGTGTGTTTAATTGTTGTCAATAATGATTATCATATGCCTAATCAATCTTAAGAATGTCTACCTGTAATGCTGTGAACTCTATTATTTTGAGGAGTAACTTATACATAAGAACACCCATCCTCTAACACTGATACGGCCACATCAAAAGTACTATGAACAAATTTGGTCAGTATTACAGTAAGAACATGCAGACGTTGGAAATAGTGCAGAAAAAATAACAAAACTGATACCTATGAGGAGAAGTTGAAAAGCCTGGAATTTGTTTACTTTGAAAACATAGAACATAGAAACATAGAAAAATAGGAGCAGGAGTAGGCTCCGCCATTCAATATGATCATGGCTGCATCCTCCCTGCATCCAGTCTGTCTAGCCCTGTCAGAATTTTATACGTTTCAATGAGATCCCCTCTCATTCTTCTAAACTCTAGTGAATACAGGCCTAGTCGACCCAATCTCTCCTCATACGACTGTCCTGCCATCCCAGGAATCAGTCTGGTGAACCTTTGCTGCACTCCCTCTATGGCAAGTATATCCTTTCTTAGGTAAGGAGACCAAAACTGCACACAGTACCCCAGGTGTGGTCTCACCAAGGCCCTGTCCAACTGTAGGCTCAGGAAAGATATTATTCAAGTATTCAAGATAAAGTGAACCCCAATAATATGTCTGACATTATGAAAACTCGAGAATCAGAGGACACAGGCTCAAGTTGAGAAGAGGGTAGGTGCACAGATAGTTTAGATTTGACTACTGCACAAAGGGGTCGGTCAAAATGCGGAGTAGACGAGCCAGGGGAACAATGGGAGGCAGGTAGTGTGGAAAGACGTGAAGGAAAATTAGATATTTGATGCAGCAAATGATTGAGGGGTATTAGTTTTAAGGGCTGGTCAGATAGAGACTACAGTCTTTTCAAGTCTTATACTTTATGTTGCTCGGTAAATGCAGGGCTTCTGCCACTTCAGCCAGCTCGTTCTGTGAGAACTCACGTAGAGGTAACAGATGTAATAGAACAATCCACTCAAGAGTTCAAAGTAACAGCCTGCTCCTTTGACAGAATTAACAGCAGTGTAACCATCAGATTCTATCAAGTTTTCTCAGAAAATAAACCTTTCATTTCTACTAACAAATGGAGAACATATTTCTCTAAACATATCTCTGAATGTTCAGTTGTAAAAAAAAACACAGCATTTTCTGATTGGCTGAATAAGGCAAGGTACAATTGTTACTTTTCTGTTGTAATTTCAAGTGCTGCAAATGAAATAGGGGCAGATAATAATGTGACAGTGAGCACCCTGATACGTGTTCAAGTGTATTGGGCTGCAAGTCCCCTCCGGCCTACATTGCCTACGAGGTTCTTAGCATCTTCCAATGTGGGCATTAAGCAGAAAAGGGTGCTGGGAGTATTTGAACAAAATGTTCACGAGTCTAATTAAGCCCTCAACGTCAGTACCAACGAAGCAGCTGGAATGTCTCCCTGGCCTCTGACACTTGACAATGTAGTCCTGGTACGTCGTGAGAGACATGCTCAGAACGCCAGAAAATTAAGCAAACAGGCTGACCTCATTTTGCACAACAAGATCATTACTTCGCCAGCTGCATTATCACACCCTATGACCATCATCCCTGTACCTATATTTGTCATATCAGTGTTACAAGTTATTAACTTATCTTCCGCTATTACCCATAGGTCCCACTATAATTGGCCATTCTGCTGGATAAAACTATTGGTAATTATGAGGCATTTTATTCATTACTTTTGCATACTGTTCCTTTTATTCTTTGTGTCACACAGTATCTGATTTCCATCTAATTTTAAATTTGGTAGAAGTTTTGAATGTCATTTTTCCTTTGATATTTTACAATATGCAAACAGTTTGTTATCACCATCCCTCAAAAAGCAAAGCCGGTAACAAACGGTGATGATTGACGGTAACGTAGTAACACACTAATGCAGTCACATATTTCAGTCAGCAGACCTTCTCGCCTGCCATCCAATTATCCTCTTGTTTTCCTTACATTTATCATTACTTTTTATAACAAGGCATCATATTATTACACTTTAATGTTCACATATCTCAGTTCTATTTTAATTGTGCTTTTCAACTTTTTGTTTAAACTCTGTTGAAATATTCCCAGGTCCTGAAAGGATGCCAAAAGATTCCTGTGTAGCTTTAAACATTTTCCTATATATTATCAAAAGGTAAACACAGCCTAAGATGTGCAGACAGACTGCATTGTATTTTTTGTTAAGTAACAACAAATACTGTGGATCTGAAAACATGCCATGGGAAACTAATGCAAGAATACTTAAAGTATTCATCTGGTGATCCTCTCTCCACTATAACAGCAGAGAGGGGAATCTTAAAAGTGCACCTTAAACCTAAACTTGCAGTATCATTTCAGGTCCTGTGCGTTTTATAGATAGGTATTATTCATATAATCATGGAATTTCACAGCACAGAAAGAGGCCATTCAGCCCATCAAACCTATGCTGGTTCTCGAAAGAGTTATCCAGTTTGTCCCATTCAACAGCTCTTTTCCCATGCCCTTCAATTTTTATCTTTTTCAAACTTTTATACACTTCCTTTGTGAAAGCTACCATGGATTCTGCTTCTACTACTGTCGCTGGTAGGACTTTCCATAGCCTAACCGCCCTTTCCGCAAAAATAAATTCTCCTAACCTCTTCCTTCGTTCTTTTGGCGATGATCTTAGATTTATGCCCTCTGGTTACCGACTCAGTGATCACCACAAATATTTTTTTCCCCAATTTACCTCATCAAAAACCCTGCATAATTTTGAGCAATGCCACAATTAATAAAGCTTGAAAAGACAAAACCCTTCTAGATGATGTGTAACTAACTGCTCCTGTTGACTGCTTACATCTTGCAACATCCACAACCTAATTGGTGGGGAGGGAATTATTCCTGAGCGGTGTAATATCCCCCCATTTATTTGCAAATTTGAACCACAACAAAAACAAAAACTTCAGAAATAATATCCACAAACATTTCATTTCAGAAAGATGACGCCGGAGCAACGAGAAAACTTTCCAGTCAACATTTGTCTAAAGATCCATGAAAAGGTTTCCATCAACGGCAGACTTTAAAGTATGCGAGAAAAAAAATCTTTAAGGGGCAAATTGGACTGAAAACAACAAACTTGAAGTTTATAGCAATTCCTTTGGTATACAGGAGCCCTGCTATTGAGCCCTCAGAAAGGTCAGATCTAAAAACATAGGTGATTGAGGGGAACAAGTACACAAATTGAGTTCAAGTTTTTTTTCCCCTCCCATCAGATTAAAAACAAACAGTAAACTTTTGCACCTTGATTTGATGATGGTGTTTTACGCATTGGGCACACATTCAACTGGTGAACATCCTGCTGGTCCTCCCTCTGTATCAATTACTAAATGTACATAATTTCGAAATGCAACAATACTGAGCGACAGCATTCGTTGGTTGTCAGGTTAACCGAAATTGCTGCACGGGGCGTCTGATGTGAGACTTCCACAAGGTTCCAACCCAAGTGGAAACGTTTGCAGCAAGAGACAATTTCAGAAAAAAAATAAAAACTCCCCTGAAAACAGTGGAACGATCGGAAGCAACATGTATGCAGCATACTCCTGGTTAGCCAGGCAATCTGGAATAATTTATAAAATTTTGTAAGGTTAGGCCAGATTGACGTCTGCTAGGTGGCATTAAGTTTTAATTGTTAAGGCCTGGAGATGAGTTGGAGAATTATCTTGAGATATTGTGTTATGGCGACAAGTATTGACTTGATAAGCTTCCAGTATAAGTTGGAGGAAGGTTTCGCTTCAGCACTCAAAACTGGAACTGTACTGCTCATCCTTTACCACATAATCCATCACCTCAAATCCTTTTTTCACTCAGTCACTGCTCAGCCCAGTCTGCAGCCAAATCAATACCTCAGAAGCCATGAAATGCTTGAGTGTAAATGATATAGAATGTTATCTTTTCCTGTCAGTTAACTCCCAGGCCAAAATCCACCAAAAATATCTGTTGCAAATTTAGCTTTTCTTGATAGTTATTGTCAACATCAGAAGGCACAGCAAGTGGAATCTCTGTAGTCCCGGGATCACACCTAAATTTCTCAATTCAAATTCTAATGTGAAAAAACAAAAATCAATGACAGCGCAAAACAGATCCACAGCTGGAAATGGGAGACTCGACCAAATCAACCATCTTCCAGCTCCCGCTGCCTTTGTCCCTACCTCTCATCCTCGTACAAAAACAGTGATTAAAAAAAGAAAGACAATCATGGCAGGGAAAAATGGTGGACCCGCAGAATATTCACCGGTTAAGGCTGTAACTCTAACCCTAACCCTAACCTTCAATGCAGGCTGTGTCCAAAGTTCTGGGACAAACAGAATAGCAACTGCTTTCTCTGATGGACAAATATAGCACAGAGGGATGCACCCTCGTGAACACTTTAGATCACAATCTTATTCTATAAAACCAAGAAATAACTGGAGTTCTGCGCAAATCTCATCCCACAATCAAAACTTTATTTCACTGCATTAGTTGCGATCAACATTAATCTTCCCAGTAGGATGGCAGAATATTCTACATAAGCATGTTTATCAAAGTGCAATGAAACTGATATTTCATCATTTTACATCAGCACCCTGTTACTATCTTTGCAAAGATAATTAATCTTTCTGTATTTTGCATCATAGAAGCTTAGCTCGTCACAACGAAACTGAAATGAATGGATAGACATGCCCAGATGTGCAGCATCAGTAACAACTTAAATGCAACATCAAGCTAGCATTTATGTGGTGCGTTTAATTAGAAAACAAAGCATGTCACCGAGGAGCAAGTAAAAGCGGATCCTGCGCCTAAGAAAAATAGCTCAGGCGGTGTGACCAAAAGCTTGTTCAGGTGGGTTTTAAGGAGGGTCTTAGAAGAAAAGAGATGTGGTGTGCTTTAGTACGGGAATTCCACTGGGGCAACGGGAAGGGCAGATGTACAAGCAGCCGGAGTCGGAGGAACAGAGAGTATACATGTTTTTTTCCTAATTCTTCAATCCTTACATAGGTATTTTGCATAATTTCTGACACCTCTCCTGGGCGTTGCTGCTCATACTCATTTTACACAGGCCCCTTACGAGGCAACGAGAAGTAACTTTCGACAGAAGTTAGAGTTGTATAAACTTAGCTGCCTGATTAGGCTCATCAATACCAAACCAGCCAAGTTAGGGGGGAGAGAAATGAAATGGTAACTTCTTTCAGGTCTGGTAGGGCAGACTTACACCGAGTAAATACCACTTCCAAATGCAAATTTGTAAGAAATTCCAAACCAAACTGCTTAAGATCTATATCACCACATTATCCCAAACTTTGTAGGTAGCAAATTCACCATTAATAATCTGAGTGCATGACACACAACCTGGTTTCAGGAAAAATAAAATGGAATCAGGGTAAAAACGGCCTGAAACATATATTGAGCCCACTTCTGCCAAAGGATCATGCATAATTTGCAATGCCCAATGAGTATTTCATCAGTTATTTATCCAAAAACTCAAATCCTTTCAAAATTATGGTGAAAGATTATGCTTTGCTATTTTTAGTGAACTGTAGCACAAAGGATGATGGTTGTGATTTTTGGAGGCCAATCATCTCAGCCCCAGGACTTCGCTGCAGGAGCTCCTCAGGGCAGTGTCCTAGGTCAAACTATCTTCAGCTGCTTCATCAATGAACTTCCCTCTATCATAAGGCCAGAAATGGGGCTGTTCACTGATGATTGCACAGGGTTCAGTTCTATGCTCAATTTCTTAGATAATGAAGCAGTCCGTGCTTGCATGCAGCAAGACCGGGACAACATCCAGGCTTGGGGTGATAAATGGCAAGTAACATTCATGCCACACAAGTGCCAGGCAATGACCATCCCCAACAAGAGAGATTCCAACCACCTCCCTATGACATTCAGTGTTCATCACCACTGCCAAATCCTCCACCACCAAGATTCTGGGGGTTGCCATTGACCAGAAACTTAACTGGACCAGCTGCATAAATGCCGTGTCTAATAGAGCAGGTCAGGAGCTGGGTATTCTGTGGTGAGTGATTCATCTCCTGACTTCCCAAAGCCTCTCCACCATCTACAATGCATAAGTTATCAGTGTGATGGAATACTCTCCACTTACATGGATGGTTACAACTGGAACAACACTGAAGAATCTTGACACCATCCAGGACAAAGCAGCCCGCTTGATCGGCAGCACATCAATCACCTCAAATATACACTCCCTCCATGATCAGTGTACAGTGGCTGCAGTGTAGCAACTCGTCAAGGTTCCTTTGACAGCGCCCCCCAAATCCACAACCTCCACCACATAGAAGGACAATCACAGCAAATGCGTGGGAACACTATCAACTCCAGGTTCCCTTCCAAGTCGCACACTATCCTGACTTGGAAATATATCGCCGTTCCTTCATCGCCGCTGTGTCAAAATCCTGGAACTCCCTCCCTATCAGCATTGTTGGAGTACCTTCACCACACGGACTGCAGCAGTTCAAGAAGAAGGCCCACCATCACCACAGGGATGGGCAATAAATGCTGGCTCACTTACGATTTTGCAACAGAAAGCCAACAGGGGAAACCCTAATTACAGAAATCTGCATAGTTCTTTTAAAAAAAGGGTCTCTGACTCCAGGAATTTAACAACTATCTTTCCTTTTTAGAGATTAACAGCAGTTCCCGTAAATGGACCATTGTGCTGTATGATCTGAAGAGTTGTGAATCCAAAGGTTAATTATTCCACCTGGAGTAACCTGTTTTACTGGATTAAACAACGTCTCACACTATGCTACTCAATGTTGGCCAAAAAGCAAATATTACCAGGCAGATCAGTTTAACTGACTAAAGCCACTAAAATGTTGTTTAAAAATAGCAATATAAAGCATGCCAAATACTAAAAGTGCAGGTTACATATAATATAGTTAACATAATAAACACGCCGAGAATGTCCATGAGTAGATTACCCTTAGTAAAAACAACTTCTGATTTAGTTCAAGCATCTCTGTTTATTGGATGCTGCAAATTATGTCTATCTCCAATTCAGCACAAATTTATTGAATAATTCATGATCTCTTGAGGCTGTCAGCTTTTGAAAGAACTCTCCTGCCATTTAAAGTTTGGTTTTAAATTTATAGATGTTAATACTGACACTTATGCATAGCTTTCATGTCCAACCATAATCTCATACAACTTTCTGATTAATATAGGTCATTGCAGAAACAAAGCAAACAATACTTTTTGAGTAAGTACAACTAAACAGTGGAGAAAGACCTCACAAATCAAGGTTTCAATTGTCAAGAGGCTGCTGGTGAGATATGAACACTTTGGAAGATTCAGGTTTTCAAAAACAAAAGACGTTACAACGGAATAAACCAATTCTTTAGAAGAAAAAAATCATCTGCTAATTATATCAACAAACAAATCTCATCCCACATGAAGTCAAAGTCAAGGAAACAACAAACTGCATTTATAAAGTGTCTTTATTGTAGAAAAAATGTCCCAAGGTGTCTCACAGTGCAAATGGATGCCAAGTATAAGTATGCGAGTTAAGAGAGTGTTTTCTTAAACAAACTTTTGTTTGTTCATTTGAGTGGTAACACATTCAGTCTTCTGGTTTTAATCATTTTATTCTTTAACTTCAGCATAAAAAGCAATTTACAAGTGGAGTATAATCACAGATAGATCACGCAAACCTAGGCATGGGTCTTTTCGTGCTCCCTGAACAAAGGAAAAAGTCTACATTTATACACTGTTTTCTTATCAAACTGCAGCAGGCATTGCCTAATATGGTAGTCTCTGGCTACCGCATAGTCCAGAGACACAAATCTACATTTTCTTCAACATACATCAACAATGTTAGAAGCACATAAAAACATCGTGGCCTTGCTGTGGTAAGCATAAACCTTCTAGTCTCTAGACTTTCTTATCCTAACATAATATTTCTAATCTAAACATTCTATTCTGAAAATATCCAAGGCCGGTTGGTTGCAAACACCAGCTGTTGCTCAGTGAAATCTGTGTGTGTGTGTCTCTCTCTCTCTTCAATTATACCAACCACACTTTTCCCCTATATCGAATGAACTAAACATGAACACCTTTCAGGAGCTGAATTAACCGAGTTCCATATGCCAACAGAGAAGTGACCAAAAGCATGGTTGAATAGGTAGGTTTTGAGACTGTATTTAAACATGAGAACATGAGGAGAGGAAGTGAGCCGGAGGAGTTTAGGGAAGGTGCTCTGCTCCATATGGTGGAACGGGAGGTTGTTTTTTTTTGCCGGGGGGGGAAAACGGGGATGCATAAGAAACCAGAGATAGAGTAACGAAGGGCTCAGTGTGGGACATTCAGATGGAGGAGGTCATCGAGGTAGGGTGCGATGAGGTAGGGCGGAATGAGGCCATGGAGTGATTTATAGATAAGAATGAGGATATTATAATTGATGTATTGAAGGATATGGAGCCAATGATGATTGATGAGGACTGCAGTGATTAGCAAGTGAGTCTCAGTGCAGAACAGCATACGGGCAGTGGAGTTTTGTATGAGCTTTGGATGGAGTTTAGGAAACTGATGACTCTGGAGGTAACTGGAGTTTCAGTAGCAGTGAGAGTGAAACAACAATATTTAGTCCCACTGTTCATGAAACGTCCACTCTTCCAACTTCTTACCTATCTTGACAGTTGCTAATTTTGTATTTCTGTCCTTTGCTACTGTGACCACAGATAAATTGAACAACTTCCATTTGTATCCTTGCCCTTCATTAATAATAAAGATTTAGGTCATGTTTCCTCTCAATTTTCTAACTCTCCAGAGAGAGGAAGCCAATTATGCCAGCCTATTCCAATAACGTGAAGCTCTACTTTCCTCTATAGAGAAATGCCTGATTTTCTCAGTAATCTATGACCTGCTAATGAAATTGTGGAACACATATAATTCCGGAGAATGCAATTTTGTTATCTAAATAAGATAAAACGAGAAGCTAATGCAGGCACACCTGTAATAATGGGGTAGGTGTAAACCTTCTGCTGCCGCCACTCAGTACACAAGCTTGTGGATCTGCTGTCCAATAATTCCAGACCATCCTCGACAAACTGCCGAACAGGGATTCAATCCCCTGTACCCACAAACTACTGCTTCCTGGAAATCCCAGACCACCAACCAAAAAAGGGCATGGGCCAGACTGACTGCCCAACTGCTCCACAGCACTGACTCCCACATAGCCTTGGAATACAATTACCAGAACAGCCTGAGGACCCTTGTCATTTGACCTTCAAGTGGACTCTGATCATCAAATCAGCCTGGATTTAAATCTCTTGACTGGAAACTTTCAGTGATCATTCCCCCCTAGCTATGCTTAATTTTCGCTTTTGCTTAACCATTTAACTTAAAGGTCTTTTCCGTGTCCATCCACGCGTGTAAATTGGCTGCCCCTCCAGACCCGAGCTCCTCTGGTCCCCCCCTTCCCCAGAAGCTGTTTTTTGGCCCTGCTCTGCACTCTTCCTCTCCCATTACTTGCATCCTTTGCCGCTTACACCCTTCCTCCTTCCACCGCTGACCACAAACCTGGTATTCCATGCCCTTCCTGGTATCCCATCTTGCCTGACGTTCCTCCCAGCCAGCCTCTTATCCTGTCACCAGTCCAGGCTTGAGTCTGTTCTGGATGCACACCCTGCTCCACTTTAGCTGTTCTCCACAGGTTCACACCAGCACTGGCCTCTGCACCAAGCAACTTCTCATCCTTGGTGATTTCCGTTTCCACCTTTACCCTGGCCTTATTCCATGTTCTCTGCCTTTCTGTCCTCTGACAACCTTATCTTCCAGGTCACAGTCCTCACCTGCAGCCATGGCCACCACCTTAACCTCATTATCATGCATGGGTTCACTACTTCCAAGGTCATCTCTGATGACTTCCTTGTCTCCCTGACCAACCAAATATCTCCATCAACTTCCATACCTACTGCTCTCACCCTCTACC
This sequence comes from Squalus acanthias, assembly GCA_030390025.1. NCBI lineage: Eukaryota > Metazoa > Chordata > Chondrichthyes > Squaliformes > Squalidae > Squalus > Squalus acanthias. Next base: position 110,044,353 of record CM059425.1, on the reverse strand, counting down.
TGTGGAAAAAAATCCCCTTTACACCAGCTTCTTCACGGCCATACACCCTCTCCTATGGCCCTCCACCCACCAGAACCGTTATGCCACTGGTGATATGCTGAATAACTCTCTTGGTCTTGCCTTCAACACCCTTGTTCCCAATAAACTGCTCATGATCTCCAATCCCTGCCATTCTCACAGTACAGTTCCCATCTTTGCATTTTGAAGTTTGATGGTCATGCATTCATGTGCACCCGGAATATTACTGAGCCAGCCTTTTTCCTGAGAGTTCTGGCTTGACAAGTCAAGCAATAACATGCCTTCCTCTCCAAACTGAAAATTCCTACTATTCCTGGACCATCCTAAAGGGTAAGAACGATCCAAGACTCATCTTCTTAGGGCTAACCAGCCTTCTCCACACTTAACTCCAACACTAAGGGGGCAGTTTTCGGAATGCATGCTATTGCTTATCAGGAAATGCAGGTGCACTGCCAACATTTTTCAATCACTAAATAGCTAATCCTGCGAGTGCTGTGCATTTTTTTCTGTCCATTAATGTATGGAAAATCATGGGACATGTGCCCATGATTTCCCAATATGTGCAGCCAGTGGGTGAGGTTTCCTGTAGTTAGCACGTATTTGGAAAATCAGCCCTTTAGGGCAAAGAACTTAAGGACTTTTTCATCTCCAAGGTGAAAGACCGCTAACCAGCTATTTGATCAAATGCATCCTCCTTCCCATACACACGATCCCCAGATCTCCCCACCTCACCCTAACCCTACATAATTCTGTAGATTCTCTGCCATCTCCATCTCCAAGCTCATCTGTTACTGTGACCTCCTCCACCTGAAGGTCCCACACTGAGCCCTTCGTTCCTCTCAGTCAGGTCTCCGCATAGTCCTACTCAACTTCTCACCATACAACTACTTTTCCTTGCATTATGCTCACTGAATTCATAATTGGTTTCCTCAGCTCCTATATCATCCTGTTCTGCTTCAAAACAGCTGTCATCATCCCCTGTTCAAAATCCCACAGTGAACCCTTCCATCCTGTCCAACCACCACCCACCTCTAACCTCCCTTTCTTCGTCTGCACCCTTATGTGTTGTTTACTTCTGTCACAAATGGGATTTTGCCACAGTTGGTGTGTTTCCCCAAATCCATGCCCATCTTTACTATAACTCAATCTCTGAATCTCTCCAATCAGGTTTCCACTCCAGCCACAGCACTGAAACAGCCCCAATCAAAGTCTCAAATGCAATTCTCTGTGATTGTGTCCGTGCTGCACTCTCACTCCACATCCTTCTCAACCTCTCTGCAGCCTTGGATACACTCAACCACGCCATCCTCCTTCAACGGCTTTCCTCCACTGTCCAGCATAGTGGTATGGCCCTCCCTTGATTAATCATGAACACAGCATCTCTAGCCAAACTCTCTCTTCCAACCCACACAATGTTGCCTTTGGAAACTTCCAAGGATTAATCGTTGGTCCCCCTCCTCTTCCTCAGCTACACGCTGTCCCTTGGTGACATCATCTGAAGGCATGGAGTCAGGTTCAACAAGTATGCTGATGGCAGCCATCTCTATATCTCCAACATCTCTGTCGGGTCTTCCACTGCCTCTGTGTTGTTATACTGCTTGTCCAACATCCAGTTCTGGATGAGCCACAATTTCCTCCAGTTAAACACTGGGAAGAGAGAAGCCATCATCTTTGGCCCCCACCATAAACTCCATATCTTCGTCACTAATTCCATCCCTCTCCCCGGCAACTGTCTCAGGTTGAACCAAACAGTTTGCAACCTGGATGTTCTATTTGGCCCCAAACTGAGCTTCCAACCCTAAATCCTCTCCATCATAAGACTTCCTACTTCCATCTCCATAACATCGCCCATTGTTGGCGCTGCCTCAGGCATCTGCTGCCATAACCCTCATCCATACATTTCTCACCAGACTCAACTAGCCTCCTTTCATTCACTGTCCGTAAACTTCAGCTCATTCACAACTCTGCTGCCCGTATCTTTGTTTTCAGTGCTCTCGCCCCTCCCTATCTCTGTAACCTCCTCCAGCCCTACAACCCTCCGAGATCTCGGCTCCTCTTGCGCATCCCTGATTTTCATCGCTCCACCATTGGTGGCCATGCCTTCAACTGCCTAGCCCCTAAGCTCTAAAATTCCCCCCCTAAACCTCTTGGTCTCTCTACCTCTCTCTCCTCCTTTAAGACACTCCTTAAAACCTCATGCTTTGACCAAGCTTCTGGTCACCTGTCCTAATATATACTGATGTAGCTCGGTGTCAAAATTTTGTTTGAGAACGCTGCTGTGAAATGCCTTGGGATGGTTTGCTACATTAAAGGCATTATATAACTGCGAGTTGTTATTAACCTGCATTAACACCCACACAGCTATCACAGCTCATTGACACAGATTGGCTTCCAGCCTCCCAATGCCTCAAATTTAAAATTCTCTTCCGCCTGTTCAAATCCCTACATGGCCTCACTAAATCCCTTCCTAACTCTGTAACCTTCTCCAGCCCTACAACTCTCCACGATCTCTGTGTTACTCCAATGCCTTTTGTATATCCTCCACTCCCTTCACCCCGACATTGTCAGCCGTGCCGTCAGTAAGCTCTGGAATTACCTCCTTAAATTTCTCTGCCTCGCCACCTCCCTTTAAGGTATTCCTCATAACTCACCTCCTCAACCAAGCTTTTAGTCATCTTTCCTAATTTTTACTGTGTTCTGATGGAAGGTCATCGACCTGAAACGTTAACTCTGTTTCTCTCTCCACAGATGCTGCCTGACCTGCTCAGCATTTCCAGCATTTTCTCTTTTTATTTCTAATTTTTACTTTCTTTGGCTCAGTGTCTATTTTTGTCTAATTGTGATTCAGTGAAGTGCCTTGGGATACTTTTCTACATTATAGGTGCTATGTAAATCAAAGTTGTTGTTTAAACGTAGAATATTTCTGTACCATTAGGATCAGCACGTAAAAGGTTAAATCGATGTTACCAAAGGTTTCTTTGGGACAGGGGGGAAGAGGTCATTGCAGTTTCACTTTCGGCATTACAGCAACATCACTGCTTACATTCTAACATTTGTTCCTTTGTCGGCCAATGACCCAGAACAAGCCAGCACCTCACAGCACCCTGCTCCATTAGCAACGTTTGCAAACACCAGCCACACACATCCCAGCGAATGCAGTTAGTGAGTATGATGAGGTAACTTCGACTGAATCACAGTGCACATTTCCAAGTCGCTGTGTCAGGTCGTGGATTTGGTTTATGGCATAATGGCATGTGTGGGCAATGTCATTCTGCTGCGGTCCCATCAACGTGTATCACTTCAACCATGAGGTACTTTAAAAGCAACCCCAATCATTGATTTGAGTTGCCCTGCCACCTGGCATAGGACTCTCTTGGCTGGCAACGAGATACCTTGACACTCCCTGAGCTTAAGGAAAGTTTTAATTCTATAAACCCCCCAGAAATGAGCTCAGATCCATATAATCTGATCGATACCACTGTTCTGTCCAATATCTTTTCGACCAGCCGAAAGTTTTTTTGTCAAAAAGAAGCCATAGCTTTATTTAGAAATTCTAACAGTTTTAAATGAAGCCCAGCTCAATTCTCAACCACTTCGGATAGGAATTGGGCTGACTGCTCCCTTTACCTGTCTGGGTGAGCCAAAGGGAGGCTCATAAAGGGTCGAGGCTTCCTAGACTTTTTTTTTGAAATTTTCAAATTTTACAATAAGTTTTTAACACTGGCTTTTCTTATTCAGTTTTGTTTCTCACTTTTATGACCTTTTAAACCTACATTTTCCTTCTTCTTCAGAGATTTACTTTTTTGTTGGAATTTGTCTTTTGTTCTTTCTCCCAACAGTACGTAAGTTTACAAGGAACCAAAAGTAGCCAAATGTTGCCTGCTACTTCACCAGAACTGTGGTTGAAGCAGAACAGGGGTTCAAAAAAAAAGAGTGGGCGTGAAAAAAGAACTCTTATAATGTTCCTGTTAAGCTGTGCGGCCGCGCGGCGCTCTGGAGACCCCGCGCAGGCCACTCGCCAGCTTTCAACTGGAACAACCGCGCACGCGCGAACATTTGAATGGGCCGCGCAGCCACTTAAAGGGGCCGTGCACCCAAAAACAATTACAGGGAACGTTGCTCATAATACAAAACTTTCAGGGAAGCTCAGGCACACAGGAAATGATTCAATATCTCAGATGAAAGACACTGTCTGCAGCAGTGAAGGACATGCTCACATGACCCTCTCATACTGCACTGAGGTCGGCAGTGCCGTGCACAAGTTCAAATCCTCCAGATGGAGCTACAACTCGCAAAATTTGCGCGTGCGGCTGACCAAGCCCATTGACATCTTCACACGTACTGTATAAGAAATGTAATACCGTGTCTCTCAACCATTTTGCTTTGGAGTCAATTTTAAACTGGCACCTGAAGGTGGAAAACTTCATTATAATGCTTTAGTTTGTTTTCTATATTTCAGAATCATTTTAGATTGCAGTGTCGGTGTTGGTTAAAGGCTATTAAACAATATATGTAAGTCCATCATGTTACACTGAGTCTGCAGAACAAAATCTGCTATTCAAAATGCAAATGTATTTCTTGTGCTTTATATGCTGAGGTATTTTACATTCTGCTTGATGTAGATTTGATCCAATTACTGCTAGTCTGTGAACTCAGTACTGCAGGTGACACAGATACATCTATATCGGAAGTTATTGCTAGAAAATGCAACAGTTGAAATCTGACACCCTGTAATTTAGTCGCTACACACAGGCGTGTGTACAGCTCATATTAGAAATTCAAGCAATAATGTGCTTCCCCCAATTGTTCAGTTGGTAAGTACAGCACCAAATATGTAATTGAACCAGACACATCAGGGGAACCCCCCCACCCCCCAGTTTGATCTCCATTCAGTACTGAATTTGCCAATCTCAGCTTGGATGATGGTCGGGATGTTACATGGGTGGCCTCAGGCCCCACCCCCCCCACTCCTCCCTCCACCCCCCCCCCCACCTGGCTAGGAAGCCAAAATGAGCTGAGGTTTCTGCCGTATGTGCACATCGAGTGAGAACTGGATTGGCCTCAGCAGCGGTGGCCCCATGGACAGGAAGCCAGCCAACATTTCTCATCTGGGCTCACACGTTAAGAATGGCCTCTCGGGTGAGGCACCAGAGAGTGGCTGGTGTTTTTGAAACCATAATCCAACTCAAATCCACAAAGAAACCCTGTGCCTGAGTGTTTCGAACATGATGGTATTCGGGGTAGTTCCCGCTTTGGGCGCAATCGGCAATCCGGGTGCAAATTGCGCTCCTTTTGAGAAACGTTTTTTTCCTCCTCGAGATTTTGCTCAAAATCATTTGCATATCGCTGAATGCAAAATCTGCCAGGAACCAGTGCAATCGGGCAGCATTTGAAAATGTAATTAAAAAAAAAATGTATTAAAAAATATATTTAAGAGCGGTAAATTGGTGCAATTTAATTAATACAGCTGGAAACAGGTTTATCACAAAAATAAGCATTTTCAATCACAGTGTCGATCTACCACCTGTGAGTAACCCGATTTCAAATGACTGAGAATGACTTTTTAAAAATATATAGAACCATTTATTAGTTATATTGGGGTACAGTAGTCAGTTTCTTAGTAAATTCAAAAAAAAATTATATTCAAAAGGTTTCAAAACATCTTCTATCACCCAGAAGATTCAGCTTAATTTTTGGAACCGCCTCGAAGGCTTGCAAACGAGCGCAATTAGTGGAAACTCCCAACGGTGAGTAATTCGATCTGGAGGGCGTTGCCAGTTTTGTCAGCAGGACCGGCTTCTAGCGCGATGTTTTTTAAACTAGCGCAAAAGATCACGGAAACTTGATTTGCGCTGGCTGGACATAATTTGCGCTTAAAATTCCGCGATCTTTTGCGTGGGTTACGCCGATTTCGGATGAATTGCACCGAAAAAAACAGCACAGCTGAGCGGAAACTCTACCCCCAGAGTGCTTCATATTTAACGTGGATATTTTAAAACTATTTTCTGTATTTCTTTGGAGGGCAGTAATTGAAAACCATGTGAGTACAGCTCAAAAGAAGTCCATTTAATTCATTATCTTTTTTAGCACTGATGACAGTGTAGAGATTCCCTGCAGAGTGTTCCCAAGTTCATGGTGATTATAAGTATTGTTTGAATCCTGGCGTGGAATTACAGAAAAAGGTGGCGTGTGACAGAAAAAGGGGGCGTATGACAGAAAAAGGGGGCGTATGACAGATGTCAGGTTCAAAATACAACTGAGAACCAGGTTGAATATAGAAAGTTCAGAGGGGAAGTAAAAATTGAAATAAGAGGGGCAAAGAGAGAGTATGAGAATAGACTGACAGCTAACATAAAAGGGAATCCAAAAGTCTTCTATAGGCATATAAATAATAAACGGGTAGTAAGAGGAGGGGTGGGGCCAATTAGGGACCAAAATGTAGACCTACGCATGGAAGCAGAGGTACTAAATGAATACTTTGCATCTGTCTTTACCAAGGAAGAAGATGCTGCCAAAGTCATACCGAAAGAGGAGGTAGTTGAGATACTGGATGGAATAAAAATTGATAAAGAGGAAGTACTAGAAAGGCTCGCTGTACTTAAAGTAGATAAGTCACCAGGACTGGATGGGATGTATCCAAGGATGCTGAGTGAGGTAAGGGTGGAAATTGCAGAGGTACTAGCCATAATCTTCCAATCCTCCTTCGATAAGGGGGTGGTGTCAGAGGACTGGAGAATTGCAAATGTTACACCCTTGTTCAAAAAAGGGTGTAAGGATAAACCCAGCAACTACAGACCAGTCAGTTTAAATGCGGTAGTGGGGAAGCTTTTAGAAACGATTATCCGGGACAAAATTAACAGTGACTTGGACAAGTGTGGATTAATTAAGGAAAGCCAGCATTGATTTGTTAAAGGCAAATTGTGTTTAACTAAATTGATTGAGTTTTTTCATGAGGTAACAGAGAGGGTTAAATGAGGGCAATGCGGTTGATGTGGTGTACATGGACTTCCAAGAGACATTTGATAAAGTGCCACATAATAGCCTTGCCAGCAAAGTTGAAGCCCATGGAATAAAAGGGACAGTGAGAGCATGGATACGAAATTGGCTAAGTGACAGGAAACAGAGAATAGTGGCGAACGGTTGTTTTTTGGACTGGAGGAAGGTATACAGTGGTGTTCCCCAGGGATCAGTACTAGGATCACTGCTTTTCTTGATATATAATGGGCCAAAAATTCGGTCCTTGCTGGGTGAGTACGCACTGTGTACTCACCCGTAAGGCGTCCCAAAGTGCCGGTTTCCTGCATGCACTGCGCATGCGCGGGAAACCGGAACTTCCGGTCTGGTGAAGGGAGCGGTTCATAGGTGAACCGCGTGCACGGTAGAGGCTGCGCGCACGCAGCAAACTTAGATTTTTTTTCAGGTTTCTCCGGGAGGGTAAGTATTGAAGAACCTGCGCTTTTAAAAAGGAGGCGCAGGACCCGTTTTCAACAAGGTAAGTGGTTAATTAAGTATAATTTAAAAAAAATTTCAACAGGTTTATCTTTTTTAGATACTTTAAAGAAAGGTAAGTTTATTTTTAGCACTGTTAAAAAGTATTTTAATTTTTTCAAAAATTTAAATTTTTGTTTAAAGTAGTTAATTTATTTAACTTATAGTTATTTTATAAATGTGATGGTTTTAAAAAAAAAAATATTTTAAGTTTAGCTGTTCCTTTGGGGCCGATTTCAATTCATAGATTTGACAGCTGTTCCTGTCAAATCTATGAATGAAAGATGGTCTGCTGCCATTGGCTCTCCATGGCTCACGTGATCCCAGGGGACGCATCGCACTAACTATGCCCCTGGGACACGCAAGCACTGCGCACCGGCACTTGGAGCAGGCCCAGGAGCTGAAGTTCCCGTGGGCCCAGAGGTCAATGGCAGGCACGGTAGGTAAGTGCGTGCGCGATCCTTACCCCCGTGGCAAGCCGGAGAGGCGAATTTCAGGGCCATTAATGACTTGGACTTGGGTGTACAGGGCACAATTTCAAAATTTGCAGATGACACAAAACTTGGAAGTATAGTGAACAGTGAGGAAGAGAGTGATGTACATACTGGTGGAATGGTCGGACACGTGACAGATGAAATTTAACGCAGAAAATTCCGAAGTGATATATTTTGGTAGGAAGAACGAGGGGAGGCAATAGAAGCTAAAGGGTCCAATTCTAAAGGGGGTGCATCTGGCCTCGGGTGACTGTCTGTGTGGAGTTTGCACATTCTCCCCGTGTCTGCGTGGGTTTCCTCCGGGTGCTCCGGTTTCCTCCCACAGTCCAAAAATGTGCGGGTTAGGTTGATTTGGCTATGATAAATTGACCCTTAGTGTTAGGGGGGGATTAAATATGTGGGGTTACGGGGATAGGATAGGAAGGGATATGTTAGGGGGAATTAAATACGTGGGGTTACGGGGATAGGGTGGGATATGTGTCGGTGCAGGCTCGATGGGGATTCTGTGTGAGAAAGCAGGGACAGGGTACTGGATTTGGATGATCAGCCATGATCGTATTGAATGGTGGAGCAGGCTCGACGGGCCGAATGGCCTACTCCTGCTCCTAGTTTCTATGTTTCTATGTTTATGAACAGAGAGACCTGGGGGTATATGTGCACAAATTGTTGAAGGTGACAGGGCAGGTTGAGAAAGCGGTTAAAAAAGCATACGGGAGCCTGGGCTTCATGAATAGAGGCATAGAGTGCAAAAGCAAGGAAGTTATGATGAACCTTTATAAATCACTGGTTCGGCCTCAACTGGAGTATTGGACACAATACTCCAGTTGAAGACTTGTGCTCCAGAACTAGCCGTGCCTCTAGCCAAGCTGTTCCAGTACAGCTATAACACTGGCATCTATCTGACAATGTGGAAAACTGCCCAGATATGTCCTGTCCACAAAAGGCAGGACAAATTCAATCCGGCCAATTACCGCCCCATCAGTCTACTCTCAATCATCAGCAAAGTGATGGAAGGTGTCGTCGACAGTGCTATCAAGCGGCTCTTACTCACCAATAACCTGCTCATTGATGCCCAGTTTGGGTTCCGCCAGAACCACTCGGCTCCAGACCGCATTACAGCCTTGGTCCAAATTGGACAAAAGAGCTGAATTCCAGAGGTGAGTTGAGAGTGCCTTTAACATCAAGGCAGCATTTCACCAAGTGTGGCATCAAGGAGCCCGAGTAAAACTGAAGTTAATGGGAATCGGGTGGGGGGGGGGTGGGGGGGAACTCTCTACTGGCTGGAGTCATACCTAGCACAAAGGAAGATGGTTGTGGTGGTTGGAGTTCAATCATCACAGCCCCAGGACATTACCATCGCCGAATCCCCACCATCAATATCCTGAGGGTCACCATTGACCAGAAACCTAACTGGACCAGCCACATAAAGACTGTGGCAACAAGAGCAGCTCAGAGGCTGGGCATTCTGCAGTGAGTGTCTCACCTTCTGACTCCCAAAAGCCTTTACACCATCTACAAGGCACAAGTCAGGAGTGTGATGGAATACTCTCCACTTGCCTGGATGAGTGCAGCTCCAACAAGACTCAAGAAGCTCGACACCATCCAAGACAAAGCAGCCCGCTTGATTGGCACCCCATTCACCACCTTAAACATTCACTCCCTCCACCACCGGCGTACTGTAGCTGCAGTGTGTACCATCTACAAACTGTTCCCACTAGCGGAAGGGTCGAGAACCAAAGGACACAGATGCAAGATGATTGTCAGAAGAAACAAAGGCGAAATGAGGAAAAACTTTTTTACGCAGCGAGTGGTTAGGATCTGGAATGCACTGCCTGAAAGGGTAGTGGAGGCAAACGCAATCATGGCTTTCAAAAGGGAATTGGATAAGTAACTTAAGGAAAAAAATTGCAGGGCTACAGGGAAAGATCGGGAGAGTGGGACTAGCTGAAGTGGTCTTGCAGAAAGCCGGCATGGGCTCGACGGGCCGAACAGCCTCCTTCTGTGCTGGAACCATTCTATGGCCGCAATTTTATTAATGGAGGCGGGTTGGGTGTGGGTCAGTTGGTTTCTGGCTCTAAGTTCCGCCCCCAGCTGACTCCGATTCACAGACATGATTTTGCCTTGATTGACCTTGTTAAGCCCGCCCTGCAGGCTTGCCGGCCAATTAACAGGAAGCCGGTCAGATGACGTTATTTGATGACGCGTCATATGCTGGTTTCCTTAAAGGGACCACACACAATTTTATTTTGACAGTTGATTTCTCAGTGTTTGACAGCATTGAGGTGCTGAAAACACTGACAATCACTGCACAAAGGTGAACTCTTGCTCTCAGGCTCTCTAATGACTCCCTCCATAGACTGGAATAGATGGCAGCTGCAGGTGAGGTGGCAGAAGTGATCTGTCACTGGTGAGAGAGGTTCTCCCAATGAGGTGGCACTGGACATGGATTTAAAAACTTGTAACCTAAAGAGAAGTGTAAATGTATTAAAAATGCAGTTCCCAACATTTTCTTTTCTCTGAGACTCACTATGTGCAACATTGGATCCTTCACACCACTTCTGCAGCTGTCATCAATCCAGAAACATTGCAGCAGACTCACAACACACCACACCTACCTGGTGTGGTGTCCGGACGTCGGGAAACCCGAGCCAGAAGCGACAAAATTCAAAAATAGGCTGTCAACTACTGGCAACTACCTGTTAATAGGCAGGTAATTGCCTTTAATCCTCTTCCCGCCACTAGGTGTCGGGTCCATTCGCAAATTGGGGACCCGAGACTTGGGAAAATTGTTTGGAGGCGGGTTGATAGCGGGATCGCAACCTGCCGTCAATCAAACCGATTTTAACCTTTGACCCACCTCCAAACCCGCCCTCTGAGCACCGGCAAAATCCAACGTCAATACCATTGCACTCTGCATGTTGAAATCCCTACTGAAGGATCAATGACTGCGACGTAATGACTCCAACTTTACTGAGTGGTAATCCACCAGCAATTATTGGGAACAAATACAGCACTTATTTTATAGGTTAATAACTAATGAATGAATGAAAATTGAAGTACACAAAAAAACAATGATTACACTGTACAACACATGTACAGAAAGATGATATTTGTGAAAACCAGGGAAAAGGCATTATCGAACAGTGTTCAATTATCATACAATGACATGGCTTACAGTGATTTCCAGGTTACCGTCTCCAAGCCACATAAAGCAGGAAGGCCCCAAATCTGTGCTGACGTGGCTGATCTCAGTTGGGGCATTTGTGAGGATGTTACAATTGACTTCAGTGCCACGATTAAGGAGGGAAAAATGATCAGGGTACCTGCCATCAGTTGCTATACAGATACCCCTGGAGAATTGGGTGTGTGGCTACTGGATGAGGGCAGGGTTGGGGTCAGCTGAAATGGTCTCCAACAGTTGGATAGCCTGCTAACAATCACCGTGAAAGCTCACATATTCATAATGGCCAATTTAGTGAGCTACCAGTGGCCAATCTGTAGGACTGCACCCAGTAAAGGGTCAACATTTTAGAGTGATGGGTAAAGAGAGAATAATAAAAAAGCCAAATTTTGTCTTTTAACGAAACATTACAGCTGATAGAGTGATAGAGTTGCAGTTTTACTGGCAGTTAGTTGCTCCATGTTGTCCAACAATATACGTGTTCATGCAGTAAGCTAACAGAGCACCGCCTTCGATCTCCCCATGGCCAGGCACTTCACTACCATCAGCCGCAGGAAAGAGTCAACTACGTTACATCAGCATCCTTCACCCAGATGCCTTGTGGGATCTGCTACCCAAGACACTGCGACAGCTGAAGACTTGCCACCTGATTGAGAATCTCCGAAAACTTGTGTGTAGCATATGGAGGTAAGCTGGACATGCAAGCTGAAGCAAAACTCCTGTCTCCAAGCAACCGGCCTGTTTGGACGTTGCTTCAGTCATCAGCAAACTCCAGTGGCCAGAAAATAAAGTCACAAATCCTGCTTTTAAACACGCAAGTTTCACTTTTGCCCATGCTGTGGAATCTGTCAGGTAATATTAACCGGGAAAGATGGGGGCGGGGCGGGGCTGTGTATTCAGGAACTTAAGGTAATACGGAGCTGTCGCTTCTCGAAAAAAATGCAGCACTTAATGCACACGCATATAGGTAAACACACACAAACACACAAAGCTCTGTGTGTAATTCTTATTCCAATTTATTCTGTACACTGGAAATTTGAATCTGTTGCGAGTAGCCATTTGTTGTCGTGGCCAATTCAGTAACAGCCTTTGTCACCAGATGATGATGTCAGACTTCAAGCTGCTGTCATCAGAAGCAAGTTGTGAACATCAATAAATGGAGGTTTCTTTAATGAGCAGATTTCATTAACAAAAGCCATCATGCAGTCTAGTCAGACAGTGTGTGTGTGTGTGTGTGGTGGGGCAGGCGGGGGAGGAGGATTAGGAAGCATAGAACTCCTCGGTTTCCATGAAAATTCAGTCAAAAGCAATCAATTCAGCATTATAATCTGGTGTAAAAAGGCTGTTAATAATCTCTGCAAAGCAGCAAATCACTGCAAGCGAAAAATTTTCACTTTAAAACTGTGTAGATGAAATCATTACTAAATGAATTAGTGATAGAAATCAGATACTGGAGGAGTGTTTTATGTATTAGATCAAAGCTGTTTGAAGGCAAGAATTTTTTTCCAATATGAAATTAGCTGACATGACACACATGCTTGTTCCTCAGTAGCTTTGCTGACATTCCCATCGTTCAGTTCCATCTGGATATCTGTTCATTTTTCAATGACACATGTAGAGCTTGTGGGTAAAAAAAAGCGGGCCATGATCACATTATTTTGGTTTAAAATTATTTCTTCTCATCTAGCTGTAGCGTATGAAAGCTGGGTAACACAACATTGTCCATTTTTGTGAACTATGCTTATTGACCAATCCTGATCTCGCAACAATGACGCAGGGGGTCTCTGGACATTGGTTCTTGTTGGGGCAGGTCAGCACTGGGGGAAAGACATTTATGCTCAATGTGGGGTGCTGGGGACTGGAATGGTGAAATACAGCAGGGGGAAAAGATACTGGTACTTGAAGCAGTGAGTCGGAAACCCATGGGTCCTCAGGCAGGTGGAAGCAGGAACCCCAAAAGGTGGCACAAGGCAGGGAGAAAGGCAAGAGCACTTTGGGTGGGCTGGTGAGAGACAATAGGAGGGAGCAGGGAAAGGTGATAGAAGCAATGAAAAGTGATAGGAGGGAGTGAAGAAAGGCATGATGGGGTTGGCGAGAAACTAGACAGGAAGGGAGATGGCACATGGGCTTGGGTGGGTGGGACTGGGAACAGGGGAGGGGGAAGAGTGGTGAGTGAGAATCCTTTCTCCCTCCCTCCCCAGAAGATTAAAAAATCTTAAGGGCATCCCAACCTATGGTAGAAAGCACATTTTTTATTTAAGTGTCAAAGAGTGCCATTTGAAACAAGGTTTTCTGCCATATTGTGGGAATCTGAAGGCTGTGGGTTCAAGTCCCACTCCAGATATTTGAGCACAAAAATCTAGGCTGACACTCCAGTGCATTGCTGAGGGAGTGCTGCACTGTCGGATGAGACGTTAAACCGAGGCCCCGTCTGCTCTCTCAGGTGGATGCAAAAGATCCCATGGCACTATTTCAAAGAAGAGCAGGGGAGTTATCCCAATATTTATCCCTCAACCAACATCACTAAAACAGATTATCTGGTCATTATCACATTGCCGTTTGTGGGAGCGTGCTGTGTGCAAATTGGCTGCCATGTTTCTTACATTACAACAGTGATTACACCTCAAAACAAAAAGTTCTTCATTGGCTGTAAAGCACTTTGGGACGTCCGGTGGTCGTGAAAGGCGCTATATAAATGCAAGTCTTTCTTTTTAAAGTTCTACAGAAGGGAACCCAGTCCCTGCACTAACAAACTTCAGATTAGATTCCTGCTGTGTAGAACATAGAAACATAGAAACATAGAATCTAGGAGCAGGAGTAGGCCATTCGGCCCGTCGAGCCTGCTCCGCCATTCAATACGATCATGGCTGATCATCCAAATCCAGTACCCTGTCCCTGCTTTAATCCCCACAGTACACATATCCCACCCTACCCCCGTAACCCCACGTATTTAATTCCCCCTAACATATCCCATCCTATCTCCATAACCCCACATATTTAATCCCCCCTAACACTAAGGGTCAATTTATCATAGCCAAATCAACCTAACCCACACATTTTTGGACTGTGGGAGGAAACCGGAGCACCCGGAGGAAACCCACGCAGACACGGGGAGAATGTGCAAACTCCACACAGACAGTCACCTGAGGTCAGATTCGAACCCGGGTCTCTGGCGCTGTGAGGCACCAGTGCTAACCACTATGCCACCGTGTTGCCCAATAAGAAGAACCAGCTTTAAATTTGTGGAGTGCTCTTGTGGGGTTCAGCCCAGTTGGGGTAGGTTCCGGTTCCGCTCCCAGCGGCAGCCGCTCTGTCAAAGGGATTTTCCCTTGATTGGCTTTGTTAAGCCCGCCCCGCAGGCTTCCCGGCCAATTAACAGGAAGCGAGTCTGATGACATCATTTGATGACGCGTCATCAGCCGTTTTCCTGAAAGGGACCACGTCCACATTGAGTTTGACATTTGTTCTGTCAGTGTTTGACAGCATTGAGGTGCTGCAAACACTGACAAGCACTGCACAAAGGTGAATGCTTGCACCCAGGCTCTCCAATGACTCCCTCCATATGATTATGCAGGGAGTCACAGCACGCAGAGAGGTTCTCTTCCCTTCCAAGGGCAGAAGAGACCTTCCCAGAACACCAACTTACCTTGCAACTCCACCCAACCCTCTCTATCTACTTTATCACTTCCCCATCTCACTAGCCACCCCTCATACTCACCCTCATCCTACTGCAAGCATACCAACTAACACCACACAAGGGTAGGCACTTGAGAGGTTTAGCCAATGTCCATGTGAAGTTTCTGGTAATGTGTTGTCATACAGCGAAATCTCTTTTTCCAAAAGTGCCCCTTATTGGACAGGGTGAGCGCACCTTGAGAAGTGTCATACTGAGTTCCAATGATTATTCAGTCATAACTCAGCTCCCGCCCCCTCCCTCCGCTATAGTGATGAGTGTGCATGGAATGTCTTGGACATTAAAGGGATGCTTCACGGTGCTGGTGTGGGATGGCGTCAACCTGGCGCACCATGTGGCAGCCAGGGTTTACAGCATCAACTGAAGTAAATCTGGCCATGGTGATGCCATCGCTGGCCTCCCAGGCAGCAATGTTGACAGGGGCTGATGCCCTGTGTCCTGTGCAGCATCAGGTGATGGCGGAGAAGGTTGGTGATGTTGTTGGTGTTCTTGGTGATATTGGTGTTGGGGCTGATCGTGGAAGGATCCCACTTTCCAGCTCTTGGTCCGTAGCCCTGTAGGTTACGGCACTTCAAGTGCATATCCAAGTATTTTTTAAATGTGATGAGGGTTCCTGTGTCCCTGACGACCATGTGTGTGGGAAATGTATCCAGCTGCAGCTACTGACGGACCGCATTACGGCGCTGGAGCTGCGGCTGGATGCATATTGGAGCATTTGCGATGCTGAGAACGTCGTGAATAACACGTTTAGTGAGTTGGTCACACCGCAGGTAAAGGGTGTACAGGCAGGAAGTGAATGGGTGACCACCAGGCAGAGTAAGAGGTACAGGCAGGTAGTGCAGGGGTCCCCTGTGGCCATCCCCCTCTCAAACAGATATACCACTTTGGATGCTGTTGGGGGGGATGACTTATCAGGGGAAGGCGGCAGCAGCCAACTTCCTGGCACCATGGGTGGCTCTGCTGCACAGGCTGGGAGGAAAAAGTGTGGAAGAGCAATAGTGATAGGGGATTCAATTGTAAGGGGAATAGATAGGCGTTTCTGCGGCCGCAATCGAGACTCCAGGATGGTGTGTTGCCTCCCTGGTGCAAGGGTCAAGGACGTCTCGGAGCGGCTACAGAACACTTTGGAGGGGGAGGGCGAACAGCCAGTTGTCGTGGTGCACATAGGCATCAACGATATAGGTAAAAAACGGGATGAGGTCCTAAAAGCAGAATATAGGGAGTTAGGAGGTAAATTAAAAAAGAGGACCTCAAAGGTAGTAATCTCAGGATTGCTACCAGTGCCACGTGCTAGTCAGAGTAGAAATAGGAGGATATTTCAAATGAATACGTGGCTAGAGGAATGGTGCAAGGGGGAGGGATTCAAATTCCTTGGACATTGGAACCGGTTCTGGGGGAGGTGGGACCAGTACAAACGGGACGGTCTGCACCTGGGCAGGGCCGGGACCGATGTCCTAGGGGGAGTGTTTGCTCGTGCTGTTGGGGAGGGTTTAAACTAAAGTGGCAGGGGGTTGAGAACCTGAGCAGGGAGACAGAGGAAAGGGAAATAAGGATAAAAGCTAAAGACAGGAAGGAGAAAAACAAAAGTAGAAGACAAAGAACTCAACGGTTTAAATCAAACATGGTCACAGTAAATAATAATTCATATAGGTCTGAGAGCGTTAAAAAAACAAGCCTGAAGGCTTTGTATCTTAATGCAAGGAGCATTCGGAACAAGGTGGATGAATTAGCTGCGCAAATAGAGGTAAATGAATACGATTTGATTGGGATTACAGAAACATGGCTCCAGGGTGGCCAAGGCTGGGAACTCAACATCCAGGGTTATTCAATATTTAGGAAAGATAGGCAAAAAAGAAAGGGAGGTGGGGTAGCATTGCTGGTTAAAGAGGGGATTAACACAATTGAAAGGAAGGATATTAGCTCTGATGATGCGGAATCTGTATGGGTAGAACTGAGAAATAACAAGGGGCAGAAAACATGAGTGGGAGTGGTATATAGATCTCCAAACAGTAATACGGAGGTTGGGGACGGCATTAAAAGGGAAATCAGAGAAGCATGCAGTAAGGGCATAGCAGTCATCATGGGTGACTTTAATTTACATATAGATTGGGCTAACCAAATTAGTAAAAATACTGTGGAGGAGGAATTCCTAGAATGTTTACGAGATGGTTTTCTGGAACAATATGTCGAGGAACCAACCAGAGATCAGGCCATCTTAGACTGGGTATTATGCAACGAGAAAGGATTAATTAGCAATCTTGTTGTACGAGGCCCCTTGGGTCAGAGTGATCATAATATGATAGAATTCTTCATTAGGATGGAGAGTGAAGTAGTTGAATCAGAGACTAGGGTCCTGAATTTAAATAAAGGAAACTACGATGGTTTGAGGCGCGAATTGGGTAGGATTAATTGGGGAATGTCACTCAAGGGGTTGACGGTGGATACGCAATGGCAAACATTCAAAGACTGCATGGATGAACTACAGAATTTGTACATCCCAGTGTGGCTTAAGAATAAAACAAAAAGGGTGACTCAACCGTGGCTAACAAGGGAAATTAGGGATAGCATAAGATCCAAGGAGAGGGCATATAAATTGGCCAGAAAAAGCGGTAGCCCTGAGGATTGGGAGCAGTTTAGGATTCAACAAAGGAGGACAAAGGGATTAATTAAGAAGGGGAAAATAGAATATGAAAGTAAGCTTGCTGGGAACATAAAAACTGACTGTAAGAGCTTTTATAGATATGTGAAGAGAAAAAGATTAGTGAAATCAAGTGTAGGTCCCTTGCAGTCAGAAGCGGGGGAAGTTATAATGGGGAACAAAGAAATGGCAGCCCAATTAAATGCATATTTTGGTTCTGTCTTCACAAAGGAGGACACAAATAACCTCCCAGAGATGTTGGAGAACATACGGTCTGATGAAAGGGAGGAACTGAAAGAAAGCAGTATTTGCAGGGAAATGGTGTTAGGGAAATTGACGGGATTGAAGGCCGATAAATCCCCAGGGCCTGATAATCTACATCCTAGGGTACTTAAGGAAGTGGCCCTAGAAATAGTAGATGCATTGCTGATCATCTTCCAACATTCGATGGAATCTGGAACTGTACCCATGGATTGGAGGGTAGCTAATGTTACCCCACTATTCAAAAAGGGTGGTAGAGAGAAAGCGGGGAATTACAGACCGGTAAGCCTGACATCGGTAGTGGGGAAAATGCTAGAGTCCATTATAAAGGATGTAATAGCTGAGCATTTGAAAAACAGTGACAGGATCGGACAAAGTCAACATGGATTTACAAAAGGTAAATCGTGCTTGACTAATCTACTGGAATTTTTTGAGGATGTAACTGGGAAAATAGATAAGGGAGAACCAGTAGATGTGGTGTATTTGGACTTTCAAAAGGCTTTCGATATGGTCCCGCATAAGAGATTAGCGGGTAAAGTTAAGGCACATGGGATTGGGGGCAAGGTATTGACTTGGATAGAGAACTGGTTGGCGGACAGAAAGCAGAGAGTAGGAATTAATGGGTCTTTTTCCGAGTGGCAAGCAGTGACTAGTGGGGTACCACAGGGATCGG
This sequence comes from Squalus acanthias, assembly GCA_030390025.1. Lineage (NCBI taxonomy): Eukaryota > Metazoa > Chordata > Chondrichthyes > Squaliformes > Squalidae > Squalus > Squalus acanthias. The sequence goes on along the minus strand of CM059425.1, from coordinate 110,025,906 downwards.
TCCTTGGACCCCAGCTATTCACAATATACATTAATGATCTAGATAAGGGAATTAAATGTAATATCTCCAAGTTTGCAGATGACACAAAGCTGGGTGGGAGTGTGTGCAGCGAGGAGAATAGCGAGAAACTCCAGGATGATCTGGACAGGTTGGGTGAGTGGGCAGAAGCGTGGCAGATGCAATATAACGTGGATAAGTGCGAGGTTATCCACTTTGGTGTCAAAAACAGAAAGGCAGACTATTATCTGAATGGCAATAGATTGGGAGAAGGGGAAGTGCAACGAGACCTGGGTGTCCTTGTGCACCAGTCGCTGAAAGTAAGCATGCAGGTGCAGCAGGCGGTGAAGAAGGCAAATGGTATGTTGGCCTTCATAGCGAAAGGGTTTGAGTATCGGAACAGGGATGTCCTGCTGCAGTTGTACAGGGCCTTGGTGAGACCACACCTTGAGTACTGTGTGCAGTTTTGGTCGCCTTATCTGAGGAAGGATGTTCTTGCCATGGAAGGAGTTCAGCGAAGATTCACAAGGCTGATACCTGGGATGGCAGGAATGACATATGAGGAGAGATTGGGTCGATTGGGCTTATACTCACTGGAGTATAGAAGAATGAGAGGGGATCTCATCGAAACATATAAAATTCTGACAGGTCTGGACAAACTAGATGCAGGAAGAATGTTCCCGATGGTCGGAGAGTCCAGAACCAGGGGTCATAATCTAAGGATAACGGGTAAACCATTTAGGACAGAAATGAGGAAGAATTTCTTCACCCAGAGAGTGGTGAACCTGTGGAATTCTCTACCACAGAAGGTAGTTGAGGCGAAGTCATTAAATATATTCAAGGATGAGTTAGATATATTTCTTAAAGCTAAAGGTATCAAGGGATATGGGGAGAAGGCAGGTACAGGGTACTGAGTTTAGATGATCAGCCATGATCTCATCGAATGGCGGAGCAGGCTCGAGGGGCCGAATGGCCTACTCCTGCTCCTATCTTCTATGTTTCTATGTTTCTATGTTTCTGCCTCCACCATCCTTTCAGGCAGTGAGTTCCAGATCCCCACCACCCTCTGGGTGGAAAAAGTTCTCCTCAACTCACCTCTATTCCTTCTACCAATTACTTTAAATCTGTGCCCCCTGGTTATTGACCCCTCTGCTAAGGGAAATAGGTCCTTCCCATCCACTCTATCTAGGCCCCTCATAATTTTATACATCTCAATTAAGTCTCCCCTCAGCCTCCTCTGTTCCAAAAGAAAACCCCAGCCTATCAGGAACAATCAATGGGGGGAGAGTATAAAACAAAGGTAAACCGAAACATGCCCAAGCATGACAGCCGGGATTTACAGGTATTGCATAAGAAAAATATCGCAACAGCATCATAGGAAGTGTTATATATTACTTAGAGGAAGTGCATGTGATACACAAGACTGATATGAAATTATGATGTGGAGATGCCGGTGTTGGACTGGGGTGGACAAATGTGAGAAGTCGCACAACACCAGGTTATAGTCCAACAGCTTTATTTGAAATCACAAGCTTTCGGAGCACTGCTCCTTCGTCAGGTGAAGTGAAGAGATGCATATAGGCACAGCATATATAGTCAGATATGAAATTAGATCTAGATATATCTGTATAAATGTTATTTCATTGCAGTTTCCTCAATATTGTCATCAATTACTCTTAACATTTTTCACTAGGCCTCTCCTGAAGGGATTAACTCATGCTGGGTGAGGTTTGTGGGTGCTAGCTAGTCTACTAACTCGACCGAGTGGCTATTCTTCATACGTCAGCCTAGACAGCACATGCTGACATCCTGTTCAACTGTGGGGACCACCACAGCTGAGCCTGATCTCACCCAACACCCACAAAATACATACTTCCCAGTCGAGCTCAGTGGGATCCGGAACTCAGGCTGATTTTCCCCCTCCCGAGCTCAGGACTGTCGCTACCATCATGTCTGCTGAGATCAGCTCACTCAGCACAGACACTTCAAATTTAATTTGTGCTTTGTGCAATTTTACTAATCTTGGAGCAAGAGTTCCTCTAAGTTGTTATATGTATATGTGTTTGTGAAGATTTCTTCTGTTCAATGGGACGAGAGGAATTCTTGCCCCCACACTGTGGGCTGGATTTTCTCAATGGGAAGCTTTTAGAGGCGGGACTGCTGCTTGCCGGCTTTCATTCCCACCTCCATCAGCTTCTGGCCAACCAGCGGGATCTTCCCCTGATTGACCTTGTTAAGCCCGCCCGGCAGGCTCAGCAGGCCAATTAGGGGGAAGTCAGTGACAGAGCACGTCAACGTATGACGTGTCATCTGTCAAGAACTTTTGAAAGAAGCAATGTCATCATTTGACTGCTCTCTGAAGCTATCAAACACTGACATTCTGTGTAGTTTGATGAGTCCTTGTGTTCAGGACTCTTCAAACCTTTCAACTTTGCAGAAATCACCTGGCTGTTCGTTCGGAGGATCCAACAGCCAGTCTGTGATCTCTACAATGGAGATGTCGGGGACTCTGGCTCCACAGCGGCTGAAGGCCGTAGGCAGAAACAAAGGTAAGTGAACATTTTCTAACACTTTACACTCACCTTACATACTTACCACTCCACACTTGCACCCATCACTCACCTCTACATCACACTTTCAGACCCCTCCGACCCCCGCAGACCTCCTACTCGCCTCCTGCACCCCGGCGGGGAACTGAGAGCCCACAAAACAATGCACTGACCCATTGTGCTACCTAGTCCTCAAAATTATTTTTAAAAATCATGAGTTTAATATTGAAATAATGTACAGATTTTGTAGGCCTGATGGGACAAATGGCCTTTTATTGTTCCAACCCTAATGATTTCTTATTTTATGACAGCTAACGGCTTTACACAGTGGGGATATGCATTATGCATGATGAAAGTTATTTTTATGATAGGTTCAAGCCTTGAGGCCTGTGATTGGAGTGCAACTTCTTAGATACATCACAGTGCCTCAAACCATTAGAGAGGGGGTGCAGATCCATCCAATTACTTCCTACTGCTATGAAAACAAGTCAGCTTTTGTCAGACTGCAGCTGTCTGAATAGTCGACAGAGCTTCATTAATCAATAAAAGTGAATTGCTGTATTTTAAATATTTTACAGCACATTGAAATGGCTAAAGTACTTTGAGTCACTGTGGTAATAAATACCTGTGAGGAGTTTCAGTTGACGCTCTTATTCAAATTCCAGGCTGATAATCATTTTCTGCAACAGACGTACATGCTTCAGTCTAGATTATTACCAACCACTTCAGAAGAGAATCATGAAAGAGCGTTTTTCTCCTGCAGTCATTTCTAGCAGGTATCATTCATTGTAAAGCCTCTTTGAACATTCTGACAGAGGTCAAGTAAATTCTGTGGAGGATTTTGAATGACATCAACCTGATGTTAACGGTATTTAAGTTTTCAGCTTGCAACAAGGCAGCGGCATTCCCAAGAATTTCAGTCTCCTCTTCCCAAAATCTGTGTTTACCATAAATTCCTTCCCCCTTCTCTCATTCTATGGTATATATTTGTAGCTCCTTACACCATTTATTTGAAATTTCTGCTGGATTCCTATCTAAGAAACCATGTGGCAAATCTAGGCGCTTATATTCATTGAAGCCATTGGCCGGAATTTTCCCCAGGTTGGCGGGTGGGAATCCCGGAAGGCCGGGTTTCCCACGGACCCTGCCGACATTAACGGCAGGGCCTGATTTGAAATGTGAGGCCTCGGATTCCCGCCCGCAGCCAGCCAGATTGAGAGGCTGGCTGGCTGCGGGCGGGTAGACCTCAGAAGCGAGGGGCCGGTCCAGGAGAGGGATCGCGGGAGGAGGATCGGCAATTGGCAGGGGTCGGGGATCGGGAAGAGGGAAGGGGAAGAGAGCATCGGCAGGGGTTGGGGATCAGCCGGGGGAGGTCGGCCGGGGATCGATGGTGAGGAGGAAGGGAAGAGAGAGGATTGTGGCCGGCCTTATCACCATCGTTGGGCGGGGGTAGGTGGAGGCCTGCGGGGGGTAATCAAAGGCCTCGTGGTGGGGTCTCCGATTGCGGGGGATGGGTATCGTCGGGAGGTAGGTATGAAGCCACTTACCTCCTGGATCCACCAGTCCCTGCCTCGATTTAACTGCCGGGTTTCAAAACTTGTGTGAAACCCGTCCACAGGCAGTTAAACACAAAATGGAGGGGAAAAAAGAGGCTTCCAGCCTCATTATAATATTTAAATGAGGTAACACCCCCTGGGAGTGGGTTGGTCGCCTTCCCCCCACCCCGCCCTCGTCCCGCCTCTGGTAAAACCGGAGGTGGGCAGGCTCGAGATGGGATCAGGTCGTGAATCCCATTTTTAACACTTTAATTGCCCCCACGCTCCAAACCCACCCGTTTTTTTAGGGGAAAATTCTGGCCATTGTCTTCAGTCCCCGCCACAAACTCCGTTCCCTAGACACAGACTCCATTCCTCTCCCTGGCAACTGTCTGAGGCTGAACCACACTGTTCACAATCATGGTGTCATATTTGACCCCGAGATGAGCTTCTGACCACATACCCGCACCATCACCAAGACCGCCCATTTCCACCTCTGAAACATCGCCCGTCTCCACCCTTGCCTCAGCTCATCTGCTGCTGAAACCCTCATCCATGCCTTTGTTATCTCTAGACTTGACTATTCCAACGCACTCCTGGCCGGCCTCCCACTTTCTACTCTCTGTAAACTTGAGGTCCACCAAAACTCTGCTGCCCATGTCCTAACTCGCACCAAGTTCCATTCACCCATCAACCCTGTGCACGCTGACCTACATTGGCTCCCAGTTAAGCAACGCCTCAATTTTAAAATTCCCTTCCTTGTTTTCAAATCCGTCTATGGCTTCACTCCTCCCTATCTCTGTAATGTCCTCCAGCCCTACAACCAGCTGTGGCTCAGTTGGTAGCGCCCTCGTCTGAGGCAGAAGTTTGTGGGTTCAAGTCCCGCTCCAGAGACTTGAGCACAAAATTCTAGGCTGACACTCCAGTGCAGTACTGAGGGAGTGCTGCACCGTCTTTCAGATGAGACGTTAAACCGAGGCCCTGTCTGCTCTCTCAGGTGGGCATAAAAGATCCCATGGCACTATTTTGAAGAAGAGCAGGGGAGTTATCCCTGGTGTTTTGGCCAATATTTATCCCTCAATCTGCATCACTAAAACAGATCATCTGCTCATTATCACATTGCTGTTTGTGGGAGCTTGCTGTGTGAAAATTGGCTGCTGCGTTTCCCACATTACAACAGTGACTACACTTCAAAAAAAGCACTTCATTGGCTGTAAAGCACTTTGGGATGTCCGGTGGTCATGAAAGGCGCTGTACAAATGCAAGTCTTTCTTTTTCTTTAACCATCCAAGATTTCTGCGCTCCTCCAATTCTGGCCTCTTGAGCACCCCGATTTCAATCGCTCCGACATTGGCGGCCGGGTCTTCAGCTGCCGAGGCCCGAAGCTCTGGAATTCTCTCTCTAAGCCTCTCTTTCCTCCTTTAAGACGCCTCTTGAAACCTACCTCTTTGACCAAGCTTTTGGTCATCTGCCCAAATAGCTCCTTATGTGGTTTGGTGTCAAATTTTGTTTGATAATGCTCTTGTGAAGTGCCTTGGAACATTTTACAACATTAAAGGTGCTATATAAATACAAGTTGTTGCTGTTCCTTTCTGATTGGTGAATAATAAAAGCAGAAAATAGCCAATAATATTATGAAGACATATCACCCAGTCGTATTCCACCAACATTCTACCCAATCGCATCCCAACAATAAGATGCTGATACTCAGCTGCAATGACAATTCATCAGCCACTCCACTATATATCCTTAACAGTAAAATTCATCACATGACAAAGAATTCACGAAAAAAAAATCCCAAAATAAGCTTGGCCGCAACAATACATATTGCTCCCCCACCCCCGGCCTCTTAATATCCTGGACTTCAGGCACACCTTGCCAGCTCTGCGTGCTTCACAGTCTCTACCTGACCAGCTGACTCCCCATGTGATGCAAGGGTATGCTGTAAACAAAGAAAATGCACATGTGCAGGAGTCCATCTTGGATGTAAAAGACGACAATTCTCAGGAGCCCCCAATTGGCGCTCCATCCGGGTCTCCCGAATCGTTGTTTAAAGGCCCACTTGCTGAGAAGAGAAAGAGAATGCAAGAGGAAGTAAGAAAAAGAAGTAAAGGAGCACAATATGGAAACAAAAGTCAAAGAGAGCGGGAAAAAAGAGAGGGAGAGGATTAGAAAGAGAGAGTGTTAAAAAGAGGGGGTTAAAAGAGGCTCAGAGAGGGGAAACAGAGAGAAAAAGAGAGAGAGAGAGAGAAACAGAGAGAAAATGCAGCAATCTGATTTTCTCAGTTTGCCTTCACTGTCGAGGCTAATTAAATGGCTTACTATGTTCCCCAACTATGGCAGCAATGAATGCTCTAGTTTATTGTGCTGGAGTAGGGGCCAGATAATGGAGATTCCCCCAGTCAAATGTATTATGCTCTGGAATGTATGCCATACCCATTCATAGATAGGAATGGAGTATCCATAAGCTGCTGGTCATAGATTAAGACCACCTTCATTGCTGTTTTGGTTTGCGCTTATTAGAAGAATGTGGATGTTCACTGTGCACTGTCTCGACTATTCACAATGTTTGATCATATTCAAGATGAGGGCAAGTATAGCAGAGGGAGGGAAGGGGACAGTACATTCAAAATAAATGATTCCTTCCATTTACATATTGTGAACAACTCATTAAAAAATCTCCAACCTGGTAGGAAATATTTATAGTTTTAACTTGCTTCCCTCTTCGTCCCTGAAAGATATGATTCTGCTTCTCCCCGAAGTGCATGAGACAGAAGCTTCACTGGAAATCACACCGAACAACATGTGGTCAAGTTAAGGATACTGACCTGGAAGTATCCAGTAACAGTAGGGCGGGGGCGAGTAATGAATTTTGACAGTCCTAAAGATGTTGCAGACGCAAATGGGTAAGATCCCTCACTGATGGGTCATTGAAGGCAAAATCAGCAGTTTCGCTGCAGAAGGGGAACCCAAAATTATGTTTCCTACATTACAACAGTGACTTCACTTCAAAAGTACTTCATTTGCTGTAAAGTGCTTTGGGACGTCCGATGGTCGTGAAAGGTGCTATATAAATTCAAATCTTTCTTTAAAATAATGAATCCCCAAGGATGGGGAGAGGAGCAAAGGTGGGCAATGGGAAACAGGTTAAATCTCTGAACAATTTCCACTAGTTTGGAAATGCTTATGATTTATTCACAATATCTATATGGGATGAATACCTTATAGTGAAAGTATCACCACCTCTACTTTCTCCTTTAATGTAAATTAAAACAGGAACTCAATTACTCTTTGAATGCTGCAATAACACTTATGCACCAAAATTTATTATAAATTATAATAATTTTTTTGAGAAAGACTTATTTCACAAATAGCGTGGAACAAAAGGCATTTCATGGTTTTATACATGTATTTTCTGTCAGTCAACAAAGTGTGTGAAAAGGTTGCAGTAAGTTTAATTCTCACATTGACGATTTTCACTTATTTTAGGAATGGACTGAAATATACCTCAACATTCTATTACTGAACATTAGAATATTGAAGAAACCAAGTTTATTGGGCACTATAGGAAGAAATAGTTGTGCATATGTTCAAAGCTTAAAAAGCCCTTTATTACTCAAAGGATGGAAACTACAGGATTCAAAACCATGAAGATACCCACAAGATGAGGCTTAGGAAATCATGTTGGAGATCCTTTAAAAGATAAAAGATACATGAAATTAAAAAAAGGAAACACGCAAATTATTTTTCACGTCAATTAAGTCTTTGATCTTTTTCTTTGCACTGTATTCATGATCAGAATTTGGGAGCTGCTGTTTGTATCAGATTAAATAATGAATACCAAGGGGGGAAATAAAAATATAATTGATCTAGGCATAGTTTGGAAAACCTAATTATAAAACTTTGCAGCAAGAAACAAAACAAAACTTTCATACGGAGAAATATTTAACAAAACATGAGGAGGAAAAAATATTCTGATATCAAACACAGCTACTTTGACATGAACCTCAAAAGGTCCGGCTTCAGAAAGAAAACTTCCCAAAATATAGAAATGAAGTGATCTCAAGTTTTAGACGAGAAATCTGTGATAATGAGACCACACAGAGTCAGTCTTTCCCAGCATATAACAAACCTGCTAATTGTGCAGTAATGTTGTAATTAGTTGTGTGTGTAATAGGATTATGAGTCCAAATCTTATCCCAGCATTTCAGCATAGATTGTGAAGAGAGCTTAATGGACTTATTTTTAATCAACTGGAAGATGGCTTTCATACAGAAAGAAGCAATGGTAGCTTTCAACCGAGTGACATTCACCAGCACAAGCACTGCAATGGGTTTTGGGGAATAAACTCTTAGTAATTACTTGGTATCCTGACAGTCATTTCATTGTTTCACTGCAGCCGAATGAATAATATTAAAAATATATAGCCGGGCCACAGGGTGTGGTGCAATGACAAGTGGTAAGGCAGATTTGATTCTCCCATGACACTGAGTTGATGATGTTAGATGCTGTGGGAGGCACTGACTGGAAGCAAGTATTTTCTCACAAAGGATTGAAGACAAAAAGTCATCCACAGGTCACGCTTATGCACCTTCTAGCCTTCAACCGTGAGAGTCATTGTTGGAGGCTTGACAGCAGGTCACCTATCTGCCCTCTCAAGCACATGATGGTAGGGAGACTGTGAAGAAAACGTTAGGATTCATAAATCCTCACTGAAAATCTCAAAAATATAAAATTACTAGACTAGGTCTCAGGTTTTCTACGTTAATATTTAACAAACGGCCTAAAAGACCTTTATGGCTTTTCTTTCATACAGTCTGCATTCCTGAGACATCTAGTCCCAAACAGTGGTGGACAATTAAGCAACCAACGGGAGGAGGAGGCTCCATGAATATCCACATCATCAATGATGGCAGAGCCCAGCACGTGAGTGCAAAAGACAAGGCTGAAGTGTTCGCAAGCATCTCCAGCCAGAAGTGCCGAGTGGATGATCCTTCTCAGCCTCCTCTTGAGGTCCCCACCATCACAGAAGCCAGTCTTCAGCCAATTCAAGTCACTCCATGTGATATCAAGAAATGGCTGAGCGCACTGGATACAGCAAAGGCTGTGGGTCCTGACAACATCCCGGCTATCATGCTGAAGACTTGTGCTCCAGAACTAGCCGTGCCTCTAGCCAAGCTGTTCCAGTACAGCTACAACACTGGCATCTATCCGACAATGTGGAAAATTGCCCAGATATGTCCTGTCCATTAAAAGCAGGACAAATACAGCCTGGTCAATTTCCGCCCCATTACCCTACTCTCAAATCAACAGCAAAGTAACGGAAGGAGTCGACAACTATAGGATCGCTCTTTGAAAGAGTCAGCGCTGGCACGATGGGCCAAATGGCCTCCTCTTGGGCCATACCATTCAATAATTCTATGATAACTTGGGTTAGTTTTACATAAGAACATAAGAACATAAGAAATAGGAGCAGGAGTAGTCCATTCGGCCTCTCGAGCCTGCTCCGCCATTCAATAAGATCATGGCGGATCTGATCTTGGCCTCAACGCTACTTTCCCATCCGCTCCCCATAATACTCGACTCCCCTGCAGCTCAAATATCTGTCTATCTCCGCCTTGAATATATTCAATGTCTCTGCCTACACAGCTCTCTGGGGTAGAGAATTCCAAAGATTCACGACCCTGTGAGAGAAGAAATTCCTCCTCATCTCCGTTTTAAATGGGCGACCCCTTATCCTGAAACTGTGCCCCCTCGTTCTAGATTCGCCCACGAGGGGAAATATCCTCTCTGCATCCACCCTGTCAAGCCCCCTCAGAATGTTATATGTTTCAATACGATCACCTCTCATTCTTCTAAACTCCAAAGAGTATAGGCCCAACCTGCTCAACCTTTCTTCATAAGACAACCCAATCATCTCAGGAATTAACCTAGTGAAACCTCTCTGAACTGCCTCTAATGCAAGTATATCCCTCTTTAAATAAGGAGACCAAAACTGAACGCAATGCGCAAGATGTGGTCTCACCAGCGCCCTGTACAGTTGTAGCAAGACTTCCCTACTTTTATACTCCATCCCCCTTGCAATAAAGGCCAACATTCCATTTGCCTTCCTAATTACTTGCTGTACCTGCATGCTAACTTTTTGTGTTTCATGTACGAGGACCCCCAGATCCTTCTGTACCGCAGCATTTTGTAGTCTCTCTCCATTTAAATAATAATTTGCTTTTTTTATTTTTCCTACCAAAGTGGATAACCTCACATTTTGCCACATTATACTCCATCTGCCAAATTTTTGCCCACTCACTTAACCTATCTATATCCCTCTGCAGACGCTTTGGCCGGAATTTTCCCAGCCCTGGGGAGGCAGGACTGCCTGGAAAATGGCGCGTAGCGACCCGTCTCCTTGAGGCGGGAAGGGGATTAGAGCCAATTAATTGCCTGTTAACAGGTAGTTAAACAGGCAGTTTTGAGGCCTATCCCCATTTTACGCCTGCAACGGCGGGCTTCCCGACGGCTGCGAACCTCGTCAGGGTCAGCGAGGCGAGCAGTGGGTCTGCGGGGGTGAGAAGGGTCGAAATGTCAGCTGTAGAGCTGAGTGATGGGTGCAAGTGTGGACAAGTAAGTATGAGAGGTGAGTGTAAAGTGTTGGAAAAAGTTTCCTTACCTTTGCTTCTTTCTGCAGACTTCAACCTTTGAGGATCCGGAGGTGCCTCATCTCAACAGCAGAGATGACAGAATGGCTGCTGCATTCTCAGATGCAGCAGCCATCTGCTTTCTGCTGAGGAGAGAGGTATTGGTGGGCCTGTGAGCAAAGGGCTCACATTTGAACAGAGATTGTCAGTGTTTGACAGCTTCTCAAACAATTCATCTGTCAAACATTTTTCGACAGATAAAGCGTCATACGCTGACGTCATCTGTCATCGGCTTTCGCTTAATTGGTCGGCAAGCCCGCAGGGCGGGCTTAACAAGGCCAATCAAGGGAAAATAGCGTGGGTTGGTCAGATGTCACTGGGGGCGGTACTGAAACCCGGAAACCAGAAGTCCCGCTTCCAGCGCGTCTCCATTGAGAAAATCCAGCCCTTTGCGTCCTCCTCACAATTTGCTTTCCCACCTCTCTTTGTGTAATCAGCAAATTTGGCTACAGTATACACGGTCCCTTCATCCAAGTCATTGATATAGATTGTAAATAGTTGAGGTCCCAGCACTGATCCCTGCGGCGCCCCACTAGTTACAGTTTGCCAACCGGAAAATGACCCATTTATCCCGACTCTTTGTTTTCTGTTAGTTAGCTAATCCTCTATCCATGCTAATATATTACCCCCAACCCCTTGAGCTCTTATCTTGTGCAGTAACCTTTTATGTAGCACCTTATCGAATGCCTTCTGGAAATCCAAATACACTACATCTATCTACTGGTTCCCCTTTATCCACCCTGCTCGTTACATCCTCAAAGAACTCTAGTAAATTTGTCAAACACGATTTCCCTTTCATAAAACCATGTTGACTCTGCTTGATTGTATTATGATTTTCTAAATGTCCTGCTATTACCTCCTTAATAATGGATTCCAGCATTTTCCCCAATGACAGATATTAGGCTAACTGGCCTATAGTTTCCTGCTTTTTGCCTCCCTCCTTTCTTGAATAGTGATGTTACATTAGCGGTTCCAATCCACTGGGATCTCTCCAGAATCCAGGGAATTTTGGTAGATTACAACCAACGTATCCACTATCTCTGCAGCCACTTCTTTTAAGACCCTAGGATGTAGGCCATCAGGTCCAGGGGACTTGTCAGCCTTTAGTCCCATTAGTTTGCCTAGTACTTTTTCTCTAGTGATAGTGATTGTTTTAAGTTCCTCCCTCCCTATAGCCCCTTGATTATCAATTATTACTGGGATGCTTTTCGTGTCTTCTACCGTGAAGACCGATACAAAATATTTGTTCAAAGTCTCTGCCATTTCCCTGTTTCCCATTATTAATTCCCCAGTCTCATCCTCTAAGGGACCAACGTTTACTTTAGCTACTCTCTTCCCTTTTATAGACCTGTAGAAGCTCTTACTGTCTGTTTTTATATTTTTTGCTAGTTTACTTTCATAATCTATCTTCTCCCTCTTTATTATTCTTTTAGTCATCCTTTGCTGGTTTCTAAAAATTTCCCAATCCTCTGGCCTACCACTAATCTTTGCAACATTGTATGCCTTTTCTTTCAATTTGATATCATCCTTTACTTCCTTAGTTCGCCACGGATGGTTCATCCTTCTCGAAGAGTCTTTCTTTCTCACTGGAAATTTTTAAAACTCACTCTGTACCTGAATAACATTCAGCAGGTAGGGCCCAGCCTCCCACATTGTAGCAGTAGCCCTGAAATTCAATTAACTTGATGTAATATGAATTTCAAACTAAACACTGGGTTGTAATTTGCTGTAGCAGGACATCTAACAGCGTCTGCCATTGGTTCGACTTGCCCTTGCATGCTGAGGTTTCTACATTTTTTGCGAGGCAAGGTGCTGAAAGTATGAGAAGATAACGGGGCAGAGAGAGAAACTGGGCATCTGCAACCTGAGTGAACAGGGGAAGCAACTGTGCATCTCCTTAACCAATCAGATTGAAGGATTGTGAAATTGACAGCACAAGGACGGAGAAGGAAGTGTAAATTAGAGTGGGTGAATTCAGTGTACAGGTACAGAAAGAGAGGGAATGAAAGATTAAATTAAGACAGAGACAAAAAAGAGACAAAAAGGAAAATAACGGCACGCTCGAGGCCTTCCACGACCGGTGGGCACCGGAGGGACTGGAGTGCATCATCACGACCGAAAATGGAATTTTAATTTAATTTGTTAAGTTTCCTTTATACGTTTTTGTTAAGTTACAGTTTTTATTGGTTGTGCCCCTTCAAAAAGGGGGCACATGGTCGACTTTTAATAGGCAATTGCCTATGATAAAGAAAGAGTCAGTAAGGAAAATATAAAAAAAATTAATTTTACATTTGACATTTTTAAAATCTCCAACAAAAATTACATAGAAACATAGAAGACAGGAGCAGGAGTAGGCAATTCGGCCCCTCGAGCCTGCTCCGCCATTCGATGAGATCATGGCTGATCATCCAAACTCAGTACCCTGTACCTGCCTTCTCCCCATATCCCTTGATACCTTTAGCTTTAAGAAATATATCTAACTCATTCTTGAATATATTTAATGACTTGGCCTCAACTACCTTCTGTGGTAGAGAATTCCACAGGTTCACCACTCTCTGGGTGAAGAAATTCTTCCTCATTTCTGTCCTAAATGGCTTACCCGTTATCCTTAGATTATGACCCCTGGTTCTGGACTCTCCGACCATCGGGAATATTCTTCCTGCATCTAGTTTGTCCAGACCTGTCAGAATTTTATATGTTTCGATGAGATCCCCTCTCATTCTTCTATACTCCAGCGAGTATAAGCCCAATCGACCCAATCTCTCCTCATATGTCATTCCTGCCATCCCAGGTATCAGCCTTGTGAATCTTCGCTGAACTCCTTCCATGGCAAGAACATCCTTCCTCAGATAAGGCGACCAAAACTGCACACAGTACTCAAGGTGTGGTCTCACCAAGGCCCTGTACAACTGCAGCAGGACATCCCTGTTCCTATACTCAAACCCTTTCGCTATGAAGGCCAACATACCATTTGCCTTCTTCACCACCTGCATGCTTACTTTCAGCGACTGGTGCACAAGGACACCCAGGTCTCGTTGCACTTCCCCTTCTCCCAATCTATTGCCATTCAGATAATAGTCTGCCTTTCTGTTTTTGACACCAAAGTGGATAACCTCGCACTTATCCACATTATATTGCATCTGCCACGCTTCTGCCCACTCACCCAACCTGTCCAAATCATCCTGGAGTTTCTCGGTATCCTCCTCGCAGCACACACTCCCACCCAGCTTTGTGTCATCTGCAAACTTGGAGATATTACATTTAGTTCCCTTATCTAGATCATTAATGTATATTGTGAATAGCTGGGGTCCAAGGACTGATCCCTGCGGTACCCCACTAGTCACTACTTGCCACTCGGAAAAAGACCCATTAATTCCTACTCTCTGCTTTCTGTCCGCCAACCAGTTCTCTATCCAAGTCAATACCTTGCCCCCAATCCCATGTGCCTTAACTTTACCCGCTAATCTCTTATGCGGGACCTTATCGAAAGCCTTTTGAAAGTCCAAATACACCACATCTACTGGTTCTCCCTTATCTATTTTCCCAGTTACATCCTCAAAAAATTCCAGGAGATTATTCAAGCACGATTTACCTTTTGTAAATCCATGCTGACTTTGTCCGATCCGGTCACTGTTTGAAGGAATGAAATTCCACACGTGTAATAGTTAATTTTCAGTGTCAGAGGTTGATTAACATTTATGACACCATTAAAAGGGTACTTAGATTGAAATGGACAAAGTTTAACTTTGTGGCGAGTTTAGTTCATATCTACCGCACAGATACAGCAACTTCACTCCATTCAATGCATTTCAATGGTGAGGCAGATAGCGGGATGCCGTTTTTGCGAAGCTAACAGTGGAGTGGCGCAACTCGGACAGCAACGTTTAGATTTTTGAGTTTAACCACGCATCTGCCTCTCACCTGAAGTTGCTGAACTATTTGCGCATAAATAATGGCGAGCGCCATTAGCCACACCGTTATTTTGATGGGAAAATCTGGGCCAATCCTTTTTTTTAAATTAAATTGAAGGCCATTGTTAATGGCAATGTGGGCCTGGAAAATAGAAGCCTGGTTACTTTATAGAATTTACAGAATTATCCCTTCGTTGAATTGGTATCAATAGGTGCGATTTACCTCATTTCCTTCAACAATTTGTCATGCTAATTGAGAGGCTGGATTATCAAGCCAGCCATTTTTTTCATCCTTGTGCTGGATAACCTCACATTTCTAGTGTAGTCCACTCAGGATCTCTGCAAGGGATTGAAGCCTTATCCCTGATAAAACTAAAGATCAAGATATCTAACACACTAATTGAGCTTTCATTTGTTTTGTTCCCTGGGGTCTGTTTGAACAGGTTATGGGGCTCTCAGAGTTCCTAACGATTTGTTCAGTGGACCTCAAGTAGACTTTACACCATCCAGTTTCTGGATTGCATCAATGTTGGCAAAAGCACGCCAGTTCCCCGTGTAAGGATGATAGCTAACTAAGGCAGCCCATTTTGCTTTCAATTCAGGATGCAGGAGAGAATTATTTTGTATTTAGCATTTCTTATCGCCACTGATGCAGTAAGTGCTCCTCCTGTGGGTGCACTTGGGAAGTAAAGGAAGGGGCCACACTTTCCAGTAATGAAAATCTTGGTCTCCCTAGAAATCAGAGATTAGAATTCAAATGTGGCTCTTCTATTAAGTGTTTAACGTTGTAACTCCTGGGCACAACTGCGCCAGTCTTTCCTGGGAAATGCTTCCCGATTCTTTACCTGTCTCAACATACATTTTTTGTCTGGCAAAAAAAATCAGTTTAAAAAGAAAAATGCATGGTAAAACTCTGAAGGCATCTAATGTTCTTACTGTGAACTTGTTTTAGGGCTCTTTGTAATCCAAAATTGAATGAAATGGAATCCCTTTATTCAGGTTTAAATCAATACTAATTAGGTTTAAATCAATACTAATTGCCTTGCACCATCATCCCTTTTGTCTTTTAATCACTCCTGCCTTCCATCCTATCACAGACCTTCCCTTTGTTCTTTCCTCCCCTCCTTCCCTTCCCTTGCACTTGCTTAAAAATCTGTTACTTCTCCAACATTTTCCAGTTCTGACAAAGCGTCATCGACCTGAAACGTTGACTGTGTTTCTCTCTCCTCGATGCTGCCTGGCCCGCTGAGTGTTTCCAGCATTTTCTGTTGTTGTTTCTAATTAGAGCAATGTTCAGCCTCCGATAACAAACTCCATGCTCAGACTTGGCCAAGGCAGTCTGCCTCAAACCGGTTGCCTGATTTATACATCATCTAATACCGATTGTTATGGGAATGCTCTAAACTGCATATTGAAACTGGACAAAACACTGAAGCAAAGAGACATTCATAAATCCACAGGTCTTAACAAAGAAGCGCAAATAGATGTTTTTTTGTTCAATCCTGGTTACTCATTTGTCCATTACCTTTCACTGCACACCTCTTGGATATTCTGTTTTTTAGGCCCCCAGTATGTTGTTACCGTTAGGAAAAGAGAATTTTCTCCAGCAGTTGTTTTCATCCCTGTTCTTATTGCTTTCACTGTTATTGCAAGTCTGTGTTTTTATTTGTTTCCTGTGGCTTGAGGTATATTACAGTGCCTAATTCAGTTTGCCTTGTGGTGCTTTGTCATTTTGTATTTAGAAACATCTCATTTTCCCTCCTCTGTCAGGATTCACTACTGTGATGTAGTGTCCATCAACTTTTATTGAATAGGCAGCTTCTCCCATGAGGGACTAAACCAGTGAGTAATTTTCAGATCAGAGTCCTAATATAATGCCTCTACTTGGAAAGGTTTTATACCCTGATTAATCATACTATTGAATGCCTTGAAGAGAGTGATGGTGGTGTACCATAAGAGGATGCTGGAAGTGTTTTCTGGCTGAGTAGATCAGGAAGGAAAATAAGAGAGATTTTTTTTCTCTTCATTAATTGAGGAACTATGGTGAAAGGAATCAAAGGTTAAAAACAGTGCAACAAAAAAAGTAAATCAGGAAGTACTGATTAAATAACACCAAGCTTGGATTTTATAAAATTAGTAGTGAATAGGAAGAAGGAACGACTGAGGAAAGAGCTTAATATTCAAGTGTTTCCCAAAACCTTCTCTGTTTATGGCCAGAGCAGTTTCCATAAGCAGATCCAATATCTTATGAACCAAAACCTGCATCTTTATTCTTTGCAGTGCATGAATTAGCATATTCCAGGTCTAGCAATTAACCTTTAACCAACGTAAATTGCTTAGTAGAGTCCATGGGATGCAGATAATTTTGTGAGGTCCACTCATCATCAATTGATTAGCTCAGTTGCGGGGAGCTCAGTGATTGGAGGAGCAGCCACTGGAGCAGCACTTCTTAAAGGATTTCTGGTCACACTTAATGAGGAGCTGCATTGAAGGGTAACAGATTAGAAAAGCACTTCCAGAGCAATGGAGGACAGAATACAGAAAAGCAAGACTATTATTTGAGGATGTGCTACTCAAGATGATGCTGCAGAAGCTGAGGGATCCTTTCCTATCACTAACAACGTTCAAAGTTTCCGTGTGGAGGTGGCTGGGAGTCAGTGCAGTTTTCTAAATCCATAGATCAAGGGTGCAGAATAGGAAGAGGTTTTCAAGTCTCAAGAAGATTGTCAAAGTAAGGTTACTCAAAATGTGCCTCTTCAAATCGCACGGCCATAGGATAGATGCCACAATTAGTTTACTTTCAACTTAGCACAACCTCACTGAAGCAGCATGCAAAGAAAGTTCTCATGGAACTTTCAACTCTTCACACACTGGGGGCGATTTTGCCAGCCCTGGGGAGGCCGGGGGACTGCTGGAAAAATGGCAGAATTTGGGGGCGGGTGCCCAACCCGCCTCCATGCCATCTTCCAAGGAGGCTTGTAGCCGTCCCGCACCGGGTCCCATCTCCTTGGAGGCGGGAAGGAATTAAAGCCTATTAACTGCCTGTTAACAGGTAGTTAACAGGCAGAAAATCGGATTTTCCCCTTTTTGCCCTCACAAGTGCGGGCTTCCCGAAGGCTCCGAACCCCGCCAGGTCACCGAGGCGAGCAGTGGGTCTGCGGAGGTCGGGGTGCAAAAGTGTGCTGTGAAGGTAAGTGATGGGTGCAAGAGTGGAGAGGTGAGTATCTGAGGTAAGTGCAAAGTGTTAGTAAAAGTGTGCTTACCTTTGTTTCTTCCTGCAGGCTTCAGTCGGTGGGGATGCGGAGAGTCTCGGACCTCCGTGTTGGAGGTGACAGATTGCCGTTGCATTCTCTAGATGCAACAACCATCTCATTTCTGTGAAAGAAAGAAGTTTGATGAGGGCTTGAATTCAAGACCTCATCAAACTACAGAGAATGTCACTGTTTAACAGCTTCACAGAGCTGTCAAACGATGACAATTCATCTGTCAAAAGTTTTTGACAGATGAAACGTCATACGCTGGCGTTCGCTGCAACCGGCTTTCCCTTAATTGGCCTGCTAAACCCACTGGGCGGACTTAACAAGGTCAATCAAGGGAAGATTGCATGGATTGGCCAGAAGTTGATGGAGGTGGGACTGAAACCCGACAAGTGGGAGTCCCGCCTCCAAAAGCTCCCCTTTGAGAAAATCACCCCCACTGACATCTCTGCCCAGATTACTGCAGGGTGGACTTGACTGAAATATGCTTCTAATGTTCGACATAAATTTTTCAAGTTCTGCCCCAAAGTGTGTTGCCAGCACAAGCTACTAGCAGAGATGTATTTTCATGTACTCAAAAGACGGCACCTCTGACAGTGCAGCACTCCCTCAGCACTGCACTGGAGTGTCAGCCTAGATTATTGTGCTCAAGTCCCTGGAGTGGGTCTATGAACCCACAACCTTCTCACTCAGAGGTGAGGGTGCGACCAACTGAGCTAACTGATTTTAAAGTACAGTCACTATTGTTATGCCGGCAGGCGCAAGAGTCAATTTGTGCACAGCAAGGTTTCTCAAACAGCAAATTAATATCACAATCTGTTTTTGGTGGTGTTGTTTGAGGGAGGATTCTTGGCTAGAAACTGCAGGACCCCCTGCTCCTCTTCAAATAATACCGCAATATTTTCTATAACCACCTGACAGACAGAGGTGAAGAGACAATTTTAGGGCTGGGAGGGACTCCGAACTACCATGCTGTCGTATAGTCCCATGCCACCTGTACACTGTGTGAAACCCCTTTTTTTTCACAAACAGGTTGGCGGTAAGACTTGTGTGGCCACATGTATGCCCCGCACCTTAAGAAAACATGCAACCTGGTAAAAGTGAGGTGCTCTCTTGTGCTGCTGCCACTTTTCTGTGAAAAAAGGAATGAAAGAGCTTTCCTGGGAAAATAAACTTCTGCATGATGCATTGGTTCACAGTGGACGGACTTACTTGGGAGATATCACTGTTGATGACTTTTAATGATCCGATGGTGTAGCAATTGAAGGCAGAGCTGTTCCTGCGGCTGACAGTGTCTCAAAGTTTGGCTCAAGGCGATGGCAAAGGTCAGTTCAGTGCTGTGATGACATACATAGACCATCTGGTGGCCAGACATGAAATTAATATGAAAAAAATGCCAGGGGTCTGAACTCAATAGCCTCCGAAAACGGGCGTGGGGATCGTGATGCATGATTAACCCACGCACGCCCGTTCAATATGATGCTGGCAGCATGCCAACTTTGTGCTGCCTACTCATTTCCATGATTGTAGCGTGCAGGAGGAGAGATGTACTGTCTCCACAGGGCCCTCCAGACAAATGCTCAGAAGGCAGTGGGGGCGGATAGCCGTGGCAGTCAATGCCAGGAGTCAAGTCCTGAGGACCTGGATGCTGTTCCGCAAAAAATTCAAGACCTCACTTAAGTGGTCAAGGTCAGTGAATGCATCTTCAAATGTCATATCTCACCAACTGCACCACTAGCCTCAGTCACTGCTCAATTCAACACACCCCCATCACTCACCTACCAGCAATCTCTGTCGATCAGGACTACTACCTAACATTCATAGCTTCACCTCACCCTCACACACTCGGCGCTGCCTCACACCCACATCTCACAGCTTGCACACACTGCCAGCTATTCAACCATGGCAGCCACATAACCCAAACAGATTGCACCACACTCACTGACACACTTTCCTCTCTCTTACAGGACAAGATGGCGCACAACCAGAGGCAGCAGGACCTAAGCAGCGGAGGACAGGCGCACCTGCATGTCCGAGCTCCCATGGAGGAGATGGTGCTCGCCGTCATTGGAGCAGCTGTTGCTGAGGCTGTGACCAGTGGCGAGGCTGAAACCACAGAAGATGACAGTATCCTCATTCCTAATCCTCCTTCTCACATCCCCCTCATCCCACAATCTCTTCTGATTTACAAGCTGCACATGGTGTAAGCATGCACCTCTTGCTTTTCCCCCTCCCCTCACCACAACCCTACCCTTGTGCCTTTCTCCTTTCAGACACCCAAGAACTGCAACCTGGCCAGGCAGTGGTGAAGAGCAACAGGTGGAAGAGCAGGAAGACAGCGATGAAGAAGAAACGCCGTCACTCGGTTTCACACTCGCAGCCACCAGCTCAGATACTGACACTGCGGGTAATTTAGAGGATAGCATAGAGGTGGGATCTGCACATGGTGAGACACTGGGCACGAGTGGCCTGCAGCCAGGGCAGGGGGCAAGGATAGCGCAGGTGCTGTGCCAGCTCGCCGGATGGCTAGGTCACACACGAGTTCTGCTGAAGAGGACTCAGATGAGGACTTTGAAGGGGCAGGCTACAGAAGAAGGCTGATGGGTATGCACAATGAAATGCTTGGTGCATTGGGAAGCCTGCCAGAAAGCCTGTGTGCAATGTCAAGGGGCATGGAGGAGTCTGGCACCAACTTGGCACAGGGCTTTGCACAGAGCTTGGAGCCCATTCTTTCCAGCTTGGAAGTGGTGCCAGACTCCTCCATGCCCCTTGACATTGCACACAGGCTTTCAGGCACACTTGTGGACCCAACCATGATGCAACGTCTGCTGGCCGATGTCTCAGCTTTCACTGCAGCACAAGCAGAAGCCACCCAATGTCTGGGTGCTGCAGAGGAAGCTCAGACTGCTGCCATCATGGCTCTGGATTCCTGTGTTCAAAGGGGGTGCAGGGTGTCACAGCAGTCCAGCAATCTGTCCTCCAACAGATTACTAGGATTGCTGAGGCGCTGCCCCCAGAAGAGTGGCAGTGGCTCCATGGAGCACAAACCTGTTGTCCTCTCTCAGGATTCGTCCTCCTACCACTGCCACTCTGCCAGTGCCCTTGCTGTTGCCTGTCAGCCAGCCAGCCCAGACTGCTCCCGCCCATGCTGAGGTGCTGCAGTCCGAAGCCGGGCCTTCTAGGCCCAGAGCTGTTCTATGTCATCCTCCAAGGTCATCTGCAGTCTCCCCCACTGAAAGTCAGCAGCCTTCCACCAGCCATATTGCAGCCACTGGGGTAGCACTGCGTAGGAGCACTAGGACAGGCAAAGGCACACGGAAGACAGGCACTAAGGGAATGCACAAGGGTGATTAGTTTATGTTTGTAAGCAATATGACATGATTTCATTTATAAATTTGGTTTGGAATGTTTATTTTGTGTTGGCTTTTACTTTTGCATTGTGGCCAAGAGGACGCTGTGATGGTCAGTGACAGACGGTGTGGGACTGTTGGTGAATGCGGAATTGGGGTTGCATTTACTGGTATCGCACTCGGATGAGCTCTTCATGGACATCCAGCCAGAAAGGAGCTGCATAGGTTGCCTCCTCCCTTCCTCCTCCTCAGCTGGTCGCTGTAAAGCTGGTGGCAAAGGCTGTGCCCTCATTGTTGTGGCGAGGTTGTGGAGCATGCAGCAGACCACCACGAATCTTGACCCCCCGCTCTACAGAGCACTGCAGGGCTCCTCCAGAGTGGTGCAGGCAGCGGAATCTGTTTCAGCACGCCAATGGTCTGCTCTATCGCATTTCGTGTGGCAGCATGACTTCCATTCTATGCAGGCTGCCCACATGTGAGTTGCGCACCAGAATCATGAGCCATGTCGTCAGCAGATAGCCCTTGTCGCCCTGTAGTCACCCTTTGGTTTGCCATGGTGTCTCAAATGTAGATGGCACAGCAGACTGCCACAGAATGAAGGCATCATAACTGCTGCCAGGATACTGAGCATTGGCCCGCATGATTCGCTGCCTATGGTCGCACACCAAGTTGAGGGAGTGGATTCACTTTCGGTTGCAGAATTGACATGCGGCGCCTGCAAAGCGATGTGCGCGCAGTCAATGGCACCCTGCACCATGGGGAAGCCTGCAATCCTAGCGAAGCCGTGTGCTCGCTCTGCCTGCTGGTCTCTGGCAAGAGAGGATGAATTATAGTTAGCTCTCTTTGAATAGAGAGACTCAGTGAGCTCCCTTATGCAGCAGTGGACGGTAAACTGCAAGATGTTGCTAACAACTCCAGCAGCAGCCTGGAAGGAGCCAAATGCATAAAAGTTCATCGCTACCGTCACCTTCACAGCCACAGGCAATGTGGTCCTCGCCCTGCTCTGAGGTTGCAGTTGTGGCTGCAGCAGTTGGCAGATTTCATTGAAGATGACCTTAGTGAACCATAGACATCTCACACATTGTTCTTCGCTGAGATTCAGGTAGGAGAATTGCTCCCTGAACACCCTGGATGGATATGGCCTCCTGCTGAGAGCTCTCCTCCTCCCCTCCTCCTCCTCCCTCTTCCAGCAGCTTGTCCTGCTCTGTGTGGCCTCTGCTCATTCTCCCAGTCATGCTGTATTCCAAGGGGAATTCCTACTGGTGCACCCATGTCTGTCAGCAACAGGTTTGTGAAGAAGCCTTGAAGTCAACAAAAAGTCCTTCAGTGCCTACCACATCACTCCCTGTAGAGTTTAGCAACTTTAACCAACTATGGAAAGCACCAAACACTTGTAGAATTGTAGCAACAGCCATAAGAAATCAACCAGCAACTAACCTGTATGCAGTTGATGATCCCTTTAAATAGCACCGGTGGTGGTGGGGTCCTTCATGCTGCTGAACGCGTGTTCAGCTATGTCAGCTTAAGAGAGAGTGTTAGCTGGAGCGCTGAGCTCCAACATGGCAGTGCTGGTGTCAAATCAGTCTTGTACACTGATCTGCCTACTCTGCATACTTCCGGCAGACCCTCACTGCACGCGCGCTAATGCCCTGACCAAAATGGTACCCGGCACGACTCGTACCTGAAGTGTGCGCACGCACCGTGGGTGCCATTTTGGACCTCTAAGGGCACTCGTAGCATTCAAAGAATGGGCGCTACGGATCCAAATTTTGTACCCCATGTGCTTTGAGACAGGAACTAACATTTTAGAGGAAAGCCCATGTAAAGTTAAATTGGTAAAAATATATCAAAGCCACCAAGGAATTGAAAGATCTCAAAAGGCTACTAAGATGTGACTTGCTCTTATCTGATGTATCAGCAAAAATGCAGATGTTGTTAGCAATGCCTAACATACAACACATACTGAACTAAAGTGTTTAGAAAACCAATGAAAACACAAGACATTCCAAGCAGATCATGGCAGAAACTTGGAACTAATTTGATTTTTGTTCCAATTAGTACTTCACCATAACCTTTACAAGACAGCAGGAAACTCCCATGGAAGGCCAGGATCCAGTATCTCCCAGTTTCAGCCTGATTTACAGCTATTCCACCCAGTTAGGCAGGAATGCTCTTGAAGGGACATGGATGTTAAGACCCTATGTTTAAAGAGATTCTTTAATGATTTCAAGTTGTGTATAGAAATGTCTATTTCGCAGTGTTATATTGGTAACTATTCATTCACCCTTTTTCTGTAAATTAAACCATTGACTAGTTCAAAGCCTGTGTCTCTATTTGATAAATGTACGTCTGGAAGGAAGGAAGGAATTATGTGGCAGCATGTCATATGATCCATGGGTCATTCTATCATTTCCTTAAATATTGATCCAAAAAGGAACACTCCAGAACATAGGGGACATGAGGTTTGCTTACAGCAGTGGTTGGTGAAGTTATACCCAAGAAAATATCTAGGGCAATAACACAGAACTTGACGAACTCTAAGAATCAAACTTCAACTACAACACAAAATAGTACAGCATACCTTTAATAATCCAGCTCTCAAATGACAAAACGGGGTAAAAATTGGGTAGCGCCCCAAAAAAGTTAGCGCCCCCAAGGCCAATTTTCCCAGGTAGTGCCCCGAGAGGGAGGAGGGACGCTACTTGAAGTGCCCCGCATCCCTCTTGGGGCGCTGCGAGCCAATATTGCGGCGCTACGTGCCGCAGTACTGCAGGCCTTCCTCCCCTTATTAAAGGGGAGGGGCCTGGAGCAGCGTGTCCCAGCGCCCAGCTGGGCCACCAGGGATCGGGAGTGCCGGCAAACAAGCCCGGCACTCCACTTGAGTGCCGGGCTCATGGAGAGCAGCCGACACTCCGCAGGGGGACTTCACGGGGGCCGGGGACAGCAATGGGGGCAGGTGCTGGCAGGAGGCCAGCAACAAAAATGGCCGCCCGCCGCCGTCCCGGCCCCAGGTGGGCCCCCCTGACCCCGGCGGACATAGCTTCCGGCGGTAAGTCGGGGGGCGCCACCCAATATTACAGCTGGGGCGCGAGCGGAGAGCTGAGCACGGCGATGATGTCATCACCGGCGGTGTGGCGCTAACGGTTAAAGCCACCGCTAACCTCCCACTAAATTTAATGGGAGGCGTTAGCGGTGCCGCGCCCAGGCGCTAGTTGATTTGCGCCCCGTTAGCGCCCTCTTAGGGCGTTAATGGGAGGTGCAAATCAACCGAATTTAGCCCCGCACATGTCTTCCCTCCAATGCTCATTTTATATGGTTTGCAGAGCTGTCAGTGCAATCTTGCTGGAAAGTAGAGAAAATCACAGCTGATAACTAAATTTACATTTGTATCGGGGCTGTAATGAAGTTCTTGGATGCTGTGAGAAACTACACTCTGTGCCCATTCATTTCTGCTGCTGAGAAATCATGGCATTTCAGATTGAGCGCTTTCTTTGCCAGAGAACCTGATCAGAAGATCTACCTTATAGTGCAAAGCAAGGCAGAACTTGTTAAAATCTTTCATTTATTGCAGGGTATTCTGTTAAAGACAGATGAGACAAAGGTCAGAAGAACCCAGTGGTGAAGAGGCAGACAGTTTAAGAATTGGGACTGGAAGTGAGCAAAACGTCTTGGATATTAGCTGAATTTCTAGGATGATTCTGGATTGAGGCAGTCTGATTGACAATTTGGTCTCATTCAGGATAGCATGAGCCTGGTTGGTATGAGAAGGCAACTGGACCCATTGCTGAAGCTGAACTCAAAAGCTGCCAAGGACGATAACGTCAGTGGAAGGGTGGTTAGCCCTGATAGATATGGTTTTGCTTCAGAGAGTTCAAAATTTCAAAAGTGATAATCAAGATTAGAGATCAAACGCATGTGACTAAGGTGACCAGCAGGGACATCAGAATGAACATATAAACTCATTTGCCTCATTTGGACAGGGCATTGGAGTGGAAAGTGCAAGAGGGAAATTGAGAGGGAAACTGGGTTTCAGTGAGAAACAAAAAGTATGAGTGAGTTAACTGGAGATGGAGATCGACAGAATCAGGATTGGAGAAGATTCCATGACGGTTGCAGAAGAAAGTGAGAAAAGGAAACCACGGGTATGATTCTGGGCATTTTGAGACTGCGGTACTGATGAATCATTCGACTGTAATTGCATATTGCTCACGATGTTACTGAAGAAAGAAAGAGGCAAGGATAAAGGGCTGTTATTTCTGTAACAAGAGGGGGGGCTGGCAGATCCCACATGTTGATCTGTGTGACCAATTGGTGGTCATCTCGCCTCCGGATATTGCTGCACATTAAAGACGCCATCCTCTGGCAGTTCAGAAATACCAAGATATTCACCAGCTGATGCATACCTTTCCCAGTTAGACCAGACTATACTTGTAAGGGAGGCATGGAGGCATCTGACCAGAAATAACTTCTAGTAGGAGAAAAACCTCTCGTAACTCCAGCAGTGATAGAACAAAAAATGCAGGGGAGGAAACTGAGTAAGGAGCTGAGGGGCCAAGATGATGGACAGGTGAACAAGACAAAAGAGTAATTGTAAGAGTGAGCCAGGGGAAAATGGTAAAGGCAGGGTCTGGAACTCTCAAGGCTCTGGAACATCCTTGTGCTGTTTAGCAGTGTCCAGGAGAATTGGTGATACTATCCTCGGTGATCCGAATAGATATTCCACCTATTAGAAAACTGACCACAGCAAACCTCCAACTATACAGTACCTTTCCATACCTCAGTGCGCAACAGAGAATGAATCACTGTTCAAACACACACTACATGTTAGGTCGGATATTACGATCCCTACGGGTGGGTACGCGCTGTGTATCCACCCGTAGGGACATCGGAAATGCTGGTTTCAGGCATGCACAGCGCATGCGCTGGAAACCGGCATTTCCGATCTGTCAAGAATAGTCTTGGCAGATCCTCCGGCTGCCCTGGAGAAGGGCCTCTGCGGGCTGATAGTTCCGCTTTTTGGAGACCCTCCGCCCGCAGAAAACACTTACAATTCTTGCGCCTGGTAAAAGCAGGTGTAAGGCCTGCCTTTACCAGGATAAGAGTTGAAAAAAGTAAAAAGAACTAAAAAAAAAAAAAAATTCACTGATTTATTATTTAAAAATACTTTTTTAAAAAAAGTTTATTTTTAGCCCTGTAAAAAACTTAAATTATTTTTTCAAAAATTTTACGTTTTGTTTAAAATAGTTCATTTATTGTAATTTCAAGTCATTTTAAAAATGTGATTTAAAAAAAAAATATTTAAAGTTTTACTGTGTTTTTGGGGTGATCTCCATTCATATATTTGACAGGTCTTCCTGTCAAGTGTATGAAGGGAGATTCCCTTCTGTGATTGGCTCCCCATGGCCCACGTGATCCCAGGGACTCTGCGAACTACATGCGCCTCTGGGATACATGGGCCCTGCGCACCGGCAGGTTGGAGAAGCCCAGCATCGGAATTGTGCGCATCCCGGGAACCCTCAGGTAAGGGCGCAGATTTTTCCAGATCGCAGCCCTCCGCCCGCGGGAGGCCTGTGATCGGAATATCTGGGCCATTAAAATGGACAAAGCCTGACTCCTCTTAGTTTTCATTTGTCTTTGACTCTCAGCTGTTTATTGTGGATCTTCATCATGGGTCATGCCTCCCTGATTTCTTTTTCTCTTTGCTTGGTCATGTTGCATTACCTCAGACACTGTTGCTTTCACCCTGACTCTTTGTTTGCCCACTATTCAATTGCTTTGTTTCAATTTCACTCAGTCTCCTTTCATCCCCAGCTCTCTTTGCTTAGCTCTCACTCAGTCTGACTCAGTTTCTGGTTTCTGTTCTATCAGTCCTTCCACCTCCACACTCTCGACAAAATTAGGAGAATTGGACATCTCTCTCCTCGCCAAGTGCTGCTCACAGTTTTTCCAGTTCCATAATTTCAAGACATTCTCACCGCTTTTATCAAAAAATCAACCGACTTCGGATAAATTTCAAATAATTTTGCCCTGAAAATCTCGGCCTGGAGTTTCCGCTCGATTGCGCTCTTTTTTTTGGGTGCAATTTGCCCAACATCAGCGTAGCCGGCAAAAAGGATCGCGGATTTTAAGCGTCCAGCGCAACTCCAGTTTCCGCAATTTTTTGCGCTGGTTTCAAAAACATCGTGCTTGAAGTAGGCCCTGCCCACAAAACAGGCCCCCCCCCAGGGTGAATTAATCACCATTGGGAGTTTCCGCTAACTGCACTCGTTTGCAGGCTTTCGAGGAGGCTCCAGAAATTAAGCTGGATCTTTTCGGCGCAAGGAGACTAATAGGAACATTTTGAAAGGTTTTGAATATTTTTTTTTAATTTACTAAGTAACTGATTACTGTACCCCAATCTAATTAGAAAATATTGTATATTTTTTAAAAGCCATTTTCAGTTATTTAAAATCAGGTGGTGGATTGATACTGTGATTTAAAATGCTTTTGGTGACAAACCCAGTTTCAGCTGTATTAATCAAACCTTACCAAGTTACCACCCTTAAATATAGCAAGGAATATTTTTTTAAGCGTATTTTTTTAAATTACATTTTAAAACGCTGCCCGACTGCGCTGGTTCATGGCTGATTTTGCTTTCGATGATATGCAAATCATAAACTTGGGGGGGGGGGGGTGGTGAGGGGAAAAATACTTTTCAAAACGGGCACAATTTTGGGCGCTACTTGCGCTGGAATCACCGATTGCGCCCCAAGTGCAAGCCCTACCGATAATATATTTACAGTCTTACCGATAGAGTGCACTTCCTGTAACTGTTCCTGTACCATTTTACCCAAAACACTTAGTTCATAATATCCCTATTATAAAACAGTATGGCCTAGAAATTCATCTTGGGCAGTGGCGGTAAATGGGCAATATTGGATCGGCCGCCCGTTATACGCTATCAATGGAACGGAGTACCAGGCACTGCGTATAATGGGTGGCCGTTTCGATACCGCCCATTCTGCGCCACCGCCTGGGATTAATTCCTAGGCCTATATCTTCTGAATCACCTGTGAGAAATGGAGGAACAACTCGTATTTCTAAATATAACAAATTTTCACTCGTTATTTTTTTTTAAAATACCACATTTGTGGAATAGCAAAGAAACAAAATCTATTTTTTTTTTTTTTTACCTTTTTCCTAAACATAAATAGAAAAAAGGTTTGAGTGAGGGTACAGGGAGGGTCATGGCAACTGAAAACAAGAGCAGACATTCTGATCCTTTGTCTACTTATTGCAACTTTCACCCTCCTATATACTAAAAACGGATTCCAGTCTGTGTTCAAGTGAAGTTTCTCTACTAAGAACAGCTTGGAAATTTTTGAACAAAATGCTGTCGTATCAAATTCCCCCCGCCTCCACTATTTTAGTGGAGGCATTAACTCATTGAAAATAAACATTTAAGTGAGGAATTTGAAACAAGCAAGTTAAGTGTACATATGATATTATTCATAATTATTTCCAGGCTATCCTGAGGAAACACAGTCACTGTGGCCATTCCACCTATGCACGAGAAACAAAAGTATGCGAAACAGAGTCAACGGTGCACGCCACTTAAATCATCTGCATAACAAAATGTGTAGATGGAAAACGCAATGACCTAGAAATTGGATTGCATCAGGCAAAAAATGGGCACTGAAGGGTCCACTCTGGCAGGCGCGCACTCATTCCGTGCCGGGCACATGGCACGCCATATTGGTTAGAGCGCCCTGTGTCGCCCTGGTGTTAGGTCCATTGCATATGGAATTCAGGGGCCTAACAACTATTTCAGGCCCCTTTACGAAATTAGTTCCTGACTGAACATAGCTCTGCATGCTCCGGTTAATTTTGCAGGCGATCATTAAATCTGCCAGCAAAACGATATATGAATGTGGAGCCAGGAGGAGCAGGAGTGCTCCTACCAGCGCCACAAAAAAGCTGCGGACCGCTGCCAGTCACTGCTCATCCCCCTCCTGATCTCCTCCCTCTCCCCTCACAGACTCACCGAGGGCCAGTTGCCAAGGTGTCTGCCAACAACAGACTATCGTCCTCTTTAGGACTGGCGCACTACCTCTTGGACGGAGACTAGTGCCCCCAGCATGCTGGTCGTGTCCTGATGACATAGAAGGACTAACTTCGCGTGGACCTCTTGTGCGTTAGTTTCGGCATGACAGTTCATGGCCGAAGATGGGCGCTAACCAATTTCTAGGCCATTATGTTTTCTCATCTGCCTGACTGCCCATTAACTTGCACACAAAATTGAGCTTTTGTTGGCTAAAGAAAAAAATCAGCACCTAAGATGTTTCCCATCATTGTGTTATTACATTGCTTCAACCCATGAACCCCATTAGCCTCCTAACTATTTTTCCAACATGTCACTCACACTACTAATTGGAAATTTTGGATGACTTCACATGATAGCCAAATAACAATCTCATGGTCCCGAGCTTCAAAGGTCATTTTTATAACTATATTTAATTCTTCAATTTTAAGAAAAGTTGGCATATCAGTTCTTGAACTCATGCCATTCTATCTTTTTAACCACAGCTTTTTGCTACAAGGGATTATTTGGTCGCACTAAAGACACATGCTATTCTTGCAGAGAAAAACCCAATTGTGCTGCACATCAATTGCATATAAATTCAGTAAGTGGACACAAGTTTCATTGAAAACTCATTATAAGTATCTGCAGTACGGTTACTCCGCTGTGTTAGGTATTTTCAGTGTTAAAAATGTCACAGTGTGTGACCCACAATAGCTGTGAAAGTCGATCAACCTGAGATTGCACAATCTGGCCACCAGGTTGCCACAAATCGTCCAAAATGTTGTCATAAACAACAGCAACATGCATTTATATAGTGCCTTTAACATAGTAAAATGGCCCAAGGTGTTTCACAGGAGCGTAATCAAATAAAAACTGACACTGAGCCACAGAAGGAGATATTAGGCCAGGTGATGAAAAAGCTTGGTTAAAGAGGTAGGTTTTAAAAAGTGTCTTAAAAGGAAGAGGGAGAGGCGGAGAGGCTGAAAGGTTTAGGGAGGGAATTCCAGAGCTCAGGGCCGAGGCTGTTCTCAGCATATACCTGGAACTTGATGTTGTGTTTTCGGATGATGTCGGTGAGCTGCAGCATATAAATGAGAAATAGGAGAGGGGCCAAGCATAGATCGTTGGGGGATTGCACAGGTAACAATGTGGGGGCAGGAAGAGATGCCATTGCAGGAGATTCTTTAGCTACGATTGGATAGTAAAAGTAGAACCAGGCGAAAGCAGTGCCACTCAGCGGGACAACGGAGGAGGAGGGGGGAGGGGGGGGCTGGAATTTTCGAGGGAGTAATGTCTGAATTTTTTTTCATTCGCCAATGTTTTCCTCAGTATCTGTCATCTCCAATTTATAAAATAGAGTGTTAAAATTATTTTTTAAATCAACCGATAATATATATTTCACAGTAACCTGATTACATTTATCAATTGGATTGTCTTTTGTGCACATTATGGAGTCATTAAAGTTTTTAACTTGAAGGCTTCAGTCTCTACCAAAAATATTGAACTTGAACTTGATATTTTTGCCCAGAGCTGTGACTCTGAGTTGAATTTGGCTTGTGCAGTCTGAGCATGTCGCGTATACCTAATTTCCCAGGATGCATCAGTACTGTTTAGTCAGCTGTATTGATGGGATATCTTTCCTCGTCACTCACATGTTCTGCTTGGCTGCTGAATACAGGCTATGCGTGTGTGAGAGGGAAATGACAGTGTTCTGATTATACACCTCTTGTAGCTTTTGCTTTGTGTTCTATAAACTTTATGAAGTGAGAGAGAGAGAAAGAGAAAGATTGGGGTATGAGAGAAGGAAAAGAGATAAGAGGGAGAGTGTGCTTTCGTCATTTAATGTTACTTCACTTTTTCAAAAAAAGAAAAGCTGAATTTAAAAGCCAGTTTTTTCTCCACCTGGAATTGAGGAGCTGATAGGTAGTTGAATGGATAGTAGGAAAGTGGGTGGGCGTGGGACAAAATAGAAGCTGGGGTGGAAGTCTGAGTGAGTGGGGGAGGGGATGCGAATGGAGTCAGTGAAGATCACATTTTCCTTGCAAACTCTACCCCAAATGCAGCCCGCAGCTGTTGGTTCCTTCTTTCCCTGCCACACCATGTCATAACAGCTCCCACCCAGAAGGGAAGAAGAAAAAGGCAGAGAAGCAGAAGAGGACAGAGAGAAGCGAAAAGAAGTGTTGAAGGGAGAGGTGCAGAAGAGAAGAGAAAGAGAGACACAGAGAATCAGCAACATGGTGACACCAGACAGGTAAGAGAGCAACAATATTCTACAACTGTGCAACGCTACAGGAGATCGACTAGTACATTTGTGTCAGAAATTATTTAAACAACCCACAGTACGAACAATAATCTGAAAAACAATTATTCTTTCGTTACTGAATAATTAATTTTGATTCATTATTAAATAATCCTAAACATCTGCCACCTGTAACTACACAAGCGTCAATGTAACAATATGCTGGCGATCTACATTTTAGTCCAAGTCAATTAAATTGTCAATCTAATCTTATTTAGGTTGCACAGAAAGCAGACTGATAATTTATTTTGAATGTTTTAAAAACAATATGATGTGAAGAGGTAATGAAAAAACTAATTATTTCCTTCAACATGCATGAGATTAAACAAGTAGACAACTGTGAAGTTCTATTCAAATAAGCCATAATAAAACAGAGAAAACATCAGCTGCACACACAAGAGATAGCTGTAATAGAGTTACTCCAAATAAGTTTAATATCTCACAATCCTTAGGAAAAGAGAAACAATCATGTATTCCTTGTGCTTGAGATACTCAGCCATGCTAACAAAAGCAGCAGGGTAACATGATAACAATTTATAAACCTGTTGCCTTCCACAATTATTTGCATTTCTCCGCAGGAGGTTTTACATAACTATGCAATATACAAATCTGGATAATAGATCGATAATGCAATTTTTTTTTTCAGCATTGTTATGGCCATTATTGTCTCTGAGGTTTTATTTGTATGGACTGGTAAGGACCACAGAAAATGCCGAAAGAAAATGATGGTGTCTGTGTCACCGTTATTTTCAATCTCGGTGCTATTTTAGTAAACGTTTTGTTTTCTATTAACGGTTTATTAGGTTGCCCAGAAGTTTATTTTGATGCCGTGCTTCACTGCAACACCAGTCTTTTAAAAATTGTCTGTTGTCCTATTGGTGACTCTTCTGGGTCAGAGATTTTAGCTGGAGCAATTGCAGAAACCTACCTCCTTCCACCACAATACACTACCTCATGCTTGACAATGGCCCTGAATTTGCGGTCGGAGGCGTACATCTCCGGCCCGCAAAATGTTTCCGAACTTACCTCCTGGCTCCACAGCTATGGAGAGTTTAGGTCCTGGGCCACCAGGCCTATGCCTGCATAAAGGCCCATGGATCCCAGGCGGTTCGGAAGCATCCCTGGGATCAGGTGGGCCAGGTCCTCCAAAGAGAAAGGAGGATTCCATTGCTGTCATTTCCAAACGAAATCCTCTAATGACAAGCAATGGAATCCCCAAATAAAGAATTTACACAACTCTAGTAAAAATAAATGTTCTCATTTTCAAATGTAATTAAAAGTCGCTTCAATACATCAAATACAATAAAAATTAAATCTTTTGAAAAATAATTTTAAAGATTTTAATTGGGGCCAAAATTTGCTTAAAGTAATTTTACGTGTTGCTGCATCATTTTTATTTTAAAAATTTTAATTTAAGATTTATATTAACCCTTACGCTGGTGAAAGCAGGCCCTGCGCCTGTGGGCATTTACTGGGCAAATAACCCAACTCTGCACCAGCGAAGGTGATTTTACTTTCAGTTCGGTAAATCAGTCTGGGCGAACCTTGACAGATCGCAAGTTCCGGGTTTTCACGCATGCGCAGCGCAAGCGGAAACCCGGAACTTGCGGGGCCTTTCAGAAGGCTTACGACGGTGTACACTGTGCGTACGCCTTCATTGGGAGCGCAAATTCCGGGCCATTATGTCCAAGTGGATAATTAATGAACAACTAACCCTGGAATGTTTCATTCAGGTTCAGGGCATATGGGCCACATGGACAGATAACACAACGATAAATAACAGTATGCTGTATCCTGTTGTTTAATATAAATAAAAATAGTGGGATTGTTTGCTGATAAAGCCATAAAGAAGCTCAGTGAGCCCATATTTAAACAATGCTTTTGCCCACAACCTCAACTAGGTGACCTTTCAAAGCAAAGCTTGGCAACATTCAGACAGAAGGTGTGCATCACATAAATTCATTTATTTGATCCAAAGTGCCATCAAGACTTGGCTCAATAGTCTACCCTGAGGTCACAATATTTATTCCTTGACATCTCCACCTCCCCATCGCACTCACAGATGCTCTGCATTGTTGGACTGTTCTGAATAGTTAATTTGGGGTTAACTACCTGCATATCAGAAATGTCTCCAGAGAAAAAAAGCAATTTTTCCTCCGGGACTGTAGCCACAAACTGCAAGAAAAAGTGTTATTATATCAGTAAACATAGAAACTTGAAATGAATGTACCTGCATCATTGACTTTATTCAAGGCACATTAATTTTAACGAGCTTGTCTGAGCTCGGAATGAGCACTGGATTGTGCCCAACCCTTAAGTCACTGGAACGGGCACGTCTAGGAAAATTTGCAAACAAACTGAATTTGGTCCAATTTTGCATTTGCCCCTCTGTGCACACATGCTATCGTTTTGCTTAACCTTCGATGCATTTCCTTCTGTTCATATGATCTAGAGATGGGGAGATGGCGGGCGACCGGTAATGGAAAATTGGAAAAAAAAAAATCGCCCATTCATTGGCTGACCGAGGCCCATCCAGAATTTTAGGCAGGCCTCGAAATGGGTGGCTCGTGCTCCTGCCTGAAACATTAAAATATTTAAATCGGAGTCCTATGTGGTCGTAGGACCATGGATTCATTTCTGTGTTACCATGGGGCAGAGCGTGCACCACGCGCGTTCCACTCATTGGTACCAGGCATTGAGCAATCTGAAAAGCAGTCCTTAAAGGGAGTGCTGGAGGCCTCTCAGAAAACAAGAGATTTTTCTTACAATGAATTCAGGCTCAGCTCCACAAAGGAGCCACTGAATTCTCCCCACCCCATCCTACCCCAGTGGCGAGCTGCCTGTGTGTGCTTCCTGAGCGCTGGAAGCTTGCCCAAACTATTTAGATGAAGACCAACCGTGAAAATGATTTAGGGCGATTTCTGGAGTCATCTGGTGGGCATAATGTACGTCCCACCGTCGCCACCTGCCCACCCCCCACCCCGCCGCCAGTCCACCTGATGTACGTTCCAGCTAAAATAGGCCCCAGTAATTCACAGCATGATCGTGACACATTCACATGTTGCTCTGTAATGAGATTGTAAACTCTGCCTAGTCAGTGGAGGAAGGGGAAAGAAGGAAGTGAAGATGAAGAGACACCGACACTCAATCTCACATCTTCAAATGGCATATCCTATCAACTGCACCACGAGCCTCATCCACTGCTCAATGCACCACACCCCCATCACCCACCTACCAACAATCTCTATCAATCAGTACTCAACCCTAACATTCATATGCTTTACCTCACCCTCACACACTTAGCACTGTTGCAAGCCTCGCACCCACAACTCGCACAAACTGGCAGCTATTCAGCCATGACCGCCGCATCACCCAAACATATTGCAGGACACTCACTGACACACTTCCCTCTTTCTTGCAGAAGGTGAGGCATAACAGCAGGCAGCAGCAATGAACTGGAGGAGGACAGGTGCGCCTGCATGTTTTAACCCCATGGAGGAGACAGTGCTGGCCATGGGAAGGAGCATTACTGAGGCCGTGGCCACTGGCGGGGCTGGAGCAATCCATGATGAGGGTATCTGCAAACCTAATCCTCCTCCTCTCGTCCCACTTCTCTCTCATCCCTCAATCTCTTCTGACTGACAAGCTAGAGATGGTTTAAGCATACACTTCTTACTTTGTCCTCTCCCCTCACCACAACCCAATCCTTGTCCCTTTTTCATTTCAGATACCCAAGAACTGGAACCTGCCCAGTCAGTGGAGAAAGGGGAAAGGACAAAGGGAAGATGAAGAGACACCATCACTCAATCTCACAATCACAGCCACCAGCTCAGAGACTGGCACTGCGCGTACCTTCGAGGCTAGGATAGAGGAGGGATCTGCATGTGATGAGGTACGGGGCACAAGTGTGCAGGAGCCACAGCGGGGGAAAAGGATTGCCAGCTCGCCGGAGGGCGAGGTCACACACTGGTTCTGCTGCAGGGGACTCAGATGAGGACTTCGATGGGCCAGGCTACAGAAGAAGGCTGATGGATGTACACACTCAAATGCTTGGTGAACTGGAAACCTGCCAGAAAGCCTGCGTTCAATGTCAAGGAGCACGGAGGAGCCGAGCATCAATTGGCACAGGGCTTTGTGCAGAGCTTGGAGCCCATCCTTTCCAACCTGGAACGGGCGGTCACCTCCATCAGCACACCTGTGGAACCCACCATGGTGCAGCCTCTGATGACCGACGTCTCGGCTTCCATTGCAGCACAAGCAGCATCCACACAACGTCTGAGTGCAGCAGTGGAAACTCAGACTGCGGTCATCATGGCTGTGGATACCACTGTTCAAAGGGGCTTTCAATGTATCACAGCAATCCATCAATCTGTTCTCCAACAGATCACGAGGATTTGCTGAGGTGTCGCCCCGGGAGAGTGGCAATGGATCCATGGAGGCTGAACCGTCTGTCCTCTCTCAGGATGACAGCATTCCTGCTCCCACCCCTGCAACTCTGCCGGTGCCCTTGCTGTTGCTCCTCAGCCAGCCAGCCCAGCCTGCTGCAGCCTGGGCCGAGATGGTGCAGTCTCAAGCCGGGCCTTCTAGGCTCAGAGCTGCTCGAGGTCGTCTTGCAAGGCCATCTGCAGTCTCCTCAATTGGAGGTCAGCAGCCACTGGAGAAGCACCACGTAGGAGCACGAGGATAGACAAAGGCACATGGAAGAGAGGCACTAAGGGAACGCACAAGGGTTATTTGTTTATTTTTGTATGCACTATGTCCTGGCTGAATTTATAAAGTTGTATTGGAATGTGCATTTTCTGTTGGCTTTTATTTTTGTGCTGTTGGCAAGAGAATGATGTGATGGTCAGTGTTAGAGGAAAGGTAAGGAGTGTGGGACTGTTGTGGTGTCGTTGAGGTTACTGGTATCGCTCATTAATTAAAACCGAAAATGCTGGTCAGGCAGCATCTACGGAGAGGGAAACAGAGTTAACGTTTCAGGTTGATGACCTGTTCTGATGAAAGTTAAAAGCCACGGTCAGCTGACAGCCACTTGCAATGTGGTCCTTGCCCTGCTTTGAGACTGCAGTTGTGGCTGCAGCAGTTGGCAGATTTCAGTCACGACCTCTTTTGTCAAGCAAAGACGTCTCATGCATTGGTCCTCTCTGAAGTTGAGGTAAGAGAATTGCTCCCTAAAGACCCTGGCCGGATATGACCTCCTGCTGAGAGCACTTTTCCCCCTCCTCCTCCTCCTCCCTCTTCTAGCAGCTTATCCTGTTTTGTGTGGCCTCCCTTCATTCTCCCATGCTCATGCTCAATTCCCAGAGGAAGACCTACCAGGCCACCCATGTCTGGAAGCAACTTGTTTCAGCACAAGCTTTTAAATCAACAGAAAAGCACTTCAGCACCAGCCAGACCACTCCCTGCAGACTATTGAAATTTTATGCAAGCATAGGAAAGCTCAAAAACACGTACAATTGCACCATCAGCCAGTAGAAATAATCCAGCAACTAACCTGTAATTAGTTCATGATCCCTTTAAATAGCGCTGGTGGGGGGGTCCTTCATGCTGTTGAATGCATGTTCAGCTGTGGGAGGGTAAGACAGGGTGTAGGCTGCAGCGTGGAGTTACAAAATGGCTGTATTGGCGTCAAATCAGCGTTGCATACTGATTGACGTCATAATCTACCTGCTCTGCATGCTGCCGGTTGCCATTAGGTGCGCCCGTGCAAACTACAGTACCAAGTTGGCGTCCGGCACACTTATCATCGGATAACATATGGACCCGATTTTTGACCTTTAGGAGGCCGATTAGCGCCTAAAAACTGGGCGCTACAGAGCTCAATTTCTCTCCCTATGTAACTCTATTAGCAAACAATAAATGAAAAACGAGAGATAGTAACCCTCATTTATCAAATAAATTCTATGGGTCTTATTCTGAATGTTCACATTCAGACGTGCCAAGATCTTAGCAAGCTTTTATAGTCCTTATTAATAAAACCTCTGCTGAACATAACCTTTTAGTTTCCATGCTTAATATCAGGGATTATCCAACAGTTCCTTAGTTTTAAGTGTAGGTGTTAAGAATTTCCCAGAGCACTCAGCACGTTCTTGCTAAGTTGCTTTAACCTTTTTAAAGGTGTATCCTAATTTTTCTGTCAATATTAGATTTGTAATTTAATATTTGCTTGGCCTTTTCAAGTTTTAGACAAGGATTTACATTAGTAGGTAAAGCACTGTTTTATTTCATAATTTTCAGCAGACCTTTACAAATCCTCAGCCTTCTTTCCCCTTTATTCAATTTCTATGAGTATTGCCCTTTCCTCCCAAACCACTTTAATAGCTGCCTGTGAGGATAACTCTTTACTTTTCCACTATCATTTAAACCAACAGAGATCATCTATTGCTGATTCCAAATACCTTCTCACCCAGCTTTCATCATTTGAGGATATTCCTGTTCAATCTCCAGTCAGTTGTATTTGTTCAACTGAAAGGTGGAGGTTTGTGCAGCTGTCGAGTAATCAAAAAGAACCATAATAGTAATGGAAGAAGAGAGAAACAAGGGGGCAAGTCTCAAGATAACGACACTGCTATAGGGTTAGAAAGCTGTCAGACATCTGACAAGCGCTTGATGCGTGCAACATGTATGATGGGGGCACCCTGGATCCATAGGTTATCCAGGGGAAATACACTTACATGGCCGGAATTTTTACCTGGAGACCCACTGGGAGCAGGAGGAATGGTGGGGGGGCCTGCAGAGTGTGGGAAACCCAGACGTCCAGGTTTCCCCACACGTCGTGGAGTTTTCACGGATAGGTTCCCTGCCCGGAAGTCAGCCTGATTGTCTGTCTGGCTTCCAGTCGGGCAGGGAATGCTGGACAAGAGGCTACAACCTGAGGTAGGTGCGAGCCCTGACCCTGGGGGGGGGTTTGTATGGGAGGGGGGGCTGATGGTGGGGGAGCCGGGGGTGGGGAAGCACTCCTGCCCCTCAAGGAGTGATCCCCGAGGCTGTCCTCGCATCATAGAAGGATAGAAGATAGGAGCAGGAGTAGGCCATTCGGCCCCTCGAGCCTGCTCCGCCATTTAATGAGATCATGGCTGATCATCCAAATTCAGTACCCTGTCCCTGCTTTCTCCCCATATCCCTTGATCCCTTTAGCCTTAAGAAATATATCTAACTCCTTCTTGAATACATTTAATGAATTGGCCTCAGCTACCTTCTGTGGTAGAGAATTCCACAGGTTCACCACTCTCTGGGTGAAGAAATTCCTCCTCATCTCAGTCCTAAATGGCTTACCCCTTATCCTTAGACTGTGACCTCTGGTTCTGGACTCCCCCGCCATCGGGAACATCCTTCCTGCATCTAGTCTGTCTACTCCTGTTAGAATTTGATAAGTTTCAATGAGATCCCCTCTCATTCTTCTAAACTCCAGCGAATATAAGCCTAATCGACCCAATTTCTCTTCATACGTCATTCCTGCCATCCCAGGTATCAGTCTGGTGAATCTTCGCTGCACTCCCTCCATGGCAAGAACTTCCTTCCTCAGATAAGGTGACCAAAACTGCACACAATACTCAAGGTGTGGTCTCACCAAGGCCTTGTACAACTGCAGCAAGACATCCTTGCTCCTGTACTCGAATCCTCTCGTTATGGAGGCCAACATACCATTTGCCTTCTTAACTGCCTGCTGCACCTGCATGCTTACCTTCAGCGACTGGTGCACAAGGACTCCCAGATCTCGTTGCACTTCCCCTTTTCCCAATCTATTGCCATTCAGATAATAATCTGTCTTTCTGTTTTTGCCACCAAAGTGGATAACCTCGCATTTATCCACATTATACTGCATTTGCCATGCATCTGCCCAATCACGCAACCTGTCCAAATCATACTGGAGTTTCTCTGCATCCTCGTCACAGCACACACACCCACCCAGCTTTGTGTCGTCTGCAAACTTAGAGATATTACATCTAGTTCCCTCGTCTAGATCATTAATATATATTGTGAATAGCTGGGGTCCTAGCACTGATCCCTGCGGTACCCCACTAGTCACTGCCTGCCACTCGGAAAAAGACCTGTTTATTCCAACTCTTTGCTTCCTGTCTGCCAACCAGTTCTCTATCCAAGTCAGTACCTTACCCCCAATCCCATGTGCTTTAACTTTGCACGCTAATCTCTTATGCGGGAGCTTATCGAAAGCCTTCTGAAAGTCCAAATACACCACATCCAGTGGTTCTCTCTCATCTATTCTACCAGTTACATCCTCAAAAAATTCCAGTAGATTAGGCATGATTTACCTTTTGTAAATCCATGTTGACTTTGTCCGATCCTGTCACTGTTTTCCAAGTGCTCTGCTATTACATCTTTTATAATGGACTGTAGCATTTTGCCCAGTACCGATGACAGGCTTACCAGTCTATAATTCCCTGTTTTTTCTCTACCACCTTTTTTAAATAGTGGGGTTATATTAGCTACCCTCCAATCCATGGGAACTGTTCCAGAGTCTATAGAATTTTGAAAGATGACCAGCAATGCATCTACTATTTCTAGGGCCACTTCCTTAAGTACCCTAGGATGTAGATTATCAGGCCCTGGGGATTTATCGGCCTTCAATCCCGTCAATTTCCCTAACACCATTTCCCTACAAATATTGATTTCATTCAATTCCTCCCTCTCATTAGACCCTATGTTCCCGACATCTCTGGGAGTTTATTTGTGTCCTCCTTTGTGAAGACAGAACCAAAGTATGTATTTAATTGGTCTGCCATTTCTTTGTTCCCCATTATAAATTCCCCTGATTCAGACTGCAAGGGACCTACGCTTGACTTCACCAATCTTTTTCTCTTCACATATCTATAGAAGCTTTTACAGTCAGTTTTTATGTTCCCTGCAAGCTTACTCTCATATTCTATTTTCCCCCTCTTAATTAATCCCTTTGTCCTCCTTTGCTGAATCCTAAACTGCTCCCAATCCTCAGGTTTGCTGCTTTTTCTGGCCAATTTATATGACCTCTCCTTGGATCTTATGCTATCCCTAATTTCCCTTGTTAGCCACGGTTGAGTCACCTTTTTTGTTTTATTTTTATGCCAAACAGGGATGAACAAATTCTGTAGTTCATCCATGCGATCTTTAAATGTTTGCCATTGCCTATCCACCGTCAACCCTTTAAGTAACGCTCCCCAATCCATCCTAGCCAACTCGCGCCTCATACCATCGTAGTTTCCTTTATTTAAATTCAGGACCCTAGTCTCTGAGTCAACTACTTCACTCTCCATCTTAATGAAGAATTCTATCATATTATGATCGCTCCTCCCCAAGGGGCCTCACACAACAAGATTGCTAATTAATCCTTTCTCATTACATAATACCCAGTCTAAGATGGCCTGATCTCTAGTTGGTTCCTCGACATACTGGTCCAGGAATCCATCCCGTATACACTCTAGGAATTTTCTCCTCCACAGTATTGTTACTAATTTGGTTAGCCCAATCTATATGTAGATTAAAGTCACCCATGATAACTGCTGTGCCCTTATTGCATGCGTCTCTAATTTCCCATTTAATGCCATCCCCAACCTCAGCATTACTGTTTGGGGGTCTGTATACAACTCCCACTAACGTTTTCTGTCCCTTGGTATTTCTCAGCTCTACCCATACAGATTCCACATCATCAGAGCTAATATCCTTCCTTACTATTGTGTTAATCTCCTCTTTTTCCTTTTTGTCTGTCCTTCCTAAATATTGAATACCCCTGGATGTTGAATTCCCAGCCTTGGTCACCCTGGAGCCATGTCTCCGTAATCCCAATTATATCATATCCGTTTACATCTATTTGCACAGCTAATTCATCCACCTTATTACAAATGTTCCTCGCATTAAGACACAAAGCCTTCAGGCTTGTTTTTTTTAACACTCTTAGTCCTTTTAGAATTATTATTTACTGTAGCCCTGTTTGATTTACACCCTTGATTTCTCTGCCTTTCACTTTTGCTTTTCTCTAACCTGTCTTTTGCATCTATCCTTGCTTCCCTTTCCTCTGTTTCCCTGCACAGGTTCCCAACCCCCTGCCATTTTAGTTTAAACCCTCCCCAACAGCACTAGCAAACACTCCCCCGAGAACATCGGTCCCGGTCCTGCCCAGGTGCAAACCGTCCAGTTTGTACTGGTCCCACCTCCACCAGAACCGGTTCCAATGTCCCAGGAATTTGAATCCCTCCCCCTTGCACCATTCCTCTAGCCACGTATTCATCTGAAATATCCTTCTATTTCTAATCTGGCTAACACGTGGCACTGGTAGCAATCCTGAGATTACTACCTTTGAGGTCCTATTTTTTAATTTACCTCCTAACTCCCTATATTCAGCTTTTAGGACCTCATCCCGTTTTTTACCTATATCGTTGGTACCTATATGCACCACGACAACTGGCTGTTCACCCTCCCCCTCCAGAATGCTCTGCAGCCGCTCCGAGACATCCTTGACCCTTGCACCAGGGAGGCAACATACCAACCTGGAGTCTCGTTTGCGGACACAGAAACGCCTATCTATTCCCCTTACAATAGAATCCCCTATCACTATAACTCTCCCGCTCTTTTTCCTCCTGTCCTGTGCAGCAGAACCACCCATGGTGCCAGGAAGTTGGCTGCTGCTGCCTTCCCCCGATAAGCCATCTCCCTCAACAATATCCAAAGTGGTATATCTGTTTGAGAGGGGGATGTCCACAGAGGACCCCTGCACTACCTGCCTGTGCCTATTACTCTGCCTGGTGGTCACCCATTCCCTTCCTGCCTGTGCAGTCTTTACCTGCGGTGTGACCAACTCCCTAAACGTGCTATCCATGATGTCCTCAGCATGGTGAATGCTCCAGTATGCATCCATTCGCAGCTCCAGCGCCACAATGCGGTCTGCCAGTAGCTGCAGCTGGATACACTTCCTGCACACATGGTCATCGTTGCAGCTGTCCGGATTCCCAAGGCCTCATTATCATATTTAAAGTGCCAACCCGCCTCCTGGGAG
Source organism: Squalus acanthias (assembly GCA_030390025.1). Taxonomy (NCBI): domain Eukaryota; kingdom Metazoa; phylum Chordata; class Chondrichthyes; order Squaliformes; family Squalidae; genus Squalus; species Squalus acanthias. Next base: position 109,983,267 of record CM059425.1, on the reverse strand, counting down.
CAGATTGGCTGCCCGTCCCATTCCCGCCGCTCCCCCCCCTCCCCCCCATCCTACCTCCGTTAAAACCCAAAGTGAGCGAGTTGGATGCGGGTTAGGATTGTGATTCAGATCTTTAACACTTTAACTTCCCACCCGACCCCAACCCACCTGTTTTGTGGGGTTAAAATTCCCCCCGAAGTGTCAGATGAATGTGACTCTGGAGCATGTCACCACTGACATAAGAACATAAGAAGTAAGAGCAGGAGTAGGCCATTTTCCAACATTCCTTAGACTCTGGATCAGTTCCGATGGAGTGGAGGGTGGCCAATGTAACCCCTCTTTTTAAAAAAGGAGGGAGAAAGCAGGGAATTATAGACCGGTCAGCCTGACATCGGTCGTGGGTAAAATGATGGAAGCAATTATTAAAGATGTCATAACAGACCATTTGGAAAGTGGCGACATGATAGGTCCAAGTCAGCATGGATTTGTGAAAGGGAAATCATGCTTGACAAATCTTCTGTAATTTTTTGAGGATGTTTCCAATAGGGTGGACAGGGGGGAACCAGTAGATGTGGTGTATTTGGACTTTCAGAAGGCCTTCGACAAGGTCCCACACAAGAGATTGGTGAGCAAAGTTAAAGCACATGGGATTGGGGGTAATGTGTTGACGTGGATTGAGAACTGGTTGGCACACAGGAAACAAAGAGTAGGAGTAAATGGGTACTTTTCAGAATGGCAGGCAGTGACCAGCGGGGTACCGCAGGGTTCGGTGCTGGGACCCCAGCTGTTTACATTATATATTAATGATTTGGACGAAGGGATTAAATGTAATATCTCCAAATTTGCGGATGACACTAAATTGGGAGGCAGTGTGAACAATGAGGAGGATGCTAGGAGGCTACAGAGTGACTTGGACAGGTTGGGTGAATGGGCAAATGTATGGCAGATGAAGTACAATGTGGATAAATGTGAGGTTATCCACTTTGGTGGTAAAAATAGAGAGGCGGACTATTACCTGAATGGTGGCAGATTAGGGAAAGGGGAGGTGCAACGAGACCTGGGCGTCATGGTACATCAGTCACTGAAGGTGGGAATGCAAGTGCAGCAGGCAGTCAAGAAAGCAAACGGAATGATGGCCTTCATAGTAAGGGGATTTGAGTACAGGAGTAGGGAGGTGATGCTGCAGTTGTACAGGGCCTTGGTGAGGCCACACCTGGAGTATTGTGCGCAGTTTTGGTCTCCTAACTTAAGGAAGGACATTCTTGCTATTGAGGGAGTGCAGCGAAGGTTCACTAGATTGATTCCTGGGATGGCCGGACTGACATATCAAGAAAGATTGGGTCAACTGAACTTGTATCCTCTGGAGTTCAGAAGAATGAGGGGGGATCTTATAGAGACATTTAAAATCCTGACTGGTTTAGACAAATTAGATGCGGGCAGAATGTTCCCAATGTTAGGGAAAACTAGAACCAGGGGTCACAGTCTAAGGATTAAGGGGAAGCCATTTAAGACTGAGCTGAGGAGGAACTTCTTCACCCAGAGAGTGGTGAATCTATGGAATTCTCTTCCACAGAAGGTTGTTGAGGCCAGTTCGCTAAATATATTCAAAAGGGAGTTAGATATAACACTCACAACTAGGGGGATCAAGGGGTATGGCGAGAAAGCAGGAATGGGGTACTGAGGTAGCATGTTCAGCCATGAACGCATTGAATGGCGGTGCAGGCTCGAAGGACCGAATGGTCTACTCCTGTACCTATTTTCTATGTTTCTATGTTTCTATACGGCCCCTCGAGCCTGCTCCGCCATTCAATAAGATCATGGCTGATCATCGACCTCAACTCCACTTTCCTGCCCGATCTCCATATCCCTTGATTCCCCTAGAGTCCAAAAACCTATCTATCTCAGCCTTGAATATACTCAAAGACTCAGCATTCACAGCCCTCTGGGGCAGAGAATTCCAAAGATTCACAACCCTCTGAGTAAAGAAATTCCTCCTCATCTCAGTCTTAAATGGCCTACCCCTTATCCTGAGACTATGCCCCCCTAGTTCTAGACACTCCAGCCAGGGAAAAGCAACCTCTCAGCATCTACCCTGTCAACCTACCACTGAGGTCAAGGAACAACCGTCTACACTACACAACACACAAGATGCAGAGAATTTCTGGGAATAAACGTTTCAGATGCTGGTCAGCCCAGTTAGAGTTGGATGTGAAACGTGATCGGGTAGGTTGGTGTCTTCCTGCAGGGGGGGGAACATAAAGAGACAGTAGTTGAAAGTAGAGGACACATTTGCCCTTTTTAGGGGAGTCTATAATTAGGGGGATAGTTAATATTTTCTGTAATTGTGATCAAGAGTTCCATATCCTATATTCCTTCCCAGGAACAAACCTACGGGACATAGTTGAACACACAGATAAAATCCTGGAAAGGCAAGATGAACGGCCAGAGTTTCTGGTTCATGTAGAAACCGACAAAAATGCAACCAATTTCTTATCTAACCCAAAATCTGCCCACTAATCTTATTAAGTAGCCTATTGTATGGCACCTTGTGAAAGGCTTTTTTGGAACTAACATTGAATACCTTGATTTTCCTGGAGCTATTAGTTGTACAGACTTCAATACAACATATGGCATAAAGTCCACATATATGAGTTAGCACCAGCAGTTAGAATTACAGATAGAGGAATGTCAAACATGTACATTAGCATATGTCCACTATTATCACCAATAGTAATTTTGGTCTGTTGAACCAGTCAAAAAAGTTAATTTTCTTATACCAAAAATAAATCAATCACGCACTGCAATCATTAAAAAAAGTGATCGCAAGATTTGGGTTTCCAGGAGCAGGCAAGGTGAATTTGTGCTCTCAGGTGTATCTGACTGATTGCATCCAGCCTGAGGGTAGGTATTATACCCTTACTGATTATTAATATCACTCCTCATATTTCTCCGTGAACGCTGACTGCTCTAATATAGATGGCGTGGGCTCTTTCCTTGGTTACTTCACGGCAGCAAAGAGATCCAAAGCATTGATGCCAAACAAACTAAAAACTGCCAAGTCACAGAACATAACCAGTGACTGTGGCTCACACAGAAATAGGCCAACAGTCCATATCACACATCACATCAATACACTGTCGTAAAATCCTAAATATTGGAATCTGAGTGTAATTTGTTTAAATTAGATAAGGCCCATCACTGTTTTTACCCCACATTTTATTTGCAAGCACTGCTAATTCCACTAGTGGGGTGACAGAAATACTCAATAAAGGCAGCTAATGCACTCACACCAGGGAAATTGCTCTTCTCAAAAAAGTGTCTGTGACTAGTCTTAAGATACTAAACAGTGAGGCAACAGCCGGGCGTATCCCAGAAGTTCCTCTGAAGAGAAAATTTAAAAAATAAATAAAAGCTAGGCTTTATCAGCTTGTTATGTACAACTTCTTTGGGAAAAATGTTAAATAACAACACATGTAACCAATGTTCCCTCGAATTTTTTTGCCTGCGTGGGCCCTTGAAATTTGCTGCGTGGCTGCTGTCGGTGTGGCCGCGCACCTTAGGGGGACGCTGCACGTAACTGTGATTAGCAGAAACAACAGCTCATCTTAAAACTTTGCTGCTTCAAGTTTGGTGCAACCAACAGTGGAGGGGAAAATGCTCCAATCTGCTTTCAGTCAACCTTCGAACTGATTTAATTGATTAAGATAGCCTCCAGTGTGCCTTCTAATTAATCTGATCAGCTCATATCGACAACCTCCAATCTCAGGGAAAAGAGCTGATTTTTCTTGTGAAACTATGAAAGTTGAAAAGCCAACTTAAAACACAGAGATGAGCATACAGGTGTTGAAACAAGTCTCAGCAAGCAAGGTGCATTAAAATAACTCCCAAGAGAGAACTCAAAGTAGACCCAGTTCTACAACATCACCACTACCCTGCTCACACACAAACATCAAATAACAATTATTGTTAGCAAACTACAAATACAAATTTAGCCATATATTTGGACAGCAATAATATAGAGGGCTGCCGACCTGTAATATAGTCTGTCCAATTTTATGTCTAATTAAATGACGTACTCCTCCTAAACCCACTTTTCTCTAATCACTGCTCTAAGGCAATCCTACTAGGAACAGGAAAACCTGCCACATGTCTCAAAAATATACAATCAATGGATTTCCATTGCAGAACCTCTCTTTAAACAAATTAGCCATCGAGAGACCTAAAAATAAATCAATGATACAAATGAAATAAATTCCGACAGAGCCAAAATTGAGGCTGTTATAACTTTAAAACTGAATATTTAGCACCTGCAAAAATTGGATTGTCTGTTCTGATTTAGAACAAGAACCACCAGGGCAAATATAAGGCTGAGCTGTGAGTTTCACTCTTGGAGATGTAAATTTTTTAAAAGACTTTTGCTTCAGGTAGGATATTCCGGAGAAAGGCAGTCTCGGCAAAAACAAAGGCAAGCAGAGAGAATTCCCTCTTCTCTCAGAGCACTTTTTTCTACACTTTTAAACTTCTTGACAGGTCCTCTGCGAAGTCTGAAAATAGCAGTTTCTTCCTTCAAACCTGATTTCTTCTTTAAGATGAGCAGCTTTTAAAGGGTAGGACTTTTTGGACTTCTCAGTGCTCAGGAGTATGGCTGATTCCCCCCACCCCACTACCCCCTGCACCATGAGACAGATGCCAGTTGCCTTTCTTCCACTAGTGCTATGGCTAAATATTGGTCACTTTTTTTGTCTCTCTAGAGGGCCAACATTTTAAAGCAACGCCAAGGTGATTGTTAATTGCTTTCCGACGAATGCTCTCCAGCTTTTGATTGATAATATCCAGCCTGGCACTAACATCCCTCATCTTGATAAGCACAGAGAATCAATAAAGCAAAGGTGATGAGGTAACTGAGGACAGGAAGATCTCATCACAAGTACTTCCAAAGAGTAGAATTCATGAATCTTCGAAAACAGGATTAATTCTAAGGTGATCGTCTAAAGTCAAGTGGTTGCTCATCTTATGCATTTTGTAACTGATATTTTTGCAACTAATTGTATTCCAGCTTTTCAATATCTGACATTAAGAGGAAGGAGAGGTAGGACAGAATATTAAAACAAAAAATCATGAAATCACAAAGACAGAATAAATTGGACCCGACTTGAGCATATTAGCTGTTGAAAGATAGTGTGATACCACATTTAAAAAAAACTCCTTTCAGATTTATAAAAATGAACAATTGCAAAATTTGGCAAAGCTCATTTTCATCCAGGCTCGCTTTACTTCCACATCCTTTGATTCCAAGGTTATTGCTCATCTCTCCAACTGCCTATCCAACATCAAGTCTTAGTTAAACCAAAATTTCCTTCAGTTCAATGTGAGCAAAATTGAAGCCATCCTTTTAGGTTCCCATTAATTCCTACATGCTTCTTCTTTTAACTCCATCAACATTGACAACTGAAACCTCAGGCTAGATCCAGTAGTTCGGAATCTTGGTGTATTGTTTGGTTTAGAGCTTGGTTTTCTTCCCCACATTTGTCCTTTCACCAAGACTGTCTTTCTCCACTTTCAAAACATCACCTGCCCCTACCTCTCCTCATGCCGTCAAGGCTGTAATCCATGTCTTTATCACTTTCAGGCTCCAAATACTCTCCTCGCTGTCCTCCCTGCTTGCATCCTTCATAAACAAGTTATTGACCCGGATTTTGTGGTCAGCGGCAAAGTGATGGTGCTAGCGATCTCTGGAGCATTGATTTCACCTTTCTCGACATTAATTTGATTCTGGCACCAAGTCTAGGGGATCTCCAGCATCCAGCAACAGTGATGTCATCAAGCTGGCTGAAAAGCCAATCACAGTGAAGAATTCTCACAGACAGCAAATCAGGAAGTAAAATGCACTGATTATCCTTCACTTTTTATTCATTTTATACAGAGTGTGAAATAAAGATTGGAACATGAGATGAAGGTAGAAGCTGAAATATGTCCAAAAGATGTGCGGGTTAGGTTGATTTGGCTATGATAAATTGACCCTTAGTGTTAGGGGGATTAAATACGTGGGGTTACGGGGATAGGGTGGGATATGTGTCGGTGCAGGCTCGATGGGCCGAAATGGCCTCTATCTGCATTGTGGGATTCTGTGATATCATAAACAAACTTCAAAAAAATATTAAAAATCATGGCTTTTTTTTTAATCATAAATGAAAAATTTGACATTTCACAAATATAACATTTGTTTTTCAGGGCCAGAACGGTTGTTCAGTAGTAGTTATGACTCAGTACGCCGTTAAAAACCCAGTTACACCTCACTGAACAAGGCTTAACTTTTTTTTGGGGGGTTTTAACAGCAATATTCGAACAGAAAAACTGAAATTCTCGTCAGTTCAATGATTCCAATTGATTGCCCGCTGTGGGGAATTCAACAGCACGCCCTGCAGAGGAGCAGGGAATGACTGACAGCAACTTCTGGATTTCCGCGTTTAACTGCGCTATCTGTAAGGGGTGACCTGCGGCTCTATGCTTAGCCTGGGTGCTAGTGCGAGGTTAGGCCTTGTTGCCTGTTCTGGTCTCCAGCCAGCCTGGTAACACTAGACACCTGTGAGTGGTTCGACCCACTCGCCCTTACGGTTCTGACACTGGACTTAGGTGCGAGAGCAATAATGCAGAGAAAAACTCAGGTAGGCCTGGTCGACTAGTGCGAAATGGAAAATCTTTATTGCATATTATTCAAGATTACGAGATACATGTCATAAGCACAGATTAATGACTGTACAAGCTTACACACAGTTATGTCACTAATTTTAGGGAAACGAGGAGCGCATGACACATCGTAAAAAGGGACACACATTATACTTATCCTTAAAACTTAAACCCTCCCCTATCAATACCTGTCCTAATCTAGATTTGTAGGATCGAGACTCATGCTCACCACTCGTGATAACTCGGAGAATTCCGAAACTCTGCTCGGATGTTTTTATCGCAGCACCTGACTATCCACGTGTTGATCAAGGGTCTCTGTACCCCACTTGTTTACTCGTTTCTGCTCCGGCTAGCAGACTGGACCGTCTGCTGTCATGAAGATCTGTGTTGTCCTCGGAGTTCCGATACTACTCGAAGAAGAGTCTTCCTGTGCCCTCACCAGTTTGTAAAATTCAAAGAAAAATCTTCCTGGGCACGGAAGTGTTTATTCGACTTACAGGCGCAGTCGGGTCTTACTGACCGTGGCGATACGTATTGTCGTCTTCTTCTCTTCTCATCTCATCTCATCTCCTCTCGGGGCTTCGGTTCCAACACCGTTTACCGACTTCTCGGGATGGTGTGCCCGTTTCAAGGCCTCACAGCCCAGTTCTACACAGATCTTCGCGGCAAGCCACGAGGTTGATCCTAGCGGATCAGAGTCCAGAGCCGTCAGGCAAGAGAATAAAAGTTCAACCGTCTTCCAGCGAGTCAAAGCAGCAAGTGCAAGAAGAAGCAGAGACAGCAGTCAGCAGCAAGAGTAGCAAGAGAAGAGCGAGAGAGAGATGGACGGTTGTACCTTACAGTTATAGTGCTGTAATTCCTCTTTTCCCGCCCAATCTTAATGTCTATCTTTTGTCAGGGTTTTGGCGCTCAAACTTCTTGTATAGGGTGATCTCCGTTTTTAATGGGTTTCGGTGATACTTGTAACTGTCTGAGTACCCGTTAATACTTCTCCCATTGTGGAACCGGCTAGTAGTCTCCCTGGAGGGGTTTTGGGGCTTCTAAATGCTTTCTGTAACTACCCGCAAACGGCTCTCTCATCGTAGAGTCGTGGGGATTTTGCATATTTATGTCTTTGGATGGGTTCTTGATCACTCGGTACAATAGCCCTTATTCGCACCTGGGAGACCGATTCCAGTATTTATGTATAAAATGCAAACCCATCATGTCTTGTCAATTATCTCAAATGTGCTGAGTCCTGTACGATCTTGCACAAATGTTTATTGGAACGCCATCTTGTCTGCCCATTGAAAGTCTAGAACATTCTGCCACGAGGCGTGGCGGCCATTTTACAGGCTGTTTGTGTCCGCTTTGAAACCTGACAGCATTCTGCTGAAATAAAGCTGTTTGTACGAAACTTTATGTCTCCTTCTTATTTTATAAAATCGCGATAATTTTGCGAATTCTACAATCTGCGGACGCCAGAAGTTGCTGTCAATTTCATAATTGTAATGATGGCGAACGCTGACAATTTCGCCGTCATTACAAACGCAAATTCCGGGCCATTCAGATTACCACTGCCAGCTGCTTAACTGCTGAAACCTCTGTTCTTCCAGCATCCCAGTCCTGTCACTGACTCCCTTTGCCCTTTACAGGTCAATTTCAAAATCTTTGTTCTTACCTTCAAATGGCTTCACCCTACTTCAGCAATCATGCCTTACCCCACCCTATCAGTAATCTCTTGAACCCGATGTCCCTGCTTGCACTCTTCATTGATCTGACACTGGTATGCTCCTTGCGCTCCAACCACTACACTGAACGTTGGTGGTCAATCTTTCAATCACCATGCCTTTGCCCTCTGGAACTGTTTTTCTAAATTCCTCTGCCTTGCCTTCTCTTCTTTCAAAAGTCTTCTCAAAATGTTTACTTTACTCCTGCTTTTACAGTTCCAGCTTCCCCACCCCACCCCCCCCCCCATGTCCAACTAACTGTTCTTCCCTCCTGCCTAGTGTCTATATTTTTCTTCTCCACTCTGTAAAGCATTCTGATACATATATCTGACATGAGGAATGCTACTTAAATGCAAATGGTTGTGCGATTGTAAGAAGCCCAAAAGAGTGGTATGTCGACAAACGTTACTGTCACAAGACAAGTTGCCAGATGCAAGATTGAGAGGTTGTAAATCAGATGCCAAATGTGGCCCAACAAACGTCTTCATAGAAACAACATTTGTCGAAATCGACTCTATCACTTATTTCATTTTCTCCCATAGGACAGTGTTCTTCCTTAAATTAAAAATGTCCTGTGCTGTGTGTTTGCAATTGGCAGTGAGCCTTGCTACTCGGTGACTTTGACAGCACTGCATTCTCCAGTGCTCATACAATCCTCTAGGCCACTAAGTGCCTGCCAACACTGCTAAGCTCTGTCAGTTTTTTGATATAGTACATTTCAAGCTACTGGGGGCTGCAACATTTTGCAAGTTTATTTTGATAAAAAGTAATTCTGTGGGAAAGTGTCCAGACAGGAGATTTGGACCATTTTATTTACACAACTAACAATGTGATAGGCAAATTATCGAATTGAAATTTCAAATGGTATGTTGTGCAAAATATTTTTGGGGATAGGGTATGATCTCCTTGCAGTTTGCACTCAAGCAAGCTGTCACAAATTTGCTGCAGAGGACTGCTTCAGCTGACTTTCCTTGGTCTCAGCTGGGTCCATCTCAGCCAGAAGTGAATGCTGACATTATCAATCTCACCGTTCCTTGAATCGCACCTGCTGCTACACCGTCACACAGTGCTGTAGAGATCTATGTTGCACGGTGCCTGCACTACCACTTCGATATGGATGTGTGTGTCAGAAAGCAGAGAGAGAAATAAATATAAATTGTCTGGATTTCTTGTTGAGTGTAATTGCATGCTTTTGCCAACAGTCGTTCTTCCCTAATTATTTGTTCTTTCACTCAGTACATCATTTGATTGAAGGTATAATTCTGTAAGGTGTATCCGCCAGAACTCTCTTTCTCATAATTATGTATCTTTTAATTCGGAAAAGGCACCAAGAAAGTGGCAATACAGATGCAGTGTTCAGTATTGAGCCCAGGATGGGGGGACATTTAGAAGGTAGGTTGCACTTGACTGCCGGTGATCCTAATAACATTAGATTTAACCTTCATGGAATGGGCTTAAGCAAGTGATAATAAAATTAATGTACCAGACTTCAAGAGAGCTGATCTTAAGTCAATGAAGGAAGACCTCCAGAGGATAAATTAAGAACTAGTACTGGAGGGGAAAATCACTGAGAAAAATTAAATATTCATAAGGATTCACTAGGGAGGGTTCAACTGAAATACACACAATATACAAGTTATTACAAAACTGAAACCATTTTTTAAATCCTCACTCATTATTTCCCTCCCCTCCTGAAGGCATGGATGTCTTGATGGGGTATGTTTCCACGAGTGCTGGTTTATCCTCTAGTATCTATTCCCAGTAGCCTTGTTCATGTGTGGGCCGTGGGCAGTGAGTATCAGGCGGGTGTGGGACTGTGTGGTTATCACAGCGAACCCCAAGCGTGTCCTCCCAGGACATCAATATGTGCTGTTTCAGCATTATCAGTGATTAGCAGCAAAACCCCAAATGATTCTTGCTGCCCTAACCCAGGGGTGCGGAGGCCAAGTGAAGCACCTCTCCACTGCTCTGATTGAGATTAGCCAACTCAACACACATCAGGATGAAAAGTGACGCCTTCCTTGCTGTATTGGCTCAGATAATCAGAGGATCAATTTGTTAAGGTATCGGAGATGAGTATAGTTAAATACAAAGGTTAAAGTAATATGGGGAGTGGGACTAGCTGAAGTGCTCTTGCAGAGAGCCAACACGGGCTCGATGGGCCGAATGGCCTCCTTTTGTGCTGTAACCATTCTTTGGCTCTGTGAAGGAAAATATGTAAAAAACACAGAAACTCTCCTGGGATGGGAAGGGGGTGTGCATATATTTTTTTAATGTATTCGTTCATGGGATGTGGGCATCACTGCCAAGGCCAACATTTATTGCCCATCCCTAATTGCCCTTGAGAAGAGGGTGGTGAACCATCTTCTTGAACCGCTGCAGTCCGTGTGGTGAAGGTACTCCCACAGTGCTGTTCGGGAAGGAGTTCCAGAATTTTGACCCAGCGACGATGAAGGAACAATTATATATTTCCCAGTCAGGATGGTGTGTGACTTGGAGGGGATCTTGGAGGTGGTGGTGTTCCCATACGCCTGCTGCCCTTGTCCTTCTAGAGGTTGCGAGTTTCAGAGGTGCTGTCGAAGAAGCCTTGGTGAGTTGCTGCAGTGCATCTTGTAGATGGTACACACTGCAGCCACTGTGCACCAGTGGTGGAGGGAGGTGAATGTTTCAGGTGGTGGATGGGGTGCCAATCAAACAGGCTGCTTTGTCCTGGATGGTGTTGAGCTTCTTGAGTGTTGTTGGAGCTGCACTCATCCAGGCAAGTGGAGAGTATTCCATCACACTCCTGACTTGTGCCTCATTGATGGTGGAAAGATAATCAGGAGGTGAGACACTTGCCGCAGGATACCCAGCCTCTGACCTGCTCTTGTAGCCAAAGTATTTATGTGGCTGGTCCATTTAAGTTTCTGGTCAATGGTTACCCCCAGGATGTTGATAGTGGGGGATTCAGCGATGGTAATGCCGTTGAATGTCAAGGGGCGGTGGTTAGACTCTCTCTTGTTGGAGATAGTCATTGCCTGGCACTTGTGTGATACAAATGTTACCTGACACTTATCAGCCCAAGCCTGAATGTCATCCAGGCCTTGCTGCATGTGGGCACAGAGTGCTTCATTATCTGAGGAGTTACAAATGGAACTGAACACTGTGCAACCATCAGCGAACTTGGCCACTTCTGACCTTATGATGGAGAGAAGGTCATTGATGAATCAGCTGAAGATGGTTGGGCCTAGCACACTGCCCTGAGGAGCTCCTGCAGCGATGTCCTGGGGCGGAGAGGATTGGCCTCCAACAACCACAACCATCTTCCTTTGTGCTGGGTATGACTCCAACCAGTGGAGAGTTTTCCCCCGATTCCCATTGACTTCAATTTTACTCGGGCTCCTTGCTGTCACACTTGGTCAAATGCTGCCTTGATGTCAAGATCCGTCACTCTCACCTCACCTCTGGAATTCAGCTCCTTTGTCCATGTTTGGACCAAAGGCTGTAATGAGGTCAGGAGCCAAGTGGTCTTGGCGGAACCCAAACTGAGCATCAGTGAGCAGGTTATTGGTGAGTAAGTGCCGCTTGATAGCAGTGTCGACGATACCTTCCATCAATTTGCTGATGATTGAGAGTAGACTGATGGGGCGGTAGTTGGCCGGATTGGATTTGTCCTGCTTTTTGTGGACAGGACATACCTGGGCAGTTTTCCACATTGACGGGTAGATGCCAGTGTTATAGCTGTACTGGAACAGCTTGGCTAGAGGCACGGCTAGTTCTGGAGCACAAGTCTTCAGCACGATACCCGGCATGTTGTCGGGGTCCATAGCCTTTGCTGCATCCAGTGCGCTCAGCCATTTCTTGATATCACGTGGAGTGAATCGAATGAGTGAGGGATATGCCGGGCCATGAGGTTACAGATTGTGGTGGAATACAATTCTGCTGCTGATGGCCCACAGCACCTCATGGATGCCTGGAGCTTCCAGATCTGTTCTGAATCTATCCCATTTAGCACGGTGGTAGTGCCACACAACATCATGGAGCGTGTCCTCAGTGTGAAGACGGGATTTTGTCTCCACAATAACTGTGCGGTGGTCACTGCTACCAATGCTGTCATGGACAGATGCATCTGCGATAGGTAGATTGGTGAGGACGAGGTCAAGTAGGGTTCATGTTGATTCTCTCACCACCTGCCGCAGGCCCAGTCTGGCAGCTATCTCGTTCGGGACTCCCCCAGCTCGGTCAGTAGTGGTGCTACTGAGCCACTTTTGGCGATGGACTTTGAAGTCCCCCACCCAGAGTACATTTTGTGCCCTTGCTACCCTCAGTGCTTCTTCGAAGTGATGTTCAACATGGAGGAGTACTGATTCACCAGCTGAGGGAGGGCGGTAGGTGGTAATCAGCAGGTGGGTCAGGACATAGTCAGGGATGGTGATGTCGGAGTCTGGAATGTTGGCTGAAAGGAATGATTATGACTATGTCAGGCTTGACTAGTCTGTGGGACAGCTCTCCCCATCTCAGATGAGGAGGACTTTGCAGGGTCAACTGGGCTGGGTGTGCCTTTGTCGTGTCAGGTGCCTAGGTCGATGCTGGTCCATCCGGTTATATTCTTAGTATCCTTCTTTGTAGTGGTTTTTGTACAACTGAGTGACTTGCTCGGCCATTTCAGAGGGCAGTTAAGAGTCAACCGCATTGTTGTGGGTCTGGAGTCACATATAGGCCAGACCGGGTAAGGACAGCAGATTTCCTTCCCTAAAGGACATTAGTGAACCAGATGGGGTTTTACGACAATCTGTTTTTTTCATGGTCACTATTACTGATACTAGTTTTTTATTCCAGATTTATTTAATTAACTGAATGTAAATTTGACAGCTGCCGTAGTGGGATTTGAACTCATGTCTCCTGGATCATTAGTCCAGGCCTCTGGATTATTAGTCCAGTAACATAACTACTATGCGACCGTACCGCTTGTGTGCGTATTTTTAATATGTATTTGACACTCACAATGCAGGAAGGGCGTGATCGCACTAGGGAGGGTACAGAGGAGATTTACAAGGATGTTGCCAGGACTGGAGAATTTTAGGAACAGAGGAGGCTGAGGGGAGACCTAATTGAGGTGTATAAAATTATGAGGGGCCAAGATAGAGTAGACAGGAAGGACCTATTTCCTTTAGCAGAGAGGTCAATAACCAGGTGGCATAGATTTAAAATAATTGGTAGAAGGATTAGAGGGGAGTTGAGGGCGGTGGGGGTCTGGAACTCACTGCCTGATAGGGTGGTAGAGGCAGAAACACTCATCACATTTAAAAAGTACTTGGATATGCACTTGAAGTGCCGTAACCTACAGGGCTATGGACCATGAGCTGGAAAGTGGGATTAGGCTGGATAGCTCTTTTTCGGCCTGCGCAAACACGATAGGCTGAATGGCCTCCTTCTGTGCCGTAAATTTCTATGATTCTATATTATTGGATGATTTATGTAGTTTCTTCGATGTTTTGATAAAAACGTGAATGTCCTTTCCCTGCTAGGTTGATCTAGTTTCAAAGTGGAATTCTTTCAATAATGTGGGAATTTCCAGAATGAAATGGTGCAACAGAATATCCCCGTTTTGTAAAATAGTTGATCTCCAGCCCTCAATGGATTTTGGATTTGGTCAGGGTCTTTTGTTACTTGGAATGTCAGAGTACTTCTGAGGCCAAACACCCATCTCCATAAGAAGGATGGTGCACACGTCTCCCTACATTATAAAAAGAATACAGCTACAAAATCCACCATCAGGGGCTATTTAGGATCATCAGGAGCTATAGGTATGTCCTGTGTTAACCAGGCAGTTCACAGGGGGGCATCAGACATACACTCCCAAACATGCTATCGGAGAACATGCCTTTATGGCTGTCAATAGACATCCAGGGTGTAAACATAAACATATAACTAAACCAGCAGCGAACACAAAGACATACGGATCATATTACTCACAATTAGAATCTATTGATGTATCAAGATGGATATGGGTGAATGCACACACATCTGGGGCCAGGCCTATTGAAGGCGGAAGTTTAGACCTTTTTGATAGGAGAAATGACTGAATATCCTGATAAAGTTACTCCAATGAACTGTGGAGAGCTTCTGAAGAAATGAAAGGGCAGTCTCGCAACTTCAAAAATTCATCTTGATGAGGTTTCACTTGTTTGCAAAATGTCAGGATCTGGCCTCGACTGGCAAGTCTGCCACTACTGAGAAGGCAGCAACACAGAGTCACTGCTGGAAGTGAGAGCAACATAATGAGTGGACAAATTATTTCTTGGTTCCTTCTGGAGTATCTCCTTTTGATTTCTTGAATTTATGTATGCAAACCTCCCAACCCAGATGTATCAAAAGAAAACACTGCCTTGCTCTGAAACAGTTCATAAAAGTGGCTGATTGAACTACCTCAAGAGCTAATATTACGCGGCCTTTCAGGTTCTGCTGGCATTTCTTAAAGCCTTTCCTTGACCTGCTCCCCAGATTGTTCCCTCAAAATTTTTTTTCTAAAAGCCAAATGTTACAATTTCCCTTCGGTTCAGCACAACAGACCATTACCATAAGTGAGCACCTGCTTCCTACAATCCAGAGTGTGTCTTTATCTGCCCGATATCTAATGTAAATGTAATGAGGTCACAAGGCGAATGATAAATTCCATCATTTACCATATGATGTCTCGAAAGAAAAAATGACCCTGAGGGATCAAAGACAGAATCTATTTGGTTGGAATGGCGGAACAGGCTGGAGGGGCTCAATGGCCTACTCCTGTTCCTATGACAGGAGGATTGTAAATTTTAGACCGTTGTACAAATAAAGGGAGAGGTATAAGAGCTTGAGCACAGAGCTTGGAGACAGAGCTGGGTTCATCGCAAACAGAGTGAAAGCTGGGAATTTGGTGATAGTAGGAATTCGGTGGAGAGGAGGAAGGAGGTTTCTCGCATCCAACTCAAAAGAAAGAGTGGAGCCACAGAACCCGAGGATTCTAAGTTAAGTATCTAATATTTCGGTTCTTTGTATTTAGTATCTCAGTGGTTCTTGTTAAGCTTGAGTAAATAATATAGTCTTTGGCTAGTTTACTTTGAGGAGCGACTAGAACAATTGCAGTGTAGTTTAGACCAAGTTAACAGCAATTATATAAATCACCTTGTATCTACGTAGCTTATTTTAAGTTTCTAATTAGAATGGAGGGACAGCTACGAGCCGTAGCCTGCAATTCCTACACCATGTGGAAACTTCAGGACACTTCATGTGACCTGGGAGGCCCATGTTTGCAGAAGTGCCTCCAGCTGCTTGAACTCACGCTGAGGGTTTCTGAGCTCGAGGGGTAGCTGGATTCACTGCAGGGCATACGGGTGGTGGAGTGTGTCCTGGATTGCAGGTTTCAGGAGGTGGCAGAAGGGACCTGTTCAAGATGGACGGGTTATACCCGAACAGAGTTGGGACCAATATCCGTGCGGGCAGGTGAACTAGTGCAGTGGGGGAGGGTTTAAACTAATTCGACAAGGGTTTGGGAACCAGGATGTAGTATCACCTCAATGGGAGAAGTGACAGATCGCTTCTGTACCCTCACCTGCAGCTGCCATCTGTTTTATCCTAAGGAGAGAGTAATTCGAGAGCCTGGGTACAAGGGCTCACCTGTGTACAGTGATTGTCAGTGTTTGACAGCACCTCAATGCTGTCAAACACTGTCAAATCATCTGTCAAACATTTATGGTTCATGTGCCTTTAAGAAAACTGGCAGATGAAGCGTCATCAACTGACGTCATCTGACACCGGCTTTCCCTTAATTGGCCAGCAAGCCCGCAGGGTGGGCTTGGCAAGGCCAATCAGGGGAAAATAGCGTCTGTGCGTCGGACGTCGCTGGGGGCGGGACTAGAACCCGGAAGGCAGCAGTCCCGCCCCCAACGCGTCTTGGTGAGTAAAATCCAGCCCATAGAGTACAGAAGTCAGGAAGTTATGCTAAACCTACATAAAACACTAGTTCAGCCCCAGCTGGAATATTGTGTCTAATTCGAGGTATCACACTTTAGGAAGTACGTGAAGGCTTTGGAGAGGGTACAGAAGAGATTTACTAGAATGGTTCCAGCGATGAGGGATTACAGTTACGTGGATAGATTGGAGAAACTGTGGTTGTTCTCCTTCGAGCAGAGAAGGCTAAGAGGAAATTTGATAGAGCCGTTTAAAATCATGAACACTTTAGGTAGAGTAAATAAAGAGAAACTGTTTCCAATGGCTGAACGGTTGACAATGAGAGGGCACAGGTTTAAGGCGATTGGTAAAAGAACCAGAGACGACACGAGGAAAAACGTTTTTACGCAGAGAGTGGTTAGGATTTGCACTGCACTGCCTGATAGGGTGGTGGATACAGATTCAATAGTAGCCTTCAAAAGGGAATTGGATAAATACTTGAAGGAGAAAAAATTGCAGGGATATGGGGAAAGAGCAGGGGAGTGGGACTAAATGGATTGCTCTTCCAAAGAGCCGGTACAGACTCGATGGATGAATGGCCTCCTTCTGTGCCATACCATTCTATGATTCTATATCCTTGAATACACAAAGGTGGAAGAATGCACTCTATTAGACCATGGTTTGGGCTATAAACATGGTCAGATTTATTGAACAGTGAACAGATATGTGAACAGTACCCAGAACAATAGATTTAGACTAATTATAGCGCCTCTTCCAGGACTAACTCTCAATATAAAGCAGAACTTTGGAGC
This sequence comes from Squalus acanthias, assembly GCA_030390025.1. Lineage (NCBI taxonomy): Eukaryota > Metazoa > Chordata > Chondrichthyes > Squaliformes > Squalidae > Squalus > Squalus acanthias. Next base: position 109,966,172 of record CM059425.1, on the reverse strand, counting down.
TCAGTCCCTAGCAGTTTGCTATCACAGAGTCTCAAGCTTGTCCCATTACTGCACCCCCAAATATATGGATTGTGTATTGCTGAAGTAGCTTAACTGGACATAGTGTTGTCCCTGTTGGAGGCTTGTAGCTGTCAGATTGCATCCATCATTCCTGACTGCAACATTAATCTACGTTGTTATTTGGAGATGGATGATCTTGAACCAGTGAGCTTGAAAGCTCCCATCATTTGAAGGATGTCCTTAGCATGCAACTTTTTCCACTTCCCCAAGTGTCCAACATGCAAGACTCTCTATTGATGATGCGAGTGTAGACCATTTTTTGCCATCAACAGATGACCTGTCATACTTTGGGTGTGAAATGTAACAGAGAAATTGAAAACATGTAACAAGTAGGATGCTCCTTGTTTAATGCTCCATCTGAGAAGGCTAAAGCCCTGAATGGTTTGGTGTTGGTTAACAGTTTGTAAATAGCAGAAGAGGAGCCAAACCGAAACCAAGTTGTGCCAAAAACTCTTGGGGTGAAATAACAGAAAATGTTTCTTTAGTACAGGACTGTTCAGAAAAAGGGGTCTGGATCTCACAGCAAGCTTTTGGATTGCCCTGAGAAAACATCAACAATAGCCAACACAAATTCTTTTACCAAGAACTGGAGGAGGTTGAAAGAAAGACTTGCATTAATATAGCACCTTTCACGACCACCGGACGACCCAAAGTGCTGCTTTACAGCCAATGAAGTACTGTCACTGTTGTAATGTCAGAAATGCAGCAGTTTGCGCTCAGCAAGCTCCCACAAACAGCAATGTGATAATGATCAGATAATCTGTTTTAGCAATGTTGATTGAGGGATAAATATTGGCCAGGACACCAGGGATAACTCCTCTGCTCTTCTTCGAAATAGTGCCGTGGGATCTTTTACGTCCACGAGAGAGCATGTGGTTTAACATCTCATCCAAAAGACAACACCTCCGACAGTGCAGCACTCCCTCAGCACTGCACTGGAGTGTCAGCCTAGATTTTTGTGCTCAAGTCTCTGGAGGGGGACTATGAACCCACAACCTTCTGACTCAGAAGCAAGTGTGCTACCAACTGAGCCACTGGCTGACACAGGTTGCATCAATTGTAGATATTTACAATAGCATTTCACCAGCCAGTGAATTGATGCTTAAAATTTTGGTGTGGTTTGTCAAACAAATGGCTACAATGTGCTCTGCTTGATTCTTTGTATGACCTCAAAAGTTAACCGCACGACATGAATTGTGGTCATTTGTGGATTTTATTGCATAACTGATGCTATCTTATAATATTCTGCAACATTTCAACTGGAGTCTGTAGGATGACCAGAGGTAGAAGCCAAGCATAGGGAAAAGTCCCTTTTGGGTTGTTGCCATCATTTCACTTGATGTTTTTTTACTGTAGACTGCTCCCAATGGATGTAGTTGGTTCAGCAACTATACTAAATCTCCAGGTCTACTCTTCTAGCAGCCTGTCAATCAATAACGTGTAGTCCTTGAGACATCTCCTTTATTCAGCTACATAAATTTAGTTTAAAAGTCAGGCGCAACGTTGTTCTGAAAGCAAGACCGTTTATCATTCCGCAAAAGAGTGCTGAGCCCAATATATAGAAATGGTAAATTCTAGCAACACCAAAGAAAAATGTTTTGCAGAGAAATTGAAAAGAAATAACAGAGAAAAATGGCATTTGGTATCTTAAAAGTAAATTCTGAAGTAAACTAAACCAGATTGCCATAAGTGGCAAAATTTGAATCAATCAAAATAGACCAGGTTTCATCCAGTGAATTTTATTCCTCTCCCCACCCATTTTACTCTTCACCTCTTCTGAAGGCTAGGCCTCATGTAATATGCACTATTCTGCTGCTGCTAACAGCTCTCTAGAAGTACATCCATAAAAGAGGGTATGAGGGCCAAGAAGGAGACCAGGATTAGCTGGCCTACGTTCAGAAAAGCAGGAGCACAGACTTTATGGACAAGATGCCTCATTTATGCACTGTAGCATTCGGCAGGACTGATTTTAAACCCGTCCACTCAGCAGAAACTGGATGGACAGGTAATTAAAGTAGCCCGCGGGACCCACCTGCCTGCCAACGTTCCACACCGATGCCACAGGTCCAATTTTAACCTGCTCTTCTAAACGGGCAAGGGGGCCACCAGAATCCGGCGTGGTCCTTCTATAAATGTGCAGATCGGTCTCCAACGACATCCTCTGGACCCGACTGCAGTCTTAACCAGAGGACTGTGTGGGGAAGCCATTGTGGCTTTCCCATCTGGCCAACCAGGCGGGAAGAGGAGTCGGGCCCAGAAGAGGCAGATAAAGAGAAGTCTTTTTACTTTATTGGACATTCTTTATCGTCGAGCAGAAACTGATAGCCAAGTTTCACACCCATGAGGACGGCCTCAACCGGGATCTTGGGTTCATGTCACGCTACATGTAACCCCACCTGACGTAGAGTCATCCAGACTCGAGTCGTCGTTGGCTTGTTCTCTCTACGCAGATGCGGCCGGACCTGCTGTGATTTCCAGCAAAAAAAGTTTTTTGTTTTCCATACAGACCCCAGCATCTGCCACATTGTCTTTGATGTAATGTTTTCCTGACTGACCTGTTTGGACACCATCCACACCTTTGATTGCCGTGATTATCTCTCTGCCGAGGTGTGATAAAGGGCAGTTGGAAAGATTAACTGTAATCATCTGGCAGTGTTCTCTGACTATATATGCTGTGCCTATATGCATCTCTTCACTTCACCTGACGAAGGAGCAGCGCTCCGAAAGCTTGTGATTTCAAATAAAGCTGTTGGACTATAACCTGGTGTTGTGCGACTTCTCACATTCTTTATGGAGCCTGTAGTCGCAGGCCCCAGAAAGTAAGTTTAGGACTCCCACTGCCTGGGCTCCCTCTCCTCCTCAATTGCAATAAAAACAGAGTGGGGGTGAAATTCGGTAAGGCTCGAAAACACGCAGTGACGGGGTGAGATTTGCTCGCGCCCGTTTAGAAAGAGCAGGCTGCACGTTAATTTGGTGCTGCCTGCTGATTTGAATGATTTTAGTGCACTGCCCAGCAACAGTCGCGCTCCTTCAGGCTGTGAGCTCAGCAGGAGGCCCAATGTCGCGGCGCTGTAGCGACGCTGCATTTTCTTAAAGCAAGGCTTTATTTCTGAAATCGGTCTCGAGCCCTTAAAGGTGAACTGCCTTCTGAAAAAAAAATTAAAATTAATTCAAAAATAGGCAGCCTAGCCCTTAATGCTCAACTGCCTTCTGAAAAAGAAACATTATAAAATCAATCTAAACTAGGCAGTCTTCAGCTTTTAAAGCTGAACTGCCTTCTGCACGTAAAGAAAATGGTAAAAGTGCTTTTTATGGCTCAACAGGCCAGGGAAAGGGCACCCAGGGGGTCAACACTAGCCGAGAGGTCCTCTACCCACAGGAGACCAGGAGGCCCTCCAGAAAGAAGGATGTGGGACCAGATCATCATGGCAGTCACTGCTAGCAGTGTCACCCGCAGTGTCTGACTCCAGTGCCCAAAGAGGTTTCATGACCTCAGACCAGTGGTCAAGGTCAATGAATGCATCTTCAAAAGCCATATCCTGGCAACTGCACCACTAGCTTCACACACTGCTCAATGCACAAACCCCCCCACCCCCCGCCAATCACTCACCTACCAACAATCTGTACCAAACAGGAGGCATACCTCACATTCCTAATACGATAGCAAAATACTGCGGATGACCTTTCGTCAGAACCTTTCTGACGAAAGGTCATCGACCTGAAACGTTAACTCTCTTTCTCTCTCCACGGATGCTGCCTGGCCTGCTGAGTTTTTCCAGCGTTTTCTGTTGTTACCTCACATTCCTAACTTCACCTCACCCCCTTGGAGGAGACGGTGCTGGCCATTTTTGGCAGGGGCATGGCTGTGCCCTTGGCCAGCAGCGGGGCTGAATACAAGATGCCGGTATCCTCATACGTTATCCCCCTTCTCGCATCCCACATCCCCCTCATCCCACAATATCTTCTGGTTTACAAGCCGCACATGGTGTAAGCACGCACCTCTTGCTTTACCCCCGTCCCCTCACCACAACCTACCCCTGTGCCTTCCTCATTTCAGACACCCAAGAAATCCAGCCTGCCCAGCCAGGGGTTCACCTAAAAGGGGGAGGAGAGAGTGAAGAAGAAGATTTCACGCTCCCATCCACCAGCTCCTCGAGGTCGCCCTGCAAGGCCATTTGCAGTATCCCCCACTGAAAGTCAGCATCCTTCCACCAGCCATGCTGCAGCCACTGGGGTAGCACTGCATGACATCAGTAGGACAACAAAACTACAACATCGAATTTCGCGGACAGTATGTTTTATGAAATAGCACAATCTCTGAGTTCCTTTCATCTATTATTGCCCATTAACAGATCTCAATCCTCTCATCTGTCATTTTCTGCTTTGTATAGTTGCCAATTAAGTAGCAAAATTCAAGTCCTTTGTGTTCTGTTCAATTAAAAGGATATTAAAAGTTCTGGAGGAAGTATGAGTTATCAGTTTCCATATTGCAATATTAGGTTCAATTCCGGGAGACACTGGTGGGAATTTTAACCCCCAAATACAGGTGGGTTTGAGTCGGGTGGGATGTAAAAATGTTAAAAATCTCCAACCCGACCCCAACCCCTCTCTAACCCACCCACTTCTAGTTTTAACAGCGGCGCGACGGGGGATGGGCGACCAATCCACTCACAGGAGGCGGGTTGGTCATTTAAATATTATCATGAGGCTGCGTGCCTCAGATTCAATCTCCATTTTAAATTTCACACTGGCCGGCCAGGTTTCCCGGGCCTTGGGGAACCCGACAGCTAAAGGGAGGCGAAGACTGCTGGATCCAGCAGGTAAGGGTTAGGGGCTTTTACACTTACCTGCTGGATCCAGTTTACCCGCTTCGCCCCTGCCCCCCCCACCACCGCCAATCGAACACCCCCACCCAGCCATGGTCTCCCACTGCCCGGACCCTTATGATCTCCCTCACACCTCCCCCGGGCCGGCCTTTCCGATCCCGCCCTCCCTTTGCCCCAGTGTGTCTCCAGCCCCTCAATGTGTCTCTGCGCCCACCCCCCGATGTCTCCAGCCTGCTGATGTCTCCGCCCCCTCCTGAAACCTCCGACCTCCACCCGATGTCTCTGACCCTTCGATCGATCCACGGTCCACAACCCACGATCTCTCCCTCCCTCCTCTTCACTCCCTGGCTGAGGCCTGGTACTGCAGGCCATCCCGCCCGCCTCTCCATATGGCTGGCTGTGGCTGGGAAATGGAGACAAAAAATACTAATCAGTCCCTGCCATTAAATTTGGCAGGGCCTGAGGGAAACCATAAAACTGCTCCCCCTGCTCCCTCCCCACTTCCAAGTTAATATCGGGGCCACTGTGTCAACTCCTGGTATTTACACCACTAAATCTGGTTTCTTTATCTTGACAACAGAATTATAGACCCATGAAAATCGGCTGTGTGATTTTGCCGCCAGTGTAATGGAGCCAGATTCAGTGCTGTAAACACCAGCAAAGGCTCAAGGACATTTGTCTTCAGCCAGTAGAGGAGCATCCTTCAATTATTTAGATAGGAATAGTGACCTTCCACAATTAATGGAAGAATTAGCTACACAAGAAAGAACAAACGAACTGCTGGATACTGCAAATCAGGAAATATTAGCACAAAGTATATTCTGTGCAACCTGAGGCTGTTAGCAATTTCGCGCAAAATTAATTTCACTGAGAGACATTTTGAGGGGCATTTGGTTGAAAGACATCTGATTCATCATGTAGGCTGTAGCAAAAGCAGTTACTGTGGATAAGCATTTCTCAGCACATACAGGACAACAGCAGCACACGCCAGGTTAAATTTGCACCGCACCGTTTAGTGATCACACTATAGATAAAGGAGAAAAAAGGGAGCTTAGAATTTACTACACAACAGCTGCTTTTAACAAGTGCACAGGATGGTTGTGAATGAGAAAGGACATTTGATTCATCTTATTTAATCCATCCAGAAAAATTTTCCCTGCATTTCAGCATGCAATTGTTCATTACAAGATTCCAGGATTCTCTACTGCACTACTTTTCCTGGAAAATCTTTTCCATACACTGATCTTTTGTGTAAAGAGAATTTCCTGACTTTAGTCCTAAATTTGTCTTTTACTAGTTTCAATCTATGTGCCCTTGTCCGAGTGTTCCTATTTAACTGAAAGTAATATTGCTGATGTACATTCTCCAATCACTTTACGAGCTTACATACTCTAAGATCACCTCACTTACAAAATGATAAGCCCAAGTTTCTCCAGTGTTTCCTCACAATTCAGACCATTGACAGTAGGTATCAGCCTTGTGGCTGCACTGTCTCCAGCACTTGAATGTTCCCCTTCTGTCTTGACAACCAGAGTTGCGCACAGTACTCAAGGTGCAGTCTGAAGAGAGTACTATACAGTTTGGTCAGGACTTTGTCTGTTTTGTCTCCCACTGTTTTGGCTATGTAGTTCAATATTCTATTGGCTTTGTTGATAGCTGTTTTGCATTGATTGGGCATGCTGAGCATTGAGTCTACTAAGATTCCTGGGTCTCTTTTGGTTTTATCCTTCACTAGTTCTACACCATTCATGGAAACCAGGTGTCACTTACTTTTTCTTCTTATGTGCATCACTTTAGATTTGTCATTAAATTTTAGCTTTCAGTTTTCTGCCTGGATGCATATTTTATCCAGCGAGGTCTGTAATTTCTGAGCTGCCTCTTTTAATACCACTGTTCCTCCTAGTTTGGCAGCATCTGCAAATCTGACCACTCCGCATTGAGTTTCTAAATCCAGGTCATTTATGTAAATTAGAAACAGTAATGGTCCGAACACTGAGCCATGGGGCACCCCACTTAGTGCTTCCTCTAACCCTGACATTACCCCTGTAACAAGTCCTCATTGTTTCCTGCGTTTTAGCCAGTTTCTTATCCATTTCCAAGGTTTGCCCTTAATGCCCAAAGTTTTGAGTTCAGCTAATAACCTTTCGTGTGGAATTTTGCCTCTTGGAAGTACACCACATCACAGGGCTTTCCACAATCTACGATAGCAAATCTAGTTGAGTTGTCATTTTTTCGAGGAATTCAAGGAGTTTGGTCAGGAAGGATCTTCCCATTCTAAATCCATATTAATGCTGTGTTCTAGGTTATTATTGTACAGATATTCAACGATACTTTCCAATCACCTCCTTCACCTATCTCCATGCAGGACTTGTTGAAGTTCATTTTCTTCTTTCTCTCACATTTAATTTGTTTGCTAATCCATTTAGGGCCACGTTTGTTTGGTCGGAGTTAGGTTTTAGTAATCTATTTAACCAACATGCTCAGCATGATACCTTTCATAGCATACTAAGACCCTGCTAGTGGTGCTGATTCTTCACACCCAGGCCTTACGATTTTCAAAGGGTGGCGGGTAGGAGGTGTCGTTTCTACTGGGTCTTCCCAGCCGCCAACATTAAGTGAATCCTGGCAGGTTTGTTTTCAAGTTGCTGCTGCCTGCATAAGACGCTCATATCAGGAACAGCAGCAGCTTGGATATTAGGAGAGGTGACTAAAAGCTTGGTCCAAGTGGTAGATTTTAAGGTGCGATTTTAAAAAAAGGATAACAACAACAACAACTTGCATTTATATTGCATCCTAACATCCAAAAGCGCTTCATAGGAGCTTTATCCGACAGAATTTGGCATCGAGCCACATGAAGTGATCTTAGGACAGGTGACCAAAAGCTTGGTCAAAGAGGTAGGATTTAAGGAGCGTCTTAAAGGAGGAGAGAGGGGTAGAGAGCTGGAGAAGTTTAGGGAGGGAATTCCAGAAATTAAGGCCGAGGTAGCTGAAGGCACGGCCACCAATCGTGGGGCGATTAAAATCGGGGATGCGTGAGGGGCCAGAGTTGGAGGAGCGCAGGGATCTCAACGGGTTGTAGGGCTGGAGGAGGTTAGAGAGACAGGAAGGGGCGAGGCCATGGGGGGGATTTGAACGCAAGGATAAAAAATTTCAATTCGATGCGTTGCCGGACTGGGAGCCAATGTAGGTCCTGCAGACAATAGCACAGGACTCAAACAGTAGAAATGCAACTTAAATTGGGCTTGTTTTAATTCAGATTCTGGGAGGCACATGTCCGCCAACTAGCTCCCAGTGTTTATACTGTTAAATCCTGTTCCAATATCCCTGCATCAAACAGTTAGACACAGTTTGCTCCCAGGATAAGGGAGCTGGATTTAGTTGTGCAAAAAATATGATCGAGATCATGGATATTAGTCCTGCAGAATCCAAATTAAAACAAGACCAATATAAGATACAGGTTAGCAGAAATTACAGATACTGCATGTCATGAGTTTCATCAAGAATTAAATGAGTGAAATGTAAATTTGCACAGACCTAGTCCTGAGGGAATATAGAAAAAAATTAATTGACAGCAAATGTTACAATTTACATTAATAGTTTCCGAAAGAATTGGGAAATTATTTGAAATGACATAAGAATAGGAAGTGTTCATTTTATAGCAGGAATACTTTGGAGATAAAGGGGGAAAAATTCAGCTGCTTGCGCCTCCCGTTAGCGCCTTAAGAGGGCGCTAATGGGGTGTAAAGCAGCTAACGCCCGGGCGCAGCGCCGCCCACGCCTCCCGAAAAATTTAGTGGGAGGTTAGCGGCGGCGGCAGCCGGTAGCGCCGCGCCGCCGGCGATGACGTCATCGCCGTGCGCAGCACCCCGCTCGCGCCCCGACCGTGATCTTCAGTCGCGCCCCCTGATTTACCGCCAGACGCTATGTCCGACGGGTTCAGGGAGGCGTACGTGCGGCCGGGGCGGCGATATTTAAAGGGGAGGTGGCAGGCGGCCATTTTTGTTGCTGGCCGCCTGCCAGCACCTGCCCCCGTTGCTGTCCCCGGCCCCCGTGAAGCTCCCCCACCGTGAAGTGCCGGCTGCGCTCCAAGAGCCCGGCACTTCTCTTGAGTGCCGGGCTCTTTTGCCGGCACTCCCGATCCCTGGGGGCCCAGCTGGGCCCCGGTTCGCGCTGCGCAGGGTCCCTCCCCTTTAAGAAGGGGAGGAAGGCCTACAATACCGCGGCACGTAGCGCCAGGATATTCACTCGCAGCACCCCAAGAGGGATGCGGGGCGCTTCCAGTGGTGCCCCGCTTCCCTCTTGGGGCGCAACCACTGAAGTTCCGGCGCGGGGCCGCTAATTTTTTCGGGGCGCTATTCTTATTTTGTCAAGCTCCCTTGGCTAGACAAAGAACTATAGAGAGAGAGATGAAAAGTTGGAGCAAACATTTTAAAAAAAGGAAGCTATAATGGTGAGACAGAAAAAATGACAGTAGACATAATGCCATTTTAAAATCAGAAATGTGAAGAGGTAGTACAATGGCTTAAGCCCAGAAAATCGAGATCTATTTCCACAAGTTATTCCATACAGAAGCAACAACAACATCTTGCATTGATATAGCGCCTTTAATGTGGTGAAACATCACAAGGAGCTTCACAGGAACGTTATCAGACAATATTTGGCACTGAGCCACATAAGGTGATATCAGGACAGAGGTCAAAGAGGTAGGCTTCAAGGAGCGACTTAAAGGAGAAGAGAGAGGTAGAGAGGTAGAGAGATGTAGGGAGGGAATTCTAGAGCTCAGGGCCCAGGCAGATGAAGGCACGGCTGCCAATGGTGGAGCGATTAAGATCGGGGATGTGGAAGAGGCCAGAATTGGAGGAGAAAAAAGAATAAAGATGTCACAGTCCGTATGAAGAATTGTGACAAAATCAAAATTTGAAATCCGCTGCTTTCAAGGAGAATGAGGGGTCGTGCAAGATAAAACCCTATTCCTACAGACAGAAAAAAAAAAAATCTACGTCAGAAAATACAGATTTTGTCAAATTTTGCTGTCAAAATAACGGTCAGGCTAATGGCACTCAGCATTATTTATGCGTGAATGGTACAACACTTCAGGCGAGGGGCAGATGCGCGGTTTAATGTGGATATCCAAAGGTTGCTGTCCGAGTTGCAAAAATGGCATCTTGCTACTGCCTCACCATTGACATGCATTGACTGTCTTGAAGTTGCTGTATTTGCGGGGTGGATATGAACTAAATCCATCGCAAATATTTAGGGCTAGTTATTAGTAGTGCAAGTACACCTAACGCCGTAATGAGTGTTAACGACTGCCAATCAACCTCTCTGGCACCGAACATGAACTATTTTATGTATGGAGTCTCATCCCTTCAAGTTCTGAATGGTTTTAGCAGATTTAAAAAATGTCAAATTTATAATTTTTTTTTCTTACTTTTCCTTTGTCTCTTTTTTCTCTCTCTCTTAATCCAATCATTCTTTCCCTTTCTTTATTTCTCTTTCTGTACCTGATTTAACATTGAATTCACCCTCTTTAATTCATCCTCCTTCTCAGTCCATCCGCTGTTTATTTCCCAATCTTTCAATCTCATTGGTTAGGGAGATACCCTGTTGCTTGCCCTGTTCACTCAGGTCCCAGACGCCCGGTTTCCCTCGCTGTGCCGTTATCAGCTCGCACTTTCAGCAACTTAGTGGGCAAAAATGTTTTGAGTTGAAGGGTGCAGGGGCAAGTCTAACTAATGACAGATGCCATTAGAAGCCCTGCTACAGCGAAATCTGGCCCAATTAATTATGGCTAAGATGTTTTCTGTTCTTTTAGGTACAGCTAGCACTCCAAACAATAGCATCAACATCTATATCAGAGGAGCCATCAGCTCTGATATCCAACATAAGAGTCAAAAAGGAAAGAAAGTAATACTGACACATAGGCCAGAGTTTTCCAGGGGGTCAGCGGGCAGGATCAATGGCGGGTCGGGTGGGAAAGTGTTTTTTTTGACAGCAGGTCGGGAGCCCGTCGCAACGCGCTTTTCCCAATGTCGGGTCTGTCAGCGCTGAGCAGACGCGACAGGCATCGGCGGGCGACCCAATTAAACTCATTATAATGTACTTAACAGACCCTAAACTGTTTTTTAAACTTACTTTTTAACTTTATATTCATGGCCACAGGAACCATGCTGTTCGGGGACCACATCCTTCAACCTGAGGCAAGAGTTCAGTGGTCATTGCTCCAGCTGATTATTTGACAGCTTCAAATGTACAGTAAAAGCTCCCACCTGACAGATCATCACTTTCCTCAGCCACAAGCTGTTTCTCAGTCCATTTCCAGCACAGATTCTGCAGGCTTTCCACTTTCCATTCTCCATCCACTCTCACCTCATTGGAAGAACTCTCTTACTATTGACAGAATACTTCTGTCATCTCTGCTTCACCTGCCATCTATTACATCAACATAGGTGCCCTTTATACTGTCTCAGCTTGGTCCTCAGAATCCGACCACGATCAGGCCCAACATCAGCAGCACCAATAACACCAACCTTCTCCGCAATCACCTGATGCTGCACAGGACATCAGCACTCGAACACATTGCTGCCCGGGAGGCCAGGGATGGCCTCACCATGGCCAAATTTATTTCACTTGACGCTGTACACCCTGGCTGCCACATGATGTGCCTGGTTGGCACCACCCCACACCAACACCATAAAGCATCCCTACAATGTCCAAGCCATTCCTTTCACACTCATCACCATTGCGGGGGGGTACCGTTATGTCTCACCATTCACTGCAAATCACTAAGCCAGTCCAAAGGTGCACACAAATCTGTCCAAGAACGCAAAGTATTGAAAATAAAGGTTTCAATGTTTGACACCACATTAACAGAAACTTTACATGAACATTGGATAAAACACCCAAGTGGCTGCCCTTGTGTGTTATTAGATGGCATGATTGCACTAGGATGAGGGTGAGTGTGAGGGGTGGCTAGTGAGATGGGGATCTGATAATGTAGAGAGAGATGGGTGGAGGTGCAAGGTAAGTTGGTGTGAGTAAGGATGTGCAGGAGTAGGGTAAGGAAGGCAGACTGATGGGGTTGTGATGAGACACACAGCAGGATGAGGTTGAGTGTGGCTTTGTACTAATGTTTCATGATCTAATGAGATCATTGAAACGTTTGCGCCACTGCACCCAGGTCCTCCTGACGACACCCCTGCTTGTGACCTCCTCTGTAATGTGCAACCAGGCTGCATTGGTCTCCTGGGGAGGTCTTTTCTGCCCATATGGAGGGAGTCATGGGGAACCTAAGTGCAGCCCCTTGCCTCAGTGCAGTGATTGTCAGTGTTTGCAGCACTTTAATGTTGTAGAATACTGACAATGCCACAGGAAACGAGAGAATGGCCGAAATAAAGTCGTCGCAGATGTCACAGACAACAGTGAAAAATTAAATTAAAACAGAAAATGCTGGAAATACCCAGCAGGTCAGGCAGCATCTGTGAAGAGAGAAATAGAGTCAACGTTTCAGGTCGATGACCTTTTGTGAGTTCTGACGAAGGTTATCAACCTGAAACGTTAACTCTGTTTCTCTCTCCACAGATGTTGCCTGACCTGTTGAGTATTTCCAGCATTTCGGGGGAGAAATTCCCCTCCTTTGCACCTCCCGTTGGGGGTGCTAATGGGCCAAAAAGGCCTTTTCATCCGGGTGTGGCGCTGGCTGCGCCTCCTGCCAAATTCCGCGGGAGGTTAGCGGCAGCGCTACCAGGTTGCGCCCTGATCTCATGCGCCCAGAGATCATGACGTCATCTCCAGGTGCATCGCCCCGGCACAAAAATTCCCTTTCGCCCCCTGCAGCAACGCCGGGTGATGGCAGCGACTGCTGCCGGTGACGCGAGCAGGGAGTCCGGCCGCTAGCGGGGCGGAAGTTAAAGATGAGGTGGCCGGCCTCCCTCAAAAAAAGTCAGATTTTTAAAACACTTTTTTCTTGCGCCTCCGGACGCAGGGTTCGTGCCGCGATCGGTCACTCTGCTTGAGTGCCGGGCTGATGGCGCGGCACCCCCGCTGCCCGGTGGTCCAGGTAAGTTTTTTTAAAACTGCAGAGTTCGCAGCTCGGGGCCCTTCCCTTTAATTCTGGGAAGAGCCCCTGCAACGCGGCAGCGCCATGCTTGGCCACTCGTGGCGCTGCTGAGCACATCGCCCGGGTGCTCCCCGGGTCGTGAACTTCCTCTCCTCTTGCGCTCCAAGAACGAAGTGGGACGGTTGATTTAGCACTCCACTTCCCTCTCAGAGCAACAAATGGGAATTTCAGAGAGGCTGGAAGAGGTTAGCACCGGCACTAACCTTTCTAGCTTTTCTGATTTAAGAACATAAGAAATAGGAGCAGGAGTAGGCCATTCGGCCCCTCGAGCCTGCTCTGCCATTCAGTAAGATCATGGCTGATCTGATCTTAGCCTCAACTCCACTTGCCTGCCCGCTCCCCATAACCCTCGATTCCCCTGTTTTTCAAAAATCTGTCTATCTCCGCCTTGAATATATTCACTGACTCAGCCTCCACAGCTCTCTGGGGTAGAGAATTCCAAAGGTTCACGACCCTCTGAGAGAAGAAATTCCTCCTCATCTCCTTTTTAAATGGGCGACCCCTTATTGAGAGCCCCAAATGGGGCTCGAGGGGAATTTCTCCCCCTTTCTGTTTTTATTTCAGATTTCCAGCCTTCGCAGTATTTTGCTTTTGAAAAATTAACTCATTCTGCCGAGCAGAATTATGATTCGCCTGAAACAAAATGCTCACCCTAAGAGCAATAACAGGTTTTCTTATTGGCTAAAATGCACCCACATGGATTGTGGAAGGGATGAAGAAAGTTATGGACGGCTGTTACTAAGACACGTAGGGGGTCATTTTCAACTGTACCGCCTGCGCAGTAACCTAGATCGTCCACCCATTGCAGAACCTGCTCGATTCTCATCCCATTTCATCCATCTGAAATCAGTCAGATGAAAATGAGACCGGTTCGACAACAGGTGGGCAATCTGCTTTACCAGTTTGTTGCGCAGGTGGTAAAGTTGAAAATTACCACCCCCCCGCTAGTCTGGGAGGGCTTGTTACTGTATAAACACTGGGATGGGGCATGAGAACCAGAAAAACTGAAGGGAAAGCTGGAGCTCTCAAAATAAGTATAGCCAAAATAATGGCTTATTTCTATGGCTCTTGCTTTAGAGGAGATTTCAGGCATTAGAAAAAATATCAATTGGATCAAGTGGAAGAAATACACGTAAAGCTGTTTTTCTTAGACTTCAGATTAAAGTTAGAGCCACAACTTTTGGATGGTCTCAACATGCAGTCTCAATTCTTCATAACAGGCATCTGAATGATTCTTCTTCTACTGATGAATGAATACACAGGAAAGACATTACATTTCTACAGAAGCTTTTATCCATTATTTAAATCACGGTAAAACATTTCTGTAGGCTGGAACTGTGAGGGGTCGCTCCATTCTGCAGAAGAAATCACAAGCTTTAGATATTCGTGAAACGGCTCAAAGGAACTGTGATGCCAATTTTCTTTCAGTTCATTAAGGTCATGTTTCTAAATGTTATGCTTTAATTCACCTCATCAAATCAAGCACGAGGGTAGATTGATTTCTGGGAGCCATTTTACAAAGTCAACATAATGGAGGGTGCAGCATCATCGCCAGTGATCTGAATCAGATATCAGATCAATCCACAACTCAAATTTTGCTGTCATTTCACAAATTATTGTCGTCATTTCAGTATTTACCTCATTAACAAAGAAAAGGATTGAAATAACAACAGCCCCAGGTAGACAAACTGAAAGCACAAGCCAATTGCTCAATGTACTATCTGGCTTGTTGATGTCGGGGGAGGTGGGAGGGGGGGCATTGCACCTTCATCTCCGTATTACCAGTGACAGCATTACGTTTTGCACTGTCATTTAAATCAGCAGGGTATTCAAAGTTGCTTTAATTGAAAATCCATTAATTAGAACTGCACGCACACACATCACATAAGAATGATAACCATAAATCAGAACAATTAGACTGTCGGAAAACTCCACATGATCAAATCAGAACCTTCATGCCAGCTGCTGATTTGATTTGCATTCGTATCATTCTCAGCAGGTAACTATCGATGCCGCCATCAGTGATAGGAATCACTGAAAGCCTCAAAATCTTGGGCTTATTTCCAGAACAACCCTAAAGTTACAAGTATTTCGGGCAATACTCTCAGATTTTGTGAGGCTCCATGCCACTAGCAGGGCCATGCATGCAGTCAATGCATATCTGAATATTCATAAATTCTCAAAATTTACCCTGTAAAGTCAGGAAATGCACAGGGCAAATAATGTGCCAGAAATTCGGCTCTCCCGCTTCCTGCGGGTGCAAGCATCGCGCGCGTACTTGCCTACCGCGCCTGCAGTTGTGCTTCGGGCCCACGAGAACTTCGGGTCCTGGGCCTCCTGTAGCTGCCGGCGCGCAGTGCTTGCGTATCCCAGGGGCGCAGTTAGTTCGAAGCGTCCCCTGGGATCACGTGGGCCATGGAGAGCCAATCCTAGCAGGGCATTTTCATTCATAGATTTGACAGGAAGACCTGTCAAATCTATGAATAGAGATCAGCCCCAAAACCACACTTAAGCTTCAAATAAATTGAAAAAAAAAATCACATTTTTAAAATAACTATAAGTGACATAAATTAACTACTTTAAACAAAAATTTTAATTATTGAAAAAATTAATTATACTTTTTAACGGTGCTAAAAATAAACTTACCTTTCTTTAAAGTATCTAAAAAAGATAAACCTGTTGAAAAAATGTTTACATTGTAATTAATTAACCACTCACCTTGTTAAAAACAGGCCTTGCGCCTCCTTTTTAAATGTGCAGCTTCTCCATACTTACCTTCCCGGTGAAACCTGAAAAAAAAAACGAAGTTCGCTGCGTGCACGCAGCCTCTCCCGCGCACGCGTTCGACTTCTGAACCCCTCCCTTCAGGGGAATGGAAGTTCCGCTTTCCCGCGCATGCGCAGTGCATGCAGGAAACCGGCACTTGAGGTGGCCTTACGGGTGAGTACACAGCGCGTACTCACCTGACAATAGCCGAATTTCTGGCCCATTATGTGGCTCAGAGGGTGACACTCTCGCCTCAGAGTCAGAAGGTTGTGGGTTCCAGTCCCACTCCATGAGACTTGAGCACAAAAATCTAGGCTGAGACTCCAGTGCAGGACTGAGGGACTGCTGCACTGTCAGAGGTGCCGCCTTTCAAAGGAAACGTCTGCCCTCTCAGGTGGATGTAAAAGATCCCATGGCACTATTTTGAAGAATAGCAGGGGAATTTTTTTCTCAGTATCCTGGCCAACATTTATCCCTCAGTTAACATCACTAAAAAACAGATTGACTCTTTTACATTGCTGTTTGTGCGACCTTGCTGTGGGCAGATTGGCTGCCGCGTTTCCTACATTACAACAGTGACTGCACTTCAGAAATGCTTCATTGGCTGTGAAGCGCTTTGGGATGTCCGGAGGTTTCTTTTTTTTTAAAAAAGAAGCAAGCTTAAGATGTTACTTATCTTCAGATGAGGCAGGGGATAAGGGGAAAATTTGAAATTAAACGAAGACGATCAATAACGCACTAATGGGCAAGCTTCCATGTATGCATTTAAAGATCAGGTATATCAACGAGCATCAGAATGGTTTCTTTCATATTTGTTTTCAAATCCAAGATTTCAATTTCTGTGATTGCTCTCACTGGGACAGGGAGACGAGACAGAGGGATTGGGGAATGAGGATAACTCAATACTTCGCATATTTTATGACATATATTCGCATGGCTTTTGTATCTAGCGTCTATGTGGATCATACTAAGTTGATTCAACTCACTGTCATTTCAGAACCAGCACTGCTGCTCACAGCATATTGTGTGTGTTCGTCTCAGTGGAAAATGCAACCACAGATTATTTACACTGACCGAGAAATTACGGTCGCAAATAGTAGCAAGCAAGCGCTTAACATATTTGCCTGACATTTTTTAATTCCTTGATTTAACTGAACCTGTGGAAAACAAGCGCTCTACTCGGAGCTCCGGCACGGCAAGAGAGCCCCAGGTGGGCAGAGGAAACGCTTCAAGGACACCCTCAAAGCCTCCTTGAAAAAGTGTAACATCCCCACCGACACCTGGGAATCCCTGGCCCAGGACCACACAAAGTGGAGGAGAAGCATCCCGGAAGGCGCCGAACACCTCGAGTCTCTTCGCCGGGAGCAAGCGGAAGCCAAGCGCAAACAGCGGAAGGAGCGCACGTCAACCCAAGCACCCCTTCAACCACCGTCTGCCCCACCTGTGACAGAGACTGTAGGTCCCGCATTGGACTCATCAGTCACCTGAGAACTCATTTTTAATGTGGAAGCAAGTCATCCTCGGTTCCGAGGGACTGCCTAAGAAGAAGAAGGAAAATAAGTGAAAATAAGAATGCCACGGCAACACACCAACAAGGGTCTCTGGGCTATAATTTTGTAAAAGTATAATAATCCAAGGAAACCAATTTTTTGTTTTTACCCAAAAAGAAATAAAAGATGCAAGCCCCTGTGAATGTGCATTGATAACACACATGACTAAATAAACTTTTAATGCCGATGCCCTCACTGGTTGACAAAAGTCATCCCAGGCTTAATTGCATTTTCCTTCACTGGGTAGCGAACAAGTCAATCAGTTGGCATTCATTGTCTCTCTCTCTCTCTACCTTGCTGTGGTTGCTAGGTAACATCTGAGAGGTGCTAATAATATAAATTAGATTGTTACATGATATTTTAGTGCATGAAAAAGTCGACCAAGCTGCAATAGTCTCGGTATTGTACATTGTTTTGAAAATCATCCAAGAGGCATCTCACGGGTGCTTTTATTTTGGCAACAACTTACGTTTAAATAGCACTTTTATTGGTGTAGTAAAACGGCCCCAAGGTGCTGCACAAAGGAGCGTTGTCAGACAAAACTTGACACCGAGCCACAAAAGAGATATTAGAAACATAGAAACACAGAAGATAGGAGCAGGAGTAGGCCATTCGGCCCCTCGAGCCTGCTCCGCCATTCAATGAGATCATGGCTGATCATCCAAATTCAGTACCTGTCCCTGCTTTCTCCCCATATCCCTTGATCCCTTTAGCCTTAAGAAATATATCTATCTCCTTCTTGAATATATTTAATGAATTGGCCTCAACTGCCTTCTGTGGTAGAGAATTCCACAGGTTCACCACTCTCTGGGTGAAGAAATTCCTCCTCATCTCAGTCCTAAATGGCTTACCCCTTATCCTTAGACTGTGACCCCTGGTTCTGGACACCCCCTGCCATCAGGAACATCCTTCCTGTATCTAGTCTGTCTCGTCCTGTTAGAATTTTATAAGTTTCAATGAGATCCCCTCTCATTCTTCTAAACTCTAGCGAATATAAGCCTAATCAACCCAATCTCTCTTCATACGTCATTCCTGCCATCCCAGGTATCAGTCTGGTAAATCTTCGCTGCACTCCCATCATGGCAAGAACATCCTTCCTCAGATAAGGCGACCAAAACTGCACACAATACTCAAGGTGTGGTCTCACCAAGGCCCTGTACATCTGCAGCAAGACATCCCTGCTCCTGTACTCGAATCCTCTCGCTATGAAGGCCAACATATCATTTGCCTTCTTAACCGCCTACTGCACCTGCATGCTTACCTTCAGCGACTGGTGCACAAGGACACCCAGGTCTCGTTGTACTTCCCCTTTTCCCAATCTATTGCCGTTCAGATAATAATCTGTCTTCCTGTTTTTGTCACCAAAGTGGATATCCTCGCATTTATCCACATTATACTGCATCTGCCATGCATCTGCCCAATCACCCAACCTGTTCAAATCATACTGGAGTTTCCCTGCATCCTCCTCACAGCATTAGGACAGCTGACCAAAAGCTTGGTCAAAGAGGTAGGTTTTAAGGAGTGCCTTAAAGGAGGAAAGAGAGGTAGCGAGACAGATAGGTTTAGGCAGGGAGTTCCAGAGCTTAGGGCCTAGGCAACAGAAGGCACGGCCCCCAAAGGTTGAGCGATTATAATCAGGGATGCTCAAGAGGGCAGAATTAGAGGAGCGCAGACATCTCGGGGGTTTGTGGGGCTGAAGGAGTATTGAGAGATAGGAAGGGGCTAGGCCACGGAGGGATTTGAAAACAAGGATGAGAATTTTGAAATCGAGGCGCTGCTTAACCGGGAGCCAATGTAGGTCAGTGAGCACAGGGGAGATGGGCGAACGGGACTTGGTGCGAGTTAGGACACGGGCAGCCGAGTTTTGGATGACCTCAAGTTTACGTAGGGTGGAATGTGGGAGGCCAGCCAGTAGTGCAGGGGTGAGGCCATTGAGCGATCTGAAAACAAGGATAAGGATTCTAAATTTGGGGTGTTGCTGGACCGGGAGCCAATGTAAGGCAACGAGCAGAGGGGTCATGGGAGAACAGGATTGGTGGCAAGTTAGGATACGGGCAGCAGAGTTTTGGATAAACTCAAGTTTACGGAGGGTGGAAGATTGAAGGCCGACCAGGAGAGCATTGGAATAGTCGAGTTTGGAGCTAACAAAGGCATGGATGAGGGTTTCAGCAGCAGATGAGCTGAGGCAGGGGCAGAGCTGGGCAATATTACCATGCTGGAAGTAGGTGGTCTTGGTGATGGAGAGGATATCGGGTTGGAAGCTCAGCTCAGGGACAAATAGGACACTGAGGTTGTGACCAGTCTGGTTAAGCCACAGGCAGTGGCCAGGGAGGGGGATGGAGTCAATGGCTAGAGAATGGAGTTTGTATTGGGGGCTGAAGACAATGGCTTCAATCTTTGCAATATTTAAAAAGAATATAAGAACATAAGAAATAGGAGCAGGAGAAGGCCATTTGGCCATTCGAGCCTGCTCCGCCATTCAATAAGATCATGGCTGATCTTCCACCTCATCTCCACTTTCCTGCACTATCCCCATATCCCTTGATTCTCTTAATATTCAAAAATCTATTGATCTCTGTCTTGAATATACTCAACGACTGAGCCTCCACAGCCCTGTGGGGTAGAGAATTCCAAAGATTCACCACCCTCTGAGTGAAGAAATTTCTCCTCATATCAGTCCTAAATGGCCAACCCCTTATTCTGAGACTGTGACCCCTGGTTCTAGACTTCCCAGCCAGGGGAAACCTCCTCCCTGCATCTACCCTATCAAGTCCTGTAAGAATTTTGTATGTTTCAATGAGATCACCGCTCATTCTTCTAAACTCTAGAGAATATAAGCCTAGTCTACTCAATCTCTCCTCATAGGACAATCCCCCCACCCCAGGAACCAGTTTGGTGAACCTTCATTGCACTCCCCCCCTATGGCAACTATGTCCTTCCTTAGCTAAGGAGACCAAAACTGTACACAATACTCAAGGTTAGGTCTCACCAGGACCCTATTTAATTGCAGTAAGATGTATTTACTCTTATACTCAAATCCTCTTGTAATAAAGGCCAACATACCATTTGCTTTCCTAATTGCTTGCTGTACCTGCATATTAACTTTCAGTGATTCATGTACAAGGACACCCAGGTCCCTCTGAACACCAACATTTCCCAATCTCTCACCATTTAAAAAATACTCTACTTTTCTATTTTTCCGACCAAAGTGGATAACTTCACATTTCTCCACATTATATTCCATTTGCCATGTTCTTGCCCACTCACTTAGCCTGTCTATATCCCCTTGAAGCCTCCTTGCATCCTCCTCACAACTTACATTCCCACCCAGCTTTTTATCATCAGCAAACTTGGATATATTACATTTGGTCCCCTCATCCAAATTATTGATGTAGATTGTGAATAGCTGAGGCCCAAGCACTGATCCTTGTGGCACCCCACTAGTTACAGCCTGCCAACCCGAAAATAACCCGTTTATTCCAACTCTCTGTTTTCTGTCCGTAAACCAATCCTCAATCCATGCTAGTATATTACCCCCAATCCCATGAGCCCTAATTTTGTTTAATAACCTCTTGTGTGGCACTTTATCGAATGCCTTCTGAAAATCCAAATACACAACATCCACTGGTTCCCCCTCATCTATTCTGCTAGTTACAACCTTCAAAAACTCTAACAGATTAGTCAAACATGATTTCCCTTTCATAAATCCGTGTTGACTTTGCCCTATCCTATTATTATTTTCTACGTGCCCTGTTACCACGTCCTTAATAATCGATTCTAGTATTTTCCCTACTACTGATTTTGGCTAACTGATCTGTAGTACTCAGTTTCCTCTCTCCCTCCTTTCTTAAATAGTGGGATTGCATTTGCCACCTTCCAATTAACAGGAACCATTGTAGATTCTATGGAATTTTGGAAAATGAATCCATTATCTCTACAGCCACCTCTTTCAAAACCCTTGGGTGTAGGCCATTAGGTCTAGGTGATTTATTGGCATTCAGTCCCATTAATTTCTCCAGTACTATTTTTTTACTAATACTAATTTCTTTCAGACCCTCATTCTCGCTAGAGCCTTGGTTTTCCACTATTTCCGGGAAGTTTTTTGTGTCTTCTTCTGTGAGGACAGACTCAAAGTGCTGGATTTTCTGAATGAGAAGCTTTTGGAGGCGGGACTGCTACTTGCCGGGTCTCAGTCCCGCCTCCATCAGCTTCTGGCCAACCAGCGGGATTTTCCCCTGAATGACCTTGTTAAGCCCGCCTGGCGGGCTCAGCAGGCCAATTAGGGGGAAGTCAGTGACAGAGCACGTCAACGTATGATGTGTCATCTGTCAAGAACTTTTGAAAGAAGCAATGTCATCGTTTGACAGCTCTGTGAAGCTGTCAAACACTGACATTCTGTGTAGTTTCATGAGACCTTGTGTTCAGGACTCATCAAACCTTTCTACTTTGCAGAAATCAGCTGGCTGTTGGATCGGAGAAGGCAACAGCCAGTCTGTGATCTCTACAATGGAGATGTCAGGGACTCTGGCTCCACAGCAACTGAAGACTGTAGGTAGAAACAAAGGTAAGTTAACATTTTCTAACACTTTACACTCACCTCACATACTTACCACTCCACACTTGCAACCATCACTCACCTCTACATTGCACTTTCAGACGCCTCCGACCCCCGCAGACCTCCTACTCACCTCCTACACCCTGGTGGGGATCCCCCAGGTCGGGAATCCCGCACTTCAGCACGAAAAATGGGGATAATCCTATTTTCTGCCTGTTAACTACCTGTTAACAGGCAGTTAATCGGCTTTAATCCCTTCTGGCCTCCAAGGAGATGGGTGCAGGTTTGCCACCCGCCCCCAAATTCTGCAACTTTCCCGGCAGTCCCGCCTCCATACCTGCCTCCTCGGTGCTGAGAAAATCCAGCCCAAAGTATTTGTTTAATTTCTCTGCCATTTCCTTATTCCCCATTATAATTTATCCTGTCTCAGCCTGTAAGGGTCCCACATTTACTTTTGTTAATCTTTTCCTTTTTACATACCTATAGAAGCTTTTACAGTCTGTTTTTATGTCTCTCGATAGTTTACTGTCATATTCTATTTTCCCTTTATCAATTTCTTGGTCCTCCTTTTCTGAATTCTAAAATCCTCCTAATCCTCAGGTTTACTACTCTTTTTGGCAACATTATAAACCTCTTCCTTTCATCTAATACTATCTTTAACTTCTCTTGTTAGCCACGGTTGGACCACTTTTCCTGTCGGGTTTTTGTGCCTTAAAAGAATGTATATTTGTTGTAAATTATGTATTAATTCTGTAACTGCTAGCCATTGCCCGTCTACCGTCATACCTTTTAATGTAGTTTCCCAATCTACCATAGCCAACTCACCCCTCATACCTACGTAGTTTTCTTTGTTTAGATTTAAGATCCTAGTTTTGGATTCAACTAAATCACTTTCAAACTCAATATAAAATTCTATTATATCATGATCACTCTTCCCTAAAGGCCCCTTTACTACAAGGTTAATAATTAACCCTTTCTCATTGCACAATACTAGGTCTAAAATAGCCTGTTCCCCAGTTGGTTCCTCAACATATTGATCTAGAAAACTATCTTGCATACATTCCATGAATTCGTCCTCCACACTATTACTGCAAATTTGGTTTGCCCAGTCTATATGTAGATTAAAGTCCCCCATGATTACTATATTACCTGACGTAATAAAGACTCACTACGCACTTGAACATAAAGCAAGGCTTTAATCAACTTGTAACAAAACATGGAGGTCTAGTTAGCAGTCACTAGCTTCCTGTTTCTAGATTGTCTCTGCCCAAGGTGGGCCCATACCTGAGTATTTATACTCCCTGGACGGCGCCCCAGCTGGCCGCTCAGTAGTACTTCCTGAGTTGTTACTTGCGATTTATGACATTACCCTTGTTACATGCACCTCTAATTTCCTGATTTATACTCTGCCCGACATTACAACTACTGTTTGGAGGCCTATAAACAACTCCCAACAATATTTTCTGCCCCTTGCTGTTTCTTAGCTCCACCCAAACTGATTCTACTTCTTGATTTTCGGAGCCAAGATCCTTTCTCTCTACTGTCTTTATCCCATCCTTTATTATCAGGGCTACCCCTCCTTTTCCATTTTACCTATCTCTTCTAAAAGTTAAGTATCCTGGAATATTTAGTTCCCAACCGTGGCCACTTTGCAACCACGTTATGGTTATTAGATCAAACCTTTTAATTTCTATATGCGCTGTTAATTCATTTATTTTGTTGCGAATGCTTCGTGCATTCAGATATAATGCCTTTAGCTTTGACTTATTTCTCTTTTTCCCTGATGTCACCTTAGTCACTGATGCCTTATTACCTTTGTTACTCTCTCTGTCCCTTCCTGACCCACTCTGCTTATTTTTACCCAAAACTCTACTCTGCTCTAGAGCCTTGACATTTCTCTTGCTGCTTTTAAATTTACTCTTTCCTGAATCCTCCCACCCCACCTTCATTAGTTTAAAGCCCTGTCTACTGCCCTAGTTATTTGGTTCGCCAGGACACTGGTGCCAGCCTGGTTTAAGTGGAGCCCGTACCAACGGAACAGCTCCCTCTTTCCCCAGTACTGGTGCCAGTGCCCCATGAACTGAAACCCCTACCTCCCACACCACTCTTTGAGCTACGCATTTAAAGCTCTAATCTGTTTGTCCCTAAGCCAATTTGCGCGTGGCTCAGGTAACAATCCAGAGATTATTACCTTTGAGTTTCTGCTTTTTAATTTGGATCCTAGCTCCTCAAACTCCCTCAGCAGAACCTCATTCCTAGTTCTACCTATGTCGTTAGTTCCTACGTGGACCACGACAACTGGATACTCCCCCTCCCACTCCAAGTTCTTCTCCAGCCGCGAGGAGATGTCTTTAACTATGGCACCGGGCAGGCAACACAACATTCAGAACTCTCGGTCACAGCTGCAGAGAACAGTATCTATCCCTAATTGTAGGAAATTTCTACTCATTCAATACTGGGTGCTGGACAAACAACGTGACAAATCATAGGCAGTGGCGGAGTCGAGTGAGGTGGTGGTGAGGTAGAACTGGTTGTTGTCAGCATAAATATGGAATTTGATGTGTTTTCAGATGATGTCGCCGAGGGGCAGCATGTAGATGAGAAACAGAAATGGGCCAAGGATGGTTCCTTGGGGGACTTGAGGTTTGGGGCCTTTCTCTCCAAGAAAATTTCCTCTGTTAACACTTCATTTGGTGTACTTTACAACATTTGCAGCATGCCCAATTCTAAAATAAAGAATATAATACATTATCATGTAAATATGCACAGAGAGAAAGGTAAAAAAAATATTTTTTGGGGGGTAGTATGCCCCTAACTCCAACTTGATACTATGGGGGAGAAATTCGGTATCGCCCCGTTTGGGGCGCAATTATAGGCCGGGCGCAAAGTTTAGCGCCTGGCGCCAATTATCGCCTCCGACTGCAAACTTGGCCTCGATCGCCCCTGGAGGTGATTGGAGCGCTAAATCAGGCACTACACACCTCTCTTAAGGCGCTAACGCCGAGGAGCGAGACGCTACCTCAGAGCAATGGAACACAGACACACTGGGGCCGGCCAGTTCTTAAAGGGGTGGGTCAATCTTGCTCTCCATCCACACCCTGCTTATTGCAGCCTTGAATCTCAGCCTGGAGAGACCTGTACATCAAATCTGCTGGAAAGAACAATGGAGAGGCCAAGGGAAAGAGCTCAGAGTGCAGCCCCCACAGTTTCTTCTAAATCGATGCAAGGAAGGTCAAATCAAAATGAACTTGCAAAGTGCTGCTCAGTACCCAAAACTTCTTCACACAGCGTTGAATCTCTCCAGAAGTGTGTCTCTCTCTCTCAGAATGCGTGGTGCAAAAATGTCGCCGAAAAAAAAAGGGAAAGAAAGCGGCCGCCTTTAAATAGCGCTCCCCCAGTCCCTTCCCGACTGCAAAATGGTCCACTCAACCTGTCGTTGCTAGCGGCAGGCGGAAAGGCAGGGGGCGCCACTCAATATCCGGTCTGAGGCGCTGCACGCTCGACTGACATCACGATCTGTGGGCGCAGGAGATCGTGGCGGTAGTGTTTAGCGCCGCCGCAAATTGTCTGGTCAATTTCACGAGCGGCGCAAACATCGCTGCATCCGGGCGCTAGTTGCTTTGCGCCCCATTAGCGCCCTTTTAGGGTGCTAATGGGAGGCACAAAGCAACTGAACTTTTCCCCCAATACCTCTTCTTATGAGGGCATTGAGAATAAATGATGATGCATTTACATCATAACATCGTGCACTTGCAAACAAAATGATGCCAAACACATATTTACAAAGATTGTAATGACTCATGATTAAATGCAGACATCAGACCTGAACATGAAGCCAGTCCTAAAATGATTATTACACACATGTTTTGTTGTAAGAAAAGTATAAAATATATGCGTAGAAATTACTGAAGTTTATGTCAGTGGACTATTGCTTAATGTGCTCATATGGCATTTCTCCATCTGCTATTTGAATCAGGCATTAACTCCTTATTTTAATGCATTTTAACATTAAATATTTACCCACTGATACTGTTAACAATACACGCTAGGCTATAAATACTTAAAATAAATTCTGTAAGAGAAAAGTAAAGGAGATAATTATAAAGCCGAATAAGTAAAATGAGATCTAAAGTCTAGCAATAGACAAAGGACTGACACAATGGCAATGCTGTGTAGAGATCCAACATTGTCTGCCCATGACTGAACATGCAAACACACAAATCCGCTCAGCATCCCCAATCTCAGCCATGATGGTGCTGAGTCAGGGCAACCTATGCTTGCTCTTCCTAGTCTGTTGTGGCAAATCTTTAAGCACATCAAGGGGAAGCTCACCGGGGAATGGAACATCCAATGCATCATCCAGCACATCCTGGTCAGAAAATCTTGAGTGAGAGTTGCCCCTTTTTAAGTGACAGTTAATTATATTGAGTACGCTGTGTAACATTTTTCAATTAATTTGAAATTGTTTAACAAGCTGTTTTTATGATTGGTATAAGCACAGGTTTGCACATGCTAGCTACATTGCTTGCTTTCTGCAGGTCCAATCCAAGAATATTAAAAAAAATATTTCCCTCTCCATCAAATCATGCATAATTTGCACGGTTACAAGTTTTACTTTTCCGAACCTTGGTCTTACCGGCCAGAACTAATGAGTAGACACGATTGCCTATGTTCAATTTTTCCCCAATTAAATCAAAATGTTACAGTACCACCTGTAGGTTGCACCATCATGGCACAATCATGGGAGGCAACATCTGAATTTACTACTTAATTCACTGGAAAAAATAATAAGCAACAGCATTAACTCTGTTATTTGCACCTCCCAATCGCTATACTTCTGATCTGTTGGTCTCTAGTAGAGCCCTCAGTTTCAGATCTCAACTCCCTTCAATGCAGCAATGTCCTCTTGAAAGCAGGGTTTCAAACGGTGTGATTTTAAAAATATTGCTAAACACCAAATTATACAGGGTTAACATAATTTCTTTCAACTTATGCTGAAATGCTCTTGATAGGTATCTTTGCATTTGATTAGTCCTGTGATGAGAGTTTTGCACTCTAATTCTATATGTTTTGGATCTTTACATTTGGACTGCAGTTCATAAACTTTTTACTGTTCCCTTCTTGCTGGAGGGCTTCTGCCAGAGATACTCTATCAACATTTATTCCAGAAATTCTCTGAGGTCTTCACCTAAAAAGAGTAAATGCTGTCCTACACCACCTTATTGGACATCTTATAGGAGTCACCAGGAGAAAGGGAGTGCTTGGTCATCGGCATCTTGCCAGGGGTCCCCCTTGATTTGCAGGAGGAATGGGAGGAGGACATGAAGCCAGGCAGAGCAGCACCAGCTGCTGCAGGAGAGAGGGACAGGAGGGCGAGGTGGCGTCCTTCCCTCCTGCGGGTACAGGACCTCGCTCCTCCTCTGGACCTCCTCCACCAGGACCTGCAGTGCCGTGTCCGAGAACCTGTGCACCCTCTCCCTCGGTTCCTGAGCCATCCTGCAACGTGCCGCTGTGTGCCAGCCAGAACACTCCACACCTTCAGTGAAAGTGGGTGCGTGGAATCCACATCGGCTGCTCCACAAAAATTGTGTCTAATCAGCACTTGAGTGCTAAACCTGCAGGTGTCTGATTTAGCAATTCCAGGCAAGTTCAAATTATGGTAATCAGCAATTAGCACCAAAGTTGTGTGCTGAAACCAGACTTTCAAACAGGCGTGTCTTATTAGCACAGCACTCATTGAGAGCTTGTTTTCACCCTTTCGCCAAAATAATCCCCCCCAATGCCCAAACCCGCTACGAGCCAAAGCCAATTCACACAGGATTCTTACAGGGTGAAGAGATGACCACCCCACTCGTCTTATCTGGATTCAAACCCAGGTCTGAGACATGAAAGGAAAGTGTCCTAACCTATTGCTGTACCAATTCTCTTATATTAGTTATGTCTTGCAACTAGAAAATGGAAAATGGCATAGTTGTTTTTGATGGATGCAATTAATTAAGCTGTCTAAGTCAAATTGAGACCAACATGGAGGGCGATACCATGAATAAAGATGGGGTGGAAGGGTTTGGAAAATTCATTGTGTGAGGCATCTTGATCTACTCCTCTGGCCTTCATCCTAGCTCAACAATAATAATGCAAAGACATGAGGGAATGTCATTTGTGCACTCACTTTGCCATGGAATTGTGTTTGGTGTGAAGATAAATGGAGGGAGGGTCAGTGAAGGAATTCAGTTTTAGATGTTGTCAAATAAATAATGGTGTATTTTCACTGAGAATGATGAATGTGTGATTCTGGTATGTGTCTCTGATTAAACATTACATCTGTTTTCACCTTCGTTACATCATTGACCACTCAGCCAATTCCTGTTTTTGTATGGTTTGGAGTCATCTACGTTCTATTTTACGATGTATCGTTGCACATGTGGCCTTCAGAGGAAGGCATGAATAATTACTTAGAAGGAACAATAATCATTGACAGTGACCAAGTGATTATTCATAGCTGTTACATACACAATTCTGACAGTAACTACATAAGTTGAAAGAAATAAGACGTATTCCTATTTATTCAGGCTCCTTTGAGGCCTGCAGTAGTATTTCTGTGCCAAAAGTAATATGACAAGATTATTTGGAGAATACTGCAAATTAAGAAATTTAGTTCCAAGAGTTGCCCAATCTCTATTACATTTGGCATTAGCAATTTAATAAATTAATACTTGCAGATATGTGACAACTCAATCCCCAATGGAATATTTGCAATACCTTATTATTCTGCCAGCACTACTCAAGAATGTTCACATATTACCACTTCTACTCGACTCTGGCCCTCTGTCTTCTTTTTGAAAAAAGGGGCAGAATGAAGTGGGATATAAATTCAGCTTGGGCAGTGACGCAAAACAGGTTATAGCAAATCGGCAGCCCATTTTGCACTCCACCCGATTTTCTTTTCCATTGACTATCAATTGCCCATTTTGCGTGATCGCCCAAGACGCCCAAATATATTTTCAACTTGCATTACTAGTATACTACACATTTTTTCTTTTAAAACTATTCTGTCGTCAGCTGCCAAGAGGTGCTGATTCTCCCTTTGAATTTCACTTCCTCCTTGTGAGGACGGGTCTCACTTTTCCTCAGCAATATTATGGAATCTCATCATATGGGAAAGTGCAGATATGCGTCCATGTTCTATCACACTGTGGCTCAGCAGGTCAGTGCTCCGGTGTGTTAGCACAGT
The DNA here is from genome assembly GCA_030390025.1 of Squalus acanthias. NCBI lineage: Eukaryota > Metazoa > Chordata > Chondrichthyes > Squaliformes > Squalidae > Squalus > Squalus acanthias. The sequence goes on along the minus strand of CM059425.1, from coordinate 109,937,065 downwards.
ACAATTTTAAGCTCTATATTCAAGGCTAGGCAATGTAGTGGTATACTGTGCAGAATCACCAACACATTCCTTTTTGTACAATCTCCAGCAACGATCCCACTCATTGTGAAACACTCACTCCTACTCTCCATCACTCACCACCATCAGTATCTCCATTCCTACATCGGTATTAATCTCATGCTGTCCCTTCATTCGTGTTCGGGCTTTGTGCCAGCACATTTGCTTTTTATCTATGGCCGAATGGCAGTTTCAAAAAGCAAATCAAGTTTCCTACAACCCAAAATTTGAGCCCTTATGCTTACCATACCACTGTTTAGCAATTCACCTCTAATCGTCGTATATTGATGACTGGAGATAGCGTGGATGTCCAACAGATTTGCCTGCCCCTTCCAAAAGGTGTAAAATAATATACTGTTAGACCAATGTCTAAAGGTCAGGCTGATTGGCCAGGTTTATATGCAGGTTAAATAATGCATAGAATAATATGATACAGCAAGATTCTAAACCAGCACAATACTTAAAAACAATTAAAATAGGATCAGTTAACATGGGGTTAATATACCCCTTTTAGAAAGTATTTATTAGAGTCTGATAAGGAACAAGACTTTTGGATGAAAAAATTACATTTGTGTCTTAATAAACCAGCCAACTACCATGTTGTACATGGACTAAGCAAACCTCCAGTTCATTCATGAGTTTGAATTTTTTTGCCAGAACTAAAGCTGAGTGACCAAGGCTGTGATTTATGTCATGGAACATCTTTTGTGTTACAGCCACTTTATTGATATTAAACAAACAGATTGGACACCTTTTGAGGTGAGACATTAATGTCTGGGTTCTTGTCACTTCTTCCATTCATTTCCCTTAATGGTTTGGCATTCAGAGAGATTAGAATCATCTATTCCACTGTCAATCTGCATATGTTAACATTTCAATAGGCCATTCCAGCCACCAAGCAACTTCTTGACATAATTAGTTTCTGAATAAAGGCATAGAAACAAAAAAAAAGCCCATTTAGGACAGCTGTTTGCCATCAAATGTGCCAAAAAGGTCTGACTGATTCAGCCAATTACATATATCGGTCCTCACTATCACAGAACAAAGGGCTTCTGCCAGAGATACAGCTGTCTGAAGCAATTTTAAACTGGATTTACTCCAATTATCGGAGATCAGGTAAAATAAAACACCTCCCTGTTTGTCACAGCCTTTTCCTCAGTCACAGAAGATTGTAATGTCTCTCTTCCGATTCATCTCTCCTTCATCGTGATTTTCTCTGGGTCTGTGTCTGCTATTTTCTTGCTATCTCATCTCACTTGCTTTCTGTCTCTTGTGTGCTCATTCTTCCACATCCCCAGGCATTTTCATTTAATCATGCAGAACTACAGCAACTAATCTGTTTTCTGATTTCTGATTTGCACACTGTACAGCATGTTGTTAAAGAGTGACTGCCGGCAGCTCACTGCAACCATCACAGCACTCCCCTCATTATAAAGCAGTAAGCACCCCACAAGAGGAGATATCAGAAGGAGATATCTTAAAACCTGCTAACTCAGACACTTGCTGCTTTGAACAGAATGATTGGTACAATGTAAGAAAAGTGATGTTCCGAAACAATAAACCATTGAGTGAGGACAAGCACTTGGCTCAATGTCAGTGAACCTCGAAGAGTTACTTAGCCTCATATTACTCAGTGCTTTATTCTTCAGCAAGTCACTCCTTCCTGTCATGCAAGGAAGACAGGGTGGCTTATTCTCCATAATACATCCATGGTATGACAAGCTGCGACATTAACTGTTCAGCAACTTCTGTGGGAAGCCTGTCAAATCCGCTTAGTCCTCAGTTTGTTCTCAACCAATGCGGAGTTTATATTAGGGCTGGCAAAAGCTACGTCTCACTTGTAGGATAGCTTTGGTGAATTTGATCAGTTACTTTACATGAAACAAAGCTTTGCAGAGGAGCAAGTGAAATCAATCATACAAGGGAGAACTCTTCTCCCAGGGCCAAACAGCCTTGGATCTTGGGTTGAGACAAGTAACCCAAACTGAGGCAATGTTTTTCTTGCTGAACACCTTGAGGCTGAAAGTTTTGTATACTAAATCCTTGAAATAACTTTTTCAGTAAATAAATTCCATTTGCACTAGTATTCTCACACTGAATGTACAAGTAATATTCGGCAGTTCTCCCTCTCACAGTCATGGTTAGAATGCTGAATTGTACCCTTTAAAATTATTTATGAAATTGCATCTCTTTGCTACGATTGGTCAGATCCTCTAAAGAAATAACTTAAGGCCGTTAAGGCCAAATTATGTTCCAGAAAGCACTGAGCTGGGTCGTCTGGGGTTATAAGAATGGCCATGTACTTAGTGGTCCCCCCCGGAATGGCTAGATATGGGAACACAACCAATATATAATGGGTGGGGGGCGAGTGCCCTTCTGGCCACAACCCCTTCAGCAGTTATTTGGTATGGGGGTGGGATGATAACATTTGTGGAGCTTGAGCAGGTGATGCATGGCCTCCATGTATTTTGCTGCAGGTCGTTGTATTTAGGAACTGACTCCATGCCTCTCGTTACTTCCTCTCTTTAATGGTTGGTCTGATTCTCATTCTTAGCCTTCCCTCAGGTTCTCGGCTCTGAAATGAAGCATGGTGTAAGGATGCCGATGCGTCCACAAGGGACTGTTGGGGAGTTGAAGAAATGTTCCAAGGTGGTTGACCAGCAGTCACAGCTTTTGGGGAAGAGAGTTCCAGATATCTACTACCCTTGGGGCGAAGAAGTGCTCCATGATTTCACTCCTGAATATCCTAGATCAAATTTTAATATTATGCTCCCTTGTTCTGGATTCACCAACCAGAGGAAATAGTTTCTCTTTTATCAACCCTAACAAATTATCTTATCATTTTAAACACCTCGATTAGATCACTCCTCAATCTTCTATACTCAAGGAAATACAATCCACATCTCTGCAACCTGTCCTCATAATGTAACCGTCTAAGCCCCAGTATCATTCTGGTGAATCTGCGCTGCGCCCCTTCAAAGGCCAATATATCCTTCCTGAGGTGCAATGCCCAGAACTGAATGCAGCACTCCAGATGGGGTCTGACCCGGGCTTTACACAACTGAACCCATCACTTCCTTCCCTTTGTATTCGAGCCCCCCTGAGATAAAGGCCAACATTCCAGTAGTTTTTTTAGCCTACTTTTTGTACCTGTACACTAGCTTTTAATGATTTATACAGATAGATACTCAAATCTCTTTGCTCCTCACCATTTAGAAATACTCCAATTTGTCGTTCTTGGATCCAAAGTGGACGACCTCATAGTTTCCCACATTGAACTCTATTTGCCCACTCACTTAGTCTGTCTATGTCCCTTTGTAACTTCTTGCTCTCATCTGCACTACTTCGTGTGCCTCCCAACTTAGTGTCATCTGCAAACTTGCATCTACAACTCTCCATTCCTTCATCCAAGTCATTGATAAGTATGGTGAAAAGCTGAGGCTCCAGTCCAGATCCCTGGGGAACATCCCGCCAATCAGAGTACTGCGCTTCAATTGGCTGCAAATTGCGTTGGGACATCCTGACGTGCTACATATAAATGAAAGTGAAATAAAGTAGTTCAGTGACAGATCTTCGTCACTTGTTGAGGCCTTGATATCTTTGGCAAGCTAAAATTTAAAGGACAATTCAACTACAGTATATTGAAATGTGATTCAGATGGTGGCAGAATGGTGGTTTTAAGCAAGGTTCATTAAATTGGTTTATGCAGGACAATTTTAAGTGCGCTTCATTCATCATCTGACATACAAGCTCGAGATGTAAATGGCAAATCTTAATCCATTTTCCACATGCAGGTGGTGGGGAGACTCTGTAGCTGATATGTTATGTACCAGAATTGTGAATGCTTTTTTTTTTACAAACTTAAGTTGGTTGAAGCTGCCTAAACGCATTTTGTGTCAAATCCTTGGACAGAGAGAGATGGCTTTTGACCCATCAGTCTGAAAGACATGTAACCCAGCCAACTCCACCACCCAAGATATAATACAAATGCAACTCAAACCTGAATTTTACATTTTGGTAGAAATTCAGATCATGCTATCTTAGAGCAATAGCACATCTGTGGGAATGTCTGTTTCCTTGAATAACTATTCAATTGAAATGGAAGCACAAAGACTTGAGCCCTACCCAGTGCTGAACTGTTATTAATTGCATTGGAATACCAGGCTTAGCACACAGGGCTTAAAAGATTTCAGTCCCAGAACATAACAGGAGCTGGCTGAAGATGTACTGTTTGTCACTTGAGTGAGGCATTTGCAACCAGGAGATCTGGCACAGCAACCATAGTCAGCTGGGTTTTTTTTTTACAAGGAGGACTTTGAACTCTTCTTAGTTAGGAGAAATTACCAACAAAATATTTTAATGAGGAAATACTTTAGGCCAAACGCAATTCTTATCAAACGACCCTTATTTAAAAATAAGCCTAACGTGAGTTTCAGTAGTTTCCATTCAGTTTTTACATGACTGCACACAATTGCAGAATTGTTTTCTCAGGAGATTAAATGCATTGGACAGTGTCCACAACACAGCATATTGTAAAGGGATTATGGCAGATGTAGGCTTGATGGGCCATGCACATTCCTCATTCCATAGTTTTCTTATCTTAACTATTACTCCATTAGTGTAAACAGTTAAGCAAAGTACATTAATTTTCTTGGGTCTATCTCAAACACTGATGTTCATTTACTATTTTTCATGTTTTAAGCTTCCTGTTTTATTTTGCACTTCCAGTTTCTTCTTGCCCTTCCTTTCTTCGGGCTTTAAACCTCACCTTTCTTTTGGCTCCCTTTCACTTTGGATCAGTACTAGATTGTCCTTTTAAACCTGATGTTGAATAATTGCCATTACTTTGAGGAGGTTGTTGACTTTTACTCCTGGATGTTGCTGCAAAAACGTCAATGATAATCCATTGATAATCCATGCTGGGTGCTTGATGGGACTGTGGAGAGACAGAGTGGATGGCGCGGTGCAGAAAATCCTGGTTATATCATGGACAGGCAACAGTTGCATATAATCAGACTTGCATCTATGAGGGCTGGCTCTACTTGTCAGTGAAGCATGTTACACTGGTGAATTGTACACGTCAGAGCTGGTTTCAGATTCGTAGCTGTGGTTCTTGATTTCTGTACAGCACCACCCAATAGAGATATTGGGCCGGATATCCGATCCCTACGGGTGTGTACGCGCTGTGTACCCACCCGTAGGGACATCGGAAATGCCGGTTTCAGGCATGCACTGCGCATGCGCTGGAAACCGGCATTTCCGATCTGTCAAGAAAGCTCTTGACAGATCCTCCGCCTGCCCGGGAGAAGGGCCTCTGCGGGCAGACAGTTCCGCTTTTTGGAGATCCTCCGCCCACAGAAAAGCCTTACAATTCTTGCGCCTGGTAAAAGCCGGCATAAGGCCTGCTTTTACCAGGATAAGAGTTGAAAAAAGTTAAAAAAGAATTTTCCCACTGATTTATCATTTAAAAATACTTTAAAAAAAGGTACGTTTATTTTTAGCCCCGTAAAAAACTTTAATTATTTTTTTCAAAAATTTAAAGGTTTGTTTAAAATAGTTAATTTATTGTACTTTCAAGTCATTTTAAAAATGTGATTTTTTTTTTAAAGTTTTGCTATGTTTTGGGGGTGATCTCCATTCATATATTTGACAGGTTTTCCTGTCAAATGAATGAAGGGAGATTCCCTTCTCTGATTGGCTCCCCATGGCCCACGTGATCCCAGGGACGCTGCGAACTGCATGCGCCTCTGGGATACGTGGGCCCTGCGCACCAGCAGTTTGGAGAGGCCCAGTATCGGAACTGTGCGCCTCCCGGGCGCCCTCAGGTAAGGGCGCAGATTTATTCCAGATCGCAGTCCTCCGCCCGCGGGAGGCCTGTGATCGGAATATCTGGGCCATTAAGGCACGATACCAACATGACATATTTAAATTTAGAAGCTTATTACAACATCACCTGGTGACAAGGTCAGGTATGACTCCAAAAACTGAAAGTACTGGCTTTCAAAGGAGTATTGTAACCTGGACAAAAAAAAGAGTTGATTCTCAATATTATGTCATTTTATTTTTTTTGACCTATAGATTTATAATTCAGCATTAATTGGCCATCTCATTTAGATGGAAGACTCAAGATGAATGTTGCATGGTAACATGCAGAGGCAATATTTGTGTGGTTCTACTCGATGTTAAAGCTTAGCTGGTAATTCTTAATGCATTGCTCCAAGATCACATGAACCTGTTTGTTGTACTCTTTTCCTTTTACCTTATTAATGATTTTCTTGCACATTCACACAAATGAAAAAGCACCAAGGGAAGGCATGGAAACAATTTGGTTCTGTGTTACATAGCAAGAAATGTCATAATTGCAGAAAATGCTATAAATATATAGCAGGTCCATCAGCATCTGAAAATATAGGTTAATATTCAGGGCATAATTTATCTTTTCAGATGCTGCAATTGCCAACAGATGTTTTTCTTTTAGATTTCCAGCATTTGCAGTTATTTTCTTTTTATCAAATACAATTGTTATATCTAGTTGAGACAGGAATCTTTCATTAACCATCAAGTATCACTTCCAAACTGAACCCGACTACTATTTTGGTGATACCCAGTTACAGCCTCCTGGGAACGGCATATCTCCAAACTGATCTGTTATGCAACAGATTAGTTGTATTCATTCATATTTCTCCTTCATGGAAGTACTTAATTTAACAAGGATATTCATTCTCCCAGGAACAGGGCCTGTTCTTATTCTTTAAAATGTGACAGCGAGGTACATCTGGATCCTATTAATTCAGATGCATTTTATTCCCCGTTTTCACTCTTTTGTACTTTAGCAAGCCTGATTTTCATGTTAGGTGCAAATTCCTTATCTACAACTGCAACATTTGATGTCGACAGGCTACTTTAGCAAGAAAGGATATGATTGGATTTTTTTAAATGTTCAAAATGATACTACTGGTTAGGTTTTGTTATTTTTTCCCATGATGAAAATGTTCCTCTACAAAAACTCACTTGAAAAAGATAGATGGTCAAATGATTAATATTGCCAATAAAGCAACACCATGTGCATTTACTGTTGATTTTAACGTATTAGGTCTGTGTTGAGACAAGGGTAGGGAATACGCCTCAATTTACTAAGGTAAACTCAACTACTTCCATTTTATATTTTTTAAGGATCATTGTTATGAGGATTAAGCAGCTGTTTTCAGTTGCGGACTCTCTTGGCTTCATAGCAACAGTTCTAATGCAAAGTAATTAAAGCTTCAGAAAAACCATGATGTTGTGTGCATTTCAAACATTATACAGTTTTACTCAGCCAATTACCTCCCTCCTTTATTCCTGAATATAATTCAATGCTGTATTTTATGAAGATATTGATGAAAGCGATATCTGATCATCCTCTCTATCCATCCTGTACCAGCTGCCTACTGGGTCAGAGTTTTCTGTTTCAGATAAGTTCACAGCAGGATGTTGGGAAATGGAGGAGCAGGGAGAGTGTATTAACCAATTTAGACATTCATCCTTTGCATTTGAACCTTGTTCAGTTTTTTCTTCTTTAGTATCTTCCTCTTAATTTCCTAAAACAACCAAACAATTATACATCAGGTAATAATTTTTAATTTCTGATGAGTACTGTAGCTTTTTTTTTTGCTTCATTCATATATTGCCCTCCTCACTTCATTGGATCTGTTGTTCAACAGCCAAAGCACTGTCTTTCACCCAAAGCTAGCAAATATTGCATTAAAATATATACTTATTAGCTTTAATGTAGCATGTTAGTGGCAATATTTATAAAAAGTGCGTACTTGATCATTTAATACATTTAGAGATGTCTATCAAACACCCTAATAGTATCTGATTGTTACTGTGTACGTACAGGGTCTCCTTTCAGTATATGTACTTTAACCATCACAAGTAAGATTGCTAGATTAACTATCAGAACTTGTCACAACTGGATCTTTTAGTTCACATACAAGATAAAGTTAGATTTGGCTAGAGTTTCATTCGAAAGGAGCACAAACTAGAGAATCAGCCAAAGTCAGTGTGAATAATGGCTGTAAAATTAGGCGCACTTTCAACTGGGCATGCCGACCTCCAAGCCCGATTCTCTAATTTTTGCTTCTGTCGAGTGAAATTCAATGCTGGCGTGGAGTCTCGCAACTTTAAGGCTTCAACGTCTGAATGGCATGGTGTGGTAGTTGGGAACAGCATGAGGGATGGGCGAGTGAAGATGCCATTGGGAATCATTTGGCTCACACCTAGTTTGAAACTAGAAGCATGAGTTGAGCATGTTTTAGAGCACACTGGCACTGCTCTAGAAGTACATTTTTTAAATACAGAAAAGCTACCAATACGTTATAAAAACCCAACATAGGCAGTTTCAATCTGGTTGGATCTATCGGCGAAATGTTTCAACTGTGTTTGCACATCCATATGGCGCCCTGTCAGCATGGAATGTCTCTGAAATGCAAAATGAGCAGCGAAGTTTCCTCGAATTCATTTTGCATGGTTTGAATGAATGATTGGAATGCTGCCAACAGGACTATAACGTCCCTCTCACTGCACGCATAAATCAGTTGGGGAACGAAAAATAGGACACATTTATTTTTGATTACTCTGTTGATCTACTGTCCCTGAATCCATTCTGATCTTGAAGCAGAGAAGTTTCACTTATTTAAATTATGCTCTGGTAAAATATGTAGCTATTAATTAGTAGTGATGGAAAGCAAAGCATCAACGACACAAAACCAAAATTTTCCAAACTTTCAGGTCGAAGTGGAATCTCCATTATAAAATACACCTAATACAGTCTATCCTAATGAAATATGGGATATTATTTCTAAGCAAAAATCTTTTCTTTCTGACATGACATTAAAATCGCAAGTCAAATATTGCATTCAAACAAGGATACAAAATAGATGAAAGACCGACTGTTCACATAAGCATAACTTTGAACTGCTCGCCAGCATGTAATGACGCGTTTAACAGAAAGCACTGGGAGATAGAAGGCGTACAAGATGTCTTAATTTTAGCATACAAATGTAAATAAAATAAAAAAGTGTGTTTGAATGTGTAACAGGTTGTACAGGACTACTAAGTATAGCCTATTTATTTTGCTACATTAACAGTCACTTCAAAACTAATTTCATCGTATAAAACACTTCGAAAGGTTTTAATGTGATAAGGAGCTATCTAGGTGCAAGAATTGTTTTATTGGGCCAGAAATTAGGCACTTGCCGGGTGAGTACGCGCTGTGTACTCACCTGTAAGGCCACCTGAAGTGCCGGTTTCCTGCATGCACTGCGCATGCGCGGGAAACCGGAACTTCCGGTCTCGTGAAGGGAGGGGTTCAGAGGTGAACCGCGTGTGCGGGAGAGGCTGCACGCATGCAGTGAACTTAGGTTTTTTTTCAGGTTTCTCCGGGAAGGTAAGTATGGAAGAAGCTGCGCTTTTAAAAAGGAGGCGCAAGACCCGTTTTTAACAAGGTATGTGGTTAATTAATTACAATTAAAAACAATTTTCAACAGGTTTATCTTTTTTAGATACTTTAAAGAAAGGTAAGTTTATTTTTAGCACTGTTAAAAAGTATTTTAATTTTGTCAAAAATTTACATTTTTGTTTAAAGTAGTTAATTTATTTAACTTACAGTTATTTTTAAAATGCGATGGTTTAAAAAAAAAATATTTGAAGTTTAGGTGTTGTTTTGGGGCCGATTTCAATTCATAGATTTGACAGGTCTTCCTGTCAAATCTATGAATGAAAGATGGTCTGCTGCCATTGGCTCTCCATGGCCCACGTGATCCCAGGGGACGCATCGCACTAACTACGCCCCTGGGATACACAAGCACTGCGCGCCAGCAGCTGCAGGAGGCCCAGGAGCTGAAGTCCTCGTGGGCCCAGAGGTCAACGGTAGGCTCAGTAGGTATCCTTGCACCCGCGGGAAGCCAGGGAGCCTAATTTCTGGGCCATTGTTTATTATTTTGGGGGCTAACGTGTCAGGTAAGTGCTGAACAAGATGAAATGCACGTTAGATCCAGAGATCCAATCTGAATTACATCCACTCTGCAAACTGAATGAAATAACAGCTGGTGTGCACATTTGAATGCAGAAACAGATTTTCTTGAATCAGTCTGTTGGCTGCCTAAATATATAGTGGGGAACTTCAAATACTTGGCTGTTCTTCAAGGTACTTTTTAAAAAATATAATGGCCCAGATTTTGCTGCCAAAATAATGATGAGTTTAGTGGGCACGAGTTTAACGTAAATCGTCCAGCAACTTGTAGCGAGGAAGAGATACCCCGTGAAGTTTGATTGGCCACCAGTTGCAGGACGATTTGCGCCACTCCGCTGTTAGCCTCGCGAAAATGGCAGCTCGCCCTCAATCTCTCTGAGAGTTTAATGAAATTGCTTCATTTGCACTTTTATTACCAATTAAACTCGCTGCAGAAAGTTAGGACTGGTACTTAACAGCCGAAGTACCTTTTTAATGACAGGATTTCTGTTCCTGCAGTGCCACTGAACCTCTCCGGCCCAAAAAAGGAACAATTGAAACTGTGGAGTCTCATTCCTGCAGGTAGTAAATTATTGTTAGAAATGATTACAGTTTATTCTTACTTTTCCTTTCAGTCTTTTTTTCTCTCTCTCTTAATCCAATCTTTATTTCCATCTCTTTATTTCTCTTTCTGTATCTGATTTAACTCTAATTCAGCCTATTTCCTTCTCCGTTGTTCCTCCGTTTCGTTCTCAATCCTTAAATCTCATTGGTTAAGGCGATAGACTGTCGGTCTCGTCATTCATCAAAGTCCCAGGATGCTCCATGATCAGCTCACACTTCCAGCAACTTGCAGGGCAAAGAAAATTTCGAGCCGAAGGGTGAGGGAAGAAGTCCGACAAACAGGGCACGAACTGCCACGCTCCAGCAAAATCTGGGCCAACGAGGTCAACAGCTTCTGGCTCTCCTCCCTCTAGACCATTGCCCCGTCTCTCACAGCCTTGCAGAGCACGATTAATTCAATTCATGTGCTCTTAAATCCTCTGTTCTACTGTTTCTTATCTCTGTGGTATGAAATTTCTCCCCTCTCTTTTGCTGTTAAAATACCACGAATTTGGCACTGAATTCACAGTTAAACTGGCATCCAATTTGTTGCATATTATAAACAAGTCTACAATTGGCGCACAAGTAGAAAACTACAAGCAAGACCTACCTAAACAGATGGTCTGAGGGAGAAATATTGCTGTGCCAGCTTTATTATAACAACTGGAGCCAGCTCAGGGGGCCTCAGATATTATGACTTACATTAAAGACATCTACTTACTGGTGCATCTTTGATTCCACTAAGGCTGATAGATTCCCGTCAATAAAGAGGTCTGAGCTATGCAGTTGAATGAAGTGAGTTACATCCATCGGCACACCAGTTGCCTAGTAATCCAGAGTACTGCTGTATACACACTGTGGTGGTATGAACTTGCGAGGAAAACAGTGTTTGCGCTGCCACAGGTGAGGGGCTCCAAGTACATTAGCAAAGTGAAGGACTGTTATTTAAGTTAACCTCACTGTCCTCGGCCCCTTGCATTGTTCCACTGAAGCTCAGCGTAAGCTCGAGGAACAGCACCTCATCTTTCGATTAAGCACTTTACAGCCTTCTGGACTCAACATAGAGTTCAACAATTTCAGATCATAACCTCGGCCCCTATCATATATACAGGAAACTTTCGTTTATCCGGCACCCAAATATCCGGAATTCTCGCTTAACCGGCAAAAATCATCCTCCGAAAACTCCTCTCAAATAACCGGCAATGTTGCCGAGTCGCAGTCGAGTCTCCGCGAACGCCGAGTGCTCCGAAAAATCCTCTCAAATAACCGGCAATGTTGCCGATCCCGAGTCCGAGTCTGAGTCCGCGAACGCCGATTTAGTCAGTAGGGGTACTTTTCAAAAGTGCCACTACTCGGCCTCCTGGCGCTGTCGCAAGTCCGAAACATTGCAGTAGCATGAGTAGATTCTCCCGTGCTGCTTGGAGTCTCTTTGTTAAAAATAGCCTCGGTAGATATAACTCTCTGTTATCCGGTACTTTCGATAAACCGGCACCACGCCGGTCCCGTCGATGCCGGATAAACGAAAGTTTCCTGTATATATATTTTATCCACACCTTTTGTTTGTGTCTTTTCTTCTCTCCCACATGGCAGCTGTCTTTCATTCTGCCAGCGCAATTTACACTTCATCTAGAGCCATCCTTTGTTTCTTAACCTGTCCCATTACCATCTCCTTTTGCCTTGAATATCTCTTAATATCTCTTAACCTCTCCTGCCTTCCACCCTATCACAGACCTTCCCTTTTGTTCTTTCATCCCCTCCCCCCTTTCCCAGCCCCTGCACTTGCTTAAAATCCGTTCCATTTCCTGCTCTTTTCCAGTTCTGACGAAAGGTCTCGACCTGAAACGTTAACTCTGTTTCTCTCTTCACAGAGGCTGCCTGACCTGCTGAGTATCTCCAGCATTTTCTGTTTTTATTTCAGATTTCCAGCATCTGCAGTATTTTCTTTTTGTGTTATTTAATTTGCCTCAGTCAGAGATATACTATGACTCTGCCGTTTTTTTAATGCGAATTTGATTCATTCTCTTTGGAGATAATTCCACCTCCACGTAACTGCTCTCAGTTTTCGGATTATAATTTTATACTGAGAAACCACAAAAATAGAGTGTGTGGGAATTTGAAATATTGCTCTGGTACAACAGGGAGTAGTGCTCCGAGTTAACTGTTGAGACACATTGTCAGAATAATATATGGGAAGCTATCCATGCCTTACCTGGGAGTACTCGATTTTCTATTTCTCTTATACTGCCATCTCTCACATAACCATATGCTGTGTTCAGACATTAAAAGCAAACTTGTAGAGACACTGAGTTACGGGAGTGAAAATTTTATGCCACATGAATTTAGTTCATAACAGCCAAGGCAAAAAAAAAAAAGTTATGCTAAGTACTCAGCAGTTTGGATACTCTGATCCTAACACAAAACAGAAAAGCAATTTGTAATGCAAGGGTGTAAAGAACAGAGCTGAACATTACTGGAAATATTGAATATTTTGTTTTACAGTTTCCTGTCACTTAGTTGCACATTCAACCCATTCTTCTTTTAATTTGCTCCCCAGCACGGAGTTGATTTATTGCTGTTGTTTTTGGCACATGACAGTTTTGAAGGCTGAATGAGAGCAAGTGGAAAAGAAAATGCGCTGAGAAAAGTCAATGGGGGAAAAATTCGTTATTGACCATTTTGGGTCACGAACATCGCCTGGGTGCTAAATTTAGCGCCTGGTGAAAAATAGCGCCGGCGATCGCTAGCGTCAGTATTAGCGCCCCAAGAGGGAGGTGGAGCGCGAATATCGGGGCGGTGCGTTCTGCAGCGCTACGCACTGGGCCACGTTGCGCTGCTGCATGAAAGTGGAGGGCCCAACCCCACCACTGTGCGGGGCCCTACCTGGACCACCCGGGAGCGGGGTGCCGTGCCAGCAGCCCGGCACTCAAGAGGAGTACCGGGCTGCCAGATCACGGCACGGACCCCGCGTTCAAAGACGCAACGGGCCGTGACAAGTAAGCTGGCCGATTGTTTTTCCCCCGCCAACCACCTCCCCTTTAGTTACCGCCCTGCGAGCCTCCTGCCGCTCTGTTCCCAGCCCCTGAATCGGTTGCTGTCATCGCCCAGCGCAGATTCAGGGGGCGCGGGCCAATTTTGCAGCGGGGCAAAAACAGGGTGCTGTGCATGGTATCGTCATCACCTGCGCAGTGGAGCACTGCCGGTTACCGCTGCCACTAAACTCCCGCTGAATTTAGCGGGAGTTGTTAGCGTTGCTGCGCCGGGCGAAAAGTCGTTTGCGCCCCATTAGCGCCCCCTGGAGGCGCTAACGGGAGGTGCAAATGCACCGAATTTCTAGCCCAATAGTCTTCTGAAGTTCTACTTTGTAGTTACTATGGTTTACTCTCTATAGGAGACATGAATTCTGTTTCTCTCTGCAAGTACTTTGAGAGGCTTGACTCCCCATTTAAAAATGCACTCAGGTGGACTTTGACGGCTGCTTCACAGGAACAGGACAAGGTCATTCAGCCCCTGGATCCTGTTCCACCATTCAATTAGATCATGGCTGATCTGTACCTCGAACTTCATTTACCTGTCATTATTCCATATCTTATGATATCCTTATCAAACAAAATCTATTGATCTCAGGCTTGGGACGTTTTACTATGTTAAAGGCACTATATAACAACAAGAACAACAACAACTTGTATTTATATAGCGCCTTTAATGTAGTAACGCAGAGAAGCGTTATCAAACAAAATTTGACACCGAACCATATTAGGGCAGATGACCAAAAGCTTGGTCAAAGAGGTAGGTTTTAAGAAGCGTCTTAAAAGGAGGAAAGAGAGGTAGAGAGGCAGAGAGCGTTAGGGAGGGAATTCCAAAGCTTAGGGGCTTGGCAGCTAACGGCACTGCCGCCAATGGTGGAGCGAATAAAATCGGGGATGCTCAAGAGGCCAGAATTGGAAGACCCCAGATATCTCAGGGGGGATGTGGGGCTGGAGGAAATTACAGGGATAGCAAGGGGCGAGGCCATGGAGGGATTTGAAAACAGGGATGAGAATTTTAAAATCGGGGCGTTGCTTAACCGGGAGCCAATGTAGGTCAGTGAACACAGGGGTGATGGGTGAATGGGACTTGGTGCGAGTTAGGACACGGGCAGCCGAGTTTTGGATAACTTCAAGCTTACGGAAGGTAGAATGTGGGAGGCCAGCCAAGAGTGCATTGGAATAGTCAAGTCTAGAAGTAACAAAGGCATGGATGAGCGTTTCAGCAGCGGATGAGCTGAGGCAAGGGCGTAGACGGGCGATGTTAGGGAGGTGGAAATAGGCGGTCTTGGTGATGTGGTCGGCAGCTCACCTCGGGGTCAAATATGACACCAAGATTGCAAACAGTGTGGTTCAGCCTCAGACATTTGCCAGGGAGAAGGTTGGAGTCAGTGGCTAGGGAATGGAGTTTGTTGCGGGGAGTGAAGGCAATGGCTTAAATGCAAGTTGCTGTTAGTATTGTCAAAAGTTTACCTCCTAATCAGTGTGCTCTCATTTTTGCTAATAATCTCTTGTGCGGAATCTTATCAAATCGCTTCTGGGGGTACATATAGACAACATCCATAGACACTCCCTATCCACCGTGCTAGTTACCTCCACAAAAAAATCAGCCAGATTAGTCAGACATGTCCTTCACTTTACAAATCCATGCCAACTCTCTGAGCAGCTGATACTTGTCCAAGTGCTCAGCTACTCTAGATAGATTTCAGTAACTTTCCCCACAGTCCATTTGTACTTTTGAGATTCAGAGACACTTCAAAACACTCCACGATAATTCATGTTACAAAAACCACACAAAAAAAATCAATTAATAGTTGTTTTAAAAAAAAATCAAAAACCATTTTAAACTTGCTGGTGAAAGACTGTCGCTGTATCCATAAGCATGGTCTGCTGAACCTGATCAGTTGCTTTTTGTAACACAGCACTGCTAGGGTTACAAGCACGTGCCTCCAAAAGAAAGCTATAAATGTGAAACAGGTTTCTTGCCTTCTCAATTTGGCATTACAATGTTATATCAACGTGTATAATGACATCCCCTGGAGCAGCAAATGGATGTGCAGATTTAACTTTCACCTTTCAGGTTGTTATGTTAACTATGAGATTGGAGGCGATTGCAGGGGCTCTGACACAAATTTTCAGAACCTCTCTGGCCACAGGGGAGGTGCCAGAGGACTGGAGGACAGCTAACGTAGTACCATTATTCAAGAAGGGTAGTAGGGATAAACCAGGGAATTACAGGCCAGTGAGCCTAACATCAGTGGTAGGGAAATTATTGGAAAAAATTCTGAGGGACAGAATTAGTCTCCACTTGGAGAGGCAAGGATTAATCAAGGATAGTCAGCATGGCTTTGTCAGGGGGAGATCATGTCTAACCAATTTGATTGAATTTTTCGAGGGGTGACTTGGTGTGTGGATGAGGGTAGTGCAGTTGATGTAGTCTACATGGACTTCAGTAAGGCTTTTGACAAAGTCCCACATGGGAGACTGGTCAATGAGGTAAGAGCCCATGGGATCCAGGGCAATTTGGCACATTGGATCCAAAATTGGCTTCGTGGCAGGAGGCAGAGGGGATGGTCGAAGGTTGTTTTTGTGACTGGAAGCCTGTGTCCAGTGGTGTACCGCAGGGATCGGTGCTGGGTCCCTTGCTGTTTGTAGTGTACATTAATGATTTAGATATGAATGTAGGAGGTATGATCAGTAAGTTCGCAGATGACACGAAAATTGGTGGAGTGGTAAATAGCGAGGAGGGAAGCCTCAGGCTACAGGACGATATAGACGGGTTGGTCAGATGGGCAGAACAGTGGCTAATGGAATTTAACCCTGAAATGTGTGAGGTGATGCATTTTGGGAGGACTAACAAGGCAAGGGAATACACAATGAATGGTAGGACCCTAGGAAGGACAGAGGATCAGAGGGACCTTGGTGTG
Organism: Squalus acanthias; assembly: GCA_030390025.1. Classification (NCBI taxonomy): domain Eukaryota; kingdom Metazoa; phylum Chordata; class Chondrichthyes; order Squaliformes; family Squalidae; genus Squalus; species Squalus acanthias. The sequence goes on along the minus strand of CM059425.1, from coordinate 109,920,464 downwards.
CATGTACATAGATCCCTGATGGCAGCAGGACAGGTAAATAAGGTGGTTAAGAAGGCATATGGGATACTTGCCTTCATTAGATAAGGCATAGAATATAAGAGCAGGGAGGTTATGATGGAGCTGTACAAAATGCTAGTTAGGCCACAAGCTGGAATACTGTGTGCAGTTCTGGTCGCCACACTATAGGAAGGATGTGATTGCATTGGAGAGGGTGCAGAGGAGATTCACCAGGATGTTGCCTGGGTTGGAGCGCTTCAGCTATGAAGAGAGACTGGACAGGCTGGGGTTGCTTTCCTTAGAGCAGAGAAGGCTGAGCGGGGACCTGATTGAGGTGTACAAAATTATGAGGGGCATAGATAGGGTAGATAGAAAGGAACTTTTCCCCTTAGTAGAGGGGTCAATAACCAGGGGGCATAGTTTCAAGGTAAGGGGCAGGAGATTTAGAGGAGATTTGAGAAAAAACTTTTACACCCAGAGGGTGGTTGGAATCTGGAACTCACTGCCTGAAAGGGTGGTAGAGGCAGGAACCCTCACAACATTCAAGAAGCATTTAGATGAGCACTTGAAACGCCATGGCATACGAGGCTATGGAACAAGTGCTGCAAAATGGGATTAGAATAGACAGAGCTTGATGGCTGGCGCGGACAGGATGGGCCTCTTTCTGTGCTGTATAACTCTATGACTCTATGAGCAAGCTCACCTGCCATCTTCTCGAATAGCTACCATTGTGCATCTGCATAAGTGTCACTCCAGCATAAGAAATATTATATGGCAGGTATGTTCCCGAAGATAATTTTTCAAGGGTCAGAACAGAAATGTTTGTGGTGTCAAATTCACTCTTTAGAACAATACCAGAGTAGTGCTTTAATAGATATGCAAAATCCCACACAAGGGGAAAAACAAATATATCATTCAGAACTGCTGTTTTGAAAGAAGTGGTGATTCACACTCAAGTATCAACTGATTTTAAGCAGCTGCACTATATGTACACTGCAGATTTCAATTTCAGAGTCTTTGAAAATTAATAATCCACAAACAGTTTGACTTGAATTGGAATAAGTATAAAATACCCCTAGGATAAAGAGATTGCCACTAAAAAAGAAATGAATTACTCCTTTTGTTTATTAAGTTTAATTTCTTTATGCTGTTGACAACATCTGGCTTTTTTTAAACATAGATGAATTTTCTTTTGGGGCGAATATTAAATGTTTACATTTTGAGATAAAATGAACAAAGAATGGAAATATAACCTATATGGCAATGTTTTCAATGAGTTGAGGTTCAGAATGTGGATATACAGATCTTTAAAAAGCAAGACTGCAGGTGGAATAAGGGCAAGTGGGAAAATAATATAGGCACTGTGATGAACTTGTAAAAGGCATTAGTTAACCTGTAGCTGGGATACTGTATGTAGTTTTGAACATCTCATTATTGAAAGGATACTGGAAGCAGGGAAAAGGTGCAATGTGGATTCATTAGGACCGTTATAATGATACTATATTCACTGGAGCAGAAAGGTTACAATTAAATCTAATGAAGTGATCAAAATTATGAAATGCTATGGAGAAAGATCAGGGAAAGAAGAAGATTATGTGGAGTTAAAAACCATAAAGGGCACAATGTGCTGAAATGGCTACCTTCCGTGATTAAATGTCTTTGATGCTCAGTTCCTATGAATTTAATTGTAAGGATTTAGTGGGCCAATGTGGCACCAGAAAACAAAGACTGAATGGAAGGTGCAATAAAGGGGCATCATAGCTCGTATACTGAGTCTGCAATGTTTTCATTTTTATTTTGTAAACACATGATGCAATGACAAGATTAGTATTGAAATTACCATATGTCGAATAAGTCACTAACACTTGCACATGAAGTCACTGAATAATTCACTGTACCGCTTGCACATGAAGTCACTGAACATCATATTCATCATGGCTTATGTTTTCACTCTCCTAATAAAGTGAAGGGCTCCTCCTTTCAAAGGCTCTATAATGAATGGACTATCTACCTCAACAAAATTGAAAACATTAATAAGAGGTTTAAAAAGGTTGTTGGACTTTTCAAGCTCTCACCTGAGGAATGTTTAAAAACAGGAAGTAGGTCTATTAGTTAGAATATAATTAGAATAAGGGAGCCTAGAACAAGAAAAAGTCATAATGTAGTCGTAAAGCTGCTTCTAAAGTGCTTGAAATCCCTGCCAATGGTGTCAGTCACCACACATGCACATCGCAAAGCTGGTGGCAAATCCTGAACTAATAAATATTCTACAATAATTATTCTAGTAGCATACTCTGTCCATGAACCCAAGTCCTATAAATTATTTTATTCTCCATGTATTTTCCACATTGTATGAATCCTAAGTGCCATCTACAGTACGACTGCACAGTCTCCTCCACATCATTAAAGACATCCATGTCTGCACTAAGTCCTAATGATCATAACATGTCATCCATGAATCACTAACTGTAAGCCAAAGACTATCCAATTAATAATTAGTAACCATTATTACTTATTTACTGCCCACTCACACTTGCTACTTTATTGTTATTCTGCTGATTATATACAGCATTGTCTATAATTGCAGCACTTGAATAAGAGGTACCAATACTATCCACATATTGCTGCACGATTCTGGTGATCTTACAAAACAAGAAGTAAGCCCAAGAAAATGTCATAACGATTTGAAGAGAGCTCGGTTTCCTGTGAAATAGATGGAAAACAGAATCTGGTCTGTTCTGATATGCTGGTTAAAACGTCAGCATTCGTCGGTACACTGAAGATGCATTCCAAAGAGGGAAATTGTTCATTTTTCTTGTCCAGCAAGATTATTTTTTATTTTTCATTTTACAAGTCTACCAACCTGTGACATCCACCATCAAACATTCAATGACTGATTAAACTCTTTTGGATTGGTATGGGCAAGCACGATGTCAACTGATGCAACTATTCCAACATTTTTTCCAGACTTAGAATTATAAGAAAGTCAATTCCTACTGGAACTGCACCTTAGGATATTGGCATATTTAACTTACCATTCTTGGAATACCTATATGAGCTGAGTGTGTTAATCTCGTTATACCTTAGCTGTTTACACTAGTCTTCACTTATAAAGAAGCCAATGTGTTTTTTTTTTTAAGACCAGTATTTTAAAAAGTCTTTTGAAGGCAAGACATGGATTTGCACCTCTGATTCCCCACAAAGCGAGTTCTCATTTTTTAGCTCCAATGGGAGTCAAAATATTTTGCAAGAGTGAAGGAAAAGCAGAACGAGTCATCTCGGACAACCACCTTTGGAGCAGCACAGACATAGGCCTGGAAACATTTTCTTGTCCACTCTCTGTTATGTGGTGTAGAAAGATCACATGTATGTATATATATATATATATATATATATGTACAGCACATTACTGGAATAAAGTTTTATGAATATTGTAATGCTGAACGCAGCAGTGAGGAGACTGGAATACTGAAGTAGAGTTTTTGGAACGGAATGCAAAACTAGGTTCTGTAGGAAATGTAATAAAGTGCATAAAATAAAAAATAATTTACATTCTGATTACCCAGCTCTTATAACCTTCATGCAAAATACTTTTGCAAATTGTAAAACATAATGGCCCGGATTTTTTTTTTTATTCGTTTATGGGATGTGGGCGTTGCTGGCAAGGCCAGCATTTATTGCCCTTGAGAAGGTGGTGGTGAGCCGCCTTCTTGAACCGCTGTAATAATAACGGCGAGGGTATCGGCGCTCGCTGTTATTACAGGGTAAATCTGACAGCTACTCCTGGCGGCCGCACTTACGCAGTTCAACGCGGAAATCCAGAAGTCGCTGTCAGAGATACCCCGCTTCTCCACAGGGTGCGCTGTTGCAGTCCTCGCGGATAGCCCTGGCACTGAAATCAGTGTAATAGCGTGAACATGTGGTACTTACCCACTAGTTGCTCACTAAAGGCAGCTGAAAAAATTAGGGCTAGTGCATTCAGGAATAACCTCAGCTCTGAAAAATTAATTTCATAAGTGTGGAGTCTCATACCCTCAGAAGAAATTTAATGTTGCAGATTTTTTTTTTAAATTCTGTTTGGTTTTTTTTCTCTCCCTTCATCCCATCTGTAATTCCCAATCTTTATTTCACTTGCTGTACATGATTTAAATGTAATTTTTATTTCCTGTTTTTTATTTCCTGGTTTGCGTGTCTCAGTGAGGATACTTCAATCTGATAGGTTGAAGAGCCTCGCTGTTGCTGGTCCTGTTCACAGACACCACAGATCCCCTATAGAGGGCGTCACACTGAAACAGACGCGCTGGATCAGTAGAAATTTCTGCTGACAAGCCCGCGAAAAGTCTGTGGGCAGCTGTATGCAAGGTGAACAATGAGCACCGTTCCTTCGCTGCTGAGAGCAAATTTTGGGCCAATATAGTTAATATCAATGTATTATAAAGGGAAATCCCTTTACAGCACAGCAGGCTGTTATCTCAGTTCTTGCCATGGTCTCTTTCTTCATCCTGGCTCAGGCCTAGAATGATAGTGGAATGTTTGTACTCAGAACCTTGTTCTATTCTGGAGTACTAGACGTCTCTTCTCAATTTGTTTCCTAAACCTAAATACTTGGGGGTGGTTGCCCCCTAAATTTTCTTTTGTAAAATGAAATCCGACTGCGATTAAGCTGTACTTTAGGTTCCTGGTCACTAAGGTCGCCGAGTACAATACAGTTGTTGTATGGTGTCCTCCACCGATCAAATAGGAACACAAGAATGCACAGCTTGGCTCAGTAGATTCAAGCTGCACTCCAGAACCCAGGCACAATCTGTTTGTTCGAGTGCATGTTCAAGATTCCATGCCCTTCGGATGATGAATTCTCCCGGTATCCTGGCCAACAGTTCTCCCTCAGCGAACACCATCAAAAACAACACTGCTGTTTGTAAAACCTTGCTGCGCCCAGGTTGGCTGCTATGTTTGGCTGCATAACAACAACTTGCGTTTATATAGTGCCTTTAACACAGACAGATGTCTCAAAGCACTTCACAGACGTGCAAGAAAAAAACATCCGCTGAGCTGAAGAATGAAAGATTAGGGAGGTGACCAAAAGCTTGTTCGAAGAAGTGGGTTTTAGGAGGAGGAGAGGTGGAGGTGTGGAGGGAATTCCAGTGCCTCAGACAGGTGGCTGAAGGCATAACCGCCAAATAGTGGGGCAAAAAGGAGATGCGTTTTGTCAGAGAGGCCAAGGACAAGGACAGATTTAAGCACAAAGATGAGAACTTTAAAGTTACGGTGTTGGGGGAACAGGAACTGTGTAGTTCAGCGAAGATAGGGGTGATAAATTAGCAGGACTTGATGCAGGATTGGATACAGACAGCAGAGTTTTGGGTAAATTATTGTTTACGTAGACTGGAAGATAAGAGGCCAGCCTAGAGAATATTTCACAAAGGCATGAATTGAGATTTCAGTGTCAGAAGGGCTGAGGAAGGTGCAGAGGTGGGCAATGTTCGAGGTGGAAGTAAGTGGTCTTTGCGTTCAGGTTTTCCCAAATCAAAGGACTGACTTCCATGTTAGTTGAGTTAATGGAGAGGAGAATGGAGGTGTTTTGAGCCACTGCATGATGCATCTGATGGAGAGGACTGTTAATGCATGGGGAAGATGTGGCATTTCGCTGAAGATCTCTCTCTATAAGAGCCTGCCGTACAGCTCTTGCTGCCTGCAATAGTGTTTTAGCTGGAAATAGCTCCTTAATGATTTCCAGTATCCTGATCTGCCCTTGGCTGCAAGTGGGCCGTATCTCCCTCCACCAGCTCCATCGTTAGGCCTCTCTGGATGACAGAGTTTTACAGGATGCAGTAGCCAACAATAGTTTTGCCGACTCTGATGGGCGGTATTGTAAGGTATGCATTGCTTCAAGATAACTACGATGTGTTCAATAATGATCTTGGTGACTGTATGGGTCTCACTCTAGCTTTGTGGCTGCATTAACAGTAAGACTGAAGAGAGTAGCCTTGGTCTTCAAGTAGCCACGACACAAAGAATTGTCTAAAGGTGAAGGCATCGTGGTTTCTGCCTGGGAAGCTGAGACTTGTCTTCATTATCCTGACCACCAACCATCTGCATGTCGATGGAATCAACCTCCTTGCAGTTTACGAAGGCCATGGGATTGTGTGCAGCACTCTGGGGAACCCTGTGATACAAAAAAAATTGCAAGGCTGTCATTCTACTGACAGGTTTCCAGGGGTAAAATTATAAAGTGTGGCCTTGTGAACAACAGATCAGTGCATGGTTCTGACGAAAGGTCATCGACCTGAAACGTTAACTCTGTTTCTCTCCCCACAGATGCAGCCTGACCTGCTGAGTATTTCCAGCATTTTCTGTTTTTATAACACATCAGTGCTGTGGCTTGATTCATCTCTGCATTGTGACTTGACTGATGTCCCCTCTGGTACCTTAAAATCTGTCAGTAGTTCAGGATGTGATGACTGTGCTACTGGCAATGCTCCTTGTAGTGAAAGTTGCCTGCAGGTCAGATTTGAACACAATGACCACTTCTGTTGTTGCTTCTCTGAGGAAGCAAAGCCTGTGGCATCTCAGTTTTGACTCTGCGGCTGTGTCGGGTCTGGACAGAAATCCACTTTGTCTTGGGCTGAATTATATTTCTCCGCTGACTCGGGCTATTCTGCAACCTTCACCTTCACTGTCCTTTTCTACTGCGATGGTATTCTCTGCGGAATTGCTCCTATTCCAGTATCTGCCTGTTTCTGCAGGCTCAGTTTTCTGCTCCTCCATTGGGAATGTCCAACGTATTCTTAGTTAACTCTGATCGATCCTGATGGTTTCCAATGCTGGTGAATGATCTGCTGTTTCTCATGGCCATTGATCCTTCTTTACTCCACTCACTTTACCTTTCACCCTCCCAAGCTCCCTCGAATTAATTCCCACTGCACCTGCTGACAAGAATTCTCTGCTGCTTTACCCGATCTGCAGGTGTGCACTGCGAACGAAGGGTACTATGCACGTCCACTCATTCCCTGGATCAACATCTGCTGGCTCAGGACTGACTCGCCACTCCTCCTTGGCACTCTGATTCCACTGAGCAAGCTCCAACAGCAGAAAGAAAGTAAAATAAAGAACTTGCATTTATGTAGCGCCGTTCACAACCTCAGGGTATCCCAAAACGCTTTACAGAGAATTAAGTACTTTTGAAGCGCAGTCAATGTTGTAATGTAGTGAAACGTGGAAGCCAATTTGCACACAAATTCCCACAAACAGCGATGAAATATTGACCAGATAATTTGTTTTAGTGATGTTGGTTGAGGAATAAATATTAGCCAGGATGCCAGGGATAACTCCCCTGCTTTTCTTCGAATATTGCCATTGGATATTTTACGTCCACCTGAGAGGGCAGACGGAGCCTCGGTTTAACGTCTCATCCGAAAGACGGCACCAAGCTCAATACCTTATCCACAGATACTCTGCCTCTCGGACAGCCTCTGTATCCACTTCCTCTCCATAACTGTCTCCAGGAGGGCTCCCAACAGGAGGCCTTACCCACCTTGGGTCTTTCGAGAGCACTTCTCTCACCTCCACTTAAGCGTGGCGCATTAAGAGGCTCCGCTTCGTCAAGGAGGTGGTCACAGAACTCTGCCATCTCCTGCAACCAGACCTGCAGCCTCAGAGCACAGCGACCACGGCTCTCTCAGTGGCAGTCAAGGTCACCGTCGCCCTCAATTTCTTCACCAGCGGATCCTTCCAGTCTGCAGCAGGAGAAATAGCTAACATCTCGCAGTTCGCCGTCCATCGCTGCATCAGGGAGGTCACTGAGGCTCTCTACACCAGGAGAAGGGACTACGTAGTCTTCCCTCTGAACAGAGAGAAGCTGGAGGAGTGCGCATGTGGCTTTGCAGGCTAGCGGGCTTCCCCGTGGTGCAGGGCGCAATCGACTGCACCCACGTGGCTTTGCGGGCACCGCATACCAATCTTGAGATGTTCTGTGCCGTAAAGGCTACCACTCACTTAATGTGCAGTTGTTATGCGACCACGCCCAGTGCATCATGATGGTGAATGCCTGCTATCCTGGCAGCAACTATGATTCCTTCCTCCTGTGCCAGTCCGGTGTTCCAGCAATCTTCCAGCCACAAAGTCAAACCCGAGGGTGGCTGCTCGGAGGCAAGGACTATCCGCTGTGCACCTGTCTGATGACTCCCCTCCGCAACCCCACCACTCCTGCCCAATATTCATATAATGACAGACATGCTGCCACCAGGAACGTCATCGAACAGACCATCGGGGTGCTCAAGCAATGGTTCCGCTGCCTTGACTGCTCGGGAGGAGCCCTCCAGTACTCAGCAGAGTGGGTGTCCCATGTCTTGGTGGTCTACTGCATGCTTCACAACTTGCCCATCATGAGGGCCCAGCCCTTGCCACCAGGGGTTGTGGGACCACCTCAGGAGGAGGAGGTGAGGAGGAGGAGGAAGAGGAGGAGGACAAGGATGAGGACGAGGAGGAAGGGAGGAGGCAGGCAGCAGATCCCCGTTCTGGACAGACTGTTCGTGAAGGCCTCATCAGCCTCCGATTCCAGTGAATGAAACCCCAGATCCCCGTTGCTCACCACTTCCCCATCCCTCTGTCACGGAACATCACAGCGTCCTCCTGGGTACAAAGCTGAAATGAGAGCCACCACAAAACAAACATTTCAAACAAATTTTATCAAAATCCAATCAACATTACCATATGAACGAATCACCCTTGTGCATTCCCTTAGTGCCTGTCGTTCGTGTGCCTTTTCCTAATCTAGTGTTCCTACGCAGTGCTCCCCCAGTGGCTGCAGCATGGCTGGTGGAAGGCTGCTGACTCTCAATGGGGGAGACTGCAGATGGCCTTGCAAGATGACATCGAGCAGCTGTGGGCCTAGAAGGCCCGGCTATAGACTGCACCACCTCGTTATGTGCAGCACCAGTCTGGGCTGGCTGGCTGATAGGCACAGGCAGCGGCAAGGGCAATGGCGGAATGGTAGCGGTGGGAAAAGGAATGCTGTCGTCCTGAGAGAGAACGGCAGACTCTTGCTCCACAGACCCACTGCCACGGGGTGGCACCTCAGCAATCCTAGCAATCTGTTGGAGGACAGATTGTTGGCCTGCTGCGACACCCTACAAGCCCCTTTCGATACTCATAAACCCAGCGACGATGGCAGCAGTCTAAGCTTGCGTGGCAGCAGTCTGAACTTGCAGGAGAGCAGTCTGCGCTTCCACTGCAGCACCGAGACGGTGGATCACCTCTGCCTGTGCTGTAATGGAAGTCGCGACATCGCCCATCAAACGAGGCATCATGGTTGGGTCCACAAGGTCTCCCCAGGAGTTGTCCATCATAGGCTCCAAGCTCTGCGCAAAGCCCCGTCTATTGTTGGAGTCGGACTACTCCATGCTCCTTGACACTGACCAGAGGCTCTCTGGCAGGCTTGCCATTGCACCTAGCATTTCCGTGTGCATGGCCATCACCCTTCTTCTGAAGGCTGCCCATCGAGATCATCATCTGAGTCCTGTGCAGCAGAGCTCATGTGCGAACTCGCCCTCCAGGGAGCTGGCCCCCGAGCTACCCTTTCCCCCTTTTCCTGCAGCCTACTCGTACCCTGTGCAGATCCCGCCTCTATACTACCCTCTACATTCTGTGCAGTGCCATTTTCTCAGCTGTTGTCTTTGCGAGTGTCAGATGCAGTGATGGTGTGTCTTCTTTTTCTCCTGCATCACTCTCCTCCACAAGTTCAGGGATAGGCTGGCTTGATGGCAGTTCTTGGGTATCTGAAAGCAGAAAGGCACAAGGGTCAGGTTGTGGTGAAGGCGGGGGGGGGGGGGGGGGGGAAGCAAGACATCCACGCAAACACCATCAGCAGCTTGTAAGTGAGAAGAGATTGGGATGAGGGGGAAGTGGGATGTGAGAAGGATTAGGAATAACCATACCATCATTATCAGCAAGGGCTTCAACTTCTCCCGTTGACATGGCCTCGGTCGTTGCCCCTCCAATGATGTCGAGCGTGGCTTCCTCCAGGCGATCAGTGCTGCAATCATTATAATAAGCAAGCAGCACGAATTTTGCATGCTGCCTGGATCACTTTCAACGGGCGCAGGCAAATAGCGCTGGTCCTTGACACCACCTGTTTTTGGGCCGAATCCAATTTCTCGGCCTCTATTTTTAGGCGGTAGTGAACAGAAACTTTCATTTTTATCTATTCCCTTCCTCCAGTTCTCTTACTTTACTCAATTACCCACCACATAGCTTATTGTTTTGATTTATTTAAGCACTTTCATGTTTTGAGGCAACATTTGGAAGACTAATAGACCGTTATTTTCCATTGATGTTGGAGACTTAGACTTGGGGTACATAACTAGTTCAGGATTTTTTTCTTTAATTTGCTGGTGGAAAACTGGCTGGGTCATTCTTCAGTTGGCAAAATCCGTTGGTCTGTGTCAGAAAGAAATAGTTACTGTGCTGTACAATCTTATAAATAATTCACTGCAAGAGTGTTTGGACCACGAGTGGAACTCTGACGTAGTTCTCTCATTGAAGCCATTGTGCAATATACAATCTTACCATCATCCTCTGTTAGGAAAGGATAAAGGGACAGGTAATACAAGATAGTTTTGTCAATTATCTGATAATCAAGTAAAGAAACCATGAGCTTTGTTTTTAATAAGAACTGCAGCACCCAAATTGGGGAAGTGGTTTGACGAAATGTTTGCTGTTCTTTTTTGCAAGACTTAACATTTGAAGTCCTGTGAGAAAAATCTGTACAACATTCAAGCAGTGATTTAAATTTATGTTGTTTAATTTCTTTGCCCTTTGTTCTGCTTTTGTGCAGTTGGAGTTATCACAGGATCCACGCAGTGATTTTGTAAACGGGGGGATTGTGGTAGAAGAGGTGGGCCCTTTGATTACATTTCGGTACTTATGGCAATGTAAAAAAGATTCTGTGGTTTCTGTGGGCTATAATCTATTGGTATTGTCATTGGCTTTGTGCAGCACATTTATCATCTTTGGGGTTTCCTGAGAAACAGCAGCACATTCTCATAAACCACAAAGCGACACATAATAAATATGGCAAGACATCTCATGTTACAAAATCCCATACTATGCTACATCGGTCCTGTTTGTGATCTAGCAGCTGTCAAATGCTCAGATGACAGCCAGGGAAAAAGCAATGAAGTGGCTGAAGCTCGGAAGTGTAGTAAAGGCCAAGCCACAAAGGACAAATACTTTCTGCGAGCAGATTATGCCTCCTCAGTGGGAAGAGTGGCTGAAGAGAAAGAAAAATATAACAGTATCTGGAAGTATTCATACATTGTACACATTCTTTCTGAGACAATTCACACTATTGATATCATTACGTTATGTTTTCCTTCTGTTAAAGAAATTATTAAGCCCGCACTCACACTACTCCATTTATTTTATTTCCAGGTGTTCTAATTCATTGAAAGAATGAATACAAAGTTTTTTTTCCCCATCTCTCAATTTTATTATTGAAGGAATTTTTTGCGCTCCTCTAATTCTGCCCTCCTGAGCATCCCTGATTATAATCACTCAACCATTGGTGGCCGTGCCTTCTGTTGCCAAGGCCCAAAGCTCTGGAATTCCCTGCCTAAACCTCTCTGCATCGCGGCCTCTCTTTCCTCCTTTAAGACGCTCCTTGACCAAGCCCTAATTTCTCCTTATGGGGCTCGGTGTCAAATTTTTTGTCTTATTATACTCCTGTGCAGCGCCTTGGGACGTTTTACTACGTTAAAGGCGCTATATAAATACAAGTTGTTGCTGTTGGATAAGGCTTTAATATGGCAGCTCCCTCAAGTATTCTCAAACAGAATATTCCATGTAAAAATAAGCCTTTAAAAGTAAGGACATACCATATAAACAAAGAATTGATATAGCACCTTTCATGACCTCAGGACATGCTTATGCACATTACAGCCAATTAAATACTTTTTTAAGTGTAGTCACTGTTGTGATGTAGGAAAACGTGGCAGCCAAGTTGCACACAGCAAGGACCCACAAACAGCAATGAGATAAATGACTAGTTTCTTTTTAATAAGAGATGTTGACTGAGGGATAAATGCTAGCCTGGACCCTTGTATTTCAGCAAGACATTTGATGCTGTGCCACACAAACAGTTAGTTCAGAAGGTAGGAAGGCATGGAATGAGAGGCATGTTTCTGCAGTGGTTTGAAAATTGGCTTAAATCTGAAAAAAATGTTTGTGAATGCAGCCACAGTGACGTGGCAAGTAGCCACTACTTTGGTGCCACAGGGATTAGTGCTGGGGCCACATGGTGGGTGTCTTTTTCTATTTATATACTTCTTAACCTCACGAGAACACTAAATTTAAATCAAATTTTAACAAAATTTACAAACATAGTTTTACAAAACGAAACACCTTGGTTTGATTTACTCTGTTAAAGGTGCTCTATAAATGCAAGTTGTTGTTGTTATTGGAACTCAAACAACTCAGCAAGGCCAACTTCAAGAACCGGCCTGACCAACCTTCTTGACTTCTTTAAGGAGGGGACAACTAATGGATTGTAGAAAACCTTCAGACATGGTGGACTTCGATTTCAAAACACCAACTGATAAAGTTCCACATAAAAGGCATTGGTTAAACTCAAAAAATGTAGGCATTCAAGGTAAGCTCTGTGAATGGATAATAAAATGGATAATATAAAGGGTAGGTAACAATGATAAATGACCTGGATTCAGAAACTCGATGCAAAGTGGTTAATTCTGCAGACAATAGCAAAATAAGATGGGCAATACCGGTGGATATTCAAGCGCTAGCACAGAAGAGCCATGGGACTGATTGCTGGTGCCAATGATCTGAGTTATTAGGAAAGATTGGAGAGACCTGTGCTCTTCATCCTGTAAAGGTGATGTATCAAAGGTAATCTTTTAGCAGTGTATAAGATAGTTAGTTAAATGATATTACTTCTAAATTTGAGAGTATGACAAGGGGCATAGGCTCAACCTAGAAGAAGGAAATTTCGGAAAAATATCAGGAAATTCTTCTTCACACAATGTGATCAAGGTAGGGAATCGATTTCCAGGAAGAGCAGTGGAAGCAAATGCCCTGGAATCTTTTATTAAGCAATTAGATGCTGAAAGGGGGGACTTCAGGATCTCTCAGGATTGATGAATGGCCTCCCTCATCTGTAGTTATCTTGTGAACTGCAGCTTAGAAGGTTCTTTCATGACATGGAGAAAAGCTTAACACTGAACATCAGTGCCACCCTGTGAAAATAATAGTTCAAGGAATGAGAAAGATCAGAGGGCTGGGATTGAATCAGGTAGTTTCACAGTGGAGATACACTGGGGAAGAAGCAGCTTTTATTTTCGAACAGCAATTTCCTTTTATATATTGCAGATTGTTGAATTGTGCACCACTCAATCTGAGAAAGCAAGGTCTAGTCCCTTAATTAGCATCAGCACTGTGATTATTGCATCAAAAAGGCTTTACTTCCGATTGATGCACTCGGCTCCTGCTTTATCATTTTTAGAGTTTGGATGAATACTCCCAAGGATGTGTGGACCAATTCTATTCAGATATATGGCTTCGAGTTTTGACTGACAGAAGGACCTATTCAACATAAATGGTATGAAGAAGTTGCAGAAATTGTGCCAGACATTAGAAGATTGTCTCCTTGGGTTGGTTGGGAAGATGGAAAAGAGACAGCTGGAGACTATGATTGGACTTTTTAAATAACAACAGAAAACGCTGGAAAAACTCAACAGGCCAGGCAGCATCCGTGGAGAGAGAAACAGAGTTAACGTTTCAGGTCGAAGACCTTTTTTAATGTGTGACAGTGGAGTTAGGGTAGGATAGTAAGAATTTCTGTGCTCCAACAGTCAAATTAATATTCTTAATAGCATGTGTTACTGAAGATCTTGTTCTTGTCTGCACTCCAGACATCAACAATATAATATAATATACTCATGGAAGGACAAGAAACTCTGAAATGTAGTACACAGTGAGGAGGACAGTAACAGACTTCAGGAGGACATAGACAGACTGGTGAAATGGGCAGATGAAATTTAATGCAGAGAAGTGTGAAGTGATGCATTTTGGTAGGAAGAACGAGGAGAAAGAAAAGAAAAACTTGCATTTATATAGCGCCTTTCACGACTACCGGATGTCCCAAAGCGTTTTACAGCCAATTAAGTACTTTTTTGAAGTGCAGTCACTGCTGTAATGTAATGTAATGTAATGTAAAGGCAATATGAATTAAATGGAACAATTTTAAAGGAGGTGCAGGGACAGCGAGACCTGCGGGTGTATGTACACAAATCTTTCAAGGTGGCAGGGCAAGTTGAGAAGGCTGTTTAAAAAAGAAAGCATATGGCATAGAGTACAAAAGCAAGAAAGTTATGCTAACCCTTCATAAAACATTGGTTAGCCCTCAGCTGGATTATTGCGTTCAATTCTGGGCACCACACTTTAGGAAGGATATCAAGGGCTTCGAGAAGATGCAGAAGAGATTTACTAGAATGGTGCCAGGGGATGAGGGACTTCAGGTATGTGGAGAGACTGGACAAGCTGGGGTTGTTCTCCTTAGAGCAGCGAAGGTTAAGAGAGATTTCATAGAGGTGTTCAAAATCATGGTGAGTTTTGATAGAGTAAATAACGAGAAAACTGTTTCCAGTGGCAGAAAGGTGGTAGGCAAAAGAACTAGAGGCGACATGAGGATTTTTTTTTTTTACACAGTGAGTTATTGTGATCTGGAATGCACTGCCTGAAAGGTTAGTGGAAGGAGATACAATAGAAACTTTCAAAAGTGAATTGGATAAATCCTTGAAGGGAAAAAAATTACTGGGCTTTGGGGACAGAGCCAGGAAGTAGGACTAATTGGATAGCTCTTTTCGGTGTGATGGGCCGGATGGCTTCCTTCTGCGCTGTACCATTCTATGATTTTTACAAAATAATTGTATAATCCAGTTAGGTACTGTCAGATTATTAAACAACCCGTTATGGGACTATGTTTAAATTACTTGATCTTTTTAGTTACCGTGGTCAAATTCTATAATCCCTTGAGGAGCTTTGGTCAAGTTATTAGGAAGGAATCATTTATAGCTTGATCAGGATTTCATGTTTGCAGGTAGCTTTGCACAAGAACAAAATATAACTTTTAAACTTGGAAAAGTGCTTTTATATAAAAGAAACAGAGGGTAGGTTGTCTTGGTAGAAGTTTATCGTGTGCAAAATGTTACTTTTTAAAAAATTCATTCCTGGGATGTGGGCGTCGTTGGCAAGGCCAGCATTTATTGCCCATCCCTAATTGCCCTCGAGAAGGTGGTGGTGAGCCGCCTTCTTGAACCGCTGCAGTCCGTGTGGGGAAGGTACTCCCACAGTGCTGTTAGGGAGGGAGTTCCAGGATTTTGACCCTGCGACGATGAAGGAACGGCGATATACTTCCAAGTCAGGATAGTGTGTGACTTGGAGAGGAACTTGGAGGTGGAGTTGTTCCCATGCGCCTGCTGCCCTTGTCCTTCTAGGTGGTAGAGGTCGCGGGTTTGGGAGGTGCTACCGAAGAAGCCTTGGCGAGTTGCTGCAGTGCATCTTGTAGATGGTACACACTGCAGCCACGGTGCGCCAGTGGTGGAGGGTGTGAATGTTTAAGGTGGTGGATGGGGTGCCAATCAAGCGGGCTGCTTTGTCCTGGATGGTGTCGAGCTTCTTGAGTGTTGTTGGAGCTGCACTCATCCAGGCCAGTGGAGAGTATTCCATCACACTGCTTACTTGTGCCTTGTAGATGGTGGAAAGGCTTTGGGGAGTCGGGAGGTGAGACACTCGCCGCAGAATACCCAGCCTCTGACCTGCTCTTGTAGCCAGCCACATTTGGTATTCATATACTTGTCCTTTTTAGGTATCCTCCAGTCATGCACTATTTCATGTTTGCTCACTAAGAGAACTGTTCTCAAACCTCAGCTAAATTCACTCTGTCACCAGCCACCACAAAGTGCAAGAGAAATGCAGAGGTTCAATCCCTTCAATATTTCTAACCTCTCTGTGGGTAAATTGTGTTGGGATGAGAATCTCATTGAGTGGACAATGTGGGTGCAGATCAGTTTATTGCTACAGCAACAACACACTGCATCACTGTCTGGCCCCAGGGCCGATGTTTTTCAGCTGACTGAGCTTCCTCTCAACTAGAAGTTAAGGGATTTCTATGTGGAGATCACATTGCTGCTGCAACATTTCAGAAGTCTTATCTGGTTTAATGTAATCCTCTCCGATTAGCATGCCTGTTGTCCAACAGCTTGTAGATTTTTATCCGGCCCATTATATTTCTGGAAGTCCTCTAGCATGAAAGTATCCACAGCATATCTCATCACGAAAACAACAGGAATTTGTAGACTACACAGAGCTGCAAATATCCAAAACATTGCACAGCATGAAAAATGCAACAAGGAAGTTCGGAATGCAGTAGTTACTTGAGTGGCAAAAACAGCACTGCTCACAATAAAAATCCCCATTCAAAAATTGAATTGTATTTACTTTATTTTTGAGGGCACACCACTCCATGGATCAACCCTGATTGTGAAGGGAGGCAGACAATTTGCTTGTAGGATCTGCCAATGCTGCCCCTAATTGTCCACTGCAAGATATGAGAGTGACTAAAGAGAACTGTTAATTTTCCAACCTTCCTCGTGGGGAAGTGTTGGGCCTTCACTCAATCCCGCCAAACATTGAATTGTTACCTCAACGTGCAGAAGATCACATGCACAAACTTATATCCCACTGCTCTGTATTCTAGCGAGGGTGAGCATATTTTCTAAACCCAATCCAGGGACACACAGGGTGGGAGCATCGCAAAGTAGCCGGGATGGAATATGTAGGTTGCGCTGTGCTGCGCAGCGAGGCAAATTTTTTTGTTTGTTATTTTGATGCAAACTGAATCTGCAAAAAGCAGCACCAGAACTTTCCACCTGAATAACGCGGCCGCTGTTCGCATCATCTGCCAGCCTGCAATCACCGGCTCCTCCCCCTCCTCACAGCCTGACACTCACCCACACCATCCGAGGCCGCGGTGCGCGCTCTGATTCAGCTCCTGGGACATCCACACAGCCCGGCTCCAGCCGTCGCTCATTAGTCCGGTTACCAGCAGCCCCCGTTTCTCGCACAGTTTGGCTCCGGGGCTGATTTCACTTCAACCGAATTTCACAGGACTATCCGAGGATTTGTTCGGATGGAGTTGGGGGTTGCGAGCGGAGTGTGCGCACTGCGGCCATCTCTGCATAAATTAAAATCCCTCAGCGAGTCCGCCCCTTCTACTGGTTGAAAACAGGAGATTGAAATTCCTTCCACCAATCGGAGCCCGCCCCGCCCACTTTATTGACTGACAGCAGGGCAGCGCAGGGTCATGTGGCTCCTGATTTGAACACGCCCGTATTCAGGGCCAAGTTTCATAAACTGGGGACTCTTCCGGGGACATTGCTTGCCCGGGGCCACAGTACCTCATCCGGGGACTGTCTCTGGAAAACGGGGATGTGTGGTCACCCTAATTCTAGCAGATTTAAATTCTAATTTGGCGGGTTAGCCAATTAAATATTACAATGAGGCTGGCAGCCTCTGATTTAACCTGCTTTGCAGGTTTAACCCTGGCCAGCTGGGTTTCCCAGGCTTCGGGAAACCCGGCAGCTGAAAGGAGGCGAGGACAGCTTTGGGGAGAAGGTAAGTGCTTCCCCCCCGGCCCCCCAAGCTCCCACCCCCCGTCAGACCATCCCCCCAGACATCCTCCACGCCAGAGTAGGAGATTGGACCCCACCCTGGAGTCGGGGATCGGACCGCCCCCCATGCTCCCACTAGCAGCAGTAGGCGACTTATCTGCGGCTGTGGCCTGCTCTGGAGTTCTCCCCACCTGACTGGAAGCCAAGCCGTCAATCAGGCTGACTTCCAGGCGGGGAACCTGTCAAACCAAAACTCCACAGCATGTGGAGAAACCCAAACTTCAGCCTTTCCTGAGAGAAACTCTGTGCCCCCCACCCCGTCAAGATTCAGCCCAATATCCTTCTCTGCAGTTAATAGTGATGTTAATTTGTTTATTTCCCTTCCTCTTACATTCTTCATTTTCTCTTTCTCTTCCCTGTCTCTTGTTCTTCTCTAACTTTAAGGAGTGAGAGAAAGGAACAGAATGCTATGGAGGTTTGGCAATCCCAATATCCACAGAGCAAGTGAAAGGGCTCGATTCAAACCTTAGGGTCTAATGGGCAGGAGATCAAAGCATGCGACTCCCACTGAATGTGAGTATGTTAAGGAGGTCACTTTCTGAACTTTGCCAACTAAGACAGCCTCTCACTTTGAGGCTGCTCTGTGACGTAACATTTTTTGGAATTTATTCCTTCAATCTTGTAGCTTGATGCCCTTATCATTTCACCCCAGCATTCATCACTTTGATCACATAAGCCTGACTTCAGACAGGTTAGTCTCTGGATTCAGCATTGGCCTGCTAATTCACAACAGTGGAACCAAACGTATTTTTGACTTTTTTTATAGAAAAAGTCTACATTGATTGACCAGCAAAAAAAAATCAATTGATCGAATATATTAAAGGCTGAATTTTCTGGGGTGGTAGCGGGCGGGATCGGTGGTGGGTTGGGTGGGAAAGATGGTTTTTTGACAGTGGGTCGGGAACCCGCTGTCAACTCGCTCCCACGCGCCTTTCCCACAGGCGCATCTGTCAGCCTGGAGCTGATCTGACCTGCAACGGCTGGGGACCCAACTAAAATCATTATGAGGTACTTTACAGGCACTTAAGAGCCTTTTCCCCCCTACTTTTTAAATTTCCCTGCATGGTCACGGGATTCACACAGCTCGGGAATCACGTCTGTCAACCTGAGACGGGAGTTCCGTGGCTATTGCTCCAGCTGATTACTTGACAGCATGGAAAACAAACCATGCTAACAGATTGATGGAGATTCTGTTCTACTTGAAAAGCTACTGGTAAATGTTAATTCAGAAATTCCTGAAGGGATGTAAGTGCTACCCTGGATGGTGAGCGAAATAAATTTGTCACTGGCCATTCTCGGCTGTTGCCTTCCAACTCAACAGTAATTGCAGTGAATTGATCTGCACTATAAAAAATGACATATACAATTCAAATACATTTTTGTGTTGTTTCTGGTCAGGTTTTTCTAACAGTATACTGTGTTTGTCCAGTTACACATTAAATCAAGTCATCAACCGTAACAATTTCATTCTCATCACTCATTCCACTGGTTCAATTTGCTTTCAGTCCCTGAATATGACTCATTTAATTTTTCAGTCTGAGACTTTAGGGTGAATTTCTGTGGAGGTTCTCTCACTTGTCTATTGTTAACTTCAATGGAAGAGCTGCAGAAATCCCAGAAACAGATTGTGAGCGCCACTTACACTGTTTGTCAGGGATTCCACAGCTTTTCCGCTGAACTTGCATAAGATTGTAAAATCCACTCCTTGACAATTAAAATCTGCTTAATTGTATTTATTACCTATACACACATATTTGTACCAGTTACTGATACAAAAGTCTATAGATTTGTGACTAAACTACCAATAACTTCCCAATTAATGTACTTTTTAATTATGTTCTTGATCGTATTTGTAGATGGAGTAAGATTACTTAATAATTTTATTTACATATTTATTTTTCAATCATATATAAGTTTTATTATGTTATTGTACAGTAAAGATTCAACACCCACTATGTTAGATTAAAATTCAAATTTAATGTGGCCATGGTCCCTTTAAGGATTCCAGCTTAAAACACGTCATGAATGACATCACCAGATCCGCTCCATCTAATTGGGCCGGGTAACGCTCTGGGTGGGCTTAATAGGCCCCATTAAGGTAAGTTAATTTTCTACAGCGGTATGGAGCCAGCAGCGGTGTTGCGACCTGCCACGGACACTGGCCGCAACGGACCCACCAAGGTAAGGAAAATTCCGGCCTAAGTGTTTATATTACTCTTTATTTCATTACACAGAATAGAAAGAATAGCAACCGCACTATGCTGATATGACATCTGTCAGACACATTGTCCAAACTATTTCTCATTTACCGATCAATTGCATGAATGCAGTACAGCCAGATCTATTATGGTTATGCTAGTGTTAATTACAATTAGAGTAGAGTCATTATTTTGAAAATAAAAATAATAAAAAGGACTGTTTCAATACAACTAAGAGATTCTTTCAGAATGTCAGAAAGATTGAGGTTATTTTCTTCCACTGTCATGCTCACACAAGCAGGGCTCACCAGGAATGCAATTTACAGCTTTTCTAAATTTATTGCAGTTTGAAACACAATTATACATTCTTTGCCGTAGACAACAGTTACTAATAAAAAAAAAGGTGGAGTGACATCTGTAAAAAGTCAGAAAGGCTTGCATTTATATAGCGCCTTTCACGACCTCTTTACAGCCAATGAAGTACTTTTGAAGTGCAGTCACTGTTGTAATGTGGGAAACGCGGCAGCACAGCAAGCTCTCACAAACAGCAATGTGCTAATGACCAGATAATCTGTTTTAGTGATGTTGATTGAGGGACAAATATTGACCAGGACACCAGGGATAACTCCCCTGCTCTTCTTTAGAATAATGCCTATAGGAT
Source organism: Squalus acanthias (assembly GCA_030390025.1). Taxonomy (NCBI): domain Eukaryota; kingdom Metazoa; phylum Chordata; class Chondrichthyes; order Squaliformes; family Squalidae; genus Squalus; species Squalus acanthias. The sequence goes on along the minus strand of CM059425.1, from coordinate 109,899,867 downwards.
CTTTTACGTCCACCTGAGAGGGAAGACAGGGCCTCGGTTTAACGTCCCATCCGAAGGACGGCACCTCCGACGGTGCAGCACTCCCTCAGCACTGCACTGGAGTGTCAGCCTAGATTTTGTGCTCAAGTCTCTGGAGTGGGACTTGAACCCACAACCTTCTGACTCAGAGGCGAGTGTGCTACCCACTGAGCCACAGCTGACACTGTAGTGTACTGTAGTGCCTGATCAGTATGAGCAGGAGAATCACACTGTTTATACAGATGATTGAGTAGTCTACTTTCCGACCTCTGCTGATGTAATTCCAGCTATTAATTAAGGCTTATTGGCATTTGTTAAAGAGTTTCAATTGAAATGTGACCTTCAACTAATTGATTAATTTAATAGTTAACAACCGTTCCAAAGTATTGGGTGGGATCAGGAATTTGGAGCATCAATCAATCAGCGAAAGATTTGGGCGTAATGGTACTATACAATAAAGCTGTAAATTGTAAAAAAAAACCTGCACAGATGTATAGGCAGCAGGGATCCCTGCAACACAGTTGTGAATGTTAAATTACATTGTGATTATTACAGTGCCACAAAACTATTTTTTTTTAAAAATCATGGTTAATGAGATTACAGCTGCCTTTTTATGGAAGTCTGAATTTTAGCATCCTTGTCTGTTCCTCACACTAGAGTTAGAAGAATTTGGCACTTAATCATGTGCAAAGCAGAATTAAGAATACATAGCTGAGCAGGGGAGCAAACATTGTTTAGTGTTTCTAATCAAGGCAGGGTCAAGTGATAAGACTATAAATTTATTTGAATTTTAAAAAAGTTATGAGCTTATATTTATCAGATTAATCTGTGATCTTTTTGCCATTTAGTAAAGAGCACATATAGCATTAGCATTCATCGTACAATTGAGAGATTTTGTGTTTAATGCAACATTTATTTCCACAATATGACAGGATGTTCTTCTTTTATTATTTGTTTATGGGATGTGGGCGTCGTTGGCAAGGCCAGCATTTATTGTCCATCCCTAATTGCCCTTGAGAAGGTGGTGGTGAACCACCTTCTTGAACCGCTGCAGTCCGTGCAGTGAAGGTGCTCCCACAGTGCTGTTAGGGAGGGAGTTCCAGGATTTTGATGGAGGGTGGACATAGGTGGTGGAGGGAGTGAATGTTTAAGGTGGTGGATGGGGTGCCAATCAAGCGGGCTACTTTGTCCTGGATGGTGTTGAGCTTCTTGAGTGTTGTTGGAGCTGCACTCATCCAGGCAAGTGGAGAGTATTCCATCACACTCCTTACTTGTGGCTTTGGGGAGTCAGGAGGTGAGATACTCGCTGCAGAATACCTAGCCCCTGACCTGCTCTTGTTGCCACAGTATTTATGTGGCTGGTCCAGTTAAGTTTCTGGTCAATGGCGACCGCCAGGATGTTGATGGTGGGGGATTCGGTGATAGTAATGCCGTTGAATGTCAAGGGGCGGTTATTAGACTCTCGCTTGTTGGAGATAGTCATTGCCTGGCACTTCTGTGGCGCGAATGTTACCTGCCACTTATCAGCCCAAGCCTGAACGTCGTCCACGTATTGTTGCATGCGGGCATGGACAGCTTCATTATTTGAGGAGTTGTGAATGGCGCTGAACACTGTGCAGTCATCAGCGAAAATCCCCATTTCTGACCTTATGGTGGCGGGAAGGTCATTGATGAAGCAGCTGAAGATGGTTGGGCCTAGGACAGTGCCGAGGAACTCCTGCAGCGATGTCCTGAGGCTGTGATGATTGACCATCAACCACCACAACCATCTTCCATTGTACTAGGTATGACTCCAGCCAGTGGAGAGTTTTCCCCCCGATTCCCATTGATTTTAGTTTTACTCGGGCTCCTTGATGCCACACTCGGTCAAATGCTGCCTTGATGTCAAGGGCAGTCACTCTCACCTCACCTCTGGAATTCAGCTCTTTGTCCATGTTTGGACCAAGACTGTAATGAGGTCTGGGGCCGAGTGGTCTTGGTGGAACTCAAACTGGGCATCGGTGAGCAGGTTATTGGTGAGTAAGTGCCACTTGATAGCACTATTGATGAAACCTTCCATCACTTTGCTGATGATTGAGAGTAGACTGATGGGGCGGTAATTGGCTGGGTTGGATTTGTCCTGCTTTTTGTGGACAGGACATACCTGGGCAGTTTTCCACATTGTCGGATAGATGCCAGTGTTGTAGCTGTACTGGAACAGCTTGGCTAGAGGTGCGGCTAATTCTGGAGCACAAGTCTTCAGCACGATAGCCGAGATGTTGTCGGAGCCCATAGCCTTTGCTGTATCCAGTGTGCTCAGCTGTTTCTTGATATCATGTGGAGTGAATCGAATTGGCTGAAGACTGGCTTCTGTGATGGTGGGGACCTCAGGAGTAGGCCGATATGGATCGTTCACTCGGCACTTCTGGCTGAAGATGGTTGCAAACGCTTCAGCCTTGACTTTTGCCCTCACGTGCTGGGCTCCACCATCATTGAGGATGGGGATATTCATGGAGCCTCCTCCTTCCGTTAGTTGTTTAATGGTCCACCACCATTCACGACTGGATGTGGCAGGACTGCAGAGGTTTGATCAGATCCGTTGATTGTGGGATTGCTTAACCTTGTCTATAGCATGCTGCTTCCATTGTTTAGCATGCATGTAGTCCTGTGTTGCAGCTTCCCCAGTTTGGCACCTCATTTTTAGATACGCCTGGTGCTGCTCCTGGCATGCTCTTCTACACTCCTTATTGAACCAGGGTTGGTCCCCTGGCTTGATGGTAATGGTAGAGTGAGGGATATGCCGGGCCATGAGGTTACAGAGTGTGGTGGAATACATTTCTGCTGCTGCTGATGGCCCACAGCACCTCATGGATGCCCAGTTTTGAGCTGCAAGATCTGTTCTGAATCTATCCCATTTAGCACGGTGGTAGTGCCACATAATACGATGGAGAGTGTCCTCAGTGTGAAGATGGGACTTTGTCTCCACAATGACTGTGCGGTGGTCACTGCTACCAATACGGTCATGGACAGATGCATCTGCGACAGGTAGATTGGTGAGGACGAGGTCAAGTAGGTTTTTCCCTCGTGTTGGTTCTCTCACCACCTATCGCAGGCCCAGACTGGCAGCTATGTCCTTCAGGACTCGGCCAGCTACCGAGCCACTCTTTGTGATGGACACTGAAGTCCCTCACCCAGAGTACATTTTGTGCCCTTGCTACCCTCAGTGCTTCTTCCAAGTGGTGTTCAACATGGAGGAGTACTGATTCATCAGCTGAGGGAGGGCGGTAGGTGGTAATCAGCAGGAGGTTTTCTTGCCCATGTTTGACCTGAAGCCACGAGACTTCATGGGGTTCGGAGTCAATGTTGAGGACTCCCAGGGCCACTCCTTCCCGACTGTACACCACCACTTTCTTGTCCCAGTTAATGTGTGGTCATTACTTCTACATTTCCCTGTCTTTTGCCTGCCACTAAGTCAACTGATTTACATCCTCTATAGAATGGGTTAAAGAGACAGAGGACCCATTGGACAGTCTGCACGAATTCTACTTCAAAGCCATTGCAAACACTCTCTAAATGGTAGTCCAAGGCACTCTGGTGAGCATTTCAAGTACTCTTAACAATGCTAATTTACTTTTCAGAAATTAACACTGCTGCAGTTAATAAAATATGCATGTACATTATTTTTGCAGAGGAGCTACATAATTTTTTAGCCAAATTCTTGACTTTAAGAGTGCATTCGTGTGGGTTTGGTGCTGATGCACCATTTTCAGTGTCTTGAGGCACTGTTTTAGTTATTCTAGTAAAGCTAAATAAATATTAAACATCTAATTAAAATGTGATAAGCACTGCACTTTAGCATTGGAGTTCCAGAGAGGTAGTTGGGAAAAAGTGGCTTTGGTTAATTAGAATCTATTAGTGTAACTAAATCCTCCTCATGGACAAAAATATGTGCTTAGGTTTATCGATATAATAAAACTCTATCAATCGTAATCCATATAAGTCAGATGAAAGACACAAGTTGTCAACTTAAAACATATAGGGGTAAAATTGGGTCGCCTTTGGGGCACTACCTTTGCCAGGGCATTAATTTTAGCGCCCCGAAAAAATTAACACCCCCGCGGCCGAGTTTCCCAGGTAGCACCACGAGAGGGAGGAGGGGCGCTACTGGAAGCGCCCCACATCCCTCTTGGGGCGTTGCGAGTTAATATCGCGGTACAACAGGCCTTCCTCCCCTTATTAAAGGGGAGGGGCCTGGCGCAGCGCGTCCTGGCGCCCAGCTGGGCCACCAGGGATCGGGAGTGCCGGCAAACGAGCGCGACACTCAAGAGGAGTGCCGGGCTCATGGAGAGCAGCCGGCACCCCGCAGGGGGGGCTTCACGGGGCCGGGGACAGCAACGGGGGCAGGTGCTGGCAGGTGGCCAGCAACAAAAATGGCCGCCTGCCACCTCCCCTTTAACTAGCGCCGCCCCGACCGCAGGTAGGCCCCCCTGACCCCAGCGGACATAGCATCCGGCGGTAAGTCGGGGGGCGCCACCCAATGTTACAGCCGGGGCGCGAGCGGGGCGCTGCGCACAGCAATGACGTCATCGCCGGTGGCGCAGCGCTGCGCGGTGCTAACGGTTAGCTCCGCCGCTAACTTCCCACTGAATTTCGCGGGAGGCATTAGCGGCACCGCGCTGAGGCGCTAGTTGATTTGCGCCCCATTAGCGCCCTCTTAGGCCGCTAACGGGAGGCGCAAATCAACCAAATTTAGCCCCCATAATTCTTATATACACACAAGTCATTCATGAAAAAATCCTGTGGTGTCGTGGTCACCTCACTGTGAATACAGTAGCTTTGCGATAATTTGTGCTGTGTATTGAGTCAGTCTGGATTTTATCTAAATCTGATTTAAATGAACACTTCTTGACAATGCATTTAGCAGGAATCAGCTGTAAAAATAAATGCGTTGCCCAGGACACAATCATGTCAACTTTTAGACTGTGGCATTTGCTCGGCTGAAAAAAAAAACACTTTTGCAGTCAGTTTTCAGTCAACCAAATGGCATTTTTTTGGGTTGTTGTTCTGTGAGACACAGGATGAAAGATATGTAAAGTGCTACAACTCTTATTTTAAAGAAAGACGATAGCTCAGATTGAAGTTTACTAGGTGGAACTAAACTAAAAATAAAGTTAAAATATTTAAAATAGAGGGGGCAGGGAATAGAGAAAAAGGAACAGAATGAGCACAAATAAACATTAATGATAAAATATCTACTTAAGATTGCTGTTCAACTGTGTATTTTATTTCCGTATGATTATTTCCCCCACAAAAATTCTTAATACAACACGTGCCAATCCAAGACTTGCGCAGGAACATAGGAACAGGAGTAGGCCATTCAATCCCATTCAATTAGATCATGGCTCATTCTGTATCTTAACTCCATCTACCTGCCCAACAAAAATCTATCAATCTCAGTTCTGAAATTTTCAATTGACCTGGTCTCAAGAGCATTTTTTTTTGCGGCGGGGGGGGGGGGGGGGCAAAGAGTTTCAGACCTCCACTACCCTTTGTGTGAAGAAGTGCTTTCTGATAGCACCCCTGAATGACCTAGCTCTAATTTTAAGGTTACTTACCCCTTTGTTTTGGACTCTCCCACCAGAGGAAATAGTTTCTCTTTATCCACCCTATCAAATCTTTAATCACTTCAATTAGATCACCTCTTAATCTTCTATATTGAATGGATTACAAGCCTCGCCTATGCAACCTGTCCTCATAATTTAACCCTTTTAGCCCGGTATCATTCTGGTGAATCTGCGCTGCACTCCCTCCAAGGTCAATATATATTTCCTGAGGTGTGGTGCCCAGAACCAAATGCAGTACTCCAGATGGAGTCTAACCATAAAAGTGCTGTCCTTGATATCCCTCACAAGCTTTTTCTCATATTCCCTTTTTGCAGCTCTTTCTACTTTCTTAGTATCCCTTTACTGTTCTTTATATCTTTCCCAGTCCGCGGGATCTCTACTGTTCTTGGCTTTCGTACAAACCCTTTCTTTTAGTTTCCTACTATCTGTACCTTCCCTTGTTGACAAAGGTTGTTTAATTACACAAGTAGAGCTCTTGCTCTTTAGGGGCATGTATGTATATATCTTGCATTCTACCAAATACCTTTTTTGAACACCTCCCACTGTTTATCCGTAGTTTTGTCCCATTAATGGTTCTGCCCAGGCTATTGTGGTCAATTCCTGCCTCATCCCTCCAAAGTCAGCCTTACCTAAATTTAAAACCTTGGTTCGTGACGCACCCTTCTCCCTCTTAAACCTAATGTCAAATTCAATCGTTTTATGATCATTGATGGCTGGATGTTCCCTTACTGTTAGATTATTGACTAATTCAGGTTCATCACTCATCACTAAATCTAAAGTGGTCTGCTGCTGGAGAGGTCTTCTGGCACTCCTGGAAAGCACACAAGAAAGCTTGTTGTCTGACAAGTGATCTCATTCGCACCTCTAGCCTTCACCCTCCGTCCCTCCATCACACCCTGTCTTGTCCCTCTGTGTTTTATCAACACTAAGACAGAGAATCTGTCTGCCTGCTCGGGTTCCTGCTCCTGATTGCTATGCAGTGACATGGCATGACTACAGGATTAGGCTTGCTCATCATGCCTTCCACAGTCAAACAGTCCTTCTGCCACCCACAGCCCAGCTTCACACATGAATAATGGCCACTTCAACAAGGGGCTTGGAATTGGCTGACAGTGGCCTTCAAACTGTACCTCAGCGGTCAGCTCCTTTAGGAAATGAGGAAAGAGAACTGCAAAAGAAAAAACACCATTTTCCAATTCGAAAAAAAAAATGTTGGATAAATATTTGGCTGAGGGTAAGATTAGTGGCGAATAGGAATTGCATAGTATTTACAACACAGAAACAGGCCATTTGGCCCAACAGGTTCATGCTCCACACAAGCCTCCTCCCACTGCTCTTTATCTCATCTGCGTGGAGTTTGCACATTCTCCCCGTGTCTGCGTGGGTTTCCTCCGGGTGCTCCGGTTTCCTCCCACAGTCCAAAAATGTGCGGGTTAGGTTGATTTGGCTATGATAAATTGACCCTTAGTGTTAGGGGGGTATTAAATATGTGGGGTTATGGGGATAGGATGGGATATGTTAGGGGGAATTAAATACGTGGGGTTACGGGGGTAGGGTGGGATATGTGTACTGTGGGGATTAAAGCAGGGACAGGGTACTGGATTTGGATGATCAGCCATGATCGTATTGAATGGTGGAGCAGGCTCGACGGGCCGAATGGCCTACTCCTGCTCCTAGATTCTATGTTTCTATGTTTCTATGTTTCTCCCTCTAGCTTCCCCTTAAATGCATCTAGGCTAGTTGCCACAATTACTCCTTGTGGCAGCGAGTTCCACATTCTAACCACTCTCTGGGTAAAGAAGTTTCTCCTGAATTCCCTGTTGGATTTATTGGTGACTATCTTATATTTATGACCCCTAGATCTGCTCTCCCCCGCAAGTGGAAACAACTTCTCTATGTCTACCCTATCAAACCCTTGCATAATCTTAAAGACCTCTATCAAGTCACCCCTGGGGATGCTTTAATCTTCCATCTATGGAGAAGGTGGCAGCATCTACCGTGACCAGTTCTGAGGCGGTTGATGTTTTTCCACTATTTGCGAGAAAGGTTTGATCCTTCAGGTTGTACTGTGGGGTCCTCTATAAGGAATCCATTCTGTATGTCGCAGTTCTTCCAAGCATTTTGCCATCGGTCATCGAGGCTGAGGGGAGATCACTGAAGGGCTTCGGCGACGGTCCAAAATAGCCTCCTAGATTTGAGACGGGTTGGTGGTAGGTTGGTCACGTCAGCGCTGGTGTTGTGGTTATATTCTTTGGAGGTTGCATATTCGTGGAGTAGGTGTGGTGGTGCGATGTTTGCAAGCATGGGCAGCCAAGGATAAAAGCATACTGGTCAGTGATAATTCTCATAGTAGGGGTTAGCTGGACATCAACGGATTTGACATGCGGACTTGACTGCCATGCCGGAGAGCAGTACTTTGCTGTAGAGTACACCAGGGTGAGTGCTACCATATGGAGGGTTTGAGCGTCTGCTCCCCATGTGGATCCGGTGACCCTACTCTTTCGTTTCTTCCCAAGGTTCTGGAGATGCTGTCTATATAACAGGGTGCGATCGAGCGTGACTCCTGAATAGGAGGTTTTTTTGGCATGGTTTACCTCTGCGGCGCAAAAGGAGACTTTCAGAGCTCGGTTTGCTTGATGGGTCTTGAGGTGGAATGTTGAACTGACAGTCCTTTGCGAGATTGGCCGAAGTCGCCATCGGCGGAGGTTGGCCTCCATCCTCTGTAAATCACTGGTCAGGATCTCCACAGTGGCGGACAGATTCTCTGTTCACAGAGTGGTCTAACCAAGGTTCCATACAAGTTTAACATAACTTCTCTGCTTTTCAATTCTATCCCTCTCGAAATGGGCCCCAGTGCTGTTTGCTTTTTTTTTATGGCTTTATTAACCTGCGTTGCTACTTTTTGTGATTTGTGTATCTGTACATACATAAAGATGTTAAAACATTACAACAGATACAAGGTTTTTAAAAAAAAATTAATTCACGGGATGTGGGCGTCGCTGGCAAGGGCCAGCATTTATTGCCCATCCCTAGTTGTCCTTGAGAAGGTGGTGGTGAGCCACCTTCTTGAACCGCTGCAGTCCGTGTGGTGAAGGTACTCCCACAGTGCTGTTAGGTAGGGAGTTTCCGGATTTTGACCCAGCAATGATGAAGGAACAGCGATATATTTCCAAGTCAGGATGGTGTGTGACTTGGAGGGGAACTTGGAGGTGGTGGTGTTTCCATGCGCCTGCTAGGTGGTAGAGGTCATGGGTTTGGGAGGTGCTGTCGAAGAAGCCTTGACAAGTTGCTGCAGCCACGGTACGCCAGTGGTGGAGGGAGTGAATGTTTAAGGTGGTGGATGGGGTGCCAATCAAGTGGGCTGCTTTGTCTTGGATGGTGTCGAGCTTCTTGAGTGTTGTTGGAGCTGCACTCATCCAGGCAAGTCACACTCCTGACTTGTGCCCTGTAGATGGTGTCATAATATGGACGGGGAAGGATCTTGACAGAAGGCGGGATTAAATAGTGGTCTGAAGCTGGATAAGTAATTTGGAATAACAACAGAAAACGCTGGAAAAACTCAGCAGGCCAGGCAACATCCATGGAGAGAGAAACAGAGTTAACGTTTCAGGTCAAAACCCTTCATCGGAACTGAAAGAGCAGGAAATTAAACAGATAAAAATGCAAGGGGGAGGCTGGGGGGAGGAATAAAAGAACAAAAGGGGGGGTCTATGGTAAGTAGAGACATTAAGAGATGCTCAAGGCAAGACGAGATGGTAATGGGACAGGTTAAGAAACAAAAGGTGAGGTGTGAAATGCTGGCAGAATGAGAGACAGCTGCCGTAGGGGGAGAGAGAGAAAAAAAAAGGAAAAAGGCACGGACCAAAAGGGTGGATAAAATGTATACATATGTGGTAGGGGCCGGGTTTATGATCTGAAATTGTTGAACTCGATATTGAGTCCGGAAGGCTGTAAAGTGCCTAAACGAAAGATGATGTGCTGTTCCTCGAGCTAAGTAATTTGGAACCTTGACTACTGTTGAAGATGATAGAGTTTTTATGCAGAAGTCTGTTTTAGGTGTGTGGAAAGAATAAGTTTGATTGGCTGAATTGACATGTCTCCCTCCATGCTTACTTATGTTCTTAAAGCCCACTAATAATAAATACCACCGGTCACTTACCTATAATACGTATCACACAAATAAAAGCAGCAACATCAAAGAACTAGGAATTAAAAGCAGGCAGCAACTATACAGGCAACAAAATGTTTGACTATAAAAAAAACATGCATGCATATCCTCTGTTAATTTTAAAATCCTGGAGCTAGACTTCAATATGCCACAAGCACAGGGACAGAAATGTTGGGCTAGCTGGTGCATCAAAAACACCCCCATTGAAATACATAATTGGAAACAAGGGGCTGGATTTTGCCAGCCCTGAGGAGGCGGGTTTGGAGGCGGGACTGCTGGCAAAATGGGAAAATTAACAAGGCCAATCATGGGAAAATAGCGTGGGTTGGTCAGACGTCGCTGGGGGCGGGACTGAAACCCGGAAACCAGAAGTTCCGCCTCCAGCACTTCTCCAGAGGTAAGATCGCGGCCAAGGTTTTCGAAATATCATGACTTACAGGTACTCAAGGTAGGGAGTAAAAATGCAAGCCTGTCAACGTCTTTTGTAATGGAAACTTTAAATAACAATTTTCTTTCTTTATCCTTCACTTTTCACACAAATTTATTCTTAACATTGATTCTTCAATTTCGCACAAATGGATTTTGATCAATACAGTTCAGTATGAAAAAATACTTCAATGTTAGAATTGCTACTCCAAAAGAATTTCCCTCATTTTAACTTCAATTTCGGCAAATAGCAACTTGGGACCCAAGAGCACAATCTTGTGTGGGAGAGATGGAAATTAGATTTTCCAGCTGTTTACGTCAACTGCCCGATAAGGTTTCATTTTAAAGATTTTTTAAAAATACGCAGTTGACATGACAAATATATTCCCATTCCCACAGTGCTACATTGTTCTTTTATATATAGACGTGTTCCTTTCAGGATAAGTCATCGCTTTGATCGGCTGGATAAAATGATAGCAATATTTCAGAGAACTTCACAGCTCCAGTCTTGTTTGGATTTCTATGGGAATATCATCTATGAAATACAACTTTTAGGGGTTGAACAATGTAAGTGCCGATATTAGACTTTATTCTTTTCAATGAGGAGCAGTGGACGTGCTTCTCTAAGAAATAAGGCAGAGGAGGACCGCACTGGTTGGGTCAAAGTGACGCAGGTCGCAAAGAGGAGCAGCATAGCAGTTGTGGAAGGTGGGCAGGGCAGTGACCTTCCATAGTATCACAACACACACAGCAACTCTTCCCCAAAAGGTTTAATAACCTTACCAGGGATGTCAAGGTAAGAGGAGTCAGCAGCACGTTGCAAGACTGCACTGTTAAAATTATGTCAATCACTGACAGTACCATCCCTTAATTCTGTGTTAAATAAGAAAATTGCTTACAATCAAAGTTCAGGAGGCAGTGCGGTACCCTTTACAACCCCAGTCTGTACCTGGAAATATTCCTTCGCTTACAGCCTTAAATGCAATTACCTCGTGGATCACACATGGACTCCAATGGTGTACATACCAATCATCATGCCTATTATGGACTGCTTGCTGACATGTGGGCCGGGTCTCACAACCTGTGCTTTTGAAAGAAGGCTTGCAGAGCATCAAAAGCATGTGCAGATATTGGGGACTATCTTTGTGGTAGCCAGATAGATGGTTTCTCAGCACTGCACTCCATTCAGGAGCATGTGGCAGCTCCTGACACATCTGCAGTGGAGGCTCCCACGACAGATGGCCTAAGGACAGTCTGTGCTTCCTCCATGGATGTTCAGACTACTGTCATAAAGGGCTAGACATCAGCTTGGACACCGTGGTCTCCTTTGACATCCAAGTGCTTGGGGGTGGGTTATAGAAAATTATTTCTTAGGGCTTCAGTAATCATATTGGTACCACGACATCTACCTCACACATCACTGGCCATGCAGAGCCAGTGTTCAGTATTACTGGCATGGCAGGACTGCACACACATGATGCTGCTGCTTCTCTCGATAGCAGTACATGCATGCCCTCTTACCCCCCGCCCCCGCCCCCCCCCCCCCCCAGATGCCTGCACATGTGCCAGAGAAAGGAAGGTGCAGACCTCCATGCAGCAGCGCAAGAGGTACAGCCGTCTCAGGCTGAGCTGCTGCAAGGTAAAGGTCATCTGAGCTTCATCTCCACACACCACAGCCAGCCACCTCATGCACTCCTAACACTTGGCTAGCATAAGATTAGCGTTAAACGGTCACCTTTCATTTCTTGGCACCAAAGAGGAAATGCGCACACGCCAGCACACACACATTCACGCACAGTTGTAAAGTATTATAACACTGATCTATTTGTGCTTGCAGATATTGTTCTTAGGAAGGTTTAGAGGTGGCATGAATGGAAGTTGTGAGAGTTAAAGCACAGAAGAGGGTCTGTAGATTATGACATATGTATGGCGGGGTGGGGGGCGGATATGGGGAAATGGAATGTTCATGGACTGTCCAGATGCGGTAGTCAGGACAACGTCTCCTTTGCCATCAACGTGTCTTGCAGTCGGCAATGAGTTCTCCTCCTTTTCCTCTTCAGATGATGTTGCTCCTTTTGCTAATCCTCCTGTTGTCTCTTGGTGCCTTACTCCTCTGAGACCTTGACGATGAAGCTTCTTTGTAAGGCAACAGGCAGAACACCACCAAGCTCCTTGAGACCCGAGCTGGACTCGGAGCACGTCACTCTATAAGGGCACCTACAGAATCCCAGTTGTATGATGGATCTGGTGGAAGAACGCACCTCAACTGATGTGCTCGGAAATCACACATATGTCTCATCACGCATGGCTGTAGAGAGTCGGCTTGATACCCCTGAAGCACACAGTAACTCGCCTTTCTGGGTGAAACAATACTGGCATAGTGGACTACCTTAAAATTAAGACATAGTGGCAGCTGCCAGGAAAGTGAGCATTCACTTTTATGATCTGGTGCTGCTGGTCACAAATTAACTGGACACTGAGAGAGTGGAATCCTTTCTTGTTAATGTATGTCACAACATTGATCAAGGGAGCATGTATGGTCATATTGGGTGCAATCTATGTCTCTTTGTACCTTGGGGAATTGCACCACTTTATAAGATTCTGCAAGTTATCCACAGGGAAGTGAATAAAATGGCTTGTTCGAGCAAACAAAAATTCTGTGACAGGAGCTGGCTACATAAGTGACTGGAAACGTGCTGATATCAGAACTTCAGTTTGATGCTGCGGAAGAATCTGCTGCTGCTACTGATAAAGACAAAACAGCATCCCTCTTCATGGCACTTCAGCAATCCGCGATTTCCTGTAAACCCAATGACAACGTTTCCTATCCATGGAACTGTGCAACGTACGCGCTAAGTTTGTTGAAATATTAACAACATAAGCATCCCTTGCCTCGAGACATAATTAGATAACACGGCATGATACGCAGCAACAGCAGACCTGACCATGGCATGCAAATCCCGCAGAAGTGCCTCACTCACAGGCTCGGCTCAGTCAGCATTTTCAGTCTTGATATGCACATGACTCGAGCTGGTACATAACATGACTGGGAACATGAACCATCACTGCCTGGCTCGGATTTGTCAGGCGGCTCTCTATTAAAGATACAGCAGCAATGCCTCATTAGAAGAGCAGTTCCTTCATGTCGTTGCGACAGAATATAAATAATTGATCAGCACTACTAACAAACAAAGGCATTATGAAACTTGTTCTTTTCAAAAGCATGTAGCTACATGCAAGCAAGAGATGGATTCTGGTATACAGTGAACTCCATTACGTAGAAATCTGGACCGTGATCATCAAAGTCCATGTAGCATATTTACCAAATAAAAACAATGACATAAAAAGTAATGGCTAAATTCCTTTTCACTGCAAAGACGACGACAACAACCAAGAAAAAAATCCTTAATCTGACAGCTCCAATAGATGATTTGGAACAATCACCAATGGACACACACACCATATAGCTCAATGTTGCTATCAAAGCCCATAATAAAAACTAAGTACAGATAAATTCAAACTGCTGAAGCAACACACTTGCTCATTTAATTGGATCCCATGTTTTTTTCACTTCCCTCCATGGCAACACAAGAATGGCGTGACTTTCTTTTAATCGCAGGCGCATTTAAACATTTAAACAGATGACCATCATGAGAGAATAGAGATTGAAATGTGATACTCAGAATGACTATTTTACAATGCTGCCTGATCCAATAACACAGTAATCTTGCTGTCGCCACAATCTAATGTGAGGTTAACCTTTCAATGAGTCACACATTAGCATTGTAAACCTAAAATTTTTCTGGCAATTGCTCAGAATTGACAGGAAAAGTGGAAAATAATTTGCTCGACTGCTGAGTTCGTTCGTAAAGTTGACATAAAATCTACAGTCTCATCCTTAGGACCCCCCACCCCTCAGCCTTGGACTTAAAAAAGGCCATTGCTTAGCATTGTATCTAGAACAATAAAAGTCACTACATCTTGGGAGTTTTATACTCAGACAGCAGGTCCTGAAAAGGATTCACTACACAAAATTTGATCGCAATATATATATATATATATTAAAAAAAAGCAACAGTTAATCCTCACATCACATCAATAACTTAAAAAAAAACCACTTGGTTTAAAATTTGGAAGAAAACTGCTATACCCTGTGACATGTTAAAAATTATTACAATTTAAACATACCTTCCTTCAAGGTACATTCTGTTGTCGTCCCAGGACAGAGATCTAAAAGGAAAACGAGAGAAGAGAATTACACATCTTTCGCCATCACCTAGAAATCTCCTTTTCTAAACCACATGACAGAATTGCAACATGATTGCACATCAATCCCGTCTTTGAATAAATAGGAACCACTAGGTTGGTATTGCTGGACCAAGTATATTGTAATCTTCGCAGATGCAGATGAATAGGATGTCAGTTGTACAGTCTCAAACACCTGGATTTCCATTGAATACAGATAAAACATACCAACTCAACCAAGTCAGTCTAACCAGTAATTTCATCTTTTTTTGTAATCGGCAATTCAGGATATCTGTCAGTTAAAATGTCTAATTAGAGGTTCTCTCAAAAAAGCAACAGAAAATAATGACTATATAAGTGTTGAAAAAAAAAATCCTGTGACATTTATGCTTTGAGGTAAGAAATTCACAAGGACCCTTTAAATGCCGCTTTACCGAAAAATCTTCCTGGAATTAAAAATGCATTTCTTCAAATAAAGGATTTCATTTTTGATCCCCACTTTTCCTCCCCTTCCTTCTGCCCCCCCCCCCCCACATTTTCAGATTATTCATCACTACGTGCCTCCTTCAGAAGAGAGGACTGGGCAAATAGCAAAACAACATTTCCCATGGATTACATAAGAAATAGAAGCATAGAAGATAGGAGCAGGAGTAGGCCATTCAGCCCCTCGAGCCTGCTCCGCCATTTAATGAGATCATGGCTGATCATCCAAATTCAGTACCCTGTCTCTGCTTTCTCCCCATATCCCTTGATCCCTTTAGCCCTAAGAAATATATCTAACTCCTACTTGAATATATTTAATGAATTGGACTCAACTGCCTTCAGTGGTAGAGAATTCCACAGGTTCACCACTCTCTGGGTGAAGAAATTCCTCCTCATCTCAGTCCTAAATGGCTTACCCCTTATCCTTAGACTGTGACCTCTGGTTCTGGACTCACCCGCCATCGGGAACATCCTTCCTGCATCTAGTCTGTCTAGTCCTGTTAGAATTTTATAAATTTCAATGAGATCCCCTCTCATTCTTCTAAACTCTAGCGAATATAAGCCTAATCGACCCAATCTCTCTTCATACGTCATTCCTGCCATCCCAGGTATCAGTCTGGTAAATCTTCGCTGCACTCCCTCCATGGCAAGAGCATCCTTCCTCAGATAAGGCGACCAAAACTTCACACAATACTCAAGGTGTGGTCTCACCAAGGCCTTGTACAACTGCAGCAAGACATCCTTGCTCCTGTACTCGAATCCTCTCGCTATGAAGGCCAACATACCATTTGCCTTCTTAACCGCCTGCTGCACCTGCATGCTTACCTTCAGCAACTGGTGCACAAGGACTCCCAGATCTCGTTGCACTTCCCCTTTTCCCAATCTACTGCCGTTCAGCTAATAATCTGTCTTCCTGTTTTTGCCACGAAAGTGGATAACCTCGCAATTATCCACATTATACTGCTACTGCCATGCATCTGCCCAATCACGCAACCTGTCCAAATCATACTGGAGTTTCTCTGCATCCTCGTCACAGCACACACGCCCACCCAGCTTTGTGTCATCTGCAAACTAAAAATAGGAGCAGGAGTAGGCCATTTGGCCCCTCGAGCCGGCTCTACCATTCAATAAGATCATGGCTGATCTGGTCTTGACCTCAACTCCATTTTCCTGCTCGCTCCCCATAACCCTTGACTTCTTTATCGTTCAAAAATCTGTCTATCTCCACCTTAAATATATTCAATGACCCAGCCTCCACAGCTCTCTAGGGTAGTGAATTCCAAAGATTCACGGCCCTCTGAGAGAAGAAATTCCTCCTCATCTCCGTCTTAAATGGGCATCCCCTTATTCTAAAACTATGCCCCTTAGTTCTAGATTCCCCCACAAGGGGAAACATCCTCTCTGCACCTATCCTGTCAAGCCCCCTCAGAATCTTATATGTTTCAATAAGATCACCCCTCATTCTTCTAAACTCTAATGACTATAGGCCCAACCTGCTCAACCTTTCTTCATATGACAACCCCTTCATCTCAGGAATCAACCTCGTGAACCTTCTCTGAACTGCCTCCAATGCAAGTGTATCCCTCCTTAAATAAGGAGACCAAAACTGTACGCAGTACTCCTGGTGTGGTCTCACCAACGCCCTGTACAGTTGTAGCAGGACTTCCCTGCTTTTATACTCCATACCCCTTGCAATAAGGGCCAACATTCCATTTGCCTTCCTAATTACTTGCTGTACCTGCATGCTAACTCTTGATGTTTCATGTACAAGGACCCCCAGATCCCTCTGTACAGCAGCATTTTGTAGTCTCTCTCCATTTAAATAATAATTTGCTTTTTATTTTTCCTACAGAAGTGGATAACCTCACATTTTCCCACATTATACTCCATCTACCAAATTTCTGCCCACTCACTTAACCTATCTATATCCCTTTGCAGATTCTTTGTGTCCTCCTCACAACTTGCTTTCCCACCTATCTTTGTATCATCAGCAAATTTAGCTACATTACACTTGGTCCCTTCATCCAAGTCATTAATATAGATTGTAAACAGCTAAGGCCCCAGCACTGATCCCTGTGGCACCCCACTAGTTACAGTTTGCCAACCTGAAGTTGACCCATTTATCCCGACTCTTTGTTTCCTGTTATATTAGCATGGATAGAGGATTGGCTAACTATTACCCCCAACCCATGAGCTCTTATCTTGTGCAGTAACCTTTTATGTGGCACCTTATCGAATGCCTTCTGGAGATCCAAATACACTACATCTACTGGTTCCCCTTCATCCACCCTGCTCGTTACATCCTCAAAGAACTCTAGCAAATTTGTCAAACATGATTTCCCTTTCATAAAACCATGCTGACTCTGCTTGACTGTATTATGATTACCGGAGTTGGTGTTGGAAGCAGAGATCCTGTCAACATTTAAGAGTAGGTTAACTAACTAGGTGGTTGAAGGAATGGGGAATAAAGGAATCTGGGGATAGTGCAGGCACATGTGATTAGGACTACTGCTCGCGTCGAGGATGAATACCAACGCAGATTGGTTAGACTAAATGGCCTGTTTCCATGTTGTAATTTTTATGTAAATCTCTGTAAACAACATCCTTAATTTATACGCTCCAGAATAAGAGCTTCCTTGATGGTTCAGGTACTTAAGGCAATGAGTGGCTTAGCCATACAGGTCATGAAGGACCCAGGTTTCATTCATGGCTTTTGCAAAGTGAGTTCATCTCAGTCAGAGTGTAAGCAGGAATGCTACAATTGGCCTTTATGCCCCAGGATTTGGAAGGGTAAAATAAAGTAAGCCAGGGCTTCTACTCTTGATAGTAATCTAGCGAGCCCTTGTGTATAGATATCAGGTGAGGATAGGATTATGCTCGACTGTGACACACTCTGCAGCTTTTGGTGCTGTTGGCATCCTTTCGTATCTCAGAGTGCATTCAAAGCCACTGTGGCAACAGACAAACAACAGCACGTGCACCATTCGCCACTTTCTTTCTCTCCACCCTGCCCTTCCCAATGGCTGTTGAAGGTTCCTACAGACCAGGAAACCTGCATTGCTGGTCTGCAGAAAG
Organism: Squalus acanthias; assembly: GCA_030390025.1. Lineage (NCBI taxonomy): Eukaryota > Metazoa > Chordata > Chondrichthyes > Squaliformes > Squalidae > Squalus > Squalus acanthias. The sequence continues at coordinate 109,881,849 of CM059425.1, read as the reverse complement.
GCTGAGTGCACATGGTCACAAAAATAAAGCCTCCCATCTATGGTAGGAACATTGATATTTGAGGCAACAGCAAAAAGGATAAAAATGGGTCTTTCCACAGCAGGGATAGAATGAAACGACACCAGGTTGAATACTTAAAACAACTGGTCGACTATGTATTGGGTGCGCCACCAGTGTGTATTTGCTCATGACTGTTTAAAACAGTGGTTTTCAAACTTTCCCTTGGGGGAGAGGAACCACGATAAACATGAACATTACAAACAGAATCCCCTTCCTAATATTAATATACTCCCAGTGAACCTCTGTCCCAACTTTCAAAAGACAGGCTCTTCTACCGAAAGGAAAACAGATTCTACTGTTGCAGAAAACTTGTTTTGAAGACACAGCAACGGAATTATTGCACTACCAATTCAACACATTAGAGAAAATCAGAAATCTGATGTAAAATGGATGAAAAACAGATTATCTTGATAATCCCCTTGTTTGAAACCCCAGTTTGAAAACTTCTGATTTAAAGTTCAGCTGAATTTCAGAGGGTGCCTTTTGTTCAGGAGATTAAACATTCTCTGTGATCCTCTAACACTGCTGTTTCAAATGATTACTGCAAAAATGGCTCTCTGTGAAAACTGGTCTGACTTATGTAGGGAAATGCATATCACATCTAGCTTACAATTCAGTCTCGCTGTATACAGGCAGTGAGTGAGTCAACCAACACCAATAAAAAAAGTTTTAAAAAAGTAAAAAAAAATTTTTCGTACTCATTTATAATTTTAAAATACTTTAAAAAAAGGTAAGTTTATTTTTAGCCCTGTAAAAAACTTCATTCTTTTTTCAAAAAATTAAATTTTCGTTTAAAATATTTAATTCAATGTAATTTTAACTGGGGTGAAATTTCATGTGTATTTGTGCCCAGAGACACGTAAAGCAATTTCTGGTGTAAAGGATCGAGGAAACTTGGGCGCAAGTATGTTCGGCATGCAATGATACCATTTTCTCGCTCTTTTACACCCCTCTATCGACCCCGCCACCGACTGCACCTCGGCTCACTATAACGCCTCCACCACTAGGCTAAAGAACCACACACCTGAATTTCCTGCAATTACACCGATTCAAAAACAGATGTTAAAATTAAGCCGGGAGTTCTGGGTGCAGCAGGAACCCCGGTCATTTTTCTGCGGTTTTATTGCAATTTTTTTTGAACGTTTTTCAAAATGTCTCCTCACTGTGACCGACACTGTATTTTACATTTGTTTGAATTAAGTTTTCTGCCATCAGTAATGAGTCACATTCAAAATTGAAAAGCTCCCACGCTTCAATGCTCTTAAACATGCTGTGCCTAATACGCATGAATGATGGTCAGATGGCTAAAAACTTTAACTTTCATACTTAAAGAAGGAATATATGGTGAAAGTTTGGCGCTTTCCTCGGGCCCAGAGTTTACTCTGATTTCCACTTGTTTATGCCCATTTTTACTCCGGTATCTACGAATGAGATTGGCTAGAAATGTGGATGTAAATACGCATCGGCAAAATGCAGCACACAAATGGGCGTAATTTCTGGGTGTAACTTCCTGATTATGCCCTCACAGGAAATTCCACCCCATTATCTGCCTATTCCTCTCAGTGCTGTCTGCAGGACTTGACTGGATGCATGATGGTTGCTGTGTTTCCTGTGTTACAACAGTGCCTACACTTCAAAACTACTTATAAGGCTGTAAAGTGCTTTGGGATGTCATGAAATGTTTTTTTTAATTGCAAGATCATTGGTTATTTCTCACGACACAAACAAACATGTTCCTCTTAATGGCATCACACGAATCTCTGTAGAGTTACAAATATATATTTTTACCACTTATTAAATGGTTTTCGTTACATTGTCAAATTATAATCTTTGTGCTTTATGTAGTGTTGTATATTCAGGAAACTCATCTAAGGGCAACTCGTATGCTATCAAACGGCATGTCAATATTTATTTTTTGTCTGGGAAAGGCATTATTTGAGGATTCATGGAAAGTTCCGTTCACAGCGTTAAAAACTGCATTCTGATGCAGTTCTTTGATTCATTCAAAATTTGACCCAGAGGAGGATTTGTGCAACTTGCATTGAGTGCATCAGAAATTCCTATCAGTATCAAAATTGAGAGTGGATGAAAAGTCAGACAGGTAAAACACTGAGGGCGCAAAATTCGGTTACGCCCCGTTTGGGTGTGGTAACCAAATTAGCGCCGAACATTTAGCGCCCGGCGTGGAAGTACCGCCCCGGCCACTTAATTCGGCATACCGCCCCGGAGAGGAAGTGGAGCGTTATCTCGGGAGCGTCGGAGCGCTCCGCGTAGCGCTGACGCGTTTCACCGCCCTCTCCCTTTCCGTTAAAGGGGAGGGACGCTGCGAGCTCTGGAGGGCCGCCGATGGTCCACACTAGGCCACCAGGGCAACGTGGTGCCATGGCCACATCCCGGCACCGTGCTGCGCGATGGCGGCCACGGACCGCGCCAATGGCCGTCACGAAGGGCTGACCTCAACAAGAAAATGGCGGCGCGTGTCGCAGCCGCACCTCCCCTTTAAATACTGTCCCATGAGCGGAGGTTGGCCCGGTTTGCGACTCTCGAGGCTGGCGGTTACATCGCTGGTGGGACGCAGGTGAATTTCTGCCGCGGGGCGGTAAGGCGCCATGCTAAGGGGTCGTGTCGCTCGGCGATGACCGGGGCGCTATCGGCGCGGCACTATTGGCTAGCGCCTCAGCTGAATTTCTCAGGAGACGCTAACGGCAGGCTCAAAGGAGCCGAATTTTGCCCCCACAGCTCAGAAAAGGCAAATCCACCTATATGGACTTTATTCATGATTTTCCTGTATTGCCAAATTCTTTTGGTCTTATTTCAATGTCACATTAGAAATTCATTTCTATTGGCTCTTTAGACCCAAGTTTAATATGCCCTAATTTGAAGAGTTCTATCACAGCATGAACCAACAGGTAGTTTGTAGTCCCAACAGGCCAATTGCTAATCCTACAGGTCAAGCAACTGTGCAAGGGTAGATTATAGAAACTACATTTTCTGCATTGTAGCTCACAGAATCCGCTTACAGGAATTGGTGAAAAAACACTGAAACAGAAACAATTCTTCAAAATACCTAAATTATAACAAAGTGTCGCATACGTATTCATCACACAGTCGCCGTAACACCAACTCAGTTAGTGACAATTTTAACAATCACAATATAATTTTGCCCTGTTTTAAAAACAGAAACAGAAGGAGTTTCTAAGGAAATCTGCAACTCTGACAGAGAATGTAACATTTCCAAACCAAACAGTTCCAAGGTTTAGAGAAATTAAATCAGGAAAGTGATGTGTAAAGGAGAAGAGTAGGCAGGAATATTGTTCTTCCAAGTTGACAGTAAAGCTGATAGACAGGCAGACTTATAATTATAGTCTTTTTTACATATCTCCACTGTCAAGCCAATCTCAGTACATTTCTTGCTGCTTTTCTGCATTACACCCTCCTTGTCAGATCCCAAATTTATCCAAACCATGGCTCTGCTTGATTGGGAAATATTATATTTCCTGCATAATTCATACATTTTCTTCAAAATTCTAACTTTGATGACTTGTCTATCAAATACACAGTTTATCAGTCACTCACTTGTCAATGTTCTGCTGTGGTCTTCTCGCCCTCAATTACCCTATTCCTGTGCAGTCGATAATTTGGGTTTCTTGTAAAATTTTATTAGTCTATCCTCTTCATTTGAAGATAATCTTTTGTGTCAAAAAACAAGCCGCCAAAATTTGCCAATGGATCTTTATATATTGGCTGAATCTACAGCTGATTTAGAGATAACATCAGAAAAGCTTAGTTTCAAAACTAGATTCCTTGATCTACCAACAGTGAGTACCTTAAAGGGTAAGCGATTTCAGAGCTTGGAAAGGTCTTCCTTTTGATGATTAAAATGTTGCTTATGGAATTAAGTAATCCAGTCATTAAAACACCAGTAGGACTAACAGAAAACAGCTGAGATGGAGAAACAAATCCAATTTGACAACAGTAGATATTCTATTGGTGTAGGAAACAGAGGCATCAATATGTACATTGGCATCAATAATGACAGTGAAATATCATGGCACTGTTTATCTTTTCCCTCTTAACATATGAAGATTCCTAAAGTTGTTCTTGCTTTCATTAGGGAAGGACAGTTTTGAAGAGAAATATCCAGGTTTTTTAAATTCTGATGTGCGTGGATAATGATTCTGAGGACTGAGTTACAACTAGCTTGTACAAAGCATTGGTCTATCCCCACCTTAAGCATTGGCTAAAGTCCTAGCCCCCCATCACAGCGGGGCAGATCCTATCTTTGGAGTGCAAAAGGAGAGCAACTATGTTATTAAATTGGATTGGGCATTATGAAGTAAGGAAACAACTGAAGGGATAATTACTAGTCCTAGCCCTTTTCGGGCTACCCCAGATCAGGCGTATTCCCCAGACGTTCACCTTCAACTAAAGTTAGAGATAGCTGAATCCTAGAGACGCTTAATTGGGTCTAAAGGTCAGACTATCTCTCCCTAAAGGAAAGGAATGACTTGAAGATGTTACCGTCCTCCAGATAGCACTTTAAATAAGACTGTAACCTTCCGGATATTATGAGGGTCTGGAAAACTCCCCCAGAATTCTGCAACTCCTCACCAAAGAGTGTACAGAGATTGAGTTTGTGAGTTTGATACAGATATACCATGTGAGACAATTCTAAAAATATATAGATTTATTAAAGAACCGACATGCAGTTAACAGCTGGTGATTTCAGTCGCAACATTAATAGTTCTAAAAATTAATAGCTTACAATTCTCATCAGAGATCCTTATTCTCAAATCTTAACTTCGTTACATTTTTATATTTCTACTTATTCTTAATCCAGAATATTCACCAAAATCAAATACCTTTGATCCCCGAGACTCAGAGTTAAAAACTTAGAGCTTGCCTCTGAAGTTGAGAATCGCTTGCCCCTTCTAGCGACTTCTGACTTCCTATCTGAAAGCTCTATATTTTATACCCTTTCTCAGTGGTTAATTCTTTGAAGTTTTCTGCTGATATAAGCTAATTATCTCCAGTCATACTTCTGTTGACTTCTTTCTATTCTTACTGTCAATTCAGCTGCTAACTTGTAGACTTGTGTCTGCTGTGTAGGTGTTCATTTTTACAAAGGTGTTCCATTCAATTCTTAAATCACCTCAGCTGGTTGTAAGCCAGACTCCTGTCTCCGTATGTTCCAAGTTCAACACATAAACAATGTGACTGCTTGGTGCATCTATTGATGTCATATTTACAAAGTCTTTTGTTTGTATCTTGTACAACATGTAAATTTAAACCCACTTCAACCGAGTACATAATTGTTTTCTTAGCTACTTCAATTGGTTGTATTACAGACTTATGTCTCCTGTTTTTCATTTGATATTACTTTTACAAAGGCACATGGTTTTTTAATGTTCTGTGTTTCTGTTCGAAGTGTTAGTTTTATGACACCTTAAACTGGGTATAGCTATTGTGTTGGTTCCAAACTGCAGACTTCTTGGAACCTCCAACCCTCTGTTTCAATGAGGCCATTGTCTCAGTGTCAACAACCAATTCCCATTTCAAAAGCTTGTATGGTGTTTACAACTTTGTGTTAACACTCATCTTATCTCTGAAGCCTGTATTTACAGCTTTGTGTCATTGAGGCTTTTAGATTTTTAAACCCAGTTTGTCATATTTTAATAAAGTCAGAATTCTGTTCATAGGATGGTGTATTTTTCTGAAAAGGTATGGCTCATTCCTTTACACAACAACCTGCCTTTATATAGCGCCTTTAACGTAGAGACACACCCCAAGGTGCTTCACCGAGGAGTGATCAGACACAAATGGATGCCAAGCCATATGAGATATTCGGAGTGGTGACTAAAAGTTTGGTCAAAGCGGTGGGCTTTCAGGAGGCTCTAAAAGGGGAAGAGCAAGGTGGAGAGGCTGAAGGGTTTGGAGAGGGAATTCCAGAGCATACAGCCTAGCTGGCAGAAGGCACGGCCACCAACAGTAGAATGAATGGGGGATGTTCAAGTTGCCAGAGTCAGAGGAATGGAGAGTTCTGGGGTAGGGGCTTATAGGCCTAGAGAAGGTTACAGAGATAGGGAGGAGCAATATTATGAAAGGTTTTAAACATGAGAATTGAGGCATTGGGCAACCAGCAGCTAATGTAATAAGAAAGGCTTGCATTGAAACAGCGCGTTTTACAACTTCAGGACATCCCATTTACAGCCAATGAAGTACTCTTGAAGTGTAGTCACAGTTGTAATGTAGGAAACGCGGCAGCCAATTTGCGCACAGCAAGCTCCTACAAACAGCAATGTGATAAAAACCAGAAAATCAATTCTAGTGATATTGGTTGAGGGATAAATATTGGCTCGGACACCGGGGAGAACTCCCCTGCTCTTCTTCAAAATAGTGGCACAGCATCTTTTACGTTCACCTGAGAGGGCAGACAGGGCTTCGGTTTAACATCTCATCCTAAAGACGACACCTCCAACAGTGCAGCGGGTCCCTCAATACTGCAGTGGAGTGTCTGCTTAGATTTTATGCTCAAGTCTTTGGAATGGGTCTTGAACCCACAACCTTCCGACTCTGAGGCGAGAACACTACCAACTGAGCCAAGGCTGATACCTTGTAGGTCAGTAAGGACAGGGGTGATCAGTGAGCGGGACAGGATATGAGCAGCATAGTTTTGCGTAAGCTGAAGTTTACAGTGCGTGGAGGATGGGAGGCCAGCCAACCAGGAGAGCCTCGGAATAGTTGAGTCTGGAGGTGACAAAAGCATGGATGAGGGTGTCAGCAGCCTAACCAAAGGAGACAGTGAAAATTAGTAATGTTATAAATTCCAAAAGAGCAATGGGCAATTTATTGGCAGATAGGACTATTGATAAAATGGGACTGTAAATCTGTGATCTCTGGGGCTGGCCTAAGTAATTGAAATGGTTTTTTCCAGTCCTGTGCAATCCTATGTTCCTAATGATATATTTTGAGGAGGCACCCGTTAGTTAAGTACATTGAGTGATTAGCATGGTCTTCTGGAGCTTGCTTGCCTGCCTTAAGGGAGCTGGGGAAGAATTTTTGCGCTTTTCCTGAAACTGGCCATGGGGTTATTTTGCTTCCTGTAAGAGATAGTAATACTTGCAATTGGAGTGGATGGTGCAAAGGTTGCACTATTTCAGAGATGGGAGAGCACTGATGGGTCTGATGGTCTTTTGTGGCCCTTTTTACATGTTTATATAATGGATGTAAGCAGGCGATTTAATTGGACTGAGAGTATAGAGGTGAAGGTCACAAAAATAATATTAACAAACCTCAAACAATCCTTGGGATTGGAAAGGCTCCACAGCCCCCTCCCAACCACCCCTCGCACCCACCCGCCGCCCCACCCCCAGTGCTATGCTAATTAACATCTTTTAAAAAAGATGTAGATGATTACATGATTAGGAACAAGATCCAAGGTGATAAGGGTTAGGTACAGATAAAGATGATTGACTATTGTGTGGAACATGATGCTTCAAAAGCAGCCAGGAACAAGGAATTGTCATTCCAAGGAAGATAAGAAGGTAAACGTGCATTTATATAGCGCCTTTCACAACCTCAAGATGTCCCAAAGCACTTTTCAGCTAATTAATTATTTTTGAAGGGCGGTCACTGTTGTAAGGTAGGAAACGCGGCAGCCAATTTCCGCACAGCAAGCTCCCACAAGCGGCATTGAAATAAACAACCAGATCATCCGTTTTAGTGATGTTGGTTGAGGGATAAATATTGACCAGGACACCGGGGGAGAAGTCAACTGCTCTTTTTCAAATAGTGCAGTGGGATCTTTTACATCCACCTGAAAGGGCAGACGGAAGCCTCAGTTTAGCGTCTCATCCGGAAGACAGGCACCTCCGACAGTGCAGCACTCCCTCAGTACTGCACTGCAGTGTCAGCCTGGATTAGGTGCTCAAGTGTCTGGAGTGAGGGCTTGAACCCACGACCTTTGGACTCGAGGTGAGAGTGCTACCCACTGAGCCACAGCTGACACACAAATCAAGAATTAAAAAACGGAGGATGCAAAGTAAGGAAGTTATTCTGAATTTTTATCTAATTTGGGGCCGCAGAGAGAAAAGCTGTAGCATCTTTCCTCGAGTAACAAAATTAAAATTTCCTTTGTCTTTTCTATCTGTAATAACACTAAGTGCAATGACTTTGAGCAGGGCGGCCTTCGGGATACACGACAGCGCAAAATCATAGAGCAGAAACTGATAGCCAAGTTCCGCACTCATGAGGATGGCCTCAATCGCGATATCGGGTTCATGTCACGATACAGAACGTGACTTGACATCATGGCCAGTCTTCCCAGGTGTTTTTTTTTTAAAAAGACTAACACAAGAACACAAATTGACAGGATATGCAGCCAGCAGGTGGTTTGACACGTTGGACCCCCTGGGACACATCTCATTGTCTTGGCTGTGCTCTTAGTGTGTCTTTGATGTAGGGAAATATTTGAATAGATTTTGTCTGTGTTTAAATTGTGAATTCTGGGAGATTCTCTCACTGCTAACTTACCTGAGGAAGGAGCGACAGCTCAGAAAGCTTGTAAAATTAAATAAATCTGTTGGACTATAACCTGGTGTTGTGCGACTTCTCAATTTCTAGCTGGCATGAGTATGCAGCACTAATTTGTCCTGGATTTGCTGCTAATTGGCATGAAACTGGCATTTTAATTCAGGGAGACCAAAAGCATAGTAGGTGTGAGCAATAGAAGCATCCTGCCCGTGTAGTGTCGGGTCCTCCTCTGAGAAGGTTAACAACCATTGCCTGCCCAGTGCACTGAGACCATTACCCATATATATATTTTTTCCCCTAGAGTGCTCAGTTGATTTAAAAAGAGGAAACCTGATATTTCTCCCCAACATCGCCTACCTTGACAAGTACAAATTTACTTGTAAAAGAGAATAGTAAAGAAAATGCTGTTTGTTATGTTTGTTTACCATTAGAACCATCAGTTGACTATGCGAGTGTGACAAGCACCCCAGGCTCCAATCTGACAGCAAACTGTGATCTAGTCATATTCACATAAATGACTGACAGTTCCTGGAGGTACCCAAGTATAGCTAATGTTACATGAATTTATAGTTCTCCGAGGGTTTAGCAATAGTGGTTTCAACAGTGATTCGTTTTGAGGGCAGCATCTCCCTTCCCGGCCGAATCCAATGATGTACAATCTTGGTGTCTTGCTCACACCCTCCATAAGTTCATTGCCAAGACCAACTACTTCCACCTCTGAACATCATCCATCTATGTCCCTAACTCTCCACTGCCAATGAAATGCTCCTAGCTGGGGTCCCGAGTTCCACCCTACATAAACTCTAACACATCCATAGCGCTACCACTCGGATCCTACAGAGGGATCTGGGTGTCCTCGTACATGAAACACAAAAAGTTAGCATGCAGGTACAGCAAGTAATTAGGAAGGCAAATGGAATGTTGGCCCTGATTGCAAGGGGGATAGAGTATAAAAGTAGGGAACTCTTGCTACAATTGTACAGCGCACTGGTGAGACCACACCTGGAGTACTGTGTGCAGTTTTGGTCTCCTTATTTAAGGAGGGATATACTTGCATTGGAGGCAGTTCAGAGAAGGGTCACTAGGTTGATTCCTGAGATGAAGGGGTTGTCTTATGAAGAAAGGTTGAGCCTATACTCATTGGAGTTTAGAAGAATGAGAGGTGATCTTATTGAAACATGTAAGATTCTGATGGGGCTTGACAGGATAGATGCAGGGAGGATGTTTCCCCTCGTGGGGAATCTAGAACTAGGGGGCATAGTTTCAGAATAAGGGGCCGCCCATTTAAAACGGAGATGAGGAGGAATTTCTTCTCTCATAGGGTCGTGAATCTTTGGAAATCTCTACCCCAGAGAGCTGTGGAGGCGGAGTCATTGAATATGTTCAAGGCGGAGATAGAGGGGAGTCAAGGGTAATGGGGAACGGGTGGGAAAGTGGAATTAAGGCCAAGATCAGATCAGCCATGATCTTATTGAATGGCGGAGCAGGCTCGAGGGGCCAAATGGCCTACTCCTGCTCCTATTTCTTATGTTCTATCCCATTATCTCTAACCTCTCTTATTCCTATCATATTATATGATATCCCGTCCCCATCAGAATCCTCATCCTAATTTGAAAATTCCTCCATCGCACACTGCCCTATTTTGCAATCTTGTCAAACTCTACCTACAAACACGTACTTTCCACTCTTTATACTCTGTCTAGCTCCTTCCCTCCACCTCACCATTGATTGCAGTGCCTTTAGCCACCACACTCTCCCCACCTTCAAAAATGTTCTTCATAATCTACCTATTGAAATGCTAATTTGGTCACTTCCACTAACATCTCTCGCACTTCTTGCTGATCATGCTGCAAAGCACCTTGGAACACGATTATATAAACATGAGCTATTGTATCTGTTGCTGGTAGATGACGCCACTGGATTACTTTCAAATATTAGCATGCCTACTCCACCTCCATCCAGCTGCCAGAGCATGAACTAATAGTTATGATCTTTCCCGCATTTCCTGCATCAGCTCCGTCTTCCCCTCCTTTCCATGGCAATTCATCTATCTATAGAGGACCCTGATATAAACAGTGGAAATGATAATCACAGACTGAACTCACAGTGACTTGTGACAGAAAGCTGTACCAATGGAATAAACCTCCCAGCTAACTGCACAAAAAAGGGGATACCATTAAATAATTAAAAACACACACACACAAATGAAATGTTCATTGGGCCTCGGCGGGCCAAATGATTAATTCTTTGCACATGCTTTTCTGTTGTGGATATCTCAGTAAATCAATGGAATTTTAAAATTGCATGGTCATGTTATTTGGGCAATTGATTTCCCTTCTTTAATTATAAGACATTCAGCTTTACAGAGAGAAAAGAAAAAAGTTTTGAAGAGTTTTTTTTCCGCTCAGTCTCATTTTTGCTGGAGTAGACCCAGTTAGTAAGTGTAACAGTATCCTTTTTCACTGGATCAAATTCAGTGATCTATCTTCAGAGTTATCTGTCCCTGTCTTTCATTCAATCAGATAAAGTGATCTGGTGGTAATGTAATTTCCTGGATAAAATAGCTTTCTTTATCAGCTATTACTCCCACAACATAGGGCAGAATAACCTCCCGCTGCGGCTGCAACGAGCAAGATTTCAATTTTACATGGTGGCAGGCAAAATTAGAATATGTCCACAAAAATGATTACAGTGTTTAATAAACATAAATGCTCCAACATTTTAAAAATAAAAAGCACTAAAGCTCTGATTTTACAATTAAGACTTTGAATGTGCCTTTTAAAAACGTTATTCACTGACACGGCGACAGATGCAGAATAAAAAAACCGCGTTGAGGGATTCCAAGGAAAGATAGGGAAATGGAAGAAAGGAATCGCACTTTTAATTTCTTTTGAACAGTCATATTTCATTACGTGGCACTGAGGCTTAAAAAGCAATCAAGCATATTAGCTGTCCTCATCTCATGCAATTACAGGTTTGGACTTTTCCTTACTGTGCTCGTCCAAGAGGAAAATGAACCTCCGCGGTTATCAGCACAATGCATACAAAAGTGTCTGTGCTGTATGTGAGCTCAGCTCCCTGCAATCAGAGCACAGGTCAACTGTGACACTCAATTGAACCCACCCAGCAAACTAAAGCCTGCTGATAGGGTTAGAACTGGCAGGCAAATGTAGAAAATGTAGAAGCATTTATGGTATTATTTACACAAATATTGGGCAGAGTACACATTCAAAGAAATCAATTGTAAGGTTAAAGCCTTTATACAAATAAGAATGCCATTACTTTTTTTTTACTTTGGGTTGTGTTCCTTGAAGCTGGAGGATCATTTTTCTATGATTCTAAGACCAGAATGTGGAGCGTCATTTTACAGCAGGTATAATTTGTGTATGTCAATGATAGCCCAATATTGCTAATCTGTTAACTGTAAATCGTACTAGTTCAGGTAATTCATTATCGATCATAGTGTAGTACTCAGCAACACAGAATGCAATGCATCTTTAACTTATGGATTTTCAACAAAAAAAAATAATTACACAACTTTTTTCCTGTAATGTGGTTGAAAACGTTTTTTTTTGTCAAGACAAGAAATGATGAGGAGCAGCTATACTGAAGTGAATTACCAGTGGACTGTGAAGCCACTCTTTGGGAGGATATGAAAGAAAACATTTGAATATATTGAGATGGATTTAATTGTGAATAATGGCCCGGATTTTCCAGGGCCTATGACTGCGTACGCCGTCGTAAGTGCCCCGCAAGTTCCTAGTTTCCACGTGCGATGTGCATGCGCGAAAACCCGGAAATTGCGATCTGCCAAGTTTCTGCTCGACAGATCGTGCGCATCCGCTGGAAACGGACATTCGCTGGTGGAGAGCTGGGCTATTTGCCCAACTACTGCCCAGCGAATGCCCACCAAACCTTTATGCCTGGTAAAAGCAGGCGTAAGGACTTCTTTTATCAGAGTAAGGGTTAAAATAAATGTTAAAATAATTTTTTTTTAATGATTTAAATGTTCACTTACATTTAAAATTAGTTTAGGTTATTTTTGTCCCGTTTAAAAATGTTCAATTTTATTTTTCAAAAAATTACATTTTTATTTTAAATGTTTAATTAAATGGTATTCTATTTGATTTTGAACCTGTGATGATTAATTTTTATTTCAGTGTTGTGAAATTGTATTTATTAGGTGATTTCCATTATGCTTATGGGGATTCTGTACGCAAATGGAATGCCCCCTTTTCATTGGTTGGCCTGGCCCACGTGATCCCAGGGACACTTACGAACTGCCTGCGCTCCTGGGATCCGTGGGCCCTTATGCTGGCCCAGGAGCACAAGAGTTCGAAGGTCCGGAGGCAACAGGCAAGTGCAGAGTTTTCTTGCAGTTCGGAGGCGTTCGCCCACGGCAAGCTTCCGGCCGCAATTTCCAAGCCAATATTTTTGTCTTTAAGCTATTTTCAAATGCATCCATAGCCTTGCTCCACTTTACCACCTCCGGATTTATTTTTTCTTCCCATATCCTTCAGGGGAAACAGGAACCCAGAGTTAAAGTACTGAAGGACATGGCTTGCAGAGGTAGGGTGGAGAAGGAGTGCGGAGAGAATTAAAAATGAGGACAATGTTTCTGAATTCAGTACGTTGGAAGACTATGAAGATTAGCAAGGACTGAGGTGATGGTTGAGCTAGACTCAGAGGAGGACGGGATGATGGCAGTGGAGATTTGGACAAGTTGGAGTTTGTTATTCTTTTCTTTTGCATTTCACTATAAAGTATCTATAAAAATTGAGAATGTATAGTGTTTTTTTATTCGCTCATGGGATGTGGGTGTCGCTGGCGAGGCCAGCATTTATTGCCCATCCCTAATTGCCCTGGAGAAGGTGGTAGTGAGCCGCCTTCTTAAACCGCTGCAGTCCGTGTGGTGAAGGTACTCCCACAGTGCTGTTAGGGAGGGAGATCCAGGATTTTGACCCAGCGACAATGAAAGAACGGCGATATACTTCCAAGTCAGGATGGTTTGTGACTTGGAGGGGAATAAATTATAACACATTTGAGGTCCCATATTAAGAAATGCCATTGCAGATGTTATGAATACAGATACATCAGTATTAAAGCTACAGAGTAGAAGTGCATACATTTTACACTGGAACAGAGAAGACAATTGATAAATCACAAAACAATTGCTTTGTGCTTTTGGCACGTCCCCCAGTTAAGATTAGGGCAGAGATTACACGTTTTATGCTTTCTGATTGCCTGGCCAACAGGCACTAATTCCCAGTAGAGTCCTAAACTTTAAGAACATTTATTCTATAAATTCTCTTCTAGTCTGGACACAGTACCATAAGCAAGCCCTCTACTAATGATTACTAATATAGCGTATAATATAGACTCCAGCAGGTTCTGTTCTGGAAGAGGGGACTTTGAGCTGATTAAAGCACTTAGCTATCACCTCATGCTTCATTCAGCTCTCATCTCCTATGTCATTACAGAACATGCTGGAAACTGCATTAAAGCCACATTAGGACATATCCAGTCTAACACTGGAGTCACTGGTGCATGATTTTGGCTAAACCACTTTGTGTCTGCAGAAGTGCAGACAGCCACAGAGAACAGTTGCAATGCTTCCATAGCAACACAGACACAACTAGTGATCCTGTAATTTGCAGTATGTCAGTGAATGCCAGAGTCTGACTGACATCACACAGACCTAAACATCTGGCATATAAATGTCACCAGAATGTTATTATTACACCAGGTACGTTCCTGACTATCTCATTTTCCTATTTATGTTTGTGTGTGTATTAAGGTAAGGCATGTCAATGGGGAGGGGATCAGAATACTTTTCATTTCTTTAAGCATTAATCATTCACAGATCAGTTACAACACTGACCAATAGACTATAGTTGCCTTTCTTTGCCCCAACAATGTGACTTAACTCCCTCCCCCCTACAGTATAGTGCAAATTTCTCCATGTTCTACCCCAGCTCTCCTTATCCACTGTTTAGGTGAAATGGTTAATTCATGCAGCTTTATGCAACAATCTCATTTTACTGAACACATTTCAGTTATCAAAGAAATCTAATTTTATCCTATCAATCTATACTAGATTCAAACCCACATCCCAGAAGAGCATATGTCCACCCACAGATATAAAATTCTGTTGAAGTGAATGGAGTGAACAAGGAGCGGAGTAAGCCTTGAGGATTATCATGGGCTCGTGCATCACGAGAGACACAAATTGTGCACTAATGGATTTCCCACATTTTTTCAGGAGATACAAATGCTTCACCATATTCCCAAGGTTGTTGTGGAGTTCACCTGACTGCTTATTCATCCAGTCTCATTACCCAGCAGTGAAAAATCAATAAACGGTTAAAAAATACACAATTTACTTTAATCTGCTGTTTATCATTAACAAAGAGGACTGGCCGAGACAACATAATAGGTGCAAAGTGAAAATTAGAGATGTGGTATAAACAGAAAATGCTGGAAATACTCAGCAGGTCAGGCAGCATCTGTAGAGAGAGAGAAACAGGGTTAACGTTTCAGGTCGGTGAGCTTTCATCAAAAGCTGCTCATCTCTAACATTTTCCAGTTCTGATGAAAGGTCAAATGTAACTGTTTCTCTCACCACAGACGCTGCCTGACCTGCTGAGCGTTTCCAGCATTTTCTGTTTTTATTTCAGATTTCCAGCATCCACAGTTGTTTTGCTTTTTTTTTAAATCCTGATTGAAGCTTGGGTGTCAATTTTTTATTGATCTCAAAATGAAGATTTAGAAAAAAAATACCCACAGGGGATGAAGGCACGGCATAAATTCATTATTTTGACATCATTAATATTCATGGTTTGCCACTCCTTTATGTGAAGCAGACTGCACATCATTAATTCTGGCAGTGTATCCAGCCTCTATATCACAATGGGTACGATGAAATGGTTTTTAATGGAAACCGTCCCAGAGAACAGCCTCTGGACTGGTTAGTAATATATTGATACTGCTAGAGTTCAGTGCCTTTCAAGCCTTATACACGGGTAGATAGAAATAAAATTAAAACCGCACACATTAGTAGTGTATTCCTATTAAGGATGGAAGAGGAAATTTTCTAGCTAAAGTGGCAGGGTGTCAGAGCAATGAGTGCAACTTTAGTCAATCAGAGTGAGCTTTCAGCCCCGACTGAGCCTACCTGTGGCATCTCACCATTAGCAGGGAGTTGGGAAATAATAGGTTACTGCTCCTAAGTGGTGCAAGTGCCATTTAAAGAGGCTGCTTCAGTTTTGCTAGGCACCTCTATTTTCTGAGACATATATGGAGCTACTGGTCAAAGACGAGCAGCAAAGGAGGATTGCACTGCGGTATTTCAGTGTTCCCTCCTCGTAGAAGAGATATATCTCGGTTGCTTGGCAGAAGGTGGCGACTAGATTCAATGAAGTAACAAGCAACCAAAGGACATGACAGAGATAAGAAAAAAGGTTAATTGCCTCAGGAAGACCCTCAAGGTAAAGGATAATGGTATTACAATGTAACGCCTTATTGCACCCTGACCGAGGCTGCATGCTAATTCTCAAAAGCACTACTCCTACTCTTCCTCCACCAATGACAGTGCGTGCACAATGCTTCCAGCCTTCTCTGTCTTAGGCTTCCACAATGCATGGTACTACGCACAAGTTGAGCTTTTTCAGGCCCTGTACGACTGTGTGGATCCAAGTGATTATTGGTCAGCCTCGAGGTCTACACCAAGCTGGAGGGAGCCTTGACTGGGATGGCAACCGGGCTCTCTTCACATCAAAGTTTTTGTTTAACCGGGCAAGATGCACGAAGAGACTGCTGGTTTTGGAGACAGTAGGTTGTGCTGTGCGCCTGCTGATCACCACATTCCTGATGGAATTGTACCAGTGGACTCTGAGGCCGCGATTTTGCTGGCGCTCAGCGGATGGGATGGGTGGCGAGTTAGCTGTGAAATTTAAAGTGATTGACAGCGGGTTGAGAACTCGCTATCAAAACGCCCAAACCTGCATTTCCCGATGTCAGGTCTGCCAGCGCTGAGCAGACCCGACAGGCAGTGGCGGGGGACCCTATTCAAATCATTAGTGGCTTGTTTACAGCCACTTAACAATGCTTTTTTCCCCCCAGCTTTTTGAATTTGACAGCTCACCCACCGGTTTCCCGCTGTGCCTAGACCTCGTCTGTGAAGCTGAGGTGGGAGGTCATTTGCCATTGAATCAGCTGATGACTTGACAGCTTCAAATGTCAAGTCAAAGCTCCCAGCTGATTGAGATATCTTCCCTTAGCCACTAGCTTCTCTAAACTGCATTTCCACTAGAGATTCACCATGCTGCGAGTTTTTACACAAGTCTCCATCCAGTCTGACCTCATTACCTCTCTCACCATTGACAGATCGCTTCAGTCATCTCTACTTCCCCTGCCATCGATTCCATCAGCATGGGTGCACTTTATACTCTCTCACCTTGGTCCTCAGAATCTGACCACGATCAGCCCCAACACCAGCATCACCAGGCACACCAGCAGCACCAACAATACCAAACTTCTCTGCAATCACCTGATGCTGCACAGGACAGAGGGCATCAGCACCCGAGCACATTGCTGCCCGGGACGGCCTCACCATGGCCACATTTACTTGACCTGACGCTGTACACCCTGGCTGCCACATGATGCGCCAGGTTGGCACCACCCCACACCAACAACATAAAGCATCCCTACAATGCCCAAGCCATTCCTTTCACACTCATCAGCATTGCGGGGGGTACCGTTATGTCTCACCATTTACTGCAACTCACTAAGCCACTTCCAAAGGTGCACACAAATCTGTCCAAGAACACAAAGAGTTGAAAATAAATATTTCAATGTTTGACAGCACATTAACAGAAACCTCACATGAACATTGGTTAAAACACACAAGTGCCTACCCTTGTGTGTTGTTTTTTGGTATGATTGGACTAGGATGAGGGTGAGGGTGAGGGGTGGCTAGTGAGAGGGGGAAGTGATAATGTAGATAGAGAGAGATATGTGGACGTGCAAGGTAAGTTGTGTGAGTAAGGATGTGCAGGAGTAGGGTAGGGAAGGCAGAGTGATGGGGATGTGATGAGTGGCACAGCAGGATGAGGTTGAGTGTGGCTTTGCAGTAGCATTTCGTGATCTACTGAGATCATTGAAAGGTTTGCGCCACTGCAGCCTAGTCCTCCTGACGACATCCCTGCTTGTGTCCTCCTGTGCAATGTGCAACCAGGCTGCGTTGGTCTCTTGGGGAGATCTCTTCCACCCATTGGAAGGGAAGAGAACCTCCCTGCGTGCTGTGACTCCCTCCATAAGCATATGGAGTGAGTCATGGGAGAGCCTGGGTGCAGCCGTGCACCGCTTGTCAGTGTTTGCAGTACCTCAATGCTGTAGAACACTGACAGCACAAATGTTAAAGTAAAGTTGGCCATGGTCCCTTTAAGGAAACCGGCTGATGACGCGTCATCAAATGATGTCATCAGACCTGCCTTCTTCAATTGGCCGGGAAATGCGCTGGGCGGGCTTAACAAGCCCAATCAGGGGGAAGTCATGTCGGAGGCCGGTATGGAGCCAGCAGCGGGGCCACGACCCACCACCGACCCGCCGAGGTAGGGGAAATCACGGCCCAAGTATTCATTGGTCAAAGACATGCAGTCATGGTTGATCACAAACTGATGAGCCCATGGCCGGAATCTTTACCTGAGCGTCGGGGCATGTGCATGTGGGCCTCGTAGCGGGTTGCAACCCCGAACTTTTCAACAGCGCGTTCTGCACTGCGCGTTTTACTCAATTACATCAATTGAAAGAGTCATGCGGGTTTCCCACCCCAAATAAATGGAGCGGGTCTGCTGACGGCATCGATGACCTGTTTTTGGCGCGGATATTTAAAGCAGCCTTGCACACATCCCAGTTCAAGGTTGTTGTAGGAGAGATAAAGGTGTTTGGGAGAGCTACAAATTGCTGCATATCACTGAGATTTGTGTGGGTCATGGAGACACACAGACAGAAGGCTGCGCCAAGATATCGATACCTCCCTGGAAGTGCTGGTCCAGGGAGTCAGAGCATGCAGGGAGGTCCTCTTCCCTGCGGATGGTCGCAATAGACCAGCCGGAGACACCAAGAGGGCATAGGTAGAGATTGCGGCGGAGGTCAGCAGCAGGGATATCGTGAGGCAGATGTGGATCCAGTGCCGCAAAAGATTTAATGGTTTTATAAGGTCAGGAAAGGTGAGCGCAGTGCCACACTCACCTACATCCTGATGTGCCTGTCAACCCAACCCCAATACTCTGCCTTCCCAAGCCTACTCCTGCACGTCAATCCTCACACCAACCTACCTTGCAGGTGCACCCATCCCTCTCTCTCTATGCACCTACTCACATCCCCATCTGACTAACCACCACTGACAATCACCCTCATTCTAATGCAATCATAGCAAGTAACACCACAGGAGGTGGTCATTTGGCAATGTCATGCCACTCCCTCATAGTCACCCTCTACAGATGTAGCCCATACATTCCTTACACTCATTTCATCACTCTCTCGCAAAGTTCTCTTCTTTCCCTCCTTGCAGGAGAAGAGAGCCCACAACAACAGGGAGAGGTAGAGAACTGGAGGTGGCCCTCCAATATTCACCAATTTGACTCCAGCAGAGGAGGAGGTGCTTGAAATCACTGGAGTTGCAGAGCTGCTGGCGGTGGGAGACGGAGAGAGGGGGACCTCCCAGCATCCTGGTGACATGATTAAATCTCATATCGCCACATGGCATACAACAGTCACTCATGGTGTCTTGATGTCAGCAGCCAGTGAAATGTCATCATGTGCATAATGGTTACATTACCCATTCATATCATAAGACTTCTAAATCATCCCCCCCCCCCCCCCACCCACCACTGTCCAGCCGGAGGAGAATGACAACTCCTCAGAGGAAGCCCCAGTCTCTGAGGGTGCACCGTCAAAAGACCCAGGCGCACCCAGCACCAGCGTAGATAGAGGTCTTTAAAATTATGAAAGGTTTTGATAGAGTGGATACAGAGAGAGAGTTTCCACTTGTGGGGAAGAGCATAACTAGAGGCCATCAATATAAGAGCGTCACCAAGAAATCCAATAGGGAATTCAGAAGAAACTTCTTTACCCAGAGAGTGGTGAGAATGTGGAACTCGCTACCACAGGGAGTGGTTGAAGCAAATAGTATAGATACATTTAAGGGGAGGCTGGACAAGCATGTGAGGGAGAAGGGAATAGAGGATTATGCGGATCGAGTTAGATGAGGAAAGACGGGAGGAGGCTCGAGTGGAGCATAAACGCCGACATGGACTGGTTGGGCCGAATGACCTGTTTCTGTGCCGTATATCCTATGTAATCCTATGTATGTAAGATACGCGCACCTCGGTGGGTCCTCTGAGAGATAGAGTAGTGTTGTCACCTGGTGTCTCACAGATCACAAGTGAGCAAGAGCAGGTGGTGAGACAGGAACAGCAGTGGGGACTCCTCGCTGGAGGGGCCAGGATGCTCCAAGCTCTGCTGAGCTGCATGCAGATGCTAAACCTTGGGGGCCATTGAGAAAGAGGGTGATCTTGGAGGAGCAGCAACAATGGCGCGAGGCTCTGGCAGCTTTTGCAGCTGTGATGTGTGCGACTGTACAGAGAATTGAGGAGTTCATCTCCAACATGAGCACCACCATCTCGCAGGCGATGGCGACGATGTGCTCTTCCATGGAAAGGATGGCCACCTGCATGGAACAGCAAATGCGCCAGTCCCACGAGAACATGCTTGCTGCGAACAACAGATTGTAGACACTCATTGACCTCCTCTCGAGGAGGGATACTAACGTAGACTTGGGCATTCATCGCCCCACTGCTGTGCAGCAAGCTCCTCTCCAGCTCCTTGCTAGCTGGGAAGTGTGGGTGGTCCACGAGAAGGATGATGGTGACAAAGCACTCCCACATCCCCCATGTTGCCTCCCCCTCAGTCAGCTAAAGTTAATGCGGTTGATGATGTGTATCTGGACTTTCAAAAGGCATTTGACAAAGTACCACATAACAGACTTGTTAGCAAAATTGAAGCCCATGGGATTAAAGGGGCAGTGACAGTGTGGATACAAAATTGGCTAAGAGACAGGAAGCAGAGAGTAGTGGTGAATGGTTGTTTTTCAGACTTGAGGGAAGTATACAGTGATTTCCCCCCAGGGGTTGGTCTTCGGACCAATACTCTTTTTGATATATATTAATGACCTGGACTTGCGTATACAGGGGATAGTTTCAAAGTTTGCAGATGTCACGAAACTTGGAAATGTCGTAAACAGTGAGGAGGATAGTAACAGAATTCACAAAGACATCGACAGACTGGTGAAATGGGCAGACACATGGCAGATGTAATTTATCGCAGAGAAGTGTGAAGTGATGCATTTTGGTCAGAAGAATGAGGAGATGCAACATAAACTAAGTGGTACAATGTTAAAGGGGGTTCAGGAATAGAGAGACCTGGGGGTGTATGTACACAATTCTTTGGGGGTGGCAGGGCAAGTTGAAAAGGCTGTTAAAAAGCATAGCAGATCCTTGGCTTTATAAACAGAGGCAGAGAGTACAAAAGCAGGGAAGTTATGCTAAACCTTTATAAATCACTTGTTTGGCCCCAACTGGAGTATTGTGTCCAATTCTGGGCACCGCACTTTAGGAAAGATGTCAAGGCCTTAGAGAGGGTGCAGAGGAGATTTACTAGAATGGTACCAGGAGATGAGGGACTTCAGTTATGTGGAGAGACTGGATGAAGCTGGGGTTGTTCTCCTTAGAGCAGAGAAGGTTAATGGGAGATTTGATAGGTGTGTTCAAAAATCATGAAGGATTTTGATCGAGTAAATGAGGAGAAACTGTTTCTAATGGTAGAAGGGTCGGTAACCAGAGGACACAGACTTAAGGTAATTGGCTAAAGAACCAGAGGTGAGATGAGGAGAATTTTTTTTTACGCAGCGAGTTTATATGACCTGGAATGCACTGCCTTAAAAGGGTGGTGGAAACAGGTTCAATAATAACTTTCAAAAGGGAGTTGAAATAAATACTTGAAGGGCAAAAGCTTACAGGGCGATGGGGCAAAGGCAGGGGAGTGGGACTAATTGGATAGCTCTTTCAAAGAGCCGGCACAGGCATGATGGGCTGAATGGCCTTCTTCTGTGCTGTATCATTCTATGATTCTATCAACACTGTGTTTATCAAGTTGATAGTCAGCAATCTTGGTCAATTATTTCTCCCCCCCACCCCGACTTCTTGCATGCAGGGTCAACAACAAAGATATAGGCCTAGATTTTAGCTTGGAGGCGCGTTCCATGCGGGGGGACTGTTTTGAGGTCGGAAAACCCAGAGGAATGGGTTTCCTGAACGTCCTGTAGTTAAAAAAACTTTTGTCAGTCGGTTTTGATTGTCAGGCTGGAGGCCTGTTGGGCGGGGAAGCCTACAGCACAAGGCCACAGCCGAGGAGAGCAGGTAGGACCAGTGGGAGCGACTGTGGGGGAGGGATCCCGATCAGGCTGGGGGGGATCCCGAGCACGCTGGACGGGGGGCGGGGTGGAAAGTTTTGATCGCTGGGGGGGGCGGGGGTTCAGATGGTGGTCGGGGGAGGGTTCGATGGTGGTCACGGGGTTCGATTGCAAGGCGGTGGTCCAATTGTGTGGGGGGGGAGCAGACAGTTCGCGGGCCGGGTGTTTACAGCGTAGCTTGTTGGGCCGGGGGAAACACCCCTGCTCCTCCTAGCCCACAAACAGTGCTGTAAAGGCACTTACTTTAGGGGTTCAGCCCTCCTCGCCTCCTTTCACCTGCCAAGTTTCCCGAGGCCTGGGAATCCTGGCCGAAAAGAGTTAAAAATAGAATGACTGTTAAAATGAAGGGACGCAGCCTCATTATAATACTTAAATGACCAACCCGCCACCTCAAACGAATTGGTCGCCCTCCTCTCTTCCCACCTCCACTAAATCCAGAAGTGGGTGGGTGCGAGGTGGGTTGGGTTCCTGTTTCAGGTTTTTTGAATTTTAACCTCTGACCCGACCCCAATGCACCCATTTTTAGGAGTTAAGATTCAGCCCATACAGGTCAGGTAGTCTGATAGCATTGGAACGTGATAGTCTGGGATAGATTTGAAAAGGCAATTTATTAACTTACTACTACCTCATCTCGTCACTTCAATCTGCATTGTAACCTTGCCCACCCCCGTTCCCGTTTCTCCTCGTCATTACTTCAGTGATACTTTTTTCCAATCTTGGCCTGTATTGCTTGTTTTATACTGCTATTGTCCATGTTATCTGAATAGTAACACCGAAAGTTCCTATACTTTGAAAGTTCTCACATTTTCTTTGCAGCTGGAGCACGTACAGAAGATGCACCGTATACCTTATGGGGATAGCCAAAGGGGAATAACATCAGGCAGGTGCAGCGGGAGGCCAACGAGGAGAGCAGCTGCCAGACTAAGCATCCCAGGAGATCCAACACAGCTGATGGATCAGGTGGTGTGCAGCAAAAAAAAAACTCCCAAAAAATAGCTTGTCAAATAAAAATTAACTATTTCGACGCACGTCGACGGTAATTGGAACAATATTGAGCACAGTAATAAGCGCACAGTTTTAAACTTGCAAACATGATACAATCCCAGGAAGCCCCGCCATAACTTCAGACAGACCGTGCAAGGTACTCAAGGAAAAAAAGCCCGCAGCTATCACTGCAGAAAATGTTTTATTAGTGTGCGGCAACATAAATGTAATGCTGCTAAGTCAACAAATTCAGAAAAATACAAAAAATGTGAAGGTTTTGCAACTGTGAATAAAACAAAAGATTTGTTTTTTCTGATGCTAATTTGTCTCTTCTTTACTCATGTTTAACCTTGCATTGTCCGGCCTCAAGGGCCTTGGCTCGCCAACTGAGCTCTTCAACAATGAACTGTCATTTTTGACAGTATTGTTGCTGGATTCTATAGCCAATATTACTAATAATTTCAATCTTCCACTAACCACAATCTGTCCAAAAAGTGCAACAAATGATTCCAGCGATACGCATCCCTAGTATTCCCTACATTCTTCTATAATTTGTATATTATCTGATGTATTCTCTTTTCGGTAGAAACTTGACCCCCCCGCCAAAAAAAAGTCAAATCAGAGGCAGGAATATAAGCACAAATTAAAATTACCATTGGGCTCAATTTTGTAAGGGTCTTGCTGATGACAGTGGGACCCATTTTCATCCACCCCCATGCACCCAGGAAAGTGGTGGTAGCACGACAAAATTGTGGCGCAGCATTAACCGTCCCATTCCTGCGGCCTCTAGCTCAGCATCATTTTGGCGGAGACCTTGAAATAGGTGTCCAACTGGAAACAGGCAGGAGCCTCATTATCCCATGGAAACCGGGATCCTATGATGTCAATATGACTCCGATGCAGTTTTGATACATCGGAACAGGAGGAGGCCATTTAGCCCATCCAGCCTGTTCCGCCATTCAATGAGATCATGGCTGCTCTGTCACCTAACTCCACATACCCACCTTTGCCCCATATCCCTTAATACCTTTGGTTAATAGAAATCTATCAATCTCAGATTTAAAATTAACAGGTGATCTAGCATCAACTACCATTTGTGGAAGAGTGTTACAAACTTCTACCAACCTTTGTGTGTAGAAGTGCTTCCTAACTTCACTCCTGAAAAGCCTGGCTCTAGTATTTAGGCTATGTCCCCTAGTCCTAGACTCTCCAACCAGCGGAAATAGTTTCTCTCTATCTACCCTATCTGTTCCCCTTAATATCTTGAAAACTTTGATCAAATCACCCCTTTAACCGTCTAAATTCCAGGGAATACAACCCTAGTTTGTGTAATCTCTCCTCGTAATTTAAACCTTGGAGTCCGGGTATCATTCTAGTAAATCCACGCTGCACTCCCTTCAAGGGCAAGACATCCTTCCTAAGGTGTGGAGTCCAGAACTGAACATAGTACTCCAGGTGTGGTATAACCAGGTCTTTGTATAGCTGCAGCATGACTTCTAACCCTCTAGATATAAAGGCCAGCATTCCATTAGCCTTTCTGATTATTTTCTGTACCTGTTCATGACATTTTAATGATCTATGTACATGGACCCTGAAGTCTCTTTGGACCTCCATTGCTTCTAGCTTTTCACCATTTAGAAAGTACTCTGATCTATCTGTTTTATGTCCAAAGGGGATGAACTCACAATTGCCGATATTGAAATCCATTTGTCACAGTTTTGGCCACTCACTTAATCCATTAATATCTCTTTGTAATGTTATGCTTCCATCTACACTGCCTACAATGTTGCCTATCTTTGTGTCATCGGCAAACTTGGATATGTGGCTCTCTATCTTGTCATCTAAGTCATTAATAAATACAATGAATAGTTGAGGCCCCAACACAGATCCCTGTGGGACACCACTAGTCACATCCTGCCAATATCTGCCATTATCCCTACTCTCTGTCTCCTGCTGCTCAGCCAATCTCCTAATCATTTCAATAATTTGCTCTCAATTCCATGAGCTTCAACTTAAGCTAATAGTCTCTTATGAGGGACTTTATCAAATGCCTTGTGGAAGTCCATCTAAATAACATCAATATACATTCCCTTGCCCATTACTTTAGTCACCTCTTCAAAAAATTCAATCAGACCTACCCTTTACAAATCCATGCTGGCTCTCTCTGATCAGCTGAAAATTTTCAAGGTGTTCAGTCACTCCATCCTTAATTATAGACTCTAGTAATTTCCCAACAACAGATGTTAGACTAACTGGTCTATAATTCCCTGGTTTCTTAAATAGCGGAGTGACGTGCAATTTTCCAATCTAAAGGAACGGTTCCTGAATCGAGAGAACTTTGGAAGATCATAGTTAGGACATCTGCAATGTTCTCACCTACTTCCTTTAAATCCCTGGGATGAAAACCCATCTGGTCCTGGGGATTTGTCACTCTTTAGTGCCATTATTATATTTATTACTGTTAATTTGCTTACGTTAATTTTGGTGAGTCCCTGTCGCTAATTCAATGTTAGTTTCCTTGGGATGTACGGCATGCTATCCTCTTCCTCTACTGCAAATTGTGATGCAAAGTAATTATTTAACATGCCCGGCATTTCCTTATTTTCATTTACAATATCACCAGTCAATTTTTAAGGGGCCAATTTGCTCCAGACCACCCTCTTTTTCCTAATGTAATTGTAAAAGATTTTTGTGTTGATTTTGATATCCCTTGCAAATTTCTTTTCATACTTCCTTTTTGTAGCTCTTACTATCTGTTTTGTCACCTGTTGCTTTTCTTTGTATTCTCCCCATTCGCTAGGATCTGTGCTAATTTTTGCATTCTTGTCTGCTTTTTCTTTTAGTTCTATGCTGTCCCTTACCTCTTTATTCGGCCATAGCTTTTCTTCTGGCAAGTAGAGCTCTTGCCCTCAGGGGTATGAACTGGTTCTGTATCACCTTAAATTCTTTTTTGAACACCTCCCACTGATCTTCTGTCATTTTACCCAGTAACAGATTTGCCCAGTTTACTGTGGACAGCCTCTATCTCCTCCCTTTGAAGTCGACCTTACCTAAATCTAGAATCTTAGTAGCTGTTTCGCATTTCTCCCTTCAAACACAATATTTAACTCAATAGGTTGCTAGTAGATAAATGTTTATGCACCGTTAGGCTGTTAACCAAATCTGGCTCTTTGCTCATTATTAAATCGAATATGGCCTGCCCCCTGTTGGTTCTAGGACATATTTTTGCATAAAACTATCCTGAACACACTCAAGAAATTCGCTACCTTTCTGACATGAGCTCGTCTGCTTAACCCAATCTATATGAAAGTTAAAATCCCCCATTAAAACCATTCTGCCTTTACTACATGCTTGTCTAATCTCTGCATTAATGCATTCTTCCACTTCACAGCTGCTACTAGGGGATCTATACGCAACTCCCACTACAGTCTTAAATCCTTTTCTCGTTCTTAATTCTACCCATAAAGTCTCCACTGCTTGCTTACCTCTCATTATATCATCTCTTTACACAGAAGTAATTTCATCCTTAATCACTAATGCTACTCCTCCCCCTCTACCAAATTCCCTACACAGCATACAACACACATGCTCCGTCCATTGGTACTTGGCTTGGATTGGATTGGTCTAACCAGTGGTCATTAAAGGTAGCTTAAAAAAAAGTAAGAAAAAACTATGCTCCTCCTGGCCCCACAAAAATACACGCCCTGTTGTGCAATGCTCCTGGCGCCCCTACAGCCTACATGGACTGGCTGGGTTCCACAGATGAGCTGTCGAATTTGCCACTCTTCCTGATTGGCAGGTTGCTCCAAACGTGCAAACTGCCTGCCAACAGAATTCAAAGGGGGCCCAACTATGAAAGTGGTTCACGCCTCTGACCGCTTCCATCGGGCAGACGGTGAGCTCACTCCCCATCCCCAGCCCAATGGATGTGGTCACATCAAAATGTGCCTCTGAAATTAACATTAAAAGGAAACATTACTATGATGGGTGGGGGACTAGGTAAGGTACATCGACGCAAACATGTCACTCCTGAATTGAGAAGGATGCCTACCTGTGATACTATAATCAGATTTAGGCATTAATAGACTTGTTGCATACACAAATTGAGCAGATCTCTTCTGGCTTTTCGACTTAACACAGTGGAACTCCAACATGTTGCCAGTAAGAGAATGAAATTGAGGTTTCCTTAAGTATGGGATATATTTACCTGTCTTTCAACAAGTTCTATGAGCAGATACTATCCTTTCAAAGTGCCCCTCACCTACTGACTATACACTGATATTCCCTTTAACAGAGACACAGGGCCATGATTCTGCCGATGACCTAAGTTTTTTGAAAATAGATGAATATATGTGTACAACTTTGTATCTAAAGCAACAACGCATTAGAAATGTTGAAAAGGGAGTCTTGACTCCGACATGATAGATGGGAATAATCAAACTACTATCTAAATGCAAATAAATACCTCAGTGGAAACAAACAAACTGTTTACGAATCAGAGAACTTCAGTAAAAACAAAAAATGTTAATTATCTAGGATTATTGTAAAAGCAGACTGTAGTGGTAAGATGCAACTGTGTGCCACGGGTTCCTCATCTCAATGTGCTGTTGAACAGTGCATGTAGAGGTGAAAGGAGGGAAATTCACAGTCATGCCAGGTTACTCTTCTATGTCTTCTACTGGTTTGTAAGAAAACAACATTAGCAGAGACCAATAAGGGCAGCACATGGTTGTTTTACAGATGGTTCAATTATGTCTTCAAAGAGAAGTGAATTGTTTGAGGCCCATAACGATTTCTAAACTGGAATGTCATATCAGAATTGGCCTTACCAGTATTAAACTGCCTGCTATGGTGTGCATTGGTTTAAGCTGACGTGTGCAGGACAAAAAATATAGGAGATGAATAACAGAATTAATAAGAAGAGAACACATAAATAGCACAGTGGTTACAGAAAGCAAGCAATAGCATCTGCGCTGTGTGTGATGCAAGCCTGATTTTATACGCTAGTGAGCAAATTTTGTGATGTGATACATCGGAAAGATTTGTCAATAATGAAACAATAGCTGAAAAAAAGTTGAGTTTTAATAATGTCCTAATCATAATCAAAAACAAAATTGGTGCCCATTTCATCATTTGCCTGTCTATTTGAACTGGATACTTTTATCAACGCCTAATTGCTTCGTATTAAAAAATGTAAATTCCAGGTGAAATGGTTTCAGAGTTATCTGCTGCTTCTCCCTGCCACAACAGTCAACAATAGCAGTTTAACTTTAACATGTCGGAAAGAAAGAAAGAATGAACTTGTATTTATATAGTGCCTTTGATATGTTCAGACATCCTAAAGTGCTTCATAGCTAACAAAGTACTTATGAAGTCACTATTGTAATATAGAGAAACAAGGCAGCCAATTTGTGTACTGCAAAGTCTCATGAGCAGGAATGAGATAAATAATCTGTATTAGTGATGGTAATTGAGGGATACGTGTTGACCAGGCCACTAGGAGAATTCTCTTGCTCTATTTTAGAATAGTGCCATGGGATCTTTTAAGTCCACCTTGAGCTGGCAGACATGGCATTAGTTGAACTTCCAATCAAAAAGACGACATCTCCAATAGTGCAGCCCTCACTCATTACTGCACTGATGTGCCAGGCTAGATTATGTGCTCAAGTCCTGGGGTTCGGCTTGAACTCACGACTATCTGATTCAGGAGCAAGAGTGCTACCTCTGAGCCAAGGTTGACACTGGGAAGGCCCATGAATACCAATTAACATGTTTACGTGATGGCTTTGCAAAGACTTTTGCTCAAAAATGACAAAACACTCATTTTGCAATTAAGCATGGGAGGGGAGGGAAAGAGAATGAGGTGGAAGTGAAGAGCAAAATAATATGGCACTGCCGCCAAATGCCAAAAAGTCGTCGAGTGTCAGGTGCAAAATATGGAACCTGAAATTGTAGTCGGAGGCCTCCCGTGGGCGAATGCCTCCGAACTGCAAGAAAAGTACACGCCTACCTGGTGCCTCCGTATCTTCGGACTCTTGCAGTCCTGGGCCTACAGACGTACGCCTGTGTAAAGGCCCACGTATCCCAGGGGCGCAGGCGATTTGTAAGTGTCCCTGGGATCACGTGGGCCGGTCCAACCAATCAAAAAGGGGGATTCCGATTATGTTTCTGGGGATTCCATTTACGTACGGAATCCCCCCCCATAAGCAGAATAGGAATCACCCAAAAAATACATTTTCACACAACCTAAATAAAAATAAATCATCACATGTTTAAAATTAATTAAAATACAATTTAATTAAACATTTAAAACAACATTTTTTGAAAAATAAATCTAAACATTTTTCAAGGGGCCAAAAATAACCTAAACTAATTTAAAAGTTTTTCAACGTTTAAATGATTTTTATAAAGTTATTTTACTATTTATTTAAACCCTTATGCTGGTAAAAGAAGGCCCTATGCCTGCTTTTACCAGGCGAAGGAGTTTCATGGGCATTCGCTGGGCAGTAGCTGGACAAATAGCCCAAATCTCCGCCAGCGAATGTCCATTTCCCGGGGATGCGGATGATCTGTCGAGCTGAAACTTGGCAGATCGCAAGTTCCGGGTTTTCGCGCATGCGCATCGCACGTGGAAACCCGGAACTTGCGGGGCACTTACGGCCGTGTACACTGTGCGGTCATAGGCCCCGGAAAATCTGGGCCATGTTCTCTCTGTCGGCTGACTGCTATGACGTGAAATGTCCTAAAGTGAAGATTATCAGTTCATGTAAATCTTTGTACCATCAGCGTTTAATCAGGAAGCTGTAAATGAACAAATTACCAGCTGTCATAAAAAATTATTGTCTTCGCATTGAATGAACAACCTCAAGGCAAGCAAACTGTTTGTTTGTATCACAGGGAGTAGCAAGTTAATTTACCTTGTTTTGTAATAAAAGAGGATTACGACTGTGTTTGATTTTGTGTTGTCATGTTTTCATAAATTTTAAGCACGGCTAACATTCACTTCCTACCAGAACAAAGTACAAGTAAACAAATAGGACCCTGTGTTTCAGAATCAATGGAATTCACATCTCCTCTAGATAGATGAGCTGTCCCTGCTAAAATGAAGCCTCATAATATCCTAAACGCAGCTAACAATTGCACCCATTTTAATAGTAATGGAATTATATTGCTATACGTTTAACAGATGCTGGGTATTGTGCATTAACATAATGTGGAATGTATTTTTAAAAATCTCTTCCAGATGGAAATCCTGCCTTTAAAGCCAGTTCTCAGCCTATTATAACCCAATATTTTTTATAAACTTGCTCTCACCTCCAATGTGGACTGTGGGAGCCACAAGGATGAAGAAAGAAGTTACATAGAAGACTTTAAAAGTCATTATTTTTTTTTTAGGGAAAATTAGTTATAAAACAATAGATTAAATTGAAAAAAGTAACAAAAATAAGAATATATGAGAGGATAACGGAAATATTTTTAATTAAAAAATTTACGTTTTCAGTGTTCATTTTCGTTCGATAGCATCAAGCTCCATTTGACATTGCTTATTTCAGCAGCGCAGTCTTGACCTGAAATGTTCAAACCTATCTACCCAGGGAGACAGAGAATTCCCTAGACAAGTTGGCAACCTAGCAGTTTTTTTTAATAATAGGAATATCTGTAAGGAATTCTGTTTGATCCTTAGTGGGACAAACCGCCAGCTGTTTCTGGAAGCAGAAGTGGCTACATACAGTTCAAAAGAAGCAGTGGGACAAGACGACAAATGATCCATTCTTCTATTTTTGTGTTTTTTAAAACGATTGCATATTCAATACTATTGTGTGTGTGTGTGTGTGTGTGTGGGTGGGATTTGAAGGGGGCATAGGCAGTTTTTGCCAACCTATCCTACATACTAATACTATGTTTGGTGGAAGCAGTCATTGATTTAAATATTGCTGCAAAACAAGAGGAGTAAGGAGTCAAATTACAAAACAACAGCTCAAGAACAGAGGATGTAACAATGGGCTATAATTTGCTTTCAAAATAATGGAGAGGCTAATGGCGCTCGCTATTATTTATGCACAAATGGTACAGCAACTTCAGGTAAATGGCACATGCACGGTGAAACTCAAAAATCCAAAAGTTGCTGTCCGAGTTGTGCCGTTCTGTCGTTAGCTTCACAAAAACGGCATCTCGCTGTCTGCCTCAGCAATGAAATGCATTGAATGGCATCAAGTTGCTGCATTGGTGAGGTAGATACTTACTAAACTTGCCACAGAAAGTTAAGGCTTGTCCACTTTAGTCTAACTACCCTTTTAACGACATAGTAAGTGTTAATTTACTGCCCAACAACCTCTCTGGCACTGAAAATTAACTATTACCAGTGTGGAATCTAATTCCTTCAGCTTTTAATTGTTGCTGGAGATTATAAAAATGGAAAAAATTTTTTTTTACTTTTCCTTTCTGTCTCTTTTTTTCTCTCACTCTTAAACTAATCTTTCTTTCCCTCCCTTTATTTTTCTTTCTGTACCTGATTTGACATTGAATTCACCCACTCGAATTTACACTTCCTTCTCAGTCCTTGTGCTGTAAATTTCACAATCATAAGAACATAAGAAATAGGAGCAGGAATAGGCCACTTGGCCCCTCGATCCTGCTCCGCCATTCAATACGATCATGGTTTATCTCGGACTCAAAGCCACTTCCCTGTACGCGCCCCATAACCCTTCACTCCCGTATCTTGCAAAAATCTGTCTATCTCCACCTTAAATGTGTTTAATGACCCAGCCTCCACGGCTCTCTGGGTCAGAAAATTCCACAGATTTACGACTCTCTGGGAGAAGAAATTCCTCCTCACCTCAGTTCTAAAAGGGCGACCCTTTATTCAGCTCCTTCAATCTGATTGGTTAAGGAGATACACAGTTGCTTTCCCTGTTTACTCAGATCGCAGATGCCTGGTTTCTCTCACTGCGGATGTGATTGCATTGGAGAGGGTGCAGAGGAGATTCACCAGGATGTTACCTGGGCTGGAGCGCTTCAGCTTTGAACAGGCTTGGGTTGTTTTCCTTAGAGCAGAGAAGGCTGAGCGGGGACCTGATTGAGGTGTACAAAATTATGAGGGGCATAGATAGGGTAGATAGAAAGGAACTTTTCCCCTTAGTAGAGGGGTCAATAACCAGGGGGAATAGTTTCAAGGTAAGGGGCAGGAGTTTAGAGGGGATTTGAGGAAAAACTTTTTCACCCAGAGGGTGGTTGGAATCTGGAACTCACTGCCTGAAAGGGTGATAGAGGCAGGAATCCTCACAACATTCAAGAAGCATTTAGATGAGTACTTGAAACGCCATAGCATACAAGGCTACGGACCAAGTGCTGGAAAATGGGATTAGAATAGACAGGGCTTGATGGCCGGCATGGACACATTGGGCCGAAGGGCCTCTTTCTGTGCTGTATAAATCTATGACTCTATGACTCTACTGCGACATTATCAGCTCACACTTTCAGCAACTTGCCACACGAAAAATTAAAAAGCCTAAATGCGCAAGGGCATGTATAAGCCGTTAGATAGCCTGGCACAGCAAATAATGGCCGAGCATTTGTACTCATACGACCAGTTTATACAACATCAGACTCTGTTTTCTTTGTACATAGAATCAGTCCACTCAGAACACTTAATAAAAGCACGAGTCAGTGTTTGCTAGCTCTTCTATGCAACATAATTATCCTGTTGCAAAAGGTTCTTTTGACCAACTAGATTGCAATTATCATGAAATTGAATTTAGAATTTGTTTTGTTCTGTGCTTTACTTTTTATTCTTCTTGGTGGCATCTTATTAATTATATTTATTGAGTTGATTTATTCAAATTCAATTTGACATTCACTCATAGAATCATTGGTTACAGCACAGGAGGCCGCCATTCGGCCCGTCGAGTCCGTGCCGGCTCTCTGCAAGAGCACTTCAGCTAGTCCCACTCCCCCGTCCTTTCCCCGTAGCCCTGCAAATATTTTTCCTTCAGGTACTTATCCAACTCCCTTTTGAAAGCCAGAATTGAATCTGCCTCCATCACCCTTTCAGGCAGTGCATTCCAGATCCTCAACCACTCGCTGAGTAAAAAAGTTTTTCCTCATGTCGCCTTTGGTTCTTCTGCCAATCACCTTAAATCTGTGTCCTCTGGTTCACAACTCTTCCACCAATGGGAACAGTTTTTCTCTATCTACTCCGTCTAGACCCCTCATGATTTTGAACACATCTATCAAATCTCCTCTCAACCTTCTCTGCTCTTAGGAGAACCACCCCAGCTTCTCCAGTCTATCCACGTAACTGAAGTCCCACATCCCTGGAACCATTCTTGTAAATCTTTTCTGCACCCTCTCTAAAGCCATCACATCCTTCCTAAAGTGCGGTGCCCAGAATTGGACACAATACTCCAGTTGAGGCCGGACCAGTGTTTTATAAAGGTTCATCATAACTTCCTTGCTTTTGTACTCTATGCCTCTATTTATGAAGCCCAGGATCCCGTATGCTTTTTTAACCGCTTTCTCAACCCGCCCTGCCACCTTCAACGATTTGTGCACATATACCCCCAGGTCTCTCTGTTCCTGCCCCCTCTTTAGAATTAAAATTAAGATACAGAATGTTACAAGTCAGTTCTTCAAACAGGGACCCATTTTCTATGAATAACTACATTATTTTGTTGCACGAAGTGTAGAACAGAAATCTGTAGCTGTGGTTTCTCGTGAATAATGTTTTGCTGCACAAGTAGTAAATAAAGATGAATTTTCAGAAACTATTTCATTTAACAGGAATACAAAATGCCAAGCAAATTACTGTGGTACAAACGGAGGGAGGCAATGTACTGTGAATCAAAGTCACAATACCTGGAGGCTGCTGATTGAGTGTACTGACACCTTGATGAAGATTCCCACACTCTCCACTCAGAAGAAATAGCCTCATCCTATGCACCCTCCTGAAACTAATTAAAATCCTTCATGAATTCTCCCTTCAGCTTTCTTGGGTCCAGAGGAAGTAGTGCCAGTATCTCAAGTCTTTTCTCTTAACTATAGTATCTCACCCCTGACATTATTTTGTTAAATCTACGATGTAGGCTCTCTGAGGCTTCAACGTGCTTTTTAAAACTGCAAATAGTACTCTGACTGTGCTTTAATAGTACTCTAACTGTGCTTTGATATTGCCTTGTACAAATTTATCATTGCTGCTTTGCGCCCCTGGAGGTGATTGGAGCGCTAAATCAAGCGCTACACACTTCTCTTAGGGCGCTAACGTCGGGGAGTGGGGCGCTACCTCAGAGCGCTACTCAAGCTCAGGCGCTGTCAATTACCTTGTACTCAGACAGACTGGCGCCTTCCAGTTCTTAAAGGGGAGGTTCCATCATGCTGAACAGCCTCATCCTGATCATTGCTGCTTGTGACCTGGGCCTGCAAGGAGGTGCAATTCTTCAACCAGGAATTTCATGGCTGCTCAGAGGCCCAGGGAGGGAGCTCATCGGTTCAGCGACGAGGCATTAGAGGCTCTGGTTGTGATTGTGGAAAAAACAGGAAGAGCACGCCTTTAAATAGCGTTCCCCCAGCTCCCAGCCGACTGCAAACGATCCCCCTCTACCTGTCCTTCCTAGTGCCAGGCGCTGAGGCAGGGGGCGAGAATCAATTTCCGGTCCGGGTGCTACCGGGGCGATGCTTGCTTGGATGATGTCACGATCTCCGGGTGCAGGAGATCGTGACGGTAGTGTTTAGCGCCACCGCAAAACGCCAGTTAAATTTTGCGGGCCCTAAAATCGCCGCGCACGGGTGGGTAAGTCGTAAGTCGTTAGCGCCCCCCGGAGGTGCTAACCAACCACATTTTTCTCCAAAGAGACATTTTTACGTCTACTTCCTACAGAAGAAATGGCATAAGAATTGCCTCAAATGTGTGCTTATAATGTAGTCAGTAGTCAGACTGAATGTTCGGAAAGGGATAATATTAATTAAACCATTAAGGCCTATACAAACAAAACATTCCTTACCAGGAATAGAAGACAAGCCATCAAGACCATCGAGGTCAAGGGAGATGAGATTTAAGCCAGTAGTTCAGATACTGCTGCCAACACAGGTGATGAATTTATCCATGAGCAGATGATCCTGCACAAATGGATAGCACCTCTATAGATGGAGGTATCAGAAGGACATCATCCTCGCAACTAAAGGTGTTGCAACCACTTCATCCACGCCAGCTCATAAAGACAAAGTCAGAAAGTTCTGGAACCATTGCTAACGACAAGCATATAGACTGAGGCCGCGATTTTGCTGACCTCGGCGGGTCCGTGGCGGGTAACGTCAGTGGCGCGTCCCGACCCCGCTGTCGGCTCCATCCCGCTCTCTGAAATGAATTTACCTTGATGAAGCTTGTGAAGCCCGCCCAGCGCGTTCCCGGTCAATTAGAGGAAGCGGGTCTGGTGACGTCATTTGATGATGCATCATCAGCCGGTTTCCTTAAAGGGACCATGGCCAAATTTATTTTGACATTTGTGCTGTCAGTGTTTTACAGCATTTAGGTGCTGCAAACACAGACAATTACTTCACAAAGGCTCCCATGACTCCCTCCATATGCTTATGGAGGGCGTCACAGCACGCAAGAGGGTCCTCTTCCCTTCCCATAGCTTGAAGAAACCTCCCCAGGATATTAACGCAGTCTGGTTGCACATTGCAGAGGAGGGCACAAGCAGGGATGTGGTCAGGGTGACCTGGATGCTGTGGTGCAAACCTTTCAATGATCTCAGTAGATCACGAAACGTTAGTAAAAAGCCACACTCAACCTGCTGTGCCTCTCATCACATCCCCATCACTCTGCCTTCCCTACCCTACTCCTGCACATCCTTACTCACACCAACTTACATTGAACCTCCACCCATCCCTCTCTATTTATATTATCACTTCCCCATCTCACAAGCCACCGCTCACACTCACCCTCAACCTACTGCAATCATAATAATGCATAGTGGTTAGCACTGGTGCCTCACAGCGCCAGGGACCCGGACTCGAATCTGGCCTCGGGTGACTGTCTGTGTGGAGTTTGCACATTCTCCCTGTGTCTGCGTGGGTTTCCTCCGGGTGCTCGGGTTTCCTCCCACAGTCCAAAAATGTGCGGGTTAGGTTGATTTGGCTATGATAAATTGACCCTTAGTGTTAGGGGGGGATTAAATATGTGGGGTTACGGGGATAGGATGGGATATGTTAGGGGGAATTAAATACATGGGGTTACGGGGATAGGGTGGGACATGTGTCGGTGCAGGCTCAATGGGGATTCTGTGTGAGAAAGCAGGGACAGGGTACTGGATTTGGATGATCAGCCATGATCGTATTGAATGGTGGAGCAGGCTCGACGGGCCGAATGGCCTACTCCTGCTCCTAGTTTCTATGTTTCTATACCAACTAACAACACGCAAGGGTAGGCACTTGGGTGTTTTATCCAATGTTCATGTAAAGTTTCTGTTAATTTGGTGTCAAACATTGAAGCCTTTATTTTCAACGCTGCGTTCTTGGACAGATTTGTAAGAACCTTTGGAAGTGGCTTACTGTGTTGCAGTGAATGGTGAGACATAACGGTACCCCTCTCAATGGTGATGAGTGTGAAACGAATGGCTTGGGCATTGTAGGGATGCTTTATGGTGTTCGTGTGGGGTGGTGCCAACCTGATGCATCATGTGGCAGCCAGGGTGTACAGTGTCAAGTGAAGTAAATCTGGCCATGGTGAGGCCATCCCTGGCGTCCCGGGCAACAATGTGTTTGGGTGCTGATGCCCTGTGTCCTGTGCAACATCAGTTGATTGCGGAGAAGGTTGGAGTTGTTGTTGGTGCTTCTGGTGTGCCTGGTGCTGCTGGTGTTGGGGCTCATCATAGTGGGATTCTGAGGACCAAGGTGAGATAGTATAAATGGTACCCATGCTGATGGAATAGATGGCAGGTGAAGTTGAGATGGCAGAAGCGATGTGTCAATGGTGAGAGAGGTTGTTCCAATGAGGTGACACTAGATAGTGAGTTTGCGCCAAACACTTGCAAGTTGCTTAAAGCTCAATCTGTCTTCCAAATGCAGTACGCAACAGCTTCTGAGCTTGGCAAGTGAACAGCTGTGAGGTGGGAGCTTTTATAGCATATTTCAAGCTGTCAAGTAATCAGCTGATTCAATGGCTATTCATCTCCCACCTCAGCTTAACAGACGTGATCTCCAAGCAGCGAGGACCCCATGGGCGAGCACGTCAAAAGGTGAGCTGAAATGTATTTTTAATGATCTTTAAACAAGGTCATTATCACCTGAATTGGGTCCCCCACCGCTGCGTGTTGGGTCTGCTCAGCGCTGGCAGACCCAACTTTGGGGAAAGGCACATGGCGGCGGGTTCACAGCGGGGTACTGACCCGCTGGGGAAAAAAAACACTTTCCCACTCGACCCGTCACCGATCACACCCGCTGACCCCCCAGAAAACCTCGGCTTAATCTATTCAATAAACTGACGATCTAATACTGTTAACTTGTCAGATATCTAAGGGTCCTAAATTAATCGCACCAATTTATATCAATCTCAGACATTGATCTCAACTGTAGATTTCTAATCAGCATGTAGATAATGCTGAAATACTGTGACATAACTGAACTGCCTTTGTTAAAAGTTGTTTATTTTGACACTTAACCCTATTTATGAATTATTTGTACACTTAGGGGGAAAAATTTGGTATCGACCATTTTGGGGCGCTAACTTTAGTGCCCAATGCTAATTAGCACCGGCGATCGCGAAATTGAGTTTTGGTGCCCCAAGAGGGAAGTGGAGCGTTAAATCAAGCTCTCCACTTCCTTCTTAGGGCGCTAACGTCAGAGAGCGGGGCGGAGACTTCAGCAGCGCTGCATACTGGGCCGTCGCCGCAGGCTCTGCAATTTAATATGTACCTACCTGGACCATCCAGGCAGCCGCGATCCCGCGCGATCAGCCCGGCACTCAAGCAGAGAGCCGGCTGATCGATCGCGGGCAGGAACCCGTGGAAAAAACTAGAACAGGAAAGGTAAGTTTTTTTTCCACTTACCTGGGCCACCTCGCCTTTAATCATCGCCCCCAAAGTGGCCGGCCGCCCGATGCCCGCCTCCTGCAGCTGCCGGTGTTTTCGACCGGCGCTGCTGCAGGGGGCAGAAGTCAATTTCGGGTGTGGGGCCCTACCGGGGCGATGCGCACAGTGATGATGTCACAATCTCTGGGCGAAGGAGATCGGGGCACAATGCCGTAGTGCCGCCGCAAAACACCCGCCGAATATGGTCGGGGGCGCTAACAGGAGGCGCAAAGGCACCCAATTTCACCCCCTTAATGTTTAAGTGCGACCAACTCTGATTCTAAGGTTAATAAGCAATTGGTAATCCACGACTTCTTCGATAATTGGCAAAAAATGCTTCATTCATTCATGAGCTTGGACAAATCCTGATAAGAGCTTGGTAGTGTAAATGCTAATATAATTCAAACTGGTTGATACAACAGAGTTTGGTGTGCCAAATGTAGGCACCATTAGCTCCTAGGCAAAAACTGGGTGGTAAATTCTAGGTGGCCCCTTGGTGAGGAGTAAAGAGTTCATCTAGTATTCTGGATGAATATTGGTGTCAGGGTATCAAAAATGGGGGGATTTTTAACCCCAAACAACGGGTCGGTTGGGAAGTTCAAGTATTAAAAAGCTGAATCCCGACCAGAACCCCAGAACCCGCCTCCTTCCGGTTTTAAAAGAGGTGAGGTAGGGGGCGGGCAGCCAACCCACTCCCAGGAGGGGGGTTGTCAATTTAAATAATGAAGCTGGCATGCCTCAGATTTAACCAGCATTACAAATTTTGCTGTGGCTGGTCGGGTTTTGCAGGCCTCGGGGAATCCGCCAGCTAAACTAAGGTGAGGACTGCTGGATCCAGGAGGTGAGTGCATTTACACCTACCTCCTGGATCCAGCGTCCCTGCCTCACCCACACCCCGCGATCGGAGACCCCCCACAAGCCTGTGATAAACCCCCCGGGCCTCCGATTTCCACCCCCCCCCCTCCCCGCCACGAGGCCTCTGATCGCCTTCCCGGACTCCCGCCCCCCCCCGCCCCCACACCAATGATCCTCAGGCCGGCCCCGATGCTCTCTTGGCCCCCCACCCCACATTGATGATCCAGCCCCAATGTTCTCTTCCCCCCCACCCGATGCTCTGGATTCCGATGCCGATCTGTACTCCCTCCCCCCAGATGCTCCGTCCCCGATGTTCTCTCCCTCCCCCCCGATCCTCCTCTGGCCCCGAACGACCCCTGGCCCCCACCTGATCCCTTCCCCCCTCCTCTCTGCAGCCTAGTGTGGCAGGCCTACCCGCCCACAGCCAACCAGCCTCTCCAACTGGCTGGCTGCGGGTGGGAAACAGTCCGTTGAAATGTAAATCAGGCCCTGCCGTTAAAATCAGCAGGGTTTGTGGGTAACCTGTTCTTCCTGGTTTCCTGACTGCTTCATAGCCCCCCTGCTGGTTAAAATTTCGGCTAATATTCATGCATTGTTCTCACACTTACAAGCAATTATGTATTGAACCTCTAGGTTTTTCTGCTCACCCACAGCCTTCAGTGACTTTCCACTGAATCGATACTTCAATTCCTAATTTTTCTTCCCAAAATGCATTACCTCACAATTGTCCATGTTGGATTTTATCTGCCACCTGTCTTCCCATTCTGTGCAACGCCCATTGAACCTAACACTTAGTTTCCTGTTCATCAACCCCATTTCTAGCCACATTGGTACATTTCCTCTGAAACCATATTTAAAAACATTTGCAATAAGCCTCGTATGAGATATTATATCAAACACCTTCTGCTAATCCATACATACTACATTGCCTCCATCGATACCATCAATCCAAATTTGTCAAATATAACTTGCCTGTAACTAGATTGATTCCTGGGATGAGAGGGTTGTCCTATGAGGAGAGATTGAGTAGATTGGCCCATACTCTCTGGCGTTTTGAAGATTGAGAGGTGATCTCATTGAAACATACAAGATTCTGAGGGGGATTGACAGGGTGGATGCTGAGAGGTTGTTTCCCCTGGCTGGAGTGTCTAGAACTAGGGGGCATGGTCTCAGGATAAGGGGTTGGCCATTTAAGGCTGAGATGAGGGGGAATTTCTTCACTCAGAGGGTTGTGAATCTTTGGAATTCTCTGCCCCAGAGGGCTGTGAATGCTGAGTCTTTGAGTATATTCAAGGTTGAGATAGATAGATTTTTGGACTCTAGGGGAATCAAGGGATATGGAGATCGGGCGGGAAAGTGGAGTTGAGATCGATGATCAACCATGATCTTATTGAATGGTGGAGCAGGCT
The DNA here is from genome assembly GCA_030390025.1 of Squalus acanthias. Lineage (NCBI taxonomy): Eukaryota > Metazoa > Chordata > Chondrichthyes > Squaliformes > Squalidae > Squalus > Squalus acanthias. Next base: position 109,841,416 of record CM059425.1, on the reverse strand, counting down.
CGAGGGGCCGTATGGTCGACTCCTGCTCTTATGTTCTTATGTTTAACAAATCTGTGCTGGCTGTCCTTGATTATCTCATGCATGTGAATGCTCACTAATTTGATCTCGAATTATGAAGTCATATCATCAAATGCAAATGATGCAATGTTTTCCAACAAGATTTGTATCATGTTGTGTATTTGTAAATAAATAAAAAATGTTGGCCACGCATTTTTTGAAGACCCTGGCTATTTAAAGAGATGATTTCTAGGTAGCAGAGTTACATAGCATCTACAGCACAGAAACAGGCCATTTGGCCCAACAGGTCGGTGCGGTGTTTATGCTCCACACGAGCCTCCTCCCACCCCTCTTCATCTCACCCCATCAACATATTCTTCTATTCCTTTCTTCCTCACGTGCTTATCTAGCTTCCCTTTAAATGCATCTATGCTATTCGCCTCAACTACTCCTTGTGGTAGCACATTCTACATTCTTACCACTCTTTGGGTAAAGAAGTATGTCCTGAATTTCCTACTGGATTTATTAGTGACTGTCTTACATTTATGACCTCGAGTTTTGGACTCCCAACAAGTGGAAACATTTTCTCTAATGACCCTATCAAACCCTTTCATTATCTTAAAGACCTCTATTAGGTCACCTCTCAGTCTTCTCTTTTCTCGAGAAAAGAGCCCCAGTCTGTTCAGCCTTTCCTGATAAGTATATCCTCTCAGCTCTGGTATCATCCTTGTGAATCTTTTTTGCTCCTTCTCCAGTGCCTCTATGGCCTTTTAATAATATGGAGACCAGAGCTATGCACAGTTCTCCAAGTGTGGTCTAACCAAGATTCTGGCATTTGGCACACAACACTACCCTGATTCTGAAAGAAGTGCGTTTTTGACATCAGCAGTGCCATAGTGCTAAGTCCAGAGTAAAGTTGCCCAGAAAGGAGGGTAAATCAAGAGAGCAGCCATGGACAATATGATAAAATTGCTTCAGTTACATGGTAAGTGAATGTAGCATTAGTGTGTTTTTGCTATATATGAATAGTTTCACAATACCCGTACTTACTAGAAGCATATTTCTTTACAGTGTAGTTGAAATCAGTATGGGGAAAAAAACCCTGTCAAAAGCTAGTGGGAGGAAAATAGTCCCTTTCTGAAATGCATTTTGCATTCAGAAGACAGCTTACTCATGGAGTTCAACAAAAGTGATGTTGCATAAGTAAAATTTGAAAACAAAATGTCCTCCTTATATTTCCAATTACTACTTCCAATAATCCTCGAACTCCACTCTGATACATAGAAAGACATTCCAGCGAATATCTATTAGGATTCCTTTTCCTATTTCCAGCTGTCCCTTTAATTGGAATCTTTTTGAAAAACTACACTTACTGTGAACAGATCATTCTTATGAACCAAATTTTCCGGGGTGGTAGCAGACGCGATCAGAGGCGGGTCAGGTGGGAAAGTTATTTTTGACAGTGGGTCGGGAACCTATTGTCATCCCGCCCCCACGCACCTTTCCCCCAGGCGCATCTGTCAACGCGGAGCCAACCCGACCGGCAGCGGCGGGCGACCCAATTCAAATCATCATCAGGTAGTTTACAGGCACTTAAGAGCCTCTTTTCACTTACTTTTTAAATTTCCCTGCATGGCCACGGCAACCACGCTGCTCTGGAACCACGTCTGTCAACCTGAGGCGGGAGTTCCGTGTCCATTGCTCCAGTTGATTACTGGACAGCATCAAATGTTCAGTAAAAGCTCCCACCTGACCGATGATCACTTTCCTCAGGCAGAAGCTGTTGCTCAGTCCATTTCCAGCACAGATTCTGCAGGCTGCAAGTGTTTCCAGCAAAGCTTCCATCCAGTGTCACCTTATTGGACAGAATGCTTCTGTCATCTCTACTTCACCTGAGAAGGGTGGGAAAGTGTTTTTTTCTCTCCAGCTTACTGCATTTGGAAGACAGATTGAGCTTTATGCAGGTTGCAAGTGTTTGGAGTAAACTCTGTATCCAGTATCACCTCATTGGAATAACCTCTCTCACCGCTGACAGATTGTTTCTGTCATCTCAACTTCACCTGCCATCTATTCCATCAGCATGGGTACCGTTTATACACTCTCACCTTGGTCCTCAGAATCCCACCACGATGAGCCCCAACACCAGCAGCACCAACAACAAAACCAACCTTCTCCGCAATCACCTAATGCTGCACAGGACACAGGGCATCAGCACCCGACCACATTGCTGCACGGGACGCCAGGGATGGCCTCATCATGGCCAAATTTAGTTAACTTTACACTGTACAGTCATATGGCTGCCACATGATGTGCCAGGTTGGCACCACACCACACCAACACCATAAATCATCCCTACAAGCCATTCCTTTCACACACATCACCATTGCGGGGGGTACCGTTATGTCTCACCATTCACTGCAACTCACTAAGCCATTTCCAAAGGTTCTTACAAATCTGTCCAAGAACGCAGTGTTGAAAATAAAGGCTTCAATGTTTGACACCACATTAACAGAAACTTTACATAAACATTGGATAAAACACCCAAGTGCCTACCCTTGTGTGTGTTAGTTGGTATGATTGCACTAGGATGAGGGTGAGTGTGAGGGGTGGCTAGTGAGATGGGAATGTGATAATGTAGATAGAGAGGGATGGTTGGAGGTGCAAGGTATGTTGGTGTGAGTAAGGATGTGCAGGAGTAAGGTAGGGAAGGCAGCGTGATGAGAGGCGCAGCAGGATGCAGTTGAGTGTGACTTTGTACTAATGGCCCAAAAATTAGTGCCGCTACGCGAGAGTACGCACTGTGTACTCTCGCGTATTCTGTCTCCAATTGCCGGTTTTCTGCATGCACTGCGCATGCGCTGAAAACCGGCACTTGGTGAATGGAAAAGGGGGCGGTTCCTAGCTGAACCGCGTGCGCGCTACAGGCTGCGCGCATGCAGTGCACTTAGTGGTTTCAACGCGCAGGTAAGTACGGAAGATTTTACACATAAAAAAAGGAGGAGTAAGACCCACTTTTAACAAGGTAAGTAGTGAATTAAGTATTATTTTTAATTTTTTTTAACAGGTATATCTTTTTTAGAGACTTTAAAGACAGGTAAGTTTATTTTTATAACTTTTAAAAAGATTTTAAATTTTTTCAAAAATTTAATTTTTTATTTAAAATGGTTAATTTAGAAACATACATAGAAACATAGAATCTAGGAGCAGGAGTAGGCCATTCGGCCCGTCGAGCCTGCTCCACCATTCAATACGATCATGGCTGATCATCCAAATCCAGTACCCTGTCCCTGCTTTAATCCCCACAGTACACATATCCCACCCTACCCCCGTAACCCCACGTATTTAATTCCCCCTAACATATCCCATCCTATCCCCATAACCCCACATATTTAATCCCCCCCTAACACTAAGGGTCAATTTATCATAGCCAAATCAACCTAACCCGCACATTTTTGGACTGTGGGAGGAAACCGGAGCACCCGGAGGAAACCCACGCAGACACGGGGAGAATGTGCAAACTCCACACAGACAGTCACCCGAGGTCAGATTCGAACCCGGGTCTCTGGCGCTGTGAGGCACCAGTGCTAACCACTATGCCACCGTGTTGCCCAATTTATTTAACTATACTTATTTTATTAATGTGATGGTTTTTTTTTTAATTTAATTGAGGTTTAGCTGTTCTTTTGGGGGGGTATAGATTCATAGCTTTCACAGCACTTATGTGAAAGTTATGAATGGAAGATGGTGTGCTGCCATTGGCTCTAACTGAGTCACGTGATCCCACAGCTCGCACGAATTAACTACGCCTGTGGGATACGCAAGCCCAGCACAGCAGCTGTCCAGAACATCAAGTTCGTGCGAGCTGGAACTGAAAAAGCCAACGCGCAGTGAGAGATCGCGGGGAAGCCTTACCCTCGCACGAAGGCTTCCTCACGAATTTTTGGGCCATTGTTTCCTGATCTAATGCGATCATTGAAACATTTGCAGCACTGCACCCAGGTCCTCCTGAACACATTCCTGCTTGTGACCTCCTCTGCAATCTGCAACCAAGCTGGGGAGGTCTCTTTCACTCATCGGAAGGGAAGAGGACCTCCCTGCGTGCTGTGATTCCCTCCATAGGCATATGGAGGGAGTCATCAGAGAACCTGCATGCAGCCCTCTGCCTCTGTGCAGTCATTGTCAGTGTTTGCAGCACCCCAATGCTGTAGTACACTGACAGCACTATTTTAGATTAAACTTCAAATCTAATGTGGCCATGGTCCCTTTAAAGATCCCGGCTGAAAACGTGTCATGAATGACGTCACCAGGCCCGCTCCATCTCATTGGGCTGGGTAACGCGCTGGGTGGGGCTTAATAGGCCCTATTAAGGTCAGCTCATTTTCAACAGCGGGATGGAGCCAGCAGCGGAGTTGCAACCCGCCACCGCCACCACCCATATCGGACCCGCCGAGGTAGGCAAAAGTCCAGCCAATGTCTCGGATTACATTTCTTCTACGTTTCAGACACCAACATTCTGCAGCAAACTCAACATGGTAACCACTGCTGTGCAAAAGTTACTTTAAGTTAAAGCACTGTTACATGGCTATTCTGAAGCGGTGAATGTGATTTGTTAATAAACAAATGACTCACTTCGTGCAGATGTTGTGATTAATAACTTGCCAATGCAATGAGAAAATTAAACGGCAGCAAAATTTATGCACTCGAGATAATACTTGTGAACTATGAAATGTTACTGCACAGCAGTTCATTTGACAAGGAACAATAAGCTGCACATATGAGCAGCACTGCCAGCTGTGATTACATGGCTGAATTCATATCTTAGGCTCAGAAATTGCACACTTAAAGTTATGTGAATACTGATGACCATTTCAAAATATTAAGGTAAGTGTACCTTTCTCAGAGGGAAGTCTATGCTTCAAAGAATATTTGGCTTAAAGGGGGAGTTTTTGGAAGCAAGCTAAATCCCTGTGAAAGTTCTGCGATACTGGCTACTGGTGTGGGCTGCAAAAAGATGCTCTATGTGCTGTATTGGTAGCTGAATTACTAAAGACAGATGTAGGATGGATTTGGGATCATGCCTAGAAACAGACATTTAAAATGATTAAACATGGTATCATAGCTAGCATTGTTAATATTTTATGATGCAAGCCAACCTACAGTGCAGGAACAAGCAATTATGGCTCAGGAGATGTACTGTAAACCCACCACAGTGAGATGCTTCCACCAGTTGTATTTTGCTGCCAAAATTTGAGCAAAGGCGAAAGAAGGCATGCTCAAATTGAGAAAGAATACCTTGCTGTATGATCCTGTGAGAGATTTCCCAATACTTACATGGGTTGGTGTCTTTCAAGCTCTTTACAGTTTACAAACCCTTGGGCGAACAGCCAAGATTTGGCCAAAATACCCTCAGATATCAATATTTTCAGATTTGATTTATGCGAGTATGTCACAGGGAGAAATTTAATTGCTTCTGATATACTATTCAGATGTCCAATTCAATGTAGAAAGTTAGAGAATGAGGTACAAGCTTATGTTGAAGCAGATAAATCCAACAAGCCTATACATGTGCAGAGAGGTGCGCTTAGAAGACAAGCAACAATTGCAGTTAGAAAAATCTCAGGTATACTGAAGAAGGTTGGCCCTTGTGTATTCAGTGGCCCAGAAATTAATGACGGAGCCTTCGTGCGGGGGTAAGGCTTCCCCGCGATATCTCACTGCGCGCCTGCCTTTTCATTCCGAGCTCGCACGAATTTGATTTTCTAGACAGCAGCTGTGCAGTGCTTCCGTATCCCACAGGCGCAGTTAATTCGTGCGAGCTGTGGGATCACGTGATTCAGTTAGAGCCAATGGCAGCACACCATCTTTCATTCATAGTTTTCACAGCAAGTGCTGTGAAAGCTATGAATCTATACCCCCTCAAAAGAACAGCTAAACCTCAATTAAATTTTTTTTAAAAACCATCACATTAATAAAATAAGTATAGTTAAATAAATTAACCACTTTAAACAAAAAATTAAATTTTTGAAAAAATTTAAAATCTTTTAAAAAGTTATAAAAATAAACTTACCTTTCTTTAAAGTCTCTAAAAAAGATATACCTGTTGAAAAAAATTCAAAATAATACTTAATTAACTACTTACCTTGTTAAAAGAGGGTCTTACGCCTCCTTTCTTTATGTGCAAAATCTTCCATGCTTACCTGCGCGTTCAAAGCACTAAGTGCACTGCGTGCGCGCAGCCTGTAGCGCGCACGCGGTTCACCTAGGAACCGCCCCCTTTTGAAATCACCAAGTGCCGGTTTTCAGCACACGCGCAGTGCATGCAGAAAACCGGCAATTGGAGACAGAATACGCGAGAGTACACAGTGCGTACTCTCGCGCAGAGACACTAATTTTTGGGCCAGTGTGTCTCTGATTTATTGCGAGAGTACAATACTCTGAGGTATCTGTAAGACGTTCTGATTGTCTGGCAGTTTAGAGTGTTCAGGCCCGTGGAACAGACAACACAAAACCCAATGAATCTGTGAAACTTCTTTTACTTAAAAATCAGTAAGAGATTACAAGTAATTACCAGAATACAAACTGTATTCAATTCATGTACTTATTACAAGCAAGCATCTAAAATCATTTACTTTAAGCTCAAGTGATTATAACAAAACCACATACATTTTATTCACCAGATGAGAGGTCAATTCGACGATGGCTAGACGTATTACTGACTTTAACTGGCAACTGACCAGGTCACCATCGACTATAGCCGAGAATATCAGTGTGCAATAACGCTTATACCTCGCCCACAGCATTCATGTTTCACACTGTGGATAATAGGGCCAGAAATTCGGGTCCCCACAGGTGAGTACGCGCTGTGTACTCACCCGTAAGGCCAACGAAAGTGCTGGTTTCGCGCCACGCGCTGCGCAGGAAACCGGAACTACCGTTCCCTTGAAGGAAGGGGTTCACAGGTCAAACGCGTGCGCCGGAGAGGCTGCGCATAGACCTGGAACTTCCGCTTTTTTTTTTTTTTTACAGGTTTCTCCGTGCGGGTAAGTCCCTAGCAGCTGCGCGTGGAAAAAGCAGGCGCAAGGCCTGCTTTTAACAAGGTAAGAGGTGAATTAAGTAAAATTGAAACATTTTCTCCACAGGTTTATCATTTTTAAATACTTTAAAGAAAGGTAAGTTTATTTTTAGCCCCGTTAAAAACTTTAATTAATTTTTTCAAAAATTTAAATTTTTGTTTAATAGTTAATTTATGTAATTTATAGTTATTTTAAAAATGTGATTTAAAAAAAATATTTATTTGAAGTTTTACTTAGGTTTTGGGGCCGATCTCTATTCAAATCTATGAATGAAGATTCCCTGCTCCGATTGGCTCCCCATGGCCCACGTGATCCCAGGGGACGCTGCGAACTAGTTGCGCCCCTGGGATACGCGAGCACTGCACACCGGCAGCTGGAGGAGGCCCAGGATCGGAATCCCACGCAGGCCCACAGCACAACGGCAGGCGCCGTAGGTGCAGGTCGGGGGCTTGCGCCCGCGGGAAGCCTCCAACCGAATTTCTGGGCCAATAATGTTGTTTTTCTCTCTCTCTCTTCCTATTTGTTTTGATGCTTAATTAACCAAGGCCAGACATTCAAGGATTGGAGAGAGTCGTTGTTTTTCACATCTGCACGGTTGTTGACTCGTGGTTCTCACAGAATTTTCAAGATCTGGGGCCAGAAATTCGGCTCTCCGGCTTCCCGCGGGTGCAAGGATCATGCGTGTACTTGCCTACCGCGCCTGCCGTTGTGCTTCGAGCCCGCGTGGACTTCAGCTCCTTGGCCTCCTGCAGCTGCCGGCGCGCAGTGCTTGCGTATCTCAGAGGCGCAGTTCGTTCGAAGCGTCACCTGGGATCACGTGGGCCATGGAGAGCCAATCGGAGCAAGGAATCTCCATTCATAGATTTTGACAGGAAGACCTGTCAAAATCTATGAATAGAGATCGGCCCCAAAACCTCACTAAAACTTCAAATAAATTTAAAAAAAAATCACATTTTTAAAATAACTATAAATTACATAAATTAACTAATTTAAACAAAAATTTAAATTTTTGAAAAAATTTATTACACTTTTTAACGGTGCTAAAAATAAACTTACCTTTTTTTAAAGTATGTAAAAAAGATAAACCTGTTCAAAAAATGTTTAAATTGTATTTAATTCACCACTTACCTTGTTAAAAGCAGGCCTTACGCCTCCTTTTTTCCTGCGCAGCTTCTCCATACTTACCCTCACGGAGAAACCTGAAAAAAAAACGAAGTTCGCTGCGTGCGCGCTGCCTCTCCGGCGCACGTGGTTGACCCTTGAACCCCTTCTTTCACGAGACCGGAAATTCCGGTTTCCCGTGCATGCGCAGTGCATGTGCGAAACCGGCACTTCCGGTGGCCCTACGGGTGAATACACAGCGCGTACTCACCCGTGGAGACCTGAATTTCTGCCCCAAGAGGAAAAGTACCAACACATCACTTATTTTACAAATATTTTAGCCAAGCAGTCTCTTGCCCTCAAAGCTTGTCGTTACATTTGGTCACTTTTAGATTCAGTCAAGTTTACCATGACAGTGTTATAAAACAACTTTCAACTTGCTGTCTATCACACACCATCCTGACTTGGACACAACATTTTCATTCATCGTCACCCGGCCGAAATCCTAGAATTCCATGCCTAATATCATTGTGGGAGTACCATTACCACAAGGACTACAGCGGTTCAAAGTGAAGGACCACCAGCTGTTTCTCAGGGTAGTTAAGGATGCAGCTTTGCCAGTGTTGCCCACATCCCAAGAACAATTAAAATTGAGAAAGTCAGGTTTAAGAAAGACAGATGATTGAGACATAAATCTGTGCTGTAATATTCCAGAGAGGAGTGAATGTAATGGTTCTACAGTTTCTGTGAATAAATCAGTTTAAAACCAAGAGCAGCCTCAGCAGAGTTTTACGACAGACAGAACTGGTTTACAATTAGCAAGGGTTCAATGAGACAAGTTTCAAACAAGGAATCATCATCAAAGACTTGGTATGTTGTTAGTCAAGCTAATGGATTGTAGGCTGACAAGTAAGATTTTGGACATAAGACCACAAGGATTTATAGAAAGGAAAGGAAAGAGCCTGAAAAGCCTGTTCCATTTTGATAGATCGACCTGCCTTCACACCATGTCCCTCAATCCCTTTTCTCTCTTCTCTTGAACTCAACTGTACTATCCACTTCAATGGTCTTCCCTGATAACATATAATTCTATATGAGTCAATTTACAACTATGCACACTGGAAAAGTTTTGGGGAAAATATCTTACCACTTCTAATTGCCTAATTTTGCACGTTAGCTTGGCTGAGTTAGTAGCACTCAAGCCTTTGGGTTCGCAGCCCACTCCAAAATGAATATATATGCTGAAGGCATTGTGTATGTATATATCTTACCAGTGATTGTTTTTGGCATGAAGTAGAACCCCTGATATGGGCACATCTTTAAGTCGACAACAAAACAACAAGTTGAACATAACGATATTTAGGAAAGTAAGGGATTGTTGGGCCCAACAAGCCTTTGGTAGTATAATGATTACAGTACTGGAGGATAGAAGGTAGACGAGGGAAAAATAAGGACAAAGCCTTCGAAGGCCACGGAGAGATAAAAGATGACAAAAAGGATAGTGTGACAGTGTCGCACACTACCCCTTCCAAGTCCCGCAGAGTTTGTGTGACTTTGAACATGCCATCCTGGATGATCCTGGCTTAGTAGGAAGCTTTGTTGCAGGGAGGGAAAGATCTGACAGCAGAAAGTCAAGCTATTTTGCCTCAGATCTCAGGTTATGAAAATGGCTGTTGCACCACATTCAAAATGCTGCTTAATGCCAATTTATCTCAGTTTCATTTCAAGCTGTTTCTTGCTGCATCGTTATACTTACTGAGTTTGAAATTACTGTTGACAACATGAGAAGACGAATGCTAACCATGTCTGTATCATTTCCCCTTTTCCGCTATTTTGATGCAGGAGTTACCACATTTGTTTCAAAAGGGTAATATCTCCATTAAATAGCAGACAAAGGAATATCATGCAAACGCATTAACATTGTTAGCAGTAATTTCCACCCTTTAGTCTCAAAATGAGTTACTGATAATATAATAGTATTGAAAAATAACTTCATTAGTTCCTGCCACAGAGGCTGATGATCTTCAAGGAGGCACCAAAGACAAGTTGACATGCCCAAGGAGGACTGTGAGCCAGTAAAAGACATACATAAGATACACAATGCATTTGCACCTGTCTTTCTTGTCCCCTCAGGAACTTCACTTTTTAACTCCAAGTCTAGTAGTACGGTTGGAACTCCCCAATGAATTGCCCATTCTGGCCACTTTGGTTGCTGTCAGCAAATAACAGCTGGAAGCAAGACAACTGAAAGAAATGGGCTTGTAAATAAAAGCCTTGCACTGCAAAATATCAGGTCCAGACAACGACAAAAAACAACGTGGCAATAAAAATGCAAAATTTTAAAAATGACACTCATCTTTAAGAAGTTTAAACCGTGCTCATGGGCAGGAAGACACCACCACCAGTGGAGTCTCAAAGTTTCCCTTGTATGCCAGCATAAAGCATGACCATAAATTTGTGCAGGATGGCAGAAATTGCTCAGCCAGAAAATTGCCTGGTTCCTCCCTTCGCCGCCCCCCTTCCCCCGCCCCACCCACATGCAATTGATGCTGGCAGAAATGTTCCTGCTGGTTGGAAATTTTGCCTATAATTATCAAACCATTATATAAACACAGTAGCAAAAATCCTGTAATATTTAATTTAAAAAAATTATAAATCCTGATACTAGAAAATAATGAATCCTTACAATTTATCCTGTAAATGACTTGCCCCCATACCCTTTAAACAGATGAAACCTACGGAAATCAATAGGATTCCTTATGGAACACATACTGGAATGGGTAAAACAAGGTTTAACATATATCTTTTGGGTTTATAAAGACAATTGTAACTTCTCCAATACATTCTCATTTCAATAAACTGCACTGTCAGATTCCAATAACTATTTTAGGTATTCCCAGTGGGTAAGCACGAGCATGCTGGTGCCTCAAAGGACATGCATTGTTAATTACTACATCTATGTTTGTACATTGTGCTGTTTGTTTCAGAGAACAATATCAATTTTACATGAGCTAATTTGTTGTAGTAACCATTAGCAAACAATTCATTAACACATAGATGAGAAACACACAGATTATTCCTAGATGTAGTTTCTGTGTATAATCATACAGGCACAGCACCTTCAGTAATGCAACATTGAAGATTCTATGCCGATTTACATCTCTTAGGAGCACATTTTGCATTTATTCCCTCTACACTACCTCCATGCCTCCGACTCTCAGGTAATAGTCTCAATTAGGAGTATTGGATGGAAAGAGTCTCATCATCACTGTCACTGCTGGTATCACAAATGAGAGTTGCTGTGATGGTATGCAAGTCATAGAAACATAGAAAAATAGGAGCAGGATTAGGCCATTCGGCCCTTCGAGCCTGCCCCGCCATTCAATATGATCATGGCTGATCCTCTATCTCAATACCATATTCCCGCTCTCTCCCCATACCCCTTGATGCCTTTTGTGTCTAGAAATCTATCTATCTCCTTCTTAAATATATTCATTGACTTGGCCTCCACAGACTTCTGTGGTCGAGAATTCCACAGGTTCACCACCCTCTGAGTGAAGAAATTTCTCCTCATCTCAGTCCTAAATGTCTTACCCTGCATCCTGAGACTGTGACCCCTCGTTCTCGACCCCCCAGCCAGGGGAAACATCCTCCCTGCATCCAGTCTGTCTAGCCCTGTCAGAATTTTATACCTTTCAATGAGTTCCCCTCTCATTCTTCTAAACTCTAGTGAATACAGGCCTAGTCGAAACAATCTCTCCTCATACGACAGTTCAGCCATCTCAGGAATCAGTCTGGTGAACCTTCGCTGCACTCCCTCTATGGCAAGTGTATCCTTTCTTAGGTAAGGAGACCAAAACTGCACACAGTACTCCAGGTGTGGTCTCACCAAGGCCCTGTATAACTGTAGTAAGACATCCTTGCTCCTGTACTCAAATCCTCTTGCAATGAAGGCCAACATACCATTTGCCTTCCTAACTAAGTCCCCTGGCTTATCTTCTTCCCGTTGGCCCAACACCTGTGTGGCCTCTGATGATCAGTCGAGATTGGTAACTCAGCATCCAGTGGTGACTCTCAGTAGAGAGCATGATCTGAATTCAGACCAATGTGTCCAGTATAAATAGTTGTTCAATTTGTGTACTGTTGACTCTGTTCCCTATTCAGGATATCACACAGTTAAACATTTTTTTCCCTTGTTGAGGGCATGACTCTAGTTATGTGTGATAAGAGAGGTACGTTTTTTTTTAATGTGTTTGGTGGTGCAGTCATTCCTCATCCAACCAAGGACCAGTGATGGCATCACCCTTTTTGCCCACACTAGAGGCAAATCACTGCTGCTGCAGCCATTACAGAGGATTAAAAAAAAAAGTTACCCACCCTCAGTATTTGGTAAAACCACGGGAAAATGCAATGGTTAAAGCAACCTCCAACAAGAAAACACAAAAATATTATTTTTTAATGGGCCAATGTCATCAGTGTGAGGGGTTGAGTAGATTGGCCCATACTCTCTGGAGTTTAGAAGAATGAGAGGGGATCTCATTGAAACATATAAGATTTTGAGGGGGATTGACAGGGTAGATGCAGAGAGGTTAATGTCCCAGACTCCACTATCACCATCCCTGGGTATGTCCTGTCCCACCGCCAGGACAGACCCACCAGGGGTGTAGGCACAGTGGTATACAGTCGGGAAGAAGTGTCCCTGGGAGTCCTCAACATTGACTCCGGACCCCATGAAGTCTCATGGCTTCAGGTCAAGCATGGGCAAGGAAACCTCCTGCTGATTGCTACCTATCGCCTACCCTCAGCTGATGAATCAGTACTCCTCCATGTTGAACACCACTTGGAAGAAGCACTGAGGGTAGCAAGAGCACAGAATGTACTCTCGGTGGGTGACGCCAATGTCCATCACCAAGAGTAGCTCGGGAGCACCACTGCTAACCGAGCTGGCTGAGTCCTGAAGGACATAGCTGCCAGACTGGGCCTGCGACAGGTGGTGAGAACACCAACACGAGGGAAAAACCTACTTGAACTCATCCTCACCAATCTGTCCATGACAGCATTGGTAGCAGTGACCACCACACAGTCCTTGTGGAGATGAAGTCCCGTCTTCACACTGAGGACAACTCATCAGGTTGTGTGGCACTACCACAGTGCTAAACGGGATAGATTCAGAACAGATCTAACAGCTGAAAACTGGGCATCCATGAGGCACTGTGGGCCGTCAGAAGCAGCAGAATTGTTTTATACCAAAATCTGTAACCTCATAGCCCAACATACCCCTCACTCTACCATCAATATCAAGTCAGGGGACCAACCTTGGTTCAATGAGGCGTGCAGAAGAGCATGCCAGGAGCAGCACCAGGCATACCTAAAAATAAGGTGCCAACCTGGGGAAGCTGCAACTCAGGACTACATGCAGGCTTAACAGTGGAAACAGCATGTTATAGACAGAGGTAATCGATCCCACAGCGAATGATCAGATCAAAGCTCTGCAGTCCTGCCACATCTAGTCATGAATGGTAGTGGACAATTAAACAACTAACAGGAGGTGGAGGCTCCATGAACATCCCCATCCTCAATGATGGTGGAGCCCAGCACTTTGAGTGCAAAAGATAAGGCTGAAGCGTTGGCAACCATCTTCAGCCAGAAGTGTTGAGTGGATGATCCATCCAAAAAAGGTTGTTTCCCCTGGCTGGAGTGCCTAGAACTAGGGGCCACAGTCTCAGGATAAGGAGTCGGCCATTTAAGACTGAGGTGAGGAGGAAGTTTTTCACTCAGAGGGTTGTGAATTTTTGGAATTCTCTCCCGCAAAGGGCTGTGGATGCTGAATCGTTGAGTATATTCAAAGCTGAGATAGATAGATTTTTGGACTCTTGGGGAATCAAGGCATATGGAGATTGGGCAGGAAAGTGGAGTTGAGGCCGAAGATCAACCATGATCTTATTGTTTGGCGGAGCAGGCTCGAGGGGCCATATGGCCGACTCCTGCTCCTAATTCTTATGTTCTTATGTGAAGGGCAACCACCAGTTTCTCAAGGGCAATTAGTGAGGGGCAATATACGATGGCCTTGCCAGTGATGCTCACATGCTGAGAATGAAAAAAATATAGAAAGTTTCTTTTAAACCAAGGTGATGTGACAGGCTTAGTTCAATGTCCTTGAAGATGGCTTTGGAGATAGTTTTATAATGGCTTACTGCTGCCATGAGAGTGCTGTCCATGGCAGTTACTGAGGCCAGTGACCTAAGAGCAGAAGAGGTGCTGGAGGACTGGAAAATCTGGCTCAGATCCTTACAGCAATTTGGTGTGATTTACTGGCAGCCTATTTAGGCCAGTCTAAAGAGGTATTGTTGGAAATCAAACATAGCTTCATTTTATAAGCCCCAGAACCCCCCGAGTTATCTGCGCTCCTCTAATTCTGCCCTCTTGAGCATCCCTATTTATAATCGCTCAATCTTTGGTGGCCGTGCCTTCTGTTGCCTAGGCCCTAAGCTCTGGAATTCCCTGCCTAAACCTCTCCGAAACAACACTCAAGAAGCTGGGCACCATCCAGGACAAAGCAGCCCGCTTGATTGGCACCCCATCCACCACCTTAAACATTCACTCCCTCCACCACCGGCGTACCGTGGCTGCAGTGTGTACCATCTACAAGATGCACTGCAACAACTCGCCAAGGCTTCTTCGGCAACACCTTCCAAATCCGTGACCTCTACCACCTAGGAGGACAAGGGCAGCAGGCGCATGGGAACACCATCACCTCCAAGTTCCCCTCCAAGTCACACACCATCCTGACTTGGAAATATATTGCCGTTCCTTCATCGGCGCTGGGTCAAAATCCTGGAACTCCCTCCCTAACTGCACTGTGGGAGCACCTTCACCACACGGACTGCAGCGGTTCAAGAGGCGGCTCACCACCACCTTCTCGAGGACAACTAGGGATGGGCAATAAATGCTGGCCTTGCCAGCGACGCCCACATCCCGGGAATGAATGAAAAATAAAGCATGATAGAACTGACCATTGCCACCACCCTGCTGCATTTCCTCAGGTAGTGGATTTATTGATAGCTGCCATGTGGCTTTTTGACGATATAAGTGTGCCAAATGTGTCAGTTGTAAGCTGCAGCTTGAATAAGAGCTTTTTTGGAGTATGTCATGTACGATAAGCAATGAAATAGGAGTGGGGTTGTGCGAGGTTTGCCAATCACCAGTAGCAAATGTGGAATACGTTAATCGGTAACCTTTTGTGGCATGTTGTACGTCTCGTAAATGATACTGATGGGCCGTCTTACTCGGGCAGCTTTTGTAAGCTGTGCTATCTTTTTTCTGTGTCTGTTCCCCAGAGCAGCAGCTCCTATACACAGCATTGAGCCAAACCCCCACTTCCTACCAGACAGGATGCTCTGCTGACCTCCAGGGAGAGAGCTCTACGGTGGCAAAAAAAGGCAACCCTCCTTGGACCTATCTCCTTCATTACCACCTCCATTTTAATGGCCATCAAAACAGGGTTCAGGTGCTGTGACACTGTCACAGACTTTGTTTACTGCCTCCCTATTCATTTTGTCAGCCATTCTCTTTTGTCGACTTCCCCCGAACCTGCCCTAGACTTTGAAAAGGCTAAACTCTGCACAGTGTCTGTAAAGCTTGCAACAATATTTACCCCCATATACAGCCACTTACCTTCGGATATAGTGGTAAAATTAGTGGGGGTAAATTGGTAATGTTCTTAACTTCCAACTTATGAAAAGTTCTGCTGTGCTGTACCCAGTTTAAGGTGATGTAGCTTTTTATTTCAGAAGGTGGAGATCATGTACTTAATTCAGTAGATTATCTGATTGTACAGCAGAATGTGCTTCTCCAGTGCTTTGCAAGTATCTAAATCTACTTCTACAGTGGATAAACTCATAGTCATTTGGTGTAACAGGCTGTTGACAATTACACTCTTTTATCTGATATGTCATGTTCAGGCATACCACCTTGAGCAAAAATTGATTTTCGACGTTCAATCATATCAAATGAGTTGTGTGTGACATTCTTGTGATGTTTATATATTTCAAAAAGTAAACTGCCATAAGTAATGAAACCTTTTCCATTCAAAAGAATCTGCGCCTATTTTGATTTGTGATGACAGAGCATCGTGGGTTCTGTTTGATTGTGTCAAAATTTATTTCACTGAGCGAAAATTGGGTAAAGTGATGTGGAAGAAGAGTAGAAAGGGTGTTATCCCATCAACATGCTAATGGTAGGTAACTACCACTTGAAATTAATGAACATCATTGTATATTCGCAGGGATGTGTATGATGCTTCTTTCAGAGCTGCACCCACAGTGCCTGCTGCAAGACGATGTGTTGGCAGAGAATGGCCACTGATATAGTACCATACACTGTTTAATTGGAGTGAAAGCAACATTAAAAATGTTAAATACTGAGATTTAAGTCCCAATAAAAATGGAGATCAGGAATGATACTCAGAGAGGATCACGTGAGGAAGTACCTACCCTGGCATAAGAACATAAGAAATAGGAGCAGGAGTAGGCTATACAGCCCCTCAAGCCTGCTCCGCCATTCAATAAGATCATGGCTGATCTTCTACCTCAACTTCACTTGCCGCCCGATCTCCATAGCCCTTGATTCCCTCAGTGCCCAAAAATCTAACAATTATACTCAATGTCTGAGCATCAACAGCCCTCTGGGGTAGAGAATTCCAAAGATTCACCACCCTCTGAGTGAAGAAATTTCTCCTCATCTCAGCCCTAAATGGCCGACCCTTTACCCTGAGACTATGACCCCTAGTTCTAGACTCTTCAGCCAGTGGAAACAGCCTCTCAGGATCTACCCTGTTATAGGAATATAGGAACAGGAGTAGACCATTTAGCCCTTGAGCCTGTTACACCATTCAATGAGATCATGGCTGATCTGTCACCTAACTCCATATACCCACCTTGTCCCATATTCCTTAATACCTTTGGTTAACAAAAATCTAGCAAGCTCAGATTTAAAATTAACAATTGACCCAGCATCAATTGCCGTTTCCGGAAGAGAGTTCCAAACCTTTACCACCCTTTGTGTGTAGAAGTGTTTCCCAATTTCACTCCTGAAAGGCCACGCTCTAATTTTTAGACTATGGCCCCTAGTCCTAGACTTCTCAACCAACAGAAATAGTTTCTCTCTCTCTACCCTATCCATTCCCCTTAATATCTTGAAAACTTCAATCAGATCACCCTTTAAGCTTCTAAATTCCAGAGAATACAACCCTAGTTTGTGTAATCTCGCCTCGTAATTTTGAAGTCCAGATATCATTCTGGTAAATCTACGCTTCACTCCCTCCAAGGCCAGTATATCCTTCCGAAGGTGTGGTGCCCAGAACTGCACACAGTACTCCAGGTGTGGTCTAACCAGGGCTTTGTATAGCTGCAGCATAACTTCTACCCCCTTGTATTCTAGTCCTCTAGATATAAAGGTCACCATTCCATTAGCATTTCTGATTATTTTTTGTGTGCCTGTCCATGACATTTAAATAATCTCTGTACCTGGACCCCCAAGTCTCATTTCCCGCCACTGTTTCTGGTTCTTCGCCATTTAGAAAGTATCCTGTTCTATCCTTTTTAGGTCAAAGTGGATGACCTCACATTTGTCTACATTGAAATCCATTTGCCACAGTTTTGCCCATGTGCTTAATCTGTCGATATCCCTTTGTAATTTCATGCTTCCATCTACATTGCTTACAATGCCACCTATCTTTGTGTCATTGGCAAACTTGGATATGTGGTTTTCTATTCCATTATCTAATTCGTTAATAAATACAATGAATAATTGAGGTCCAACACAGATCCTTGCGGGACACCACTAGTCACATCAAGTACCTATCCATTATCCCTGCTCTCTGTCTCCTGCTGCTCAGCCAATTAACTAACCAAGTCAATAATTTGCCCTCAATTCCATGAGCTTCAACTTTTGCAAACAATCTCTTATGAGGGATTTTATCAAAAGCCTTCTGGAAGTTCATATTTAAAAAAAATCTTTTTTTATTCATTTTATGGGTTATGGGCATTGCTGGCAAAGCCAGCATTTATTGCCCATCCCTAATTGCCCTTGAGAAGGTGGTGGTGAACCACCTTCTTGAACCGCTGCAGTCCGTGTGGTGAAGGTACTCCCACAGTGCTGTTCGGGAGGGAGTTCCAGGATTTGGACCCAGCGACGATGAAGGATCGGCGATATACTTCTAAGTCAGGATGGTGTGTGACTTGGAGGGGAACTTGGAGGTGGTGGTATTCCCATGCGCCTGCTGCCCTTGTCCTTCTAGGTGGAAGAGGTCGCGGGTTTTGGAGGTGCTGCCGAAGAAGCCTTGGCGAGTTGCTGCAGTGCATCTTGTAGATGGTACACACTGCAGCCACGGTACGCCGGTGGTGGAGAGAGTGAATGTTGAAGGTGGTGGAGGGGTGCCAATCAAGCAGGCTGCTTTGTCCTGGATGGTGTCGAGCTTCTTGAGTGTTGTTGGAGCTGCATTCATCCAGGCAAGTGGAGAGTATTCCATCACACTCCTTACTTGTGCCTTGTAGATGGTGGAAAGACTTTGGGGAGTCAGGAGGTGAGACACTCACCGCAGAATACCTAGCCTCTGACCTGCTCTTGTTGCCACAGTATTTATGTGGCTGGTCCAGTTAAGTTTCTGGTTAATGTGACACCCAGGATGTTGATAGTGGGGTATTCGGCAACGGTAATGCCATTGAATGTCAAGGGGCGGTGGTTAGACGCTCGTTTGTTGGAGATAGTCATTGTCTGGAACTTCTGTGGCGCGAATGTTACCTGCCACTTATCAGCCCAAGCCTGAGCGTCGTCCAGGTCTTGTTGCATGCGGGCATGGACTGCTTCATTATCTGAGGAGTTGTGAATGGCGCTGAACACTGTGCAGTCATCAGCGAACATCCCCATTTCTGACCTTATGTTGGAGGGAAGGTCATTGATGAAGCAGCTGAAGATGGTTGGGCCTAGGACACTGCCCTGAGGAACTCCTGCAGCAATGTCCTGGGGCTGTGATGATTGACCTTCAATCACCACAACCATCTTCCTTTGTGCTAGGTATGACTCCAGCCAGTGGAGTGTTTTCTACCTGATTCGCATTGACTTCAGTTTTACTAGGGCTCCTTGATGCCAGACTCGGTCAAATGCTGCCTTGATGTCAAGGGCAGTCACTCTCACCTCACCTCTGGAATTCAGCTCCTTTTTCCATGTTTGGACCAAGGCTGTAATGAGGTCGGGAGCCGAGTGGTCTTGGCGGAACCCAAACTGGGCATCAGTGAGCAGGTTATTGGTGAGTAAGTGCCACTTGATAGCACTGTCGATTACACCTTCCATCACTTTGCTGATGATTGAGTGTAGACTGATGGGGCGGTAATTGGTCGGTTTGGATTTGTCCTGCTTTTTGTGGACAGGACATACCTGGGCAGTTTTCCACATTGTCGGATAGATCCCAGTGTTGTAGCTGTACTGGAACAGCTTGGCTAGAGGCACGGCTAGTTCTGTAGCACAAGTCTTCAGCCCGACAGCCGGGATGTTGTCGGGACCCATAGCCTTTGCTGTATCCAGTGCGCTCAGCCGTTTTTTGATATTACGTGGAGTGAATCGAATTGGCTGAAGACTGGCTTCTGTGATGGTGGAGACTTCGGGAGGAGGCCGATATGGATCATCCACTCGGCACTTCTGGCTGAAGTTGGTTGCAAACGCTTCAGCCTTGTCTTTTGCACTCACGTGCTGGGCTCCACCATCATTGAGGATGGGGATATTCTTGGAGCCCCCTCCTCCTGTTAGTTGTTGAATGATCTATCACCATTCCCGACTGGATGTGGCAGGACTGCAGAGCTTTGATCTGATCCGTTCCATTGAATGTGGGATCGGTTAGCCCTGTCTATAGCATGCTGCTTCTGCTTTTTAGCATGCATGTAGTCCTGTGTTGCAGCTTCCCCTGGTTGGCACCTCATTTTTAGGTACGCCTGGTGCTGCTCTTGGCATGCTCTTCTACACTCCTTATTGAACCAGGGTTGGTCCCCTGGCTTGATGGTAATGGTAGAATGAGGGATTTGCCGGGCCATGAGGTTACAGATTGTGGTGGAATATAATTCTGCTGCTGCTGATGGCCCACAGCACCTCATGGATGCCCAGTTTTGAGCTGCTAGATCTGTTCTGAATCTATCCCTTTTAGCACGGTGGTAGTGCCACACAACGTGATGGAGGGTGTCCTCAGTGTGAAGACGGGACTTCATCTCCACAATGACTGTGCGGTGGTCACTGCTGCCAATGCTGTCATGGACAGATGCATCTGCGACAGGCAGATTGGTGAGGACGAGGTCAAGTAGGTTTTTCCCTCGTGTTGGTTCTCTCACCACCTGTCGCAGGCCCAGACTGGCAGTTATATCCTTCAGGACTCGGCCAGCTCGGTCAGTAGTGGTGCTACTGAGCTATTCTTGGTGATGGACATTGAAGTCCACCACCCAGAGTACATTCTGTGCCCTTGCTACTCTCAGTGCTTCTTCCAAGTGGTGTTCAACATGGAGGAGTACTGATTCATCAGCTGAGGGAGGGCGGTAGGTGGTAATCAGCAGGAGGTTTCCTTGCCCATGCTTGACCTGAAGCCATGAGACTTCATGGGGCCTGGAGTCAATGTTGAGGACTCCTAGGGCTACTCCTTCCCGACTGTATACCACTGTGCCACCACCCCTGGTGGGTCTGCCCTGCCGTTGGGACAGGACATACCCAGGGATGGTGATGGAGGAGTTCGGGACATTGGCTGAAAGTATGATTCTGTGAGTATGACTATCTCAGGCTGTTGCTTGACTAGTCTTTGGGACAGCTCTCCCAATTTTGGCACAAGTCCCCAGATGTTGGTGAGGAGGACTTTGCAGGGTTGACTGGGCTGGGTGTGCCGTTTCCGTAGCCGGTGCCGAGGTCGATGCCGGGTGGTCCGTCCGGTTTCATTCTTATTATTTTGTTTCGTAGCGGTTTTGTACAACTGAGTGACTTGCTAGGCCATTTCAGATGGCAGTTAAGAGTCAACCACATTGCTGTGGGTCTGGAGTCACATATAGACCAGACCAGGTAAGGACGGCAGATTTCCTTCCCTAAGGCGATATACTTCTAAGTCAGGATGGTGTGTGACTTGGAGGGAAACTTGGAGGTGGTGGTGTTCCCATGCGTCTGCTGCCCTCGTCATTCTAGGTGGAAGAGGTCGCGGGTTTGGGAGGTGCTGCCGAAGAAGCTTTGGCAAGTTGCTGCAGTGCATCTTGTAGATGGTACACACTGCAGCCACGGTACGCTGGTGGTGGAGGGAGTGAATGTTTAAGATGCTGGATGGGGTGCCAATCAAGTGGGCTGATTTGTCCTGGATGATGTCGAGCTTCTTGAGTGTTGTTGGAGCTGCACTCATCCAGGCAAGTGGAGAGTATTCCATCACACTCCTTACTTGTGCCTTGTAGATGGTAGAAAGGCTTTGGGGAGTCAGGATGTGAGACACTCACCGCAGAATACCTAGCCTCTGACCTGCTCTTGTTGCCACAGTATTTATGTGGCTGGTCCAGTTAAGTTTCTGGTCAATGGTGACCCCCAGAATGTTGATGGTGCGGGATTCGGCGACGGTAATGCTATTGAATGTCAAGGGGCGGTGGTTAGACCCTCGCTTGTTGGAGATAGTCATTGCCTGGCACTTGTGTGGCGTGAATGTTACCTGCCACTTATCAGCCCAAGCCTGAACATTGTCCAGGTCTTGTTGCATGCGGGCATGCACTGCTTCATTATCTGAGGAGTTGTGAATGGCACTGACCACAGTGCAGTCATCAGTGAACATCCCCATTTCTGACCTTATGTTGGAGGGAAGGTCATTGATGAAGCAGCTGAAGATGGTTGGGCCTAGGACACTGCCCTGAGGAACTCCTGCAGCGATGTCCTGGGGCTGTGATGATTGACCTTCAATCACCACAACCATCTTCCTTTGTGCTAGGTATGACTCCAGTCAGTGGAGAGTTTCCCCCCCCCGCCCCCGGATTCCCATTGACTTCAATTTTACTAGGGCTCCTTGATGCCACACTCGGTCAAATGCTGCCTTGATGCCAAGGGCAGTCACCGTCACTTCCCCTCTGGAATTCAGCTCCTTTGTCCAATTTTGGACCAAGGCTGTAATGAGGCCGGGAGCCGAGTAGTCTTGACGGAACCCAAACTGGGCATTAGTGAGCAGGTTATTGGTGAGTAAGTGCCGCTTGATAGCACTGTCGATGACACCTTCCATCACTTTGCTGATGATTGAGAGTAGACTGATGGGGTGGTAATTGGCCGGATTGGATTTGTCCTGCTTTTTGTGGACAGGACATACCTGGGCAGTTTTCCACATTGTCGAATAGATCCCAGTGTTGTAGCTGTACTGAAACAGCTTGGCTAGAGGCGCAGCTAGTTCTGGAGCACAAGTCTTCAGCACGATAGCCGGGATGTTGTCAGGGCCCATAGCCATTGCTGTACCCATTGCGCTCATCCATTTCTTGATATCACATGGAGTGAATCAAATTGGCTGAAGACTGGCTTCTGTGATGGTGGAGACTTCAGGAGGAGGCCGATTTGGATCATCCACTTGGCACTTCTGGCTGAAGATGGTTGCAAACGCTTCAGCCTTGTCTTTTGCACTCACGTGCTGGGCTCCACCATCATTGAGGATGGGGATATTCATGGAGCCTCCTCCTCCCGTTAGTTGTTTAATGGTCCACCACCATTCACGACTGGATGTGGCAGGACTGCAGAGGTTTGATCTGATCTGTTTATTGTGGGATCGCTTAGCCCTGTCTATAGCATGCTGCTTCTGCTTTTTAGCGTGCATGTAGTCCTGTGTTGCAGCTTCCCCAGGTTGGCACCTCATTTTTAGGTACGCCTGGTGCTGCTCCTGGCATGCTCTTCTACACTCTTTATTGAACCAGGGTTGATCCTCTGGCTTGATGGTAATGGTAGAGTGAGGGATATGCCGGGCCATGAGGTTACAGATTGTGGTGGAAAACAATTCTGCTGCTGCTGATGGCCCACAGCGCCTCATGGATGCCCAGTTTTGAGCTACTAGATCTGTTCTGAATCTATCCCATTTAGTACGGCGGTAGTGCCACACAACACGATGGAGGGTGTCCTCAGTGTGAAGACGGGACTTCGTCTCCACAATGACTGTGCGGTGGTCACTGCTACCAATACTGTCATGGACAGATGCATCTGCGACAGGTAGATTGGTGAGGACGAGGTCAAGTAGGTTTTTCCCCTCGTGTTGGTTCTCTCACCACCTGTCACAGGCCCAGACTGGCAGCTATGTCCTTCAGGACACAGCCAGTTCAGTAGACATTCCCCGTCAACTACTTTAGTCACCTCTTCAATAAATTCAATCAGGTTCGTCATTACCTACCCTTTACAAATCTCTCTGATCAGCTGAAAAATTTCAAGGTTTTCAGTCACTCTATCCTTAATTATGGACTCTTGCAATTTCCAGATGCTCGGCTAACTGGTCTATAATGCCCTGGTTTCCCTCGCTCACCTTTCTTAAATAGCGGAGTGTCATGTGCAATTTTCCAATCTTAACCAACGGTTCCCAAATTGAGAGAACTTTTAAAGATTATACGAAAGCAAAATTCTGCGGAGGCTGCAGATCTGAAATAGAAACAGAAAATGCTGGAAATGCTCAGCAGGTCAGGCAGCCTCTGTGATGAGAGAAACAGAGTTAACGTTTCAGGTCAATAACCTCTCGCCTACCATGAGAGCCATGCTGCCACAAGGAACATTATAGAGCACACCATCGGTGTCCGCAAGCAACACTTCTGCTGCCTGGACCACTCTGGAAGAACCCTGCAGTATTCAGCTGAGCAGCTGTCAAGATTTGTGGTAGTATGCTGCATTATGAGGGAACAGTCCTTGCCATCACGTATCAGGCAAGAAGCTGAGGAGCAGTAGCACGAGGAAGTGGAGAAGGAAGTGGAATTGGAGGAGGAGGAGGAATGCAACAGGAAGAGGAGGAACAGGAAGAGGAAGGGAGGCTACAACGTCGACAGCCACTTTCTGCCCGGGCTCTACGTGATGAAATAATTAATTAGCGATACCAGTAACCTCAACTACACCTTCCCTTTAAGCAACAGTCCCACACTACTTACCTTTCCTCCATCACTGACCATCACAACAACTCTTTCCAACAACACAACTGTAAAAACCACCAGAAAAGGCTCATTCCAATCCAAATCCAAATTTGGAAATGCAATCATGACATAAGACAAAAAATAAACTAATCGCCCTTGTGCATTCCCTCAGTTAAGTGAATGCAATGGACAGCAGCAAAACTGGCCTGATGAACGAGGAGGTGCCTTGCTGAATATGAGTTAGCTGCCGAATTAGGTGGCAGGAAGTGCTTCAAAATCTCTCTCCATTCATTAATTTTTTTTTTCCTGCTGACGCGTGGGATTTCAAACAGCAAACTTGGAGAAACTCCGAGAAAACTCGGTGACTGAGAGTTTAACTGAGGAACTTGAAGTTTCGGTACTAAGGTTGGCATCTCTGTAATTGGGGCCTTTCCTTCCCCCCCAATGTCATTGCAGTGCTCTGTTGCAGTGCTATGGGGAGCTTGCAGTAAAGTGACACCGAAACGGCATATTCTTTGTTGCCCGCGAGCCGTTCTCTAACACAATTGCACACGCCACAGCTGAATTAACGAAGCTTGGGAAATTGATGCTGCCTAAGTAGCTCATTAGCTGCTTGAGAAGTGTTAAAGGATCATTATTGCAGTCGTGCCGTGATTGGCTGATATTTCTTCATTACTGCTGATGAACTTTTTTTTTGCAGGAAACTGCGCTTTTCAAAAACATGCATTCCTGCATTTTTGTTAGTGATTCACATCCAATGGAAAAAGCAGGTGTCTCATTTTTTTCCCCAGAAATTTCAGGATCCAGATATGCTGCTGTTCAGTTTGGCTAACAGTGTTCAAAGAATTTACAAAGGCAGATCAGGATTCACTGACTAGATCAAATCCCTTCCTTGGGACACCAACAAAACAGCAGAATTAAACCAGGCAAGTCTGTGAGGCAAGAGGTATTTTAATGGCATTGTGATAGCTCCAACATGGATTTTCATGAAGCCTGAACTAGAATTCTTCATAACTTTGTACCTAATTTTGTAAAGGCACAAACAAATCTCAGGAAAATCACACTGCCATTAAAGGAGAAGTTTATTTCTGAATTTCTATAGAAGGTCAAATCAACATAATTCAGTAAAGTAGTACCATAATCATTAACATTTTCAGGATTTGGTGAGTATTTCAAATCTTGGCTGAATACCTGATGGATGGAATTATGTGACCTGAGGAAAGCACACATTTTACCACAGGAAGATTGATTATCTGCTGTTGTTTGCACTGGCAAATTGCTCTCTTTTAGAGTGGGCTGTTAAGAAAGTGTCTTTGTTTATTGTTTTCTGCCTCCAGGTTTCCTGCACAGAGCTGTGATATCAGCATTAATTAATACTTTATTAAGGTTCCCAACAGTGTTGGAAATGCTCTTACTTGCTCACTGCTTTAGTCAGTGGGAGTTTCTTTTACACTCAATTAAATAAACTCATTTCACTCATCAGAAACTGTTACTGGAACTATAACCATGACCAGAGCAAATCTACAACAAAAAAGAGACAAATTGGGCTGGATTTTGATACTGGGGCGGGTTGGGGTCGTGTCATCCACTTTTCGTGTTGTCCACTCGACTGCAATTGGATGTGGGAGATTGATGCAATTTTCACCTAATTGGGCAATTGAGTTGCAGCATGTGGGAACCCATGAACCAATTAGTGTTTTCAGTCTGAAAGTCGCCTCTGATGATGTCATCATTGCTGCTGCATTGAAGGTCTTCAAAGACTGCCTGGCCTTTGCTGTGAGAGGACCTGGATGCAAAATGAGCAGTAGCAGTCCTAAGTCTGCTCCCAGATATTTTTACACCACCAATCCCAGATATGTCTCCTCTCCATCCATATATACATCCATCCATATATATATATATATATATATATATATATATATATCCAGCCGGCCGGCCGGCCGGCATTCGTGGTTCATAACAGGCGTGCTTCACGTAGAAAAAGAGTTAAAATCACAAAGGCCTTTCAAAATGGCATTATAGAGGCAATTTAGTGCTTGTTAAGGGCCTTAACAGCCTATCCCGCCTCTTAGAGGCGGGACAGAGTCGGGACCAGCAGACACGATTTAATGAAAATTGCATGGAGGCGGCCATGTGCCCGCCTGCCACTTTTTGCAATTTTAACCCCCCACACGCCTCCAAACCCGCCTCCATGGGCCAATGAAAATCCAGCCCATAGTCTATATGCCTGACAAGTAGCTGATCAATCGAGATGGGAAAAATAACAGCACGTCCTTAAGAACTGGATGCACTAGGAAAGTAGACAAGAAACTATGAAGGATTGGAGATGGAGCCATAGATAGACTGATATTACTTTGTGAACTAATTAGATTTTTTGCTGTTCATCTGTCCAAACTTGAAAAGTGAATTCCATTCCTCTTGCATTTTCACAACGTGGTGGCAGAAGCAGATTTCTTAAAGTACTTGAAGCACTTGTTTTCTTCACTTTGTCTAAGTGACTTGTCCAGTTAACTTGATATTGTTTTCTTGCGCTTTGACTATATAATTAAGCAGGATTCACTGTGCGGGTATGGTATGTGTAATTTAGTATCTGAAGAACAACAGTTTGTGGAGATTGCAGAAAGTAGTAGTATTGAAGAGGTCGTAGTTGTGAGGGAATTACTAGGATGTGTTATTAGGGACAGAGTGACTGAGCACTTGGGACAAACATTAACTGATCAGAGAGAGCCAGCATGGATAAGTAAAGGGTATGTCATGTCTAACGAACCTAGTTTAATTTTTTTGAGGAGGTTTTGTTATGGTTGCACACAAGAGGACTTAACAAAAATGAGAGCACATGCAATTGGAGGCAACCTATTGACATGGGTAGGGAATTGGTTAGGAGGTAGGAGACAGAGAGTAGGGATAATGGGCAGGTACTCCAATTGGCAGGATGTGACTAGTGGTGTCTGCCAGGGATCTGTACTGGGGCCACAGCTTTTCACTGTATTATAAGTGACTTGGTTGAAGGAATAGAGAACTGTATATCCAAGTTTGCTGATTACACCAAGTTAGGTGACACAGTAAATAATGTAGATGGGAGCAGAAAGTTGCAAAGGGATATTGATAGATTAAGTGAGTGGACAAAACTGGCAGATGGAGTTCAACGTGGTGAAGTGTGAGGTCATCCACTTTAGACCCAAGAAAGATCGATCAGAGTATTTTCTAAATGGTGAGAAGCTCGGAACTGTATATCCTTCCTCAGATAAGGAGACGAAAACTGTGCACATTTGGACTCACCAAAGCCCTGTACAATTGTAGCAAAACTTCCTTACTCTTGTACTCCAACCCCCTTGCAATAAAGGCCAACATGCCATTTGCCTTCCTAATTGCTTGCTGTACCTGCATGCTAACTCTCTGTGTTTCCTGTACGAGAACACTTAAATCTCTCTGACCACCAACATTTGGTAGTTTCCCACCATTTCAAAAATATTCTGTTTTTCTATTCTTCCTACCAAAGTGAATAACCTCACATTTCCCCATATCATACTCCTGCCACCTTATTGCCCACTCACTTACCCTATGGCTCTTTGCAGGCTCTTTGTGCCCTCATCACAGCTTACTTTCCACCTAGCTTTGTATCGTCAGCAAACTTGGATACATTATACTCGGTCACTTCAGCTAAGTCATTAATATAAACTGTAAGTAGCTGAGGCTCAAGCAGTGATCCTTGCGGCACTCCACCAGTTATAGCCTGCCAACCTGAAAATGACCTGTTTACCCCTACTCTCTCTTTTCTGTACGATAATGAATCCTCTATCCATGCTAATATATTACCTCCAACCCTATGAGCCATTACCTTGCGTAACAACCTTTTATGTGGCACCTTATCGAATGCCTTTTGGAAATCCAAATATACTACATCCACTGGTTCCCCTTTATCTGTCCTGCTAATTGCATCCTCAAAAAACTCCAATAAATTTGTTAAACACAATTTCCCTTTCATAAAACTATGGTGACTCTGCCTAATCATATTATGAATCTCTAAATGCCCTGTTACCACTTCTTTAATAACAGATTCCAGCATTTTCCCGACAACTGATGTCAGGCTAACTGGCCTGCAGTTCCCTGTTTTCTCTTTGCCTTCTTTCTTGAATAGCGGAGTTACATTTGCTACCTTCCAATCCACTGGGACCATTCTAGAATCACGGGAATTTTGGAAATTCACAACCAATGCATCCACTATTTCTGCAGCCACCTCTTTTTGAACCCTAGGATGTAGGCCGTCAGATCCAGGGGATTTGTCAGCTTTTACTCCCATTAGATTCTCAAGTACTTTTTCTCAACTGATCTTAATTACTTTAAGTTCCTCGCTCTCATTAGACCCTTGGTTCCTCATTATTTTTGGTATGCTTTTTGTGTCTTCTACTGTGAAGACAGATACAGAATATTTGTATAAAGTCTCTGCCATTTCCTTATTTCCCATTATAATTTCTCCTGTCTCAGCCTCTAAGGGACCAATGTTTACTTTTGCTACTCGCTTCCTCTTTACAGACTTGTAGAAGCTCTTACAATCTGTTTTTATATTTCTTGCCCGTTGACTCTCATATTCTATTTTCTCTCTTTTTATCTATTTTGGGTCATCCTTTGCTGGTTTCTAAAGCTGTCCCAATCCTCAGGCTTACTACTAGTGCTATTAGGGAGGGAGTTCCAGGATATTGACCCAACAAAGATGAAGGAACAGCGATACATGTCCAAGTCCGGATCACGCGTGACTCAAGAGGGGAACCTGGCGGTGATGGTGTTCCCATGAACCTCCTGCACTGTCCTTCTGTGTGGGGGAGGCTTGGGAGGTGTTGCTGAAGAAGCTTTGGCAAGTTGCTGCAGCCCCAAGTACCCCATCCGCCTCTCTCACTGACTTTCCTGTCCAGCACATCAGCTGGGCTATAACAAAGCTAACCCCCTTTCTATTCTGCTCAACCCACCCACCATCACCTCTTAGATTCTCCCAGTGGATCAACAATCAATCCACATTTCCTGTCAGAATGACTGTTCATTCACTAATATGGCCCTTGTGATCCAACAAAGGATTATTGCGTTGACATTCTGGCTTTGATGGAAACCTGGCTCATGGTTGCGACACCTTGCCGCTTAACTGAAGCCTCCCCACCTGGCTGTAGTTTGCACCATCTGTGCCGCTCAAACCTCTGTGCAGCAGGTGTGTCCCTCGTCACCAAATCACACCTTGGCCTCTTCCTTTACTCCTTTGGTACCTTCTACTTCTGAGAGCATCTCATCTTGTTCCACCCTGTCAACACTCCTTTAAAATCCTCACTTTCTACGATTCACCAGGGCCACAGCGAGAGTTTTTCCCCAAGATATCCTTCCTCCTTTCCTCCCTAGCTTCTAAGCAACTCCTCATCCTTGGTGATTTCAATCAGCATCTCAGCCCCCCTTACCCTCTCACCTATGATTTCACTGACCTCCTGTCTTCCATGAACCTCTCACTCCATATACACTCTCCTATCCATAGTTATGGTCACCCCTTTGACCTTGCCATCTCCCATGGCCTTAATCATGGAGAAGGCATCGCTGACGACTTCCTTGTGTCCCTCACCATCCACATCCTCCTACCAACCCCACTTCCTCCTGTCTACCCCATAAAAAAAAGCTCTTGAAGCCATTTACAAGTGCACTGTTAAACAACTAATTGACCTTCCATTCACCAAAATACCTCTGCAGCCATTGCTCTACTCAACCAATCCCTCATCTCCACATTTGATGCACTTATCGTCAGCAAAAACTTTATTCTCTCCCCTCCTGGTTTTGAGTATATCTGGCACACAACTGGTTTAGCCATCCAACACCAGGTCAAACTGGACCACATCTAGTGTTATCGGGCTTCACTCTCCTCTGCCAAAATCAACCACTACTTGAGAATCATCCTGGAGAATCAAGATAATCCCCCGCTTATTTCCACTCCACCCCATCTTGGTAAACCCCTCTCCCCTGCTCCCACCAACAATAAGTGCAAGGAACTCACGGACTTCTTTGTCACCAAGACTGAGACCACCCATCCAGATGCCTGTGCTGCTTACCCACCCCCCACCACTTCACCATGACTCGGGTTCACATTTGCCTTGAGGGGGGTCTGTGGAAAGATTTGGTTTGGGGCCCCTACATTTTACTGGACAATTATACCACATACTACCTACTCAATCTCATGTCGAATTTGCACACGTACAATTGTGAAAAGGCATGTTTGCAATCGGTAACATAAAAATAGTAGATAACACAAGAGTAAATGCGTTGAATGATTATAAAGGTCTTGAAACCCCAATGTTATTTCAGTACATGAGCTGTATAACTCAGAAACTGGCTTTTCCTGCTTTAGCTGCAGCAAAGTGTGGCATAACTATCTGAGTGGTCAAGTGGTAATGACAGTTTTAAGAACTGAATTTTGTCTTCTCCTTTTACAACCTCAGTCATGACTGAAGGAGGGTGAGTGGGGCAGCTGAGAATGTGAGTGCCGAGGTCTTAAATCAGTAGTTTTACATGTTTTTCAATCACTCAAGAGTTATTAAAAGTTTGCAAATGTATATGACTTGAAAGCTTGTCATCTTGGAAAATAGCTGTAGAATAAATGCACTGGAACATAGGAACAGGAGTGGGCCATTTAGCCCCTCGAACCTGTTTCACCATTCAATGAGATCATGGCTGATCTGTGACCTAACTCCACATAGCCGCCTTTGCCCCATGTGCCTTAATATCTTTGGTTAATAAAAATCTATCAATCTCAGATTTAAAATTAACAATTGATCTAGCATCAACTGCCATTTGCGGAAGAGAGTTCCAAACCTTTGCCACCCTTTGCGTGTAGAAGAGTTTCTTAACGTCACTCCTGAACGGTCTGACTCTAATTTTTAGGCTATGTCCCCTAGTCCAAGACTCCCCAACTAGAGACAATAGTTTCTGTCCATCTAGTCTTTCGGTTCCCCTTAATATCTTGAAAACTTTGATCAAATCACCACTTAACCTTCAAAATTCCAGGAATTACAACCCTAGTTTGAGTAATCTCTCCTCATAAGGGACTTTCTGGTAAATCTACGCTGCACTCTCTTTCAAGGCCAATATATCCTTCCTAAGGTGTGGTGCCCAGAACTGCTCACAGTACTCCAGATGTGGTCTAACCAGGGCTTTGTACAGCTGCAGCATAACTTCTACCCTCTTATATTTTTGTCCTCTAGATATAAAGGCCAGCATTGCATTAGCCTTTTTGATTATTTTCTGTGCCTGTCCATGACATTTTAATGATCTTTGTACATGGACCCCCAAGTCTTTTTGGACCTCCGCTGTTTCTAGCTTGTTACCATTTAAAAAGTAAAAAGTACTCTGTTCTATCCTTTTTAGGTCCAAAGTGGATGACCTCGCACTTGCCTACATTGAAATCTATTTGCCACAGTTTTGTTAATTCACTTAATCTATTAATATCTCTTTGTAATGTTATGCTTCCATCTACACTGCTTACAACGCCATCTATCTTTGTGTCACCGATACTGGTTAAAGAAAGAACTTGCATTTATTTAGTGCCTTTCACAACCTCAGGATGTCCCAAACCACCTTTGAACTGTAGTCACTGTTGTAATGTAGGGAAACGCAGCAGCTAATTTACGCACAGCAAGCTCCCGCAAACAGCAATGAGATAATGACCAGATAATCTGGTTTTTTTAAGTGATGTTAGTTGAGGGATAAGCATTGTGCAGAACACTGGGGAAAGCTCCCCTGAACCTCTTTGAATAGGGCTATGGGATCTTTTACGTCCAACTGAGAGGGCAGACGGGCCCTTGGTTTAACGTCTCAATTAGTCGCCATTAGGAAATTAAGTAAGCAAAGAACACCAACCTAATTATCATTAGAGGCCTGCACTGCGTGCCACATACTAGAAACATTCAAAATTCACTTGAATGGCCTTGGAACAGAGTGTGGCGCTGTAGGTGTAGTTTTACTCCTTATCTTTCACCCTCGATAACGACCCTTAAAGCTCATTCATTACAGTTTCAAGCATGGCACTGCAGTTCTAATGTTATATAATACAACAGCACGCTCCGATAAATGCTTCATTCAGACTGAAATCGACTACTGCCCTACGGCAAAAATAAAACTTTGAGGTTAAAAAACCTCATCAAAAGGCAAGCAATTTAGTTAATAAATGTGAACAGATTGGATTACAGTTAACAGCTCATGCCATTATCATTCATCTGAAGTCCATGCATAACTTTATTTTTGATGGGGAAATGAACAGAGATAGCAAGGGCTAATGTACAATTCATTTAGCTATCTCATCCATTATCAGTTAGCGGGCCATCTGAGTGATCGGTCCCAGGATCCATTGGCTGCTGGAGTGAGTGCAAGGAACAGCAACCGTGAACCTTCACTGATGGAGTTCCACCACGTGGTTTATGTTTTAGGGATGTCCGTTCCTGTTTGCATCCTCCAGGTGATCAATGTAAGTTAATGGTTGAACCTCAGCTGTGTTCATGGGGTCCTTGGGCACGGGTCTACGTAGGCGTCTCTTCACTGGCCCAAGTGGCTCGGGGCCCCATTCAAATTGCACGGCTCTGACACTATACCCCGGCTTTATCCACCAAACCAAATCATTTCCCAGATTCCCCCCTTCTCACAGCCTTGAACTCGTGTCTTTCTCCCATATCTCTCCTCATGACTTCTAAGCTCATCGCGTCCATGAGACTTACCTCCTGCAACCTTCCCATTAAACTGGTGACAAACCGAACTTCTCCTCCTGGTCCCCATGCTCTCTGACATTGTAAAAGGTTCCCACTCATCGGGTACTGTCCCCCTCCCTTTCAAAACTGCCATGATATCCCCGCTCCTCAAAAAACCTACCCTCAACCCCTTTGATCTTGCAAACGACCACCAAATTTGCAAACAGCCTTTCATCTCCAAGTCCTGACATATGTTGTCGCCGAACAAATCCCTGCCACAACTCCATGTTCGAATCTTTACAATCAGGTTTCTGTACCTGCCAAGCACTAAAGCAACTCTGATTAAAATCATGAATGACATTCTCTGTGATGGTGTCCGTGGTACAATATCCATCTTTAACTTCTGCAGCCTTTGACACTGTCAACACCATCATCCTCCAACAGCTCTCTGTTATCCAACTTAGTAGAACTGTCCACTCTTAGCTATCAGCGTGTAGCTAGAGCATCTCCAACAATTGCTTCTCTTCTCGCTCCTTTTCCGTTACCACTTGAGTCTCGCCAGAATCTATTCTTGGCCCCTTCCTATTCCACATGCTGCCCCTTGGTGCTATTATTCACAAACATGGGTTCAGCTCCAGATATACATTGACGACGCCCAGCTCCACCACTTCTCTCGACAACCCCTATCTCGCCCCAATTACTGATGAAACCCTCAGCTATGCCTTTATCACCTTCATATTGAAATTTTTTCAATGCTTTCCTGGCCGGTCTCTCATCTTCCACCCTACGTAAACTTCTGCTCACCCAAGACTCTGCTGCCCGTACCCTACCACGCACCAAGTCCTACTCGTCCATCAACCCGTTCTCTCTGATTTACATTGGCTCCTGATTTGCCCACGCCTCCAGTTTAAAATTCTCATGTTTAAATCCCTCAATGACCTCACACCTCCCTACCTCCGTAACTGCCTCCAACCATACAACCACCCAGCTCCTCATTCTCTGGCCTATCGTGCATCCTCCCCTCCCTTCAACCCACAATTGGTGGCTGTGCCTTCCTTCAGCGGTCTCTGCCCCAACACTTGGGAAATGCCTCTCTGAACCCCTCCACCAATCTTCCTCCCTCTCCTCCTTGAAGACCTTACTGAGCTTATGGTCATCCCTCCTAATCTCTCCTTCTTTAACTTGGCAACCATTTATGTCTAAGTTTTACCTCTGTGAAGCTTCCTGATGTTTTTCAATGCTTACGCCACTATATAAATGCCAGGTGTGCTCGTTTTGGTTGACCTGCTGAGGGGCTTGTTTTCTGTTTTTGTTTTTAACTGCATTAGTTTTCTTTCAAACATGATCTGTTGTAGTTTTTCTTCACCAACAATTTGATTTGTGTAAGTAATCAGTAGCAGCAATGATCGAGTTCTCTTGCTACTGCAAGAGGACATAAAGTTAAATCCAGTAAAGACAAAAAGCTTATACTCGCTGGACCAGTAAAATACCAAAAGATATTCAACGCATGGCTTGAACTCATAACCCATAACTGCTCAAGTTACTTGTGAAGGTCTCGAGGTCACGAGTAAAATATATTCTGCATTCAACAAGGGCACTGCAGAGTACCATGGGGGGTAAGTCAAGGGTGAGGTGTGAAATGTTTCTGTTCTTCGCAGTCTCTGGTGTTGGGCATGACCGTTGTACAGATTGCACTGTGCTGCACCATCGAGCCTCCTGCTGAGTCTGTTGAGAAATTCTAGTACCTGAGATTGCATTCGAGAGGTGGAAGACTCTGAATTACTGAATCTCTTCATGTACAACCTGCTGAGCCATTCTGGGGCAGGAATAGATCGCTAACTTTACAGTAAGTTTGTCTGCACAAGTTTACAAGAAAAAAATCTTCTTTATCACTTCAGGATGCATATACATTGGCCCAGAAATTCCGTTCCCTACGGGTGTGTACACACTGTGTACTCACCCGTAGGGCCAAAGGAAGTGCCGGTTTTAGGCATGCACTGGAAACCGGAACTTCCGTTCTCTGCAGAAAGGGATTGACTGGTCAAACGCCTGCACCGGACAGGCAGCGCGTACGGCAGAAACTTCCGTTTTTTTCACAGTTGCTTCAGTCCAGGTAAGTCTTTAACAGCGGCGCCTAGAAAAGCAGGCGCAATGCCTGCTTTTACCAGGCTAATAGTTGAAGAAAGTAAAAAAAAAAAATTTTCCACTGATTTATCATTTTAAAATACTTTAAAGAAAGGTAAGTTTATTTTTAGCCCCGTTAAAAACATTAATTATTTTTTTCAAAAATTTAAATTTGAGCTGCGGATGGACTCACTTTGGAGCATCCACGATTCTGAGAGGGTTGTGGATAGCACATTTAGTGAGTTGGTCACACCGCAGGTAAAGGCCAGCGTAGATAGTACATGGGTGACCAAAAGGCAGAGCAAGGGCAGGAAGGTAGTGCAGAAATCCCCTGGGGTTGTCTCCCTTAGCAACAGGTTCACCGCCTTAGGTGCTGTTGTCGGGGGGGATGACTCATCGGGGGAAGGCACCAGCAGCCAGGCTCATGGCACCATGACTGGCTCTGTTGCAAAGAAGGGAGGGAAAAAGAGTGGCAGGGCTATAGTAATAGGGGATTCGATTGTAAGGGGAATAGATAGGGGTTTCTGTGGTCGCGACCGAGACTCCAGGATGGTATGTTGCCTCCCTGGTGCAAGGGTCAAGGATGTCTCGGCGCGGGTGCAGAACATTCTGGAAGGGGAGGGGGAACAGCCAGTTGTCGTGATACATGTTGGTACCAACGACGTAGCTAAAAAAAGGGAAGAGGTCCTACAAGTAGAATTTAGGGAGTTAGGAGCCAAGCTAAAAAGTAGGACCTCGAAGGTAGTAATCTCTGGATTACTACCAGTGCCACGTGCTAGTAAGAGTACAGAGAACAGGATAGTTAGGCTAAATACGTGGCTTGAGCAGTGGTGTAAGAGGGAGGGTTTTAAATTTTTGAGGCATTGGAACCAGTTTTGTGGTAGGTGTGACCTATACAAAAGGGACGGTCTACACCTGTGCAAAGATGGAACTGATGTTCTCGGGGTAATTTTTGATAAAGCAGTTCGGGAGCATTTAAACTAGTATGGCAGGGGGCTAGAAACCTATGTAGTGAAATAGAGGAAAGTGAAAGGCAGACATAAATAAATGGTAAAAGGGTGAGGAACAAAAAACAAAGGGCCAAACTATTTCATAAAAAATGTGAGCATAAAAAAAGCCTGAGGGTTTTATACCTTAATGCGAGAAGCATCAGGAACAAGGTAGATGAATTAGCTGTGGAAATAGAGGTTAATAATTATGATCTAATTGGGATTATGGAAACATGGTTGCAGGGTGAGCAGGGCTGGGAGCTTAACATACAGGGGTATTCAGTATTTAGGAAGGATCGACAAAAAAGAAAGGGAGGAGGGGTAGCATTGCTGGTAAAAGAGGGGATAAATGCAATTGAAAGGAAGGATATTAACTCAGTTAATACAGAATCTATATGGGTGGAGCTAAGAAATAGCGAGGGGCGAAAAACATTAATAGGAGTGGTATATAGGCCTCCAAATAGTAAAATAGAGGTTGGGGAGGGCATCACGAGGGAAATTAGAGAAGCGTGCAATAAGAGCACAGCTGTCATCATAGGTGACTTTAACTTACATATAGATTGGACTAGCCTAATCAGTAAAAATAATGAGGAGGAGGAATTCCTTGAGTGTTTAAGGGATGGTTATCTGGATCAATATGTCGAGGAACCAACTCGGGAACAGGCTATATTGGACTGGGTACTGTGCAATGAGAAGGGACTAATTAGTAATCTTGTTGTACGGGGACCCTTGGGTCAGAGCGATCATAACATGATCGATTTCTCACTCGAAATGGAGAGCGAAGAAATTGACTCAGAGACTAAGGTCCTGAATTTAAACAAGGGGAATTATGATGCCATTAGACGGGAACTGAGTAGGTCTGATTGGACAACGTTCCTGGGAGGACTGGAGGTAGATAAACAATGGCAAGCATTTAAAGATAGAATGACAAAATTGCAAAAATTGTTTATACCAATCTGGCATAAAAGGAAATCTAAAAAGGTGACTCAACCGTGGATAACAGGGGAAATTAGAGACAGCATAAAATCCAAAGATAGGGCGTATAAAATAGCCAAAAAAAGCGCCAGAGCGGAAGATTGGGAACAGTTTAAGATAGAGCAAAGGAGGACAAAGGGCTTAATCAAGAGGGGCAAAATAGCTTACGAAAGCAAGCTGGCGGAAAATATAAAAACTAACTCCAAAAGCTTTTATAAGTATATCAAGAGGAAAAGACTGGTGAAAACCAAAGTTGGTCCATTGCAGTCAGATACGGGGGAATATATAACGGGAAATAAGGAAATGGCAGACCAACTAAATGCATACTTTACGAAGGAAGACACAAAAAACCTCCCTGGGATATCGGAAAAATAGGGACATTGGCAAAGGAGGAACTGACGCAAATCAATATCTCTAAGGATATGGTGTTAAGGAAGCTAAAGGGATTGAAGGCGGACAAATCCCCAGGGCCTGATAACATGCATCCTAGGGTACTGAAGGAGGTGGCCCTAGAGATAGCGGATGCACTAAGTATGATTTTTCAGAATTCATTAGACTCGGGAACAGTGCCCATGGATTGGAGGGTAGCTAACGTTACCCCACTATTCAAAAAGGGGGGTAGGGAAAAAGCAGGTAATTACAGACCTGTAAGCCTTACATCAGTTGTGGGCAAAATGCTGGAGTCCATCATTAAGGATGAAATAGCGGAGCACTTAGCAAATGGGGACAGGATAGGACAGAGTCAACATGGATTTACAAAGGGTAAATCGTGCTTGACTAATCTATTGGAATTTTTTGAGGGAGTAACTGGTAAAATAGATGGGGGAGAGCCAGTAGATGTGGTGTACCTGGACTTCCAAAAGGCCTTCGACAAGGTCCCACATAAAAGATTAGCATGGAAAATTGAAGCTCATGGGATAAAGGGGAAAGTATTGACGTGGATAGAGAACTGGCTGTCAGATAGAAAACAGAGAGTTGGAATAAACGGCTCATTTTCTGAATGGCAGGCAGTAACAAGTGGGGTACCACAGGGATCTGTCCTGGGTCCCCAGCTGTTCACAATTTACATTAATGACCTGGATCAGGGAGTCGGATGCAGCATTTCCAAATTTGCAGACGACACTAAACTAGGAGGGGGGGTGGGCTCAGAGGAGGAGACCAGGAAGCTCCAGAGCGATTTGGACAGACTGGGTGATTGGGCGGATAAATGGCAGATGCACTATAATGTGGACAAGTGCGAAGTTATCCACCTTGGGTGCAGGAACGGGAGGGCAAATTATTATTTAAATGGCAATAAATTGGGAGAGGGGGAAGTACAGAGAGACCTGGGTGTTCTTGTACACCAGTCACTGAAGGCGAGCATGCAGGTGCAACAGGCGGTCAAGAAGGCAAACGGTATGCTGGCCTTCATAGCAAAAGGGTTGGAATACAGGAACAGGGATACCTTGCTGCAGCTGTACAGGGCACTGGTGAGACCACACCTCGAGTACTGTGTACAGTTTTGGTCGCCTCATCTGAGGAAAGATGTTCTTGCCATGGAGGGGGTGCAACGGCGATTCACCAGGCTGATACCAGGAATAGCGGGATTGATCTATGAGGAGAGACTATGTAGTTTAGGGATGTACACACTGGAGTTTAGAAGATTGAGAGGGGACCTCATAGAAGTGTATAAAATTCTGACAGGTCTAGACAGACTAGATGCAGAAGGAATGTTTCCCTTGGCGGGTGAGAACAGAACTAGAGGACATAATTTAAGGATAAGGGCTAAACCATTTAGGACAGAAATGAGGGGGAATTTCTTCACTCAGAGGGTGGTGAACCTGTGGAACTCATTGCCACAGAGGGCAGTGTACGCCAGCTCATTAAATATATTTAAGAGGGAATTAGATATATTTCTACAGGCAAAAGGGGTTAAGGGTTACGGAGAGAAGGCGGGGACGGGATACTGAATTGGAGGATCAGCCATGATCTCATTAAATGGCGGAGCAGGCTCGAAGGGCCGGATGGCCTACTCCTGCTCCTATCTTCTATGTATCTATGTATCTATGTAATTTATGTAATTTATAGTCATTTTAAAAATGTGATTTAAAAAAAAAAAATGTATTTGGAGTTTTACTTATGTGTTGGGGCTGATCTCTAATGGAGATTCCCTGCTCTGATTGGCTCCCCATGGCCCACGTGATCCCAGGGACGCTGCGAACTACCTGCACCCCTGGGATACGCGGGCCCTGCACACCGGCAGTTTGAAGAGGCACAGCAACGGAATTCTGCGCCTCCCGGGAGCCCTCCGGTCCAGGCGGAGATTTTTCCAAATCGCAGCCCTCCGCCCGCAGGAGGGCTGCGAACAGAATTTCTGGGCCAATATCAATTCCTGTTTTGCACTGCCACTAAACTTGTTTAGTATAAATTCAAAGCTAAAGCCTGAAAGTTAAATTCTGTATTTAGGCTGCAATAACTGTAGGATTGGTGCAAAACCACTTTGCACTGACACCAATAAATCTGGAATAAAAAGCTAGTATCAGTAATGGTAACCATGAAACTATCGGATTGTCGTAAAAACCCATCTGGTTCACTAATGTCCTTTAGGGAAGGAAATCTGCCGTCCTTACCTGGTCTGGTCTATATGTGACTCCAGACCCACAGCAATGTGGTTGACTCTTAACTGCCATCTGAAATGGCCTAGCAAGTCACTCAGTTGTACAAAACCGCTACGAAACAAAATAATAAGAATGAAACCGGACGGACCACCCGGCATCGACCTCGGCACCGGCTACGGAAACGGCACACCCAGCCCAGTCAACCCTGCAAAGTCCTCCTCACCAACATCTGGGGACTTGTGCCAAAATTGGGAGAGCTGTCCCAAAGACTAGTCAAGCAACAGCCTGAGATAGTCATACTCACAGAATCATACTTTCAGCCAATGTCCCGAACTCCTCCATCACCATCCCTGGGTATGTCCTGTCCCAACGGCAGGGCAGACCCACCAGGGGTAGTGGCACAGTGGTATACAGTCGGGAAGGAGTAGCCCTGGGAGTCCTCAACATTGACTCCAGGCCCCATGAAGTCTCATGGCTTCAGGTCAAGCATGGGCAAGGAAACCTCCTGCTGATTACCACCTACCGCCCTCCCTCAGCTGATGAATCAGTACTCCTCCATGTTGAACACCACTTGGAAGAAGCACTGAGAGTAGCAAGGGCACAGAATGTACTCTGGGTGGTGGACTTCAATGTCCATCACCAAGAATAGCTCAGTAGCACCACTACTGACCGAGCTGGCCGAGTCCTGAAGGATATAACTGCCAGTCTGGGCCTGCGACAGGTGGTGAGAGAACCAACACGAGGGAAAAACCTACTTGACCTCGTCCTCACCAATCTGCCTGTCGCAGATGCATCTGTCCATGACAGCATTGGCAGCAGTGACCACCGCACAGTCATTGTGGAGATGAAGTCCCGTCTTCACACTGAGGACACCCTCCATCACGTTGTGTGGCACTACCACCGTGCTAAAAGGGATAGATTCAGAACAGATCCAGCAGCTCAAAACTGGGCATCCATGAGGTGCTGTGGGCCATCAGCAGCAGCAGAATTATATTCCACCACAATCTGTAACCGCATGGCCCGGCAAATCCCTCATTCTACCATTACCATCAAGCCAGGGGACCAACCCTGGTTCAATAAGGAGTGTAGAAGAGCATGCCAAGAGCAGCACCAGGCGTACCTAAAAATGAGGTGCCAACCAGGGGAAGCTGCAACACAGGACTACATGCATGCTAAAAAGCAGAAGCAGCATGCTATAGACAGGGCTAACCGATCCCACATTCAATGGAACGGATCAGATCAAAGCTCTGCAGTCCTGCCACATCCAGTCGGGAATGGTGATAGATCATTCAACAACTAACAGGAGGAGGGGGCTCCAAGAATATCCCCATCCTCAATGATGGTGGAGCCCAGCACGTGAGTGCAAAAGACAAGGCTGAAGCGTTTGCAACCAACTTCAGCCAGAAGTGCCGAGTGGATGATCCATATCGGCCTCCTCCCGAAGTCTCCACCATCACAGAAGCCAGTCTTCAGCCAATTCGATTCACTCCACGTAATATCAAAAAACGGCTGAGCGCACTGGATACAGCAAAGGCTATGGGTCCCGACAACATCCCGGCTGTCGGGCTGAAGACTTGTGCTACAGAACTAGCCGTGCCTCTAGCCAAGCTGTTCCAGTACAGCTACAACACTGGGATCTATCCGACAATGTGGAAAACTGCCCAGGTATGTCCTGTCCACAAAAAGCAGGACAAATCCAAACCGACCAATTACCGCCCCATCAGTCTACACTCAATCATCAGCAAAGTGATGGAAGGTGTCATCGACAGTGCTATCAAGTGGCACTTACTCACCAATAACCTGCTCACTGATGCCCAGTTTGGGTTCCGCCAAGACCACTCGGCTCCCGACCTCATTACAGCCTTGGTCCAAACATGGAAAAAGGAGCTGAATTCCAGAGGTGAGGTGAGAGTGACTGCCCTTGACATCAAGGCAGCATTTGACCGAGTCTGGCATCAAGGAGCCCTAGTAAAACTGAAGTCAATGCGAATCAGGTAGAAAACACTCCACTGGCTGGAGTCATACCTAGCACAAAGGAAGATGGTTGTGGTGATTGAAGGTCAATCATCACAGCCCCAGGACATTGCTGCAGGAGTTCCTCAGGGCAGTGTCCTAGGCCCAACCATCTTCAGCTGCTTCATCAATGACCTTCCCTCCAACATAAGGTCAGAAATGGGGATGTTCGCTGATGACTGCACAGTGTTCAGCGCCATTCACAACTCCTCAGATAATGAAGCAGTCCATGCCCGCATGCAACAAGACCTGGACGACGCTCAGGCTTGGGCTGATAAGTGGCAGGTAACATTCGCGCCACAGAAGTTCCAGACAATGACTATCTCCAACAAACGAGCGTCTAACCACCGCCCCTTGACATTCAATGGCATTACCGTTGCCGAATACCCCACTATCAACATCCTGGGTGTCACATTAACCAGAAACTTAACTGGACCAGCCACATAAATACTGTGGCAACAAGAGCAGGTCAGAGGCTAGGTATTCTGCGGTGAGTGTCTCACCTCCTGACTCCCCAAAGTCTTTCCACCATCTACAAGGCACAAGTAAGGAGTGTGATGGAATACTCTCCACTTGCCTGGATGAGTGCAGCTCCAACAACACTCAAGAAGCTCGACACCATCCAGGACAAAGCAGCCTGCTTGATTGGCACCCCTCCACCACCTTCAACATTCACTCTCTCCACCACCGGCGTACCGTGGCTGCAGTGTGTACCATCTACAAGATGCACTGCAGCAACTCGCCAAGGCTTCTTCGGCAGCACCTCCAAAACCCGCGACCTCTTCCACCTAGAAGGACAAGGGCAGCAGGCGCATGGGAATACCACCACCTCCAAGTTCCCCTCCAAGTCACACACCATCCTGACTTGGAAGTATATCGCCGATCCTTCATCATCGCTGGGTCAAAATCCTGGAACTCCCTCCCTAACAGCACTGTGGGAGTACCTTCACCACACGGACTGCAGTGGTTCAAGAAAGCGGCTCACCACCACCTTCTCAAGGGCAACTAGGGATGGGCAATAAATGCTGGCCTTGCCAGCGGCGCCCACATCCCATAAAATGAATAAAAAAATTAATTAATTAAAAATCTGTAAATGCACCCGAAAACTCCCTGCCTATTTTTTGTACCAAGATTGAGGAAGAGAAAATACCAATAAGATATCACAATTGGTGAGAGGCAACAATACATGCAGATCGAGGAAGGAATAACAGATATGTTGGGCCAAAAATAGCAGTTGAAGGCATATCTCCGGAGTACGCCTCCCACTTGTGAACAGACTACGCACCTACCTTATGGCGGCCCTCCTGCGAATACTTGTGCTCTGACACTGCGAGGAGGAGGAGGGCAGCGTAATGGCCCACGGATCCCAGGAATGCAGCCTGTGCGGAAGCGTACCTGGGATTATGTGGGCCTGCTCCTCCAATCACAAAACAGAACTGGATTTTAATCATTTCTGAAGGGAGTCCCGTAATCAGATTTAATAGAATCCCAAAATCAGATTTAATTCCAAATTAGCTTCATTCCACCAGTTTCACCAAAAATTAAATTTTTTGATAATTTTCGACATCATTAAAACACTTGGGGGTGAAATTGGGTGCCTTTGCGCCTCCTGTTAGCGCCCCCGGGGGGCGCAAATGGCTTTGTGTCCGGGCGCGGCGCTGACATCGACTCCCGCCATATTCGGCGGGAGTTTTGAGGCAGCACTACGGCGTTGCGCCTCGATCTCTTTTGCCCGGAGATCGTGACATCATTGCTGTGCTCATCGCCGCGGAGCCAAAATTGACTTCCGCCCCCTGCGGTAGCGCCGGTCGAAAACACTGACAGCTGCAGGAGGCGCGCATCGGGCAGCCGGCCGCTTCAGGGGTGATGATTAAAGGCGAGGTGTCCGAGGTAAGTATAAAAAAAAAACGTACCTTTCCTGTTCTAGTTTTTTCGCGGGTTCCTGCCCGTGATTGATCAGCCCACCACTCTGCTTGAGTGCCGGGCTGATCGCGCGGGATCGCGGCTGCCTTGGTGGTCCAGTTAGGTACTTTTTCTATTGCAGAACCTGCAGCGATGGCCCTTCCCTTTAAGGGAAGGAAGGAGCCTTTGAATGCGGCAGCGCTGCACGGCCCAGTGTGCTGTGCTGCTGAAGTCTCCGCCCCGCTCTTTGACGTTAGCGCTCTAAGAATCCCTCTTGGGGCGCTAAAACTCAATTTTGCAGTTGCCGGCACTAATTCGCACCGGGCGCTAAAGTTAGTGCCCAGGCGATGTTAGCGCCCCAAAATGGTCGACACCGAATTTTCCCCCCCTTATATTTGCAGAAACATTGAAAAACTCATTTGATACAACGTATGTGTATGATTTCCGAGATGGGCCTGTTTGCATCAACCGGAACATTTCCGTACGCGATTGCTGGCCAGCTGGTGGACGAATAGCCCAACTCTGTGCCAGAAATTGCTTCCTGTGGGCTGTGCGGATGGCCTGTCATCGCGCACGTGGACAGACCGCAAGTTCCGGATTTCGCGCATGAGCAAGCGCGTGAGGAAATCCCGGACTTGCGGTGGATTTCAAAGGAGGTGCGTACGGTGGCGTACTGAGAGTACTCCGTGAATCCCACCGCAAAATCCAGGCCACTACATCTCACCAACGTGGCCGCACAGCTCGAGAGGGAACGTTGCATCTCATCCCCCCTCTTCCCATTTCCACGTTTTTCATAATCCCAGAATACTACTGCTGCATACAATCCTCCTAAGCAGTCTATGGTAAACTTATGGTTATGGTACTAGACTACCAACCCAGAAATTCAGAGTTCCAATTCTACCATGGCAAATTACAAAATACAATTCAAAATGACCATGAAAGCTGCTGGATTGTTGCAAAAACCCAACTGATTCATCAATGTCCTTCAGGAAACGGAGGCTGCTACCCCTACCCATTCTGGCCTACAAGTCACTCCAGTCATCATAATGTAGTTGATGCTTAATGTCCTCAGGGCACCTAGGATTGGGTAATAAACAGTGCCTTGCCAGCATTGTCCACATTCCAAGGGCAAATAATAAAAACAAATCTTTCCCCCTCCCAAAGTGGAAGCACTCAACTGTAGCTCCAGAAGTTTCACTTTCTTCACGAAGGATAGAAGTGTCTATTATTCTGAGACAGAATGCATTCACATGCAGCAATATCAGCCGCA
This sequence comes from Squalus acanthias, assembly GCA_030390025.1. NCBI lineage: Eukaryota > Metazoa > Chordata > Chondrichthyes > Squaliformes > Squalidae > Squalus > Squalus acanthias. The sequence goes on along the minus strand of CM059425.1, from coordinate 109,796,540 downwards.
AGAGCGATCTGTACACCCACTACCAGGGTAACTCTCTCTATCCAATATCTTCACACCACTCTTTCGACTATCATAGACACAGAAAATATTAATTGCATAATTACATAGGTTACGGCACAGAAACAGGCCATTCAGCCCAACAGGTCCATGCCGGTGTTTATGCTCCACACGCGCCTCCTCCCACCCCTCTTCAACTTAACCCATGGTTGGGCCAGGATATAAATGTCATTTCCTCCAACATTATAGGGCGTGATTTGTTTGGCCCTCAAATCTCCCTACCCTAGAGATCTACTCTGCTTTAATTTGCTCAAGTGCTGGTATGATGTGCATGCAAGAGTTTGCCCATATCCAGTTCACTTGGTAAACACTGTTCGCTTGCTCAACTATTTTGAGATGAATCGACATACGGACATATGACAATGACAAAGAGGATCAGACCCACTGGTTTATCCAGCCTATACCTCACAACTGCAATGGCTTGTGCATCACAATATATACACACACCCCCGCCCCCCCACACCACCCCAAAAGCCATATAGCCTCCTGGGAGAGGAGAAAAAACAAAAAAATCCCAGGCAAATTAGGGGGAAAAAAAATCCCTTTAGGCGATCAATAGTCCAGGAGACCCCTCTAGCCCTGATTAATGTTATACAGTACCTAACTTTTATACGAGGTGATCTCCACCCCAGCCAGAAACAGGTCCATTTCTTGCTTTAAGGAAGGACATCCATTACATTGCTCTTCCTTCTGTTGAATATTCCTATAACACTTGGTATTGCGAGAAGATGCTGCCTTGATCAACAAGTGCAAATTCAGTCCTTTTGTCCAGAATTCCCTGCACTTGTAGTAGCCCTGTGTTCTCAATAAAACATTATATAAAACTCACTGGCTTTCAATTCTCTTCTAGATTTACATAGGGAAACATTAAACAATGAAGCATACAGCAATATTGTACCAGATGGCCAACCATGATGGACGTGATTCATTGGTGACACAAATCTTTTCAAACAGGATCCATGGAGAGTAGAAACAATAAATGAGAGAGAGGGAACCTCTGAGTGACAGTCCAAACAAAATTAAGCTGATGAATGCCAATTTGTAGAAACCACTAATATAAAATAACAACAGGAAACGCTGGAAAGACTCAGCAGGCCAGGCAGCATCCGTGGAGCGAGAAACAGAGTTAACGTTTCAGGTCTGGGACCCTTCATCAGAACTGGAAAAAGCTGGAGATGTTATAGATATTAAGTAGGTGCAGAGACAGGGTGTGTGTGTGGGGGGAGGGGGGGGGCAGGGTAGGAAGGAATTGAAGGAACATACTGTGCTTATGTAAGAGGCAGGAAAGATAAAATGTTGCAAATGGGAATGGCAAAATCATACAGCATGAAAAATGGGGGCAGGGGTTATAGTTTGAAATTGTTGAACTCAATGTTGAGTCCAGAAGACTGTAAAGTGCCTAATCGAAAGAGGAGGTGCTATTCCTCAAGCTTACGTTGAGCTTCATTGGAACAGTGTAATAGGCTGAGGACAGAGAGATCAGAGTGGGAGTGAAGCGGTGAATTAAAGTGACAGGCGACCGGAAGCTCGGGGTCACCCTTACGGACTGAACGGAGGTGTTCCGCAAAGCGGTCACCCAATCTGCGTTTGGTCTCCCCAATGTAGAGGAGACCGCATTGTGAGCAGCGAATACAATATACTAAATTGAAAGTACAACAAGTAAATCACTGTTTCACCTGGAAGGGGTGTTTGGGGCCCTGGACAGTGGGAAGGGAGGAGGTAAAAAGGCATGTGTTGCATCTCCTGTACTTGCACGGGAAGGTGAGTGTTTCCAGCGTTTTCTGTTGTTATTTCAGATTTCCAGCATCCGCAGTATTTTGCTATTATAGAAACCACTGTTAGATTCTCACTATAAACACAAGTTAGATACTGGTGAGGATGCGCACTTGGCCCATCCATTCAGAATGATCGTACGGTTCCCCACTGACCCCACCTCCCCTCAATCACAGCATCAATTGTTCCTTAATTAAACCAGGACTTCGTTTCCACTATCCCACATGTTGATCACTCTTTGTGAAAAATGCTGTCCGATATCAGTCTTACTTTCCCTTTTACCAGTTTAGAATTGTACCCCCTGCTGTCAAAGTCTAACATAGTGTTCTGGGGATTTATTTTTTTCTCCAACTTGTACTAGATTTTATACCTCTATAAGATGCCCTCTTAACTGTTTCTTTTTAAGCCTTAAATACACAAGTTTCCCCAACCTTTCCTCATAAGTCAGATATTTGATGCTACGGCAAACCTCATGGCTCTTTTGTGTTGCAGCTCTGGGGCTGGCATGTCTCTCTCGTATCTCAGTGGCCAAAACTCGACCAAGTGCTCCAGCGTTGTACTGAACAGAGTACTGTACAGTAGTAGCATGATGTGACAACTTGTACTCAACGGATCTGGCCAAATACGTCAGCATTCTGTTTGCTTTGTTGATTGCTGCCCTGCAAATTTTTTAAGCTTTGAGTATACCAATCCCTAGATGTCTTTCAACTTTACAATAAAGTTATTTTGACATCATGCATAGAGTTCTAAGGTTGCCTTTTTTTTCTTTCACTCCATCAAAGGCATCTTCAACATCAGCTACTTCTCGGCAACCAACATTTTGTGTCAAATGTGGCAAGAATCAGGAATCTACATGGCTCATTTGAGAATAACACGGCCAAAACAAATGCACTTGGTCAGGCTGCACCAAATTTTGAGACAATCTTCCCATTTTTTTCCCCACAATGCTTTTAACTCGGCACCTTTTAGGCAACATTAAGAGGAAAGATAAGCCTATAAGTTGTTAACTGCAGCAGATCCTAATCCTCCTCATGTTTGTCGGTAATGAAGGCAAAGGTCACCCACATCTGTCATCTGGTCCCCTTTAAGTGCCTCTGAATATGCCTCGAGGAAAATGGCATACTTTTTACAAAAGTGCACTTTGCAGCACTCTAATATGAAGGTGGTCTCCCAATCGGGGCTTGTAAAATGGCTTGCAGATTATCCTTCAGGTCAATAAGATCAGTTAAATCCCAGCTGAGATGTTATAATTGCTTTCTGAGCTGCAAAGCCTTTGGTATGAAGCATGACAATTGTACTAATTGGCTCATACTGTACTTTTGAGCCGCATCCTGGCAGCATTTGGAAATAGCAGCAGTTGAAGTGGTATTTAAGGGGTCTCTGGATCATACTTTAAAGCATGCACAACCGCACTGCAATTCAGAACCACAATTCAGAAGTTATTAATCTCTGGTCTTAAGTGTAATGTGTAATCTAAAGTATTCAGCTGCTATCCTTTTCTTACTCAAGTCCCCAGGAAAAAAAGAGGAAAAGGCAGCTTAAGAATTCTTTTACTGGATCCTTTCCATGGAGGAATGGTCAAAAAGTCTAGAAACATTTCACAGGGTTTTTGGCATTGTTTCAAGATTCTGAAGAATTCTGGACGGTTAAGTGCAGCAGACACCCAAAGGTTTGGGCATTGCAATAAAATAAGTTAGGTATGTGCAGACAAATAATGTTTCTGTGTCTTTGAAGAAACAATTCTAAGTTTTGAACATTTAAGTTTTACTCTCAAGTTCATAAGCTGTACATTCATTGGGCTGATAGCCTTGTGTGCTAACAGGCTCTTTACATTCAAGGGCCAACATTCTAGTTTATAACTGTTCCTGGTATGGGAGAAACTGGAGAATAGCAATAGGAAAGACCTCAACTATCAAGAGGAAAAAGACTAATGTTTCAGACAGGGCAGATAACTTTGTACAATACAGGACGGGTGCCATTAACAGAAAATATCATTCTCGAGAGACTGCCCTGTACGTTTCTCTTCACTTCCATAAACAACATTATGGATTACCCATTGAAGAATTTTAAAAATTAGTGACCCTGATAGAAACAAAAGTCATTTTTGCATTGGCAACATTAAGAAGTCTATAACTAAAGTTCTGTATTTAACAAAAAAGTTTTGTTCAGTGAAATAAGAGTATAAGCACACAATGCAGAGCATAGATAAAGATAACAGAAAGATGGACCAGTATTGCATAACTGAACAGCACAGAAGACTGAACAGCAAAGTTCGACAATTCACAAGATGCAACAATATATTTAAACACAAGAGAGAACACATAATAGAATACAAAAGATCAAAATAGTACTGTAGTCAAAGGGGGCGAAATTCGGTTACGCCCCTTTTGGGGGCAGTAACTGAATTATCGCTGGAGATTTAGCGCCTGGCGCGGAAGTACTGCCCCGGCCGCTAAATTCGGCGTAGTGCTGACGTGTTTCAGTGCCCCTCCCCTTCCGTTAAAGGGGAAGGACGTTGTAAGCTCTGCAGGGCCTCCGATGACCCACACTAGCCCACCAGGGCGGCGTGTTGCCGTGGCTGTAGCCCGGCACCGAGATGTGGTGCCGGGCTGCGTGATGGCGGCCACGGACCATGCCAAGGGCCGCCACGGAGGGCCGACCTGGAGGTCGGCCAAAAAAAATGGCAGCGCGGGTCGCGGCCGCACCTCCCTTTAATTAGTGCCCCGCCAGCGGAGGTCGGCTCGGCTCGCGACCTGCGAGGCTGGCGATGATATCGCCCACGGCAGCCTCACGGGGCGCAGCCGAATTTCTACCGCGGTAAGGGGTCGCAGCGGTGCGCTAAGGGGTCGTGGCGCATGGCGATGATGTCATCGCCTGTGGTGCAGCAGCGAGGGGTACAGCACTATTGGCTAGTGCCTCAGTAGCGCCCCGCCGAATTTCTCGGGACGCGTTCGCCCCCGCCCGGGCGATAAGCCCTTTGCGCCCCATTAGTGCCCCCCGGAGGCGCTAACGGCAGGCGCAAAGGAGCCGAATTTTGCGGCCAAAAAATCTATCAACACAAATATTAAGCTGGCAGATTACAAACGATACACATAGGGATAAATTTTCCATTTATTGGCACGTCTCTCTCCACTGCAAATGCAATTCAGTGGCAAAATAAAAACTGTGATTTGTATATTGTTGGCTCGAGCCATTGTTTTTATTTCTTAAAATTACCCTGTTCAGCCATGTTGGGAAATTGCATCATCTGACTCACAGCAAAGGATAAGTAGCCAAATGCCCATAAACGATGATAGATACTTAAAAATTTGAAATGAAATATTTCTATCTGGCACTGTGTCAGACCCAAGAGTCCATTCGTGTTTTAAAATTGTTTGGCTTAATCCTCATCATGGCTGAGACAAGTTAACTCATCTGCGAGTGCTAAACTACTGGGGGCTGCTGAGTAGACTCTGGTCAGCAGCCCCTTCCTGCTTGAACACATAGATGTAACCACTAGGTGGATGAGGAAAACCTATACCTTTCCATAACATTCCTTGGCATGGATTATGTCCCTCCCCCCTCTACTCCAAATACTGATGTATGAAGAGTTGTGGGGACATGATTGAACGACTGCCTGGTCACTTTTATGCTGCAGTCAAGTAAACCTTGATATCTTGCTCCAAAGGCCAGTTTTCAAATAGAATCATAGAAATTTACAGCACAGAAGGAAGCCATTCGGCCCATTGTGTCTGAGCTGGCCGAAAAAGAGCTATCCAGCCTAATCCCACTTTCCAGCTCCCCAGCCTAATCCCACTTTCTAGCTCCCCAGCCTAATCCCACTTTCCAGCTCCCCAGTCTAATCCCACTTTCCAGCTCTTGGTCCGTAGCCTTGTAGGTTCCGGCATTTCAAGTGCATATCCAAGTAATTTTTAAATATGATGAGGGTTTCTGCCTCTGCCACCCTTTCAGGCAGAGAGTTCCAGACTCCCACCACCCTTTGAGTGAAAAAAGTTCTCCTCAACTCCCCTCTAATCCTCCTACCAATTACTTAAAATCTATGCCCCCTGGTTATTGACCTCTCTGCTAAGGGAAATAGGTCCTTCCTATCCACTCTATCTAGGCCCCTCATAATTTTATACACCTTGATCAAGTCTCCCCTCAGCCTCCTCTGTTCCAAAGAAAACAACCCCCAGCCTATCCAATCTTTCCACATAGCTAAAATTCTCCAGTCCTGGCAACATCCTCATAAATCTCCTCTGTACCCTCTCTACTGCAATCACATCTTTCTTGCAATGTGGTGACCAGAACTGCGCGCAGTACTCTAGCTGTGGCCTAACTCGTGTTTTATACAGTTGAAGCATAGCTTTGTCCAGCTAAATGATATATTTTTGCCCTAAAGTTGTTTCCACCTTAAAACCTTAAACTCAGGAAGGTTGGAAGCACAAGGAATTAGATAAACTTCAAAAAGCTCAGCTCAAAAAATGTGGAACACAAGAACATAAGAAATAGGAGCAGGAGTAGGCCAATCGGCCCCTCGAGCCTGCTCCGCCAATCAATAAGATCATGGCTGATCTGATCCTAACCGCCAATCTACTATCTACTATCACAGAACCATCTCCTGCATCTAACAGAATTGCACACACGAAATAGGAGCAGAATCAGGCTACACGGTCCCTGGGCCCGCTCCACTACCCACAGGGCCATGACCGATCCGAACCTAGACTCATGTCCAAACTCCTGCCCGCTCCCCGTAACCCTTAATGCCCTTTACTTCTAGGAAACTGTCTATTTCTGTTTTAAATTTATTTAATGATGTAGCTTCTACAGCTTTTTGTGGCAGCATATTCCATGGACCTACCACCCTCTGAGTGAAGTAGTTCCTCCTCATCTCAGTTTTGAAAGAGCAGCCCCTTATTCTAAGACTATGTCCCCTAGTTCTAGTCTCACTCGTCATCGGGAACATCCTCCCCGCATCCACCCGATCCAACCCCTTCACAATCTTATATGTTTCAATAAGATCGCCTCTCATTCTTATGAACTCCAATGAGTAGAGTCCCAATCTACACAACCTCTCCTCATATGACCACCCCCTCATCCCCGGGATTAACCGAGTGAACCTTTTTTGCACTGCCTCGAGAGCAAGGATGTCTTTCCTTAAGTAAGGACACCAAAACTGTATGCAGTATTCCAGGTGCGGTCTCACCAATACCTTGTACAACTGAAGCAATACCTCCCTATTTTTATATTCTATCCCCCTAGCAATGAAAGCCAACATTCCATTTGCCTTCTTAATCACTTGCTGCACCTGCATACTAACCTTTTGAGTTTCGTGCACCAGGACCCCCAGATCCCTTTGCACTTCAGTACTCTCCAGTTTCTTGCCATTAAGATAATAAATTGCTCTAGGATTTTTCCTGCCAAAGTGCATCACCTCACACTTTCCAGTGTTGTATTCCAGCTGCCAAATCTCTGCCCACTTACTTAGCCTGTCTATGTCCCCTTGCAGGTTTTTTATGTCCTCCTCACTCACTACTTTCCCTCCCATCTTAGTATCATCTGCAAATTTTGATATGTTACACTTGGTCCCTTCCTCCAAATCGTTAATATAGATTGTAAAGAGTTGGGGACCCAGCACTAACCCCTGTGGAACACCACTAGTTACTGATTGCCAGTCTGAGAATGAACCATTTATCCCAACTCTTTGCTTTCTGTTAGATAGCCAATCCTCTATCCATGCCAGAATATTACCCCCAATCCTGTGATTTTTTACCTTAAGCAATAATCTTTTGTGTGGCACCTTGTCAAATGCCTTTTGGAAGTCTAAATACACTACGTCTACTGGTTCCCCTTTATCCACTCTATATGTTACTTCCTCAAAGAACTCCAGCAAATTTGTCAAACATGACTTCCCCTTCGTAAAACCATGCTGACTTTGTCCTATTAAATTATGATAAAAGGTTAAAAAAGATAGAAACAAGTATATTTGATGTAAAAACAAGTAACACTAACGCTGAAATAAAACGGATAAGAATAAGGAAGTGAATTAAAAAGCAAAGGGATGACAGGACATGCAGAATTCAAGTGTTTCATTTTTCCATTTAAAATGGTGCATTAGTTTTTATTTTAGTCAGCTCGGATTATTATAGTAATAAAATTATTCATGATATTTCAGTAGCTTTATTACTGTAATTAGTTTATTTTCAGTATCATAGTGTGTGATCATAAAACTCACAGACATAGTCAGTTCACGGAGTAGTTGGGCCTTTTACCACACGGTGAATCTGTAGTTTTCAAACTAATTTTTTTTTTTTAATTAAAAATATTTTTTATATGATCTAATGCAAATAAAATATTTCCTTTGATTTATTTAGAAAGAAAACTAATTTTATTTGTTAAAAAATGAATGGCAGATATTGGGGGAGGGGAAAAAAAGAAAATCTTGTGAGCTCTAACTCCAAAAGCCATTGACGTGGAGTGTTGTCAGGGTGTTTGACTGTGGGAAGCATGACAATTGAACCAGTTCCTGTCCTCACTAGACAGTGTGCATACTTCCAGGATAATTGATGGAGAGGGAACCATGCTCCATTGTTTCCATCAAAATCTAGGAACACCAACACCAATTGTAGCCAACTTAGAACCACAGGCCTTTAGCATCGGCGGCAGCCAGTTGTTACATTATTAGGGTGTGCTCTTTGCTGCAGCAATCCAAAACTAATCCCACTGCTGTCCTCTCTTTCCATAGCCCAGTATCTTTCTCTGCTACAAACATTTATGCAACTTTCCTTTAAAAGGTAGAATAGTCTTTGCCTCCTTGTGCGAAAGCATTGCATGCTCCGAGATTGCTGCTCTCCTGAAATCTTTCCTCATTCTCTCAGCAACAATTTTAAACTGATGACCCCTCAGCACCGACTCCCCAGAGGAAATACTCTTATGTTTATTCACTCTCTTGAAGGTCTTCATAATTTAAAAACCTATTAAATCTCCTCTAGCCTTCTCTGCTCCAGTGGAAATAGCCCCAGTATATTGCTTCTCCCCCATAGCTACAGTTTCCCAATGCTGGCATTGTTCTGGTGAATCTACGCTCTCTGTGGCTTTAATTTCCTTTCTACCATGGGGCACCTAAACTGCAAACAGTACACTAACCATGGCCTAGCCAACGTTATGCATAAATACCTCATTACTTCCTGTCTCAGATCAGCTAACTCAACACAGACCAAGGATTCAACAAGGTGCCGCCTGGTCTGTACGGCTCAATGACTCACTGGATAAAGTTGCTGAGCTATTGGGGGAGCTAAAACGAGTAATTATGCTTCATAGAAACTATTTGTATTTTATTGCTCATAATTATAAACATTGCCAACATTAAATCTCCAACAAAATTTAATTAAATGCCTTTTATATCATTGGGGAAGTGCTAATCCACTACAATGCCTGCATCCCATGAGTGTACTTTTCCGCTTCAGGTCTTCCCTGTTGTCCTTTGTTGGTTCAACTATCTGTCTGTCCACCATACCCAGTGTCAGCAAGTGTACGCTGCTGACCAACTAGAAAGAGAATCGGGCAAGAATGTTTAGTCTGGGGGGGCGGGGTGAGAGAGGGAGGGAGGGACGAAAGGAAGGAAGAAAGGAGAACTCCTATATTGTGGGCAATGCAGCCATTTAGCATAATGCTCTAGACAAAGTGAAGGTTTTGACAACACTTAAATGGATCAATATGTAAAGTATGCATCAGACAGAGTGCCTATAGTGTATGTATCTGAGATATGCACTAATCTGCCACAGGACATTTACTTGGAGAACAAAATATCATTTTAATAATCTGAGAACATTTGGCATGCTGCTACATTTCTACAAAGGCATATATTTAATTCACATATTTCTAGTATTCACATTTTTTTTTTTAGAATATCCCTGTCATTGCAGAACAGACCCGACACCAAGCGGCGGGGGAGGCAATTCACAGCATTAGAGAGATTATTAAGAGGCAATTAAGTGTTATTTTAAGCTTACCTTTAGATTTTTAAAGTTCGTCAACGGCTTCCCCGCTGCTTGGGGATCAGGTCAGGTAAGGAGGTCGAGTGTTGTGTCAGCATGGGATGATTTCTAAACTTGACAGCTGCAAATGGTCTATAAAAGCTCCCATTTCACAGGCCTTCACTTTGCAAGGTTAGAAGCTGTTGCTTACTGCATTTGGAAGACAGATTGAGGTGTATGCAGCTTGCAAGTGTTTGGAGCAAACTCACTATCCTGTGTCACCTCATTGGAACAACCTCTCTCATCACTGACAGATCGCTTCTGTCATCTCAACTTCACCTGCCATCTATGACATCGTGTGGAGATGCCGGTGTTGGACTGTGGTGGACAAATGTGAGAAGTCGCACAACACCAGTTTATAGTTCTACAGTTTTATTTGAAATCACAAGCTTTCGGAGCGCTGCTCCTCCGTCAGGTGAAGTCTATGACATCAGCATTGGTGCCCTTGAAACTATCTCACCTTGGTCCTCAGAATTCCACCACGATCAGCCCGAACCCCAGCAGCACCAACATCAACACCAACCTTCTCCGCAATCAGCTGGTGCTGCACAGGACAGAGGGCATCAGCACCCGACCACACTGCTGCCCGGGATGGCCTCACCATGGCCACATTTACTTCACTTGATGCTGTACACCCTGGCTGCCACATGATGCGACAGGTTGGCCACCCCACACCAACAACATAAAGCATCCCTACAATGCCCAAGCCATTCATTTCACACTCATCACCATTGTGGGGGGTACCCTTATGTCTCACCATTCACTGCAACTCACTAAGCCACTTCCAAAGGTGCACACAAATCTGTCCAAGAATGCAACGTGTTGAAAATAAAGATTTCAAAGTTTGACAGCACATTAACAGAAAATTTACATGAAAATTGGCTAAAACACCCAAGTGCCTACCCTTGTGTGTTGTTAGTCGGTATAATTGGACTAGGATGAGGGTGAGTGTGAGAGGTGGCTAGTGAGATGGGGAAGTGATGATGCAGATAGAGAGGGATGGGTGGACGTGCAAGGTAAGTTGGTGTGAGTAAGGATGTGCAGGAGTAGGGTAGGGAAGGCAGAGTGATGGGATGTGATGGGTGGCACAGTAGGATGAGGTTGAGTGTGGTTTTGCAGTAACGTTTCGTGATCTACTGAGATCATTGAAAGGTTAGCGCCACTGCAGCCTGGTCCTCCTGACGACATCCCTGCTTGTGTCCTCCTGTGCAATGTGGAACCAGGTTGCGTTGATCTCCTGGGGAGGTCTCTTCCGCCCATGGGAAGGGAAGAGAACCTCCCTGCGTGCTGTGACTCCCTCCATAAGCATATGGAGGGAGTCATGGGAGAGCCTGGGTGCAGCCCTGCACCTCTGTGCAGTGCTTGTCAGTGTTCTGCAGCATCTCAATGCTGTAGAACACTGACAGCACAAATGTCAAAATCAATTTGGGCATGGTCCCTTTAAGGAAACGCGTCATCAAGTGACGTCATCAGACCCGCTTCCTTCAACTGGCCGGGAAACGCGCTGGGCAGGCTTAACAAGCCCAATCAGCATAAAATTCTTTTCACAGAGCGGGATGAAGCCAGCCACCGACCCCGGCCGCCCTGGACCCGCCTCAGTAGGTGAAATTGTAGCTTTTTCGTGGTGATTACACATCATTGCAGTGTAACATTTTCTACTGCCTTAAAAAGGCCAGTGCTTAATTCACGAGGCTTGCGTCTTTAAGGGTCACACTTTCAGACAGGCTCAAATAGGCATTTGCTACAAAAAAAATTTGTTTTAACACAATCATACTGATTACTGGAAATTTCTATGCAGCAGCAGATATATTTTCTGTGGTGCAAACTATTACCAAACAATTTTTGTGCAGTTCTCAATTTTTTCACAAACTTTTGTAAAGTTTCGCAATTATCGCGATTCAAAATAACACAAGAGAAGCAGATTCGTTTGATCAGTTTTATTAAACTAAATGCTGTCCTGATAATAAAGGACACAGAAGCCTGTAAAATGGCCACCGAGCATCGTGGCAGAAGCTTCCAGAGACACAGTGGGCAGACAAAATGGTGTTGAATATACATTTAGTATAAGATTGGATCATACTCGGTAAACACTGATAAAGACAGGATGCAACCCGTTTGCATTTGGAACATTAGCAAAGATATAAGTGCTGGAATTGTTTTCCTATGCACAGAAAGGATCATTGTACTGGGCAATCGAAGGCCCATCCAGACACATCAATACACAAATACCGCCCCGGCTCTACAATGAGAGAGACATTGACGGGTGATTAAGTCAGTATTCGGGGGCCCCCAAAACCAGTCAGGGAGACGATTCATACACATCCTGGCTGGGTCAACAATGGGGAAAACATTAACGGATAGATGGCCAGTTTCAGGTGCTACCGAAACCCGTTAAAGAAGACAACCGCCCCATGCTGGGAGTTTTGAGCGCCAAATATTACACAAAGGACAAACATTAAGATTTGAGCGGGAGATAAGAGGACACATCACTATAACTATAGAGAACAAATGTCCATCGCTCTCTTATTCTCCCGGCTGGCTCTTATCTCGATGCTGACTGCTGAACGCTCTTATTCTCTTATTCGCTTGCCTCTTCATGAACTCGTTTGACTTGTGGGCTCTTGATTTTCTCTCTGGACTTTGCTGACTCTTGACTCTTAGCCGTACTGGTCGGTTATTCAAGTGTTGGGTGGAGCTTAATCGGAACGAGCCGCCCCGACAAGGGCAAGTAACAGGGTACACCAACCCGAGTGTCGGTAAATGGTGTCTGGACCCGGAGGCCCGAAGAGACGAGACGAGACGAGACGAGAAGAAGAGGAGAAGAATCCACGTGCCGCCACGGTCAGTAAACCCCGACCGTGCCCGAAAATATAAATAAAGAACTTTTCTTTGAAGTCTACCGACAACCTGTATCGAGCACAGGAAGACTCTTCTTTGAACTGTGTCCGAGGTCCGTCGAGTTCTTAATGACAACAGGGAGTCTGGCCTGCTTTACGCAGCAGCGAAAGTAAACAAGTGGGGTGCAGAGACCCTTCCAAACACGTGACAGTCAGGCGCTGCAGCGAAACGAGCTGAGTGCCTCACTTTAAAAAATCTCCGAAGTAACACGAGTGGTGAGCATGTTTTCCGATCCTACAAATCTAGACGTAGTGTAGGTATTATTAAGGGAGGGTGTTTTAATAAGGTTAAGATATAATGTGTTCCCCTTTCTACGATGTGCCGTGTGTTCTCCATTTCCATAGACCAAGCTTTATGAATGAATGTATACTTGTACTATCATTGATTTGCGCCTATGACATGTATTTCATGATTTTAGACGCCATGCAATAAAGATTTCCATTTCGTACTATTCAACCGGGTCTATTTGAGTTTTTCTCTGCATTACTGCTCCCTGCACCTAAGTCCAGTGTTAGAACCGTAAGGGCGAGTGGGTCGAACCACTCACAGGTGCTTATTGCAAAAAGGCTGGCCGGAGACCAGAGCAAGCAATAGTATTAGGCAACGAAGGCCTAACCTCGCACCAGCACCGTCTGAGACACGTCCCCCTTACACTTTCCAAACTGATTTTTAGTACAAATACAATCAATGATATGTTATCACATTGCACCTGCTAAAATTAGAGCATCAACACTTTACTTACCAGAAGGAGAGGTCCCCTTTACTGTGACGTTATTTGTAAGAATTGTTACGAGGACAAGACTCATTTGCTAAAGATATATATTTTATTCATTCACGGGATGTGGGCGTCACTGGCAAGGTGAGCATTTATTGCCCATCCCCGATTGCCCTTGAGTAGCTGGCTAGGCCATTTCACAGGGCAGTTCAGAGTCGACCACATTGCTGTGGGTCTGGAGTCACATATAGGCCAGACCGGGTAAAGACGGCAGATTTCCAACCCTAAAGGACATTAGTGAACCAGATGGGTTTTTACGACAATCTGGTAGTTTCATGGCCACCATTACTGATACTAGCTTTTTTTTTAAATTCCAGATTTATTTTAATTAACTGAATTTAAATTCCCCAGCTGCCGTGGTGGGATTTGAACTCTTGTCACAAGATTATTAGTCCAGGCCTCTGAATTACTCGTCCAGTAACATAACCACTATGCTACCGTTCCCTAAAATATCTTTATCATGGGAAAGATTCTTACCCTCTCCAATAGATGTTAAATTTGTGATTTAAAACAAGTATGAAGGGTTTTGATAGAGTAGATAGGGAGGAACAGGTTCCACTGGCAAGAGGGTCAGTAACCAGAGGACACAGGAAATTCGTACGGTGATGCTGTGGTATAAAAGTTTCAGTTACGCAGGAATTTCCTTGGAAAAAAGCAGCGCTACGCCGCTCTTATGCCGTAGTTATGCAGATACTGTCCAGGAAATTCTGGGCTGAATCACAGCAGGAAAGAGAGTCCTGTGTCTGACTGTGCAGCATAATTCCAAAAGAACTGCTGAACTTAAGAAAGCTTGAGTTTTGACGAATTAATTCCTTCGCAGAGGAGATTTACGGGCAAACAAATTGATAGTGTTGCAAGCAAAATTTAGAAATAAGTCATACTGAGTCTAGACAGAATTGACTTTGTGTACAGCAGAAAATATATCTCTGTCTGCAGAGATTCAAGCACAATTTCCAAGCTCCATTAAACAATGAAACAACCCACTTTGATCTCTGGATTAAAAAAACACTGTCTGCTCTTTAATTGAACATGCAACAAAGAAATCCATATGTTTGCGACAGCCAGTCATAAAGAAAGCAAAAAAGCTTGTAAAAGTGTCATTTATGTCATTAATCTGAAAAGATTCAACTTGTCTGATCACTTGGGAATTTTTCATTATGAACAAAATTAGGTTCAATAAAACATATCTGGAGAAACATTAGGTAGATCTGTGGGACTCTGCAGGCTAAATATAATTTCAGGATCCACACTGGTAATAGATAAATCAAAGACAGAACAATGACAGTAAAATCAGGATTGATATGATTGAAAGACCTTAAAGATTTTATGGATGATAAAATGCAACTTAAGAGACATTATCATGAAAAGGGCAATTAAAGGTTATTAAACCAAAACGATAGATCAGATAGCAAACTAACATAAAAACACCTTATTAACTTGTTTGTACGCATATAAAGAAAAGTGCACTAGTGAGAGGACAAAGTGTACCTATCTACACCACCAGTGCAAGGATAAAGACTGCTCAATAAGTAGTTAATGAGGGTTCTTTCATAAAAAAATCCCAACTACGTCATCCAAAATGTCTTCTCTAATAAAACTATCATTGACATTCCCTCCATGCGATCGAAATAGTTGCATTGTACTGAAAGACGGCAACACTATCACCGACTGCCAAATGACCAATTTCTCCATGAGACACAATCACCTCAGACACATTGAAAGGTTGTGCCTGGTGCTACTAGCTCTCACTAACAAGCATGCCTGTAGCAGATATAAACAATTAGTTTATACATTTAAAACAGTCTTGCTTGCTCCAAACCATGTTCTGAATAAACTATTCAACAAAAAAAAACCCACTCCTTTGCTGTACGGCATCTGGAAAATTTAATGAAGTACTGTGATTCAACGAAAGCCACCATACCAGTATTACGTCCTTCGATTCTGACAACAATCTGTTAAAATCCACAATTGCTACAAAACTGAGAATGGCAACCACAAATTGAAAACAAAGACATACAACTAACTTACCTCCAGAGATTCTACAACTATTGCTTCAAACCAACCAAGTAAAACAAATTAGAAACAAATTATGTTTCGATGGCACAGGCAGAAATAAAGACATTTTTCACTAGCATAGGAAAAGGAATGCCACTTTTTTATTACGTGATTTTATGTGCAAATTATTACATGGTCAACCAAACTAAATCTACCACAGTGACTTGTACTTTGGGGTGAACAAAACAGAATCTACATTGTAAGCAAAATTCACCCTTTCTATCTTCCAGTCTGAAAGGCAATTAACACGGTGTAGTTATCCACACTTGGGTTCTGCTAAATGAGAGAGCTCCTAAACATGAAATAATTTTCTTCAGTATCAAGAAGTGCTTCACCTGAGGAAGGGGCGATCGATAGCTCCGAAAGCTTGTGATTTCAAATAAAACTGTTGGACTATAACCTGGTGTTGTGCGACTTCGCAATTTTGTCCACCCCAGTCCAACACCGGCATCTCCGCATCATGAGTATATTCAAGATAGAGATCGATAGATCTTTGAATATTAAGGGAATCAAGGGATATGGGGATAGTGCAGGAAAGTGGAGATGAGGTAGAAGATCAGCCATGATTTTATTGAATGGCGGAGTAGGCTCAAGGGGATGAATGGCCTACTCCTGCTCCTATTTCTTAATAAAACAAGACTACATTGTTCAGACAATAGTGAACTCAACAAAAGCAGAGGACAACATTTTAATTGGGATGATTCAAAATGAGGAGCAGAAAGAATACTTCCAACATAGAGATGAAATGAAAAGGGTAGAAAACTAAAAACTTGCATAATTCACACACACATTTGATTGGTATATTAAAAGCTTCTATGCAAAATAGATCAAGGCGTATTAGCCATCTCTGACTCATATTTTCCAGGAGTTAACATCAAGGAACTCTAACCAGGTCAATTCCAATTGAATGCAACAGCCATGGGTACAAACAGGAGAACCATAATGTCTGAAGCAAGCATTCAACCAAACAACATTATCAAATACTGTGCATCTAATGGGGAAAAAAAGTAGATGATATACAAGTACAAACCAAGTCGTTCAAACATTAACACAAACTATGAAATATTGGAAATGCTTGCCAACACTGCAACTTGTTTGAATATCGAGCAACCTCCCAAGAAAACAAGGTCCAAATTAGACAGGGACTTACAAGAGCTCTTAACCTGCAATCAACACGTACATATAAAATAAAAAGTGAAATGCCAATATTAACTGTAGTGAACACCACTGATGTCGAAAAGAATGGGAAAAAAGATGGGATACATTGAGTTGTTAGGTGGACAAGCTTGGTTACTGAAATGCCAGTAGGTTGTTGGATGAAAGGGAAGAAAACGTAAAGAGAACTTACTTTTAAAATCAACTTTCAGATGTCAATACTTAACTGCATACACTTCTATTATTGGACAAGAATTTATTTTAAACAGTGCATTTACTGTTTAAAAAAATAAGTTCCAGTATTTAATAAATTCTGATTGCTAAACATTGGATAGTTACATGTGCTGCTCTTACTGATAACATTTTCAGTACAATTTAATTTAACAATAACTTTAGGATTTAATAGAGGTGTTCAAAAATGTAATAGAGGAGTTCAACATTTTGAGGGGTTCTGATAGAGTAGGTAGGGAGAAATTGTTTCCATTGGCAGGAGGGTCGGTAACCAGAGGACATAGATTTAAGGTAATTGGCAAAAGAACCAGAGGGGAGATGAGGAGAATTTTGTTTATGCAGCGAGTTATGATGATCTGGAATGCACTGCCTGAAAGGGTGGTAGAAGCAGCTTCAATAGTAACTAAGGAATTGGATAAATACTTGAAAAGGAAAACATTGCAGGGCCATGGGGAAAGAGCAGGGGAGTGGGGCTAATTGGACAGCTCTACCAAAGAGCCGCCAGAGGCACAATGGGCCGAATGGCCTCCTTCTGCGCTGTGAGATTCTGTAACTTTTTTTTTAACAGAGCATGTCTCCAAACCACAGTTCGGCTGCCTGCTCCACACACAATAAATGAGAGAGTTTGGACAGCTTACATAACTAATTGTGGGCTTTTGAAGCATAATCGTCAAATAAGGATTTTCAAGTATAATTATGTAATGTTCATGTGATTCTGTTTGAAATTAATTACTGAAAGCTCCAAAATGTAACTATACAAAGGATAAGGATAGCCAAATCACTGTGAATTACTGACAAGTGGAGTTGTACAAATAATTATTGAAAGTCCTGAAATTAAAAACATCGTGAAAAAAATGACATTATGGATATGTGAATTTGAGCTTCTAATGAAATCTATTTCTCTTTACAGGCTTATTGAATAGAACTCACAATATTACATACATTAAATATACATTCTTTTCATCACTGGACTAACACAGAATTTGTTATGGTCTGCAAGAAAATAGTTTTCATCATTGTCATATTGGCCCTAGCGATCGCTGTGGCGTGGATTTCACTTTCCCCAACATTAATTTAATTCTGGCGTCACCTATAGGGGATCCCCAGCTTCCAGCAACAGTGATGCTATCAAGCACGCTAAGCAGCCAGTCACATTGAAGAATTCCCACAGACAGCAAAAGAGGAAGTAAAAAGCAGGTTTTATCGTTCACTTTTTAATACTTTTACAGAGAGCCAAATAAAGATTTGGACATACACATGGGATTAAGGTAGAAGCTGAAATATTATAAACAAACTTAAAAAAACATTTTTTTAAATTATTTTAAAAATCACGGAATTATCATTACGTTAGGTAAGAAATAAGACTCCATGTATAAAATTAGTTTTTCAAAGCCAGAGAGGTTGTTCAGCAGCAATTATGACTTTGTACGCCATTAAAAAAATCAGTTACAGCTTATTAAACAAGGCTTAACTTTTTTAAGAGTTTTTACAGCGAGAATAGTGCGTAAAAAATTGAAGTTCACGTCAATTCACTGATTCCGTGCTGATTGCATCTGCAAGGACTGCAACGGTGCACCCTGCGGAGGAGCTGGGAATCACTGACAGCAACTTCTGGATTTCCATGTTTAGCTGCGCATGTGCGGACGCCAGAAGTTCCTGTCAGTTTCACACAGTAATGACGGCGAACGCTGACAGTTTCGCCGTCATTACAACTGCAAAATCCAGGCCATAAATTTCATCAACAGGTAACAGTTCTCAGTGAATATCAGGCGGCGGAACAAATACTGTTGCCTGTTTACGTCCCACAGCATTGGCTTGTTTAAAATTCATGGAAGTGTTTCTAAAGTTTTGCATAACTTACTACAGTGTATGATGAAACAAATACACACTGCAGTTTCCATATTACAAGCTACATTCTTGTCCCATGAGCTTCAGAAGTGACCTCGATCATTACACACAACTGGTCTTTCTGTAATATGCACTCTACTGTTTTGGGATTTTGAAGCAGATTCTAAAGCTTGGTGGCGAACCAGTGTGGCGAAAGCATCAGAAAACTGCGTTGCAGTATAGTTTATTTTGTTCGTGCAGCCGAGTGCTCTGTTTATGAAATTAGCCACTACTGAAGATAAATAGAGCCTTTTAGTCAGATGGTGAAGTGACAGCATTGGAAACTTACCCCGCTTCTCCTATTAAAAACAATAGTAGTGAGAGTCAGTTTATGTATAATTTGTATTTTTAACCGACATTTCTACTCCCGCTATTTGCCTATGGAATGATATATTGAGATCGACCACTACTTTTAAACAGTGATATGTGCTCAGATAGGTTACATATAGGTATATTCTTGGACAAAGCAGCCCGTTTGATTGGCACCCCATCCACCACCTGAAACATTCACTCCCTCCACCACCGGCGTACCGTGGCTGCAGTGTGTACCATCTACAAGATGCACTGCAGCAACTCGCCAAGGCTTCTTCGGCAACACCTCCCAAACCTGCGATCTCTACCACCTAGAAGGACAAGGGTAGCAGACGCATGGGAACACCACCACCTCCAAGTTCCCCTCCAAGTCACACACCATCCTGACTTAGAAGTATATCGTCGATCCTTCATCGTCGCTGGGTCAAAATCCTGGAACTCCCTCCCTAACAGCACTGTGGGAGTACCTTCACCACACGGACTGCAGTAGTTCAAGAAGGCGGCTCATCACCACCTTCTCGAGGGCAATTAGAGATGGGCAATAAATGCTGGCCTTGCCAGCGACACCCACATCCCATAAACAAATATAAAAATTTTTTTTTGCATGTGTAGTTAAAATTGACGGCCCATAATTTGTGGCCCCTGCGGATGCGTACAAGGTGTATACACGCCCATAAGAACCGCGCAAGGTCTGGGTCTTTGCGCGCCAAAACCCGGAACTTGCGATCTGTCAAGACAGATCCAACGTATCCCTGGGAAAAGGGCATTCGCGGGCGGAGAGTTGCGCTATTTGCCCAACTTCTGCGCAGCGAATGCCCGTGAAGTTCTTAAACCTGGTAAAAGCAGGTGTAAGACCTGCTTTTACCAGCGTAAGAGTTTAAAAAAACCATTAAAATAATTTTTTTCCATCATTTATACATTAAAAAACGAAGGTAAGTTTATTTTTAGCACCTTTAAATCATTTAAAATTTATTTTTCAAAAAAATAAATTTTTGTTATAAATATTTAATTAAATGGCATTTTAATTCATTTTAAATATGTCATTTTTTTATTTATTTGATGTGTTTGTGTATTTTTGGGGGTTTTCCCATTCATGCTTATGGGAGTTCCGTACATACGGAATCCCCATAAGTATGAATGGGGATCCCCCTTCTTTCATTCGTTGGGCCGACCCATGTGATCCCAGGGGGCGCTTGCGAACCGCCTGCACCCCTGGGATACATGAGCCTCTACCCGCGGGTACCCGGAGAGGCCCAGGACTCTGTACCTCCCGGACCACCAGGTACGCGGGCATTTTATTTGAGGATCGGAGGCATTTCCTCATGGGAAGCCGCCGACCGCGAATTCAGGGCTAATATTTATCACTGCATTTAAGTGCTTATAACACAAGCATACCGATGGACTGCGTTGTGGATGTTTTGCAATTCCTTGTGCTACCACCAACCCACTTCCAAGACCATATACTAAATAGTTATGCTACCAAATATTGGCAATGAAATCCGGTACCAAACAAAACTAACAGCTATGAATATGAAGTTTCTCTGCTGCATTCACTCTACACCAGTATCCCCCACGATGACGGCATCGCTGCGACAGCCTCAGTACTCAACACCAACAACAGCCAATCTCCAGACGCCATCCTACAACTCATCCGCTTCATCCTTGACCACAATGTCTTCACCTTCGACAACCATTTTTTTACCCAAACACACGGAACAGCCATGGGGACCAAATTCGCACCCCAATACGCCAACATCTTCATGCACAAGTTCGAGCAAGACTTCTTCGCTGCACAGGACCTCCAGCCAACGCTGTACACCAGATACATCGACGACATTTTCTTCCTTTGGACCCATGGTGAAGGATCACTGAAAAGACTACACGATAACATAAACAAGTTCCATCCCACCATCAAACTCACCATGGACTACTCCTCAGAATCGGTTTCATTCCTGGACACACGAATCTCCATCAAAGACGGACACCTCAGCACTTCACTCTACCGCAAGCCCACGGACAACCTCACGATGCTCCACTTCTCCAGCTTCCACCCTAACCACGTTAAAAAAGCCATCCCCTATGGACAAGCCCTGCGAATACACAGGATCTGCTCAGACGAGGAGGAACGCGATGGACACCTACGGACGCTGAAAAACGCCCTCGTAAGAACGGGATATGACGCTCGACTCATCGATCGACAGTTCCGACGGGCCACAGCGAAAAATCGCATAGACCTCCTCAGAAGGCAAACACGGGACACAACCAACAGGGTACCCTACGTCGTCCAGTACTTCCCCGGAGCGGAGAAACTACGCCATGTTCTTCGTAGACTCCAACATGTCATCGATGTCGACGAACACCTCGCTAAGGCCATCCCCACACCTCCACTACTTGCCTTCAAACAGCCGCCTAACCTCAGAAGTACCATCGCTCGCAGCAAATTACCCAGCTTTCAGGATAACAGCGACCACGACACCACACAACCCTGCCACGGCAACCTCTGCAAGACATGCCAGATCATCAACACAGATACCATCATCACACGTGAGGACACTACCCACCAGGTACATGGTACATACTCATGTGACTCGGCCAATGTTGTCTACCTCATACGTTGCAGGAAAGAATGCACCGCGGCATGGTACATCGGCGAGACCATGCAGACACTGAGACAACGTATGAACGGACACCGCGCAACAATCACCAGGCAGGAGTGTTCCCTCCCAGTCGGGGAACACTTCAGCAGTCAAGGACATTCAGCCTCGGATCTGCGGGTAAGCGTTCTCCAAGGCGGCCTTAGAAACACACGACAACGCAAAATCATCGAGCAGAAACTGATAGCCAAGTTCCGCACTCATGAGGACGGCCTCAACCGGGATCTTGGGTTTATGTCACGATACATGACGTGATCCAGACTCGAGTCGTCGTTGGCTTGTTAACAGATGTGATTCCCAGTAAAAAAGTAAAAATGTTAAAGTTTATCGTTTCCCATACTGCGGCTTTTGACACATTGAACCCCCTGTGGCTCCACCTCATTGTCTCAGTTGTATCTTGCTATGTCTTTGATGTGGTACTTTCCTGGCTGACCTGATTGCCTTTTGTCACACCTCGGCAGATAAACAGCCAGGATGATTTAAATGTAGTCGTCTGCTTTTGTAAGTAACACATGCATTGTTCTCTATCTATATATGCTTTGGCGATTCTGTATCTCTTTACTTCACCTGAGGAAGGGGCCACGTAAGCTCCGAAAGCTTGTGATTTCAAATAAAACTGTTGGACTATAACCTGGTGTTGTGCGACTTCTCATTTTCATTCACCTTGCCATCGCTTTACTTTTGGTTGGAATTGGTTTCAATACAGTATTGGTTTCAATACCTCCTGAAACACTCTGTACATCTATCCCAGGCAAAGTAGACGAAAGTTCTTCTATGCCGGAGTATTATGTAAAGTGATTTAAGTCGAGCATGCAGAGGAGATTTACTGGACTGATACCAGGGGTGAGGGACTTCAGTTATGTGGATAGACTAGAGAAGCTGGTATAGTTCTCCTTAAAGCAAAAAGTCTAAGTGGAGATTTAATAGAGGTGTTTCAAACTGAGAGTGGTTTTATTAGAGTAAATAAAGAGAAAGTGTTTCCACTGGCAGGAAGGTTGGTAACCGGAGGACACAGATTTAGGATAATTGGCAAAGGAACCAGAGGGGAGATGAGAATATTTTTTTAATGCAGCGAGTTGTTGTGATCTGGAATGCGCTGCCTGAAAGGATGGTGGAATCAGATTCAGGAGTAACTTTCAAAAAGGAATTGGATATACTTGAAAAGGAGAAATTTGCAGGGCTATGGGGAAAGAGCAGGGAAGTGGGACTAATTGGAGAGCTCTTTCAAAGAGTCGGCACAGGCACGATGGGCCGAATGGCCTCCTTCTGTGCTGTATGACTCTATGGAGTTGAATCCATAGTGACTGTAACTCAGTAATGAATAGACAACACCATGTAGAGACCACAAGAATAGTTGTTTGAATAACAAAAGCTTTACAATGCCAAAGTAGAATTTGGGGTCGTCCAGATGGGATACTTACTGCGGACACTACTCGCAAGAAATAAAAAAGGTATTCATTTGTTAGCGTGCTAATGTAGGTTTCTGTGCTCCAGAGAGATTGGAAGTGGCCTCTTCCAGTACAAGATTACTGATCTTTTCTTCCCACAGGATGTTGTAGGGCTTGACTGATGGGGATACCTAGCATTCAAGATGTGAGTCAGAAATAGGGACATGGAAACCTATAGAATGAGCACCTGCCTTTGGCTGGCAGAGTGATACTTTGACATTGGTATGTTGATTCCCCAAGCATGTCCTTATTTTTCATTCTTGGGATGTGGGTGTCACTGGCAAGGCCAGCATATATTGCCCATTCCTAGTTTGTACAACTGAGTGGCTTGCTAGATGACTTCAAAGGGCAGTTAAGGGTCAACCAAGCTGTTGTGAGACCATTGGCCATCCAGGTGAGGACAGCAGATTTATTTCTCTGAAGGACATTAGTGAACCAGTTGGGATTTTACATCAATTTGAAAGCTTCATGGTCACTTTTACTGGTGACAGCTTTTATTTACATATCATTTTAAGCTAAATTCAAGTTCTTAAACTGCTGGTAGGATTTTAACTCCTGTTCTCTTGATTACTGGTCCAGTAACATAAGCACCACACTACTGTACCTATACTGAGCCATACAGACCAGGACTCCTTGTGCCGAGTTAAAGGGGCACTACAATAGACCTCAGTGTCCTTGGTCTGGAGAGGGGAAAATAATCAGCCAGGGTTCCTGCTCCTGATGGCACCATCTGTGGATTTATACTATAATATTAGCATAACTGAAGTGTAAACCACTTTGTAGGGGCATCCATACAGACATCAGACAAAGTAGTGTTTCATGCATCAGTCTGGGCTGGATTTGAATTCAGGTCCCAGGGATGGAAGGCCAATCACCTATAATACTGTAGTTTTAAAAAATAAGAAAAAATACAGATAACATTTACTTTATGAACTGATATTTTCCTGTGAAACAAGACCAGCAATCAAGCCAAATGGGTATTTGTTTTCCCTTTGGAATGGATCGTGCAATCGGATCGATTCAATAAGCTGTCACCTGGCCAAAAATGTATCTAACACTGTACGTCATTTTAAATGTTTCTTAATCACTTTCTTCACACCTTCAACAAAAGCCTCATTAGACCACTACACTTCTTTATCCACAGGACACAATGTAAGATTGGTGACTTTATTAACATACAGATCATTAACCGGACTACAATTTTTCATGAACTTCCCTGGTCTTAAGTGCCTCTATTTTAGAAGCCATTTATCTTCACTGCAGTTAATCACTACTCAAGAGTTTGCACTATGTCTAAAATACCCGATTAGAAAGCTCTGTAACATGGTACGACTTGTTAACTGCAGTAGTTACTTAGAAAATGTTGGCTTAAGATCCATCACCCACATTCGCACAGATGCTATACATGTTTCTGCAGATAACAGGATTTCAGACATTGCAGGAAAACTTTGGTTTGAATGATTAAATAATGACCTGTAGGAAAGGCTGAGTTGGGTGTAAAAGAATCAAAAAACGGCCATTTCCAGCTTGACTGCCTGAAGCCTTCTTTTTTTCATATTTATTCTCTCAAATGATTTAGAGATAGAGAGAGACACCATGGGCCATATTTTGCGACCCCTACGGGTGTGTACAAGGTGTGTACGTGCCCGTAGGGATCGCGCAAGTTCCGGGTTTAGGCATGCGAAGCACATGCGCTAAAACCCGGAACTTGTGGTCTGTCAAGAATCCTCTTGGCAGATCCTCCGGATCCTCGGGAGAAGGGCCTCCCTGGGCGGAGAGTTGCGCTATTTGCCCAACTTCTGCCCGCTGAATGCCCGTGAAATTCTTACGCCTGGTAAAAGCCGGCCTGCTTTTACCAGCATAAGAGTTTAAAAAAATAGAAAAATGAAATTTTATCACCTCATTTATACATTAAAAACCCTGTCCAATAAGTTTCTTTTTAGTCCCATTAAAATATATTTTAAAAAATTTCAAAAAATTAAATTTTTGTTTAAAATATTTAATTAAATGGCATTTTAATTAATTTTAAATATGCAATTTTTTTTATTTTATTTATTTCATGTGTTCATGTATTTTTTAAAGTGATCCCCATTCATACTTATGGGAGTTCCATACGTACTTCTGCGGGTAAAATTTCGCTCCAGCAGCACAAATAGTTACATTTACCCTGTGGGGTATTCAATTCTATTATATCATGGGCTTCCCCTTCCCTCTCACCACCTGTTGACCCCAATGTTTCGTCCCCTATACCCAGAAAGAAAAAAATCATACTATGCTGTTATTATCTCTAAATCCTCAAACAGGAACATAAAGCTCAGGAATAGAAGAGGTCTTCAGCCAATCAAATTTGTGCTGCCCACAGACCATATTTAATTATTCTGGAGATATTTTTTGCAATTTCTTAAAACAAACGTAAGCTTCACAGAAAACTGAATTAAGTTATTTTGGATCAATTTATCAACGTGTGGGTTTTGCTCAGTTAGAACTATTTTATGTTTGGGTTGTCGTGTCCAATTAATTTTGAATGTTGTAGCCCTCCACTGACACAATGAGCTTGTTGGCATAGTTGTTCATAAGTACAAAATGTCACTTTGTGCATACACGTTATTATTTTCTCCTTCCTATCACAACTTTCTGTAGGTGGGGAGTGAGGTATGTTGCTTGTACGTGAGGTCATAGTGACAAATGCAGGTAAGTACTGTTATGAAATTTTCAGAACTTACTCAGGATACACGAGAGTACCAGATTTGTGGTGGGGGGAACACAATGGTCCGGATTTTGCGGGCAGTGGTAAACGGATGGCGCCAGTCGTTCATTACACTCACATGCCCACAGACCTTGTATGCGCTTTTGGACTGGAACTTGCGGTGGTTAGAAATCCATTTCAGCGTAGCACCCTTTACAGGGGATCTAGGACTTGTGTGAACAGGGCAAGCAACTGTGTTCCTCCATAACCAATCAGATTGAAGAATTCATAATGAGGCACGCAGAGTCTGAACCAGGAAGTGTAAGTTAGAATATTTAATTCAATGCCAAATCATGTACAGAAAGTGAAATAAATAAAGAGAGGGAAAGAGAGATGGGATTAAGAGAGAGATAAAAAAAAAAGAAAGAAAAGTTTAAAAAAAATGTAATTTAATTTTTTTTATTTTTCAAAATCTTCAACAGTAATTAAAAGCTGAAGGAATGAGACTCCACACTTGTAAAAGTTAATTTATAGTGCCAGAGAGGTCGTTTGACAGTAATTAAGACTTATCACACCCATAAAAATTACTGACACTAGAATGGACAAGCCCTAACTTTTTATGCGAGTTTAGTGTGTATCTATCACGTAAGTGCCGTAACTTCGTGCCCTTCATGTATTTCAATGCCGAGTCGCTCAGTGAGATACTGTTATAGCGAAGCTTCTGGAGGATCAGGGCAACTCGGAAAGCAACTTCCTGATTTCCGCGTTTAACTGCGCATGTGTGGATGCCGGAAGTTGCTGTCCGATTTACTCTGAAATGACGGTGCGTACTGATAGCCTCACCGTTATTTTTACGCATAATCCGGGCCATTGTCTAATCTCGAACAGCCGGTTTTCCTGTCGGTGCAGTGGTGGAATATGCGCCCACACATTATCTTTAACAGTGTTGCTAGGCCGATTGGAATGTGGAGGTGGAGGGTGGGAGAAAGAGAAGGCAAAACAAGTGTAACCAGGTGGGGAACAGTGTGATATCCAGTATGCAATTATTTTTTTTTGTGATGAACTGCTCGATGTGTTGGTCTTCCCTGGCATTCTATGATGTCTCATGCACTAGCCTTTTATAAGGGATCTTCCTCCATGCCAAATCTGTTCTTTTGTCCCATCAAAGCTCCACCTGTAACTTCTTCCAGGATCTTTCTCCTTCCTACATATCCACTGTTAAAATCAAGACTTAATGCACAATCTCGTACTTTAACTTATTCTTCACTAGCACCTTAAACCTGCAGAATCCACTACCTTCTCCGATCTTTCCTTCTGTTCCTAATCTTGAGGCTTTCAAAACCTAGACTTGGTATCACCTAATCACAAGTTCCTGACTTATTTGTCTTTACATTAACTTTTTCAATCTTGATTGTATGCTGCAGTATGAATCTTGGCCCTTCAGCTTGCTGCATATGTACAGGAGTAGGCCATTCTCACCCTTGAGCCTGCTCCGCCATTCAATTAGATCATGGCTGATCTGTACCTCAACTTCATTTACCCACCTTTGATGGCTATCCCTTAACTAACAAAAATCTATCAATCTCAGTCTTGAAAATTTCAATTGACCGAGCATCCACAGCCTTTTTGGGGGAGAAAGTTCCAGATTTACATTACCTTTTATGTGAAAAAGTGCTTCCAGATGGCCGAGCTCTAATTTTAAGATTGTGCAGACTTGTTCTGGATCCCCCCAACAGAGGTAACCATTTCTCTGCATCTACCCTATTGAATCCTTTTGACAGTTAAACACTTCGATTAGATCACCTCTCAAATGTCTAAACTCAAGGGAATACAAGGGAATACAATCTGCAGTGTCAGAGGTACCATTTTTTGAATGAGACATGAAAGTGAGGTCCCAGCTTCCTGATCGAGTGGACGCAAAGGATTCTACAGCACCATTCAAAGAGGGGGAGGGTGTTCTCCTAGTATCCAAGCCAGCATTTATCCTTCAACCAACACCACCGCCAAGAGCGGATTATCTGGTCATTCATTCATTAATTTGATGTTTGTTGGATTTTGCTGTGTGTATCATAGGGCGCGATCTTGCCAGCCCTAGGGAGGCGGGTATGGAGGCGGGACTGCCGGGGAAATGGTAGAATTTGGGGGCGGGTGCCCCAACCCGCCTCCATACCATCTTGCCAGGAGGCGGGTAGCCGTCCCGCGCCGGGTACCATCTCCTTGGAGGCGGGAAGGAGATTACAGCCACTTAACTGCCTGTTAACAGGCAGATAAGAGGATTATCCCATGTTGAGCCCTGAAGTGTGGGCTTCCCAAAGGCTCCGAACCCCGCCAGGGTCACCGAGGCGAGTAGTGGGTCTGCAGGGGTCCAAAAGTGCGCTGTGAAGGTAAGTGATGGGTGCAAGTGTGGAGAGGTGAGTGTGTGAGGTAAGTGGAAAGTGTTGGAAAAAGTTTACTTACCTTTGTTTCTTCCTGCAGGCTTCAATCGGTGAGTATGCGGAGAGTCTCGCACCTCCGCGGCAGAGATGACAGATGGCCATTGCATTCTCCAATGCAACAACCATCTCATTTCTGCAAAAGAAAGAGGTTTGATGAGGTCTTGAATTCAAGAACTCATCAAACTAGAGAGAATGTCAGTGTTTGACAGCTTCACAGAGCTGTCAAACGATGACAATTCATCTGTCAAAAATTTTTGACAGATGAAACGTCATACGCTGACGTTCTCTGTAACCGGCTTTCCCTTAATTGGCCTGCTAAGCTCACTGGGTGGGCTTAACAAGGTCAATCAAGGGAAAATAGCGTGGGTTGGCCAGAAGTTGATGGAGGCGGGACTGAAACCCAACAAGTGGGAGTCCCGCCTCCAAAAGCTCCCCACTGGCAAAATCACCCCCTTAGTTTCTGCAGTTGCTGACAAAACAACTGTGATCGCATTTCAAAAATGAATCCATTGCTTTCGGATGTCTTGAGGATGTGATGCGGTACGATATAAAAGTAAGTTATTGCTTTCTTTATATCAAGGGTTTTATTGTATTAATTTGGTGAAATGGAGAAAATAGTAAATTCAAGCCCCACTGTGCAACAGCATGGAGCCAGTCTGAGGATTTGAGTAAGTATGCAGTCAGTTTTAGGTAAGGTCCCTGAGGTGAATTATGTTTAATGAACTCATTCAAAATGAAGGCTTTAAAAAATAATGAAATTAAGTGCGTTTGTCAATATGCAGATAAAGATACAGAGGGGGCTAAATTGACAGGGCCCAAAACCGAGCACGGGGATCGCGATGCGGATTCAAACTGCGCCCGCTGCTTCCGATGCAGGCAGCATACCAACTTTGTACTGCCTGCTAATTTACATGATTGTAGCGTGCAGCCAGCGCTAAGTGTTGAGTGGCTGCACGCCTGAGCAGTGGGTGTAAAATTGAGAGAGGTCAGCATCACTTAAAGCTAGCCTGCACCACTTAAAGTCAGCCTGCACCACTTAAAGGGGAGGTGCATTGTGGCTGGAGCAGGTGGTGGATGTCGTTTTGGAAGACATTCTGACTTGGAAGAAGATGTAATATGGCACAATAGGGAAGAGAGTGAGCTCCAACATTTTCCAATGCTGCACTGGAGGCCTTGGTGGAGGAGGTAGAGGGGAGGAGCAATGTGCTCTATCCACAGGGGGTCAGGAGGCCTTCCAGACAAACTTTGCGAAGGCAGTCAGACCAGATAGCTGTGGCGAGTCAAGCCCCAAGGACCTGGATGCAGTTCCGCAAAAAGTTCAAGGACCTCACATGAGTGGTCAAGGTCAGTGAATTCATCTTCAAATACATATCCTACCAACTGCACCACTAGCCACAGCCACTGCTCAATTCAACACACCCCCACATCACTCATTTACCAACAATCTCTAGCAATCAGGATTCATACCTCACATTCATAGCTTCAACTCACTCTCACACACAGAAGTGCTGTAAGCCTCACACCAAGATCTCACAGCTTGCACACACTGTCAGCTATTCAACCACATTTCACACTCGCAGCCACCAGCTCAGATACTGACACTGCGCACAGAGGATAGCTTAGACGCGGGATCTGTACGTGGTGAGACACCGGGCACAAGTGGCCTGCAGCCAGCGCATGTACCAGCTCGCTGGAGGGCGGGGTCGCACACAAGTTCTGCTGCAGAGGACTTAGTTGAGCACTTTGATGAGGCAGTCCACAGAAGAAGGCTGATGGGTGTGCACAATGAAATGCTTGGTGCAGTTGGAAGCCTGCCAGAAAACCTGAGTGCAATGTCAAGGAGCTTTGTACCGCCTCTGCTCATTCTCCCTGTCATGCTGTATTCCAAGGGAAATTCCAACCACTGCACCCATGTCTGGGAGCAAGTGGTTTGTGCAGAAGCCTTCAATTCAGGACAATGTCCTTCAGTTCCTGTCACGCCACTCCCTCTAGATTTTAGCTACTTTGAAGAACTCTAGAAAGCACCAAACACTTGTACAATCGCAGCAACAGCCAATGGAAATCATTCAGCAACTAACCTATAAGTAGTTGATGATCCCTTTAAACAGTGCTGGTGGGGGGTCCTTCCTGCTGCTGAACGTGTGTTCAGCTGTGCGAGGTTAAGATAGTCCGTTAGCTGGAGCATTGAGCTCCAATATGGCAGCGCTGGCATCAAATCAGCGTGACGTCATGATCTGCCTATACCGCATACTTCCGTCGGATGCTCATTGCGCATGCGCGCCAATGTCCTCACCAATATGACGTCTGGTGCAACTCGCACCAGAAGTTTGCGCACGCACCGCGGACGAATTATGAACCTCTAAGGTTGCTCGTAGCACCCAAAAAATAGGCGCTACGGATTCGAATTTTGCACCCGAAGTACTTTATGATCAGACACTGTTCATTTCCAGTCATTTACTTTGGCGCATTCTATTACTTCTTATGGCCAAACAATGGAAGATCAGTATGAAGATTTTCATTTCAAACTGCTATTAATCATTATAATATGTGTGCTATTCTATTTAGTTACATGGTAAGCAATTATGTTCCCTATAAGAGAATCTAATGTGTAGATAAGCTTTTATACATGAGAAATGATTGTAATTCCTGGTAAAATAACATATCAGAACCCCGCCTGAACTTATTGCAAATTGATGCTTTTACTTGCAAAGGCTCCACCCTGGTTTTCATATTATAAGCCGGCAGCAAGATTGTGGAAAATCTTCATCACAGCCATTGAACCTACAACATAAAGCTTTCAAAGCAAGAGAATATATAATCAAAAGGACCTTTCTGATTATCACAGTTAACGAGGTGACAAGGAGGAGGCCATTTTGCCCAAAGTTGCTCAGCTATTCAGAGAAAAAAAATACACATAAAGCTCACCCATCATGTTATTCAACTGGATCTTGAATGTAATGAAGGTTTTTATGTCCCCTACCTATTGTAAGGACCAGTCCAAAGGCTGATCACCGCAAGAAGATTTTTTTTCTCAATAGGATTCCTAAATTGTCCTGTCACCAGGTTTGGCCAACACCCTCTTGTTCTAATATCTTGACTTAACTTGAAGTAGTGTTCTGGATTTACTTTTTTTGTATGGTTTAATATTCCCTCTCAATCACCTCCTTTCAAGGCTTATGAGCCCCAGACTCTGCAATCTATATTTCTAAGTCAATCCTTCGACATCAGGTCATCCTCTATCATGGCTTGAATGTTTTCTCATGTCTTGGTGACCAAAGTTGAATACAATACTCAAGATATGGTCTGACCAGGGCATCGTGTGGTTCTAGAATGACATCTTCAACTTATATAGACAGGCTAAGTGAGTGGGCAAGAACATGGCAAATGAAATATAATGTGGAGAAATGTGAAGTTATCCACTTTGGTCAGAAAAATAGAAAAGCACAGTATTTTTTAAAGGTCGGCCATTTAGGACTGAGATGAGGAGAAATTTCTTCACTCAGAGGGTGGTGAATCTTTGGAATTCTCTACCCCAGAGGGCTGTGGAGGCTCAGTCGCTGAGTATATTCAAGACAGAGATCGATAGATTTTTGAATATTAAGGGAATCAAGGGATATGGGAATTGTGCAGGAAAGTGGAGATGAGGTAGAAGATCAGCCGTGATCTTTCTGAATGGCGGAGCAGGCTCGAAGGGCCAAATGGCCTACTCCTGCTCCTGTTCCTTATGTTCTTATGTTCTTACTCACTGATGCATTTCAGCATTCTATTTGCTCATTACTATTCTAGAATGATTCAACATTAAGTGCTATTTAAAGATTAAAAATGGCAGTACCAATAAATTTGTGCTACAGTAAAACTTTTAGCCAAGTTGTACCACACGAAGTACATCAGTGTCAGGGGGGATAAACTATGGACAATGCAAATACATTTTATTCAAAGACAATAGGTGAGAGTGGAGAGGGTAATTGGAGGAATGCAATTTGAGAGAAGCTGTGGCTTTACTAATGTTTCTTGCGACTATCCTAATTGCTTTTCCATATTAATAATATAGTTTGGCATTGTGAGTGCTAAAATGGTTTTCAGGGCCTGTTAAAGAATTACTCAACATTTCCTAAGGTTGGAAATATTACCCATTAGATTCCTTCCCATTGTTTAGGGTACGGAGATTTGTATTTTGGCAGATTGGAACATAAGCCTCGATTGCATGGCAAACTGCATGTCAAGAAAAATTCTAAAATTACAATTCATAATTAGAAATGTTCAAATTATGTGTGTTTTTATCCTTCAAGATAATTTTTTCCAGGTGAATATCTAAAATGTTAATATTAAAACTCCCTAGATTTAATTTCAACAAATCTATTGCAATTGTTAGAATAACATTTTAAAAGGGTCAACCCAGCTTTCAGGATAACAGCGACCACGACACCCACAACCCTGCCACGGCAACCTCTGCAAGACATGCCAGATCATCAACACAGATACCATCATCACACGTGAGGACACTACCCACCAGGTACATGGTACATACTCATGTGACTCGGCCAACGTTGTCTACCTCATACGTTGCAGGAAAGAATGCACCGCGGCATGGTACATCGGCGAGACCATGCAGACACTGAGACAACGTATGAACGGACACCGCGCAACAATCACCAGGCAGGAGTGTTCCCTCCCAGTCGGGGAACACTTCAGCAGACAAGGACATTCAGCCTCGGATCTGCGGGTAAGCGTTCTCCAAGGCGGCCTTAGAAACACACGACAACGCAAAATCATCGAGCAGAAACTGATAGCCAAGTTCCGCACTCATGAGGACGGCCTCAACCGGGATCTTGGGTTTATGTCACGATACATGACGTGATCCAGACTCGAGTCATCGTTGGCTTGTTAACAGATGTGATTCCCAGTAAAAAAGTAATTTTTTTTTAAAGTTTATTGTTTCCCATACTGCGGCTTTTGACACATTGGACCCCCTGTGGCTCCACCTCATTGTCTCAGTTGTATCTTGCTCTGTCTTTGATGTGGTACTTTCCTGGCTGACCTGATTGCCTTTTGTCACACCTCGGCAGATAAACAGTCAGGTTGATTTAAATGTAGTCGTCTGCTTTTGTAAGTAACATATGCATTGTTCTCTATCTATATATGCTTTGGCGATTCTGTATCTCTTTACTTCACCTGAGGAAGGGGCCACATAAGCTCCGAAAGCTTGTGATTTCAAATAAAACTGTTGGACTATAACCTGGTGTTGTGCGACTTCTCATTTTTATCCTCTCCAAGACAGGGCTTGGAATCAAGTGCAAGTTGTTGGAATGAAGAGGGTCAATTTCACCTCTTCCCCCCCCCTCCCCCCCCCGCCCCACTGGCTACATGCCAGGAAGTATAGTCCACCTGACCCGACCTGAACCCACCTGTGTTTCTGGGTCAGGACATTTTCCTAAGTCTGATATTCCCTCAGTGCAGGCTCACCCCTTAGCAGCGGCCTGCAGCCAGTGTGTGTGGGGGAGAGGAAAGTCAACCATTGCTTCAGGCCCAAGGGATCTGGAACAGCAGAATGGCGACTTAAGAAAACAGCAGCCAGAACACCACCAGCCCAGATAGTCTCCCTATTGTCCCTGTGAAAGGAAGAAATTTGCTTTCTCGATAACCACAGTAGTTTGTACTGAGCCATGCTTGGATCCTGTTGGACTGGGTGAAACCCTTTTGGCTATGGATTAGTCTCAAAACTCTACCCAAACCCCACTGTAGAAAGGATTTGTGATGCTAGGTGCAAAAAAATGGAAAGAGTTCCATTGACAATACTGACATAAATATATGATACAATTAGGATTTTAAAAATGAAGTACAAACATTGACCAATATACAACACGTTAAGTGATTTGGGTAAAAAGAAGAAATTGAGAGAATAGATAAAATAATGGTACAAAAGCAAAATACTGCGGATTCTGGAAATCTGAAATAAAAACAGAAAATGCTGGAAACACTCAGCAGGTCAGACAGCATCTGTAGAGAGAGAGAGAAACGGAGTTAACGTTTCAGGTTGTTGACCTTTCGTCAGAACTCAACAAAATATGAAGATAAAATATGTTGATGTTTTCTGCACCATTCTCAGTCAATGGTTCAGCAGGAAAAGAATCTGAAATTAATTCTTTACTGTTCTTGTGAGAATTTGTTTTTGGTCACACATCACCTGTGAAGGTCTGGGTGTTGCTTATTTTTAAAGTTTTGAAATTCTCAGGAGTACACATAATGCTGTGCAATAGGTTGGAAGTTAAATCTTTGACAAAGTAATAAATCTGAAAGGCCTCCTCAAAACAGATTGTCCATCGAGTGAGGCAGATGAAAAGCCTGAAGCACAATCACTTGTGCAACTACTTATTTCAGGACGTTTCCCAGAAAACAACTGTTGTTTCATTGGTTGTAAAGGGCTGAAAAATGTCATTAGGTTTGCTCCATAAATAGCAGCACAAAACAGGCTGAATATTGAAACCTTGCTGCTTCAAGTTGATGTCGTCTGTGAAATCACGAGGTGCTGAATCAGCCTCATACACCACTCAGTGTTTGATTCCCCTCACCACCACCCCACCCATCACCTCTTGTCACAGTCCACATTTGCAATTTTTATTTCATTCTGTTCATATCCATAGTGTACACTGGGTATGGGATCGTAGTGGTTACAGTACTAGACCAACAATGCAGACATTCACAGTTCAAATCTTAACAATGGCAAGTTGTGAAATAGAATTCACACTGAATGTGCCTGCACCAGAAGGATTCATCATCTTGTAAAAATGGGACAGGCAATAAACGTGACCTTGCCAGCATCACTCACATTCTAAGTTCAAATGTATGTATTTTTTTTAAATTTATAGAAACCAGTGGATAAGATACTTGTCCTGTAATTTTGTTGTTTGTTTGGACCTGGATCCAACCAAACTGCTTATTTTCCATACATAAATACAGCTACATATTAAACTTAATTTGTTAAATTAATAAATTTTATTGATAACATTGTAAGAATAAAACAAAAACTGTTTAACAGCATGAAATACATACTGACTATTAATACTGCTTTATTTGGTGTTATTCGTGGTGAGGACCATTTGCTAAAGTTGTGATTATATCACAATTCAAAAAATTCCTCAGTCGGATGCCATCACACATCAATAATATGCAGTATCGTGGCTACTCGCATCTGCCATGACCAATCAGAGAAGGCAGACGTCTGGGTGCTGCCAATTACTTGTTAATGTTAGTAAAGAATTGATTGACTTCTTTGCCGCCACCTACGAGATTTAAAAATTTTAATTTAGAAGTTTAAATGGTTCAGATTGCAACAATTTCAGGCACAGTGCAAAAACAAAGCAGTGCGGGACCACCTCTTCAAGATGGGCCAATATCCAAAGCCAAATCCGGAATTCACATCAATTTGATGTCAATTATATTGCGATTCTTGTAGCACTGTACAAGTGAAACCTGGAGGGTAAATGTCGACATGGGCTGGCTGGTATGTATTTCTATGCATGCTGCACAGCAATGAAAAGGTATAGCATATCCTGCCTTGTAAGCTTATCCTCAGGTTTTCCCCCTTGATCTCAGTGCAAACAGAATTGCAGAAAGGCAAGAGGCAGTGCAACAACGGTATGAGAAACCACAGTACGACAGATGAGTGCGGTGTAATAAGCAGCTATTGTGACAAATTGAATGCCACTCAATACACTGAAGCTGACTAATAACACGACCATTTCAGTTGCAGCACCCCCTTTGGATTCTCAGCTGGCAAGTCAAAGCAACAGATTTCCTTCAAGCAAAATACAAAAGGCCCTGATTTTCCATCTGCACACAAAACAAAGTCGAAGTGCCAGGGTGGTGCCTATCTTCATGCTGCAATCATCACTTCCCTAAGTACAAGAACGGGGAGGCACGCACATGGGCTCAGCAATGGATGTCCTGACACAAGTCTGGCTGGCTGTATGCATGTTTCACTCAGATTTGCTCCCTGCTGGTGAATATTAAATGGGTCCTGTTCATAAATGCAGAACATTTTTTATGATGTGCGCACGTAGCTGCTTTAGAGCAATTTTTAATTTTTTTTTAAAAAGGTACGTTTTCTCCCTTCCTTTCCTGAACGCGGGATTCATGCCAAAATATGATACACAGGCAGTGACAACCCTCCAGTAACTTACCCAAGTGGGCATTTATTAAATGTCAGACTAGATGGTAAATATTAGCAAGCTATTCAATCATGTCAGTATCAAGGTCAAGGCATACCCGCCGTCAATCAGCAATCATACAAGTGCCTGATTTTTTTCATCCCTCTCCAGTCCAGGGGAGTTGAGGTCAGTTGTAGCACAGTCCCGGGTTTAAGTCTAGGACCTTGTGGTCTGCATGGTTGAGAACCAAACTACTGGCGTTTACCCACTAAGCAAGAAATTTTTTTTAAAAATTAAACAAATGAACCAGAACCATGGGCCTCTCTCCCATTATTTTTTCTTTTGTATACCTTGCATACTTTACTTTTCAAAAAATAATTTATTTTTTAATTTATTCGTTTATGGGATGTGGGTGTCGCTGGCAAGGCCAGCATTTATTGCCCATCCCTAGTTGCCTTTGAGAAGGTGGTGGTGAGCCGCCTTCTTGAACCGCTGCAGTCCGTGTGGTGAAGG
This sequence comes from Squalus acanthias, assembly GCA_030390025.1. Taxonomy (NCBI): domain Eukaryota; kingdom Metazoa; phylum Chordata; class Chondrichthyes; order Squaliformes; family Squalidae; genus Squalus; species Squalus acanthias. Next base: position 109,759,499 of record CM059425.1, on the reverse strand, counting down.
TACTCCCACAGTGCTGCTAGGTAGGGAGTTCCAGGATTTTGACCCAGCGACGATGAAGGATCGGCGATATACTTCCAGGTCAGGATGGTGTGTGACTTGGAGGGGAACTTGGATGTGGTGGTGTTCCCATGCGCCTGCTGCCCTTGTCCTTCTAGGTGGAAGAGGTCGCGGGTTTGGGATGTGCTGCCGAAGAAGCCTTGGCGAGTTGCTACTGTGTATCTTGTAGATGGTACACACTGCAGCCACGGTACGCCGGTGGTGGAGGGAGTGAATGTTTAAGATGTTTAAGAATGTTTAATTTTGATACATTTCTTCTGTGCTGTTTCCAATCATGCACCCAGCTGCTCAGAGTGCATGGAAGAAGTTCAGGGTGACACTCCTCTTTCTGATTTTGTTCCGTTTTTCTGTGGAAGAACCAGACTTGAACTTAAGATCTCCTCTTCACAACACATCTGAGCTCTAGTCGCAGTGTGCGTGGAATTGCAAGTGACAAGCTGTGTCCTATCATTGCATGGTGAGGTGCGAGCTACACCACCCACCAGGGAAATTAACAACTTCATTTTGAAAAACGGCAAGAAATAACACGAGCTGTGCTTAGCACACCGCATCTTTTTTACATCTGTTTAACGTGTGCATAGTACACTGCATTGCACGTGAGAGTGGGGTGCACAATTGCCTATGACTTTGCATGTAATATTGCAGTTATGTCATGCACACTGAGCAGCAAGCCCAAAATGTACTCGTTACTGGTTTCAAAAATCCTAAATCAGTCTAAAACAAATCAGCTCTTTAATTTGTCCCACCGACCTTAGCTAATTAGTCTTCCCCTCTTCAGATCATCCATCATTCCATGGGGGGCATTTTAAAGCTAATCAACCCAATGGGAACCTAACGGGATTCAATTGGCCACTCGTTTTACACCCTGCCCCAACTTTCCTATCCAGTGACTTTAATGGAAAGTAAAACCAGGTGGGATGTAAAACCGGCAGCCGATCCGACCACGCTGGGTGGGTGAGGTAAATATTACATGATTGAAAGGATTGCTCAAAGTTTACTCAAACTATTGCCTGTTCAACCCGTTAATAGGTGAGCAAGAGCTACACGACGTCAGTTGATTTAGTCGCATTTGTCTCTTCCCTCTGAAGGCACTGTGCAATTTGAAGCTCACTAAATGAGAAATTCTACACAGCGACGCTACAAGCTAGGACAGCAACATGTTACAGTAACTGCCTGAGGAGTCTAGAGCACTCAACAACAACAACTTGTATTTATATAGCGCCTTTCACGTAGTAAAACGCCCCAAGGCGCTGCACAGGAGTATTATAAGTCAAAAAATTTGACACCGAGCCACATAAGGAGAAATCAGGGCAGATTACCAAAAGCTTGGTCCAAGTGTTAGGTTTTAAAGAGCATCTTAAAGGAGGAAAGAGAGGTAGAGAGGCGGAGAGGTTTAGGGAGGGAGTTCCAGTGCTTAGGGCCTAGGCAGCTGAAGGCACGGCCACCAATGGTTGAGCGATAGTAATTAGGGATGCTCAGGAGGGCAGAATTAGAGGAGCGCAGATATCTCAGGGGGTTGTGGGGCTGCATGAGATTAGAGAGACAGGGAGGGGCGAGGCCATGGAGGGATTTGAAAACAAGATTTAAAGGATTTAAATATTACACATATTTATTAATTCATTAAAAAATGTGTAGTGCCAGAGGACTGGCGGTTAGCTAACGTAATACCTAATACCTATATTTACTAAAAAAAAAACTATATTTAAGAAGGGAGACACAGAACATGTCCAGGAAACTACAGACCAGTCAGCTTAACATCGGTGGGAGGAAAAATAATGGAATCCCTACTAAAAGAGAACATAGAAGAATATCTACAAGCCAAAAATATAATAATAAATAGACAGCACAGATTTCAAAAGGGAAAGTCTTGCTTGACCAACCTCACTGAATTTTTGAAGAGGTACTGAGAGAGTAGACAAGGGTAATGCAGTAGATGTAATTCATCTAGATTTTCAAAAGGCCTTCGATAAGGTACCACATAATAGACTAATGAATAAGGTCAGAGAATGCAGAGTCAGGGGACATGTAGCAGATTCGATAGCTAGCTGGCTTCAAGACAAAGAGCAGAGAGTAGGGGTAAAGGGTAGCTATTCACAGTGGCAGAAGGTGAGTAGTGGTGTTCCACAAGGATCAGTGCTGGGACCACTGTTGTTCATAATTTAGACTTTGGAATCAAAAACACAATTTCAAAATTTGCAGATGACACCAAATTGGGGGGGGGGGGGGGGGGGGTGGGGGGGGGGGAGATAGTCAATACTGAGGAGGACTGCAACAAATTACAGGAGGACATTAAAGGCTGGATTTTGCCAGCAGAGGGGGATTCGCTGTTCGGCGGGTTCTGCTCCCGCTGCCAGCTTCAGCCGCATTGAGATAACGATTTTGAGTTAACTGAGCTTATAAAGCCCGCCGTGCGTGTTACCCGGCCCAATCAGTGGGTTCGGGTCTGCTGCTCGCCTCTGCTGACGTCTTCGATTCAGCTGCAATTTAAGGGGCCCGTGCAGCCTTTGGGTTTTATTCACTTTCTGATGCTTCTCAGTGTTACTGTAGGCGAGATGACTGCTGCAAGAGCCAAGGCTTCGCCGCAATTTGAAGATGACTCCCTCCGTGCTCTTGTGGAGTGAGTAAGAGGGCGCAAGGAGGTTCTGTTACCCTCCAATGTACGGAGGAAGCCTCCTCAACAAACCAAGGCAGCCTGGCTGCAAATTGCTGAGGAGGTTAGTACCAGGTCTTTGTGTTCACACATCTGGGTTCAGTGAAGGAAAAGGTTCAATGATCTGCCACACTCAGCAAAAGTGAGTATAACATCAGACTTACCTTCAATCTGCTTCCCATCTCTTCTCATCACCAGCACTCTGCATTGGCAACCTACTCCTGCACATCCCAACTTACCCTTACACCCTTAACCATCCCTCTCTCTCCATGTACAGAATCACTTCACCATCCTACGAAGCACCCCTCACGCTCGCTCTCACTGTTATGCAATGTCAACAACTAACAATGCACATGGAGGGCCCTTGGTATTGGCACCTCACTCCATCTTTGTCTCCCTCTAAGCATCTGTGCTATGGAATCTCTATACTCACTCCAACATTCTCGCACAAACTCCACTTGTGTCCCTCATTGCAAGAAAAGAGAACCCACAATAAGAGGGAGAGGGGGTGGACAGGAAGTGGGCCACCTTCCATGGTGCATTTAACCAACGCTGAGGAAGCTGCTATCGAGATTGTCGGAGGTGCAGAGGAGCTAGAAGTGGGTGACGGAGAGATGGGCGCAGAAGAGCAAGCTGGTGACAGAATAGATTTTCAACCATCTCATTTACATTTCATGAGTGACTGATATGGCATCTGATGTTCATACAGACTGAGTTCCGATCATCTGCATAATGGGATGTGTCTGCTACGTAAATATCACATTTCTAACTCATGCCTTTACTTCCCCACAGGACCATCGAGTGCCCCCCTCCCCACTGTCCAGGAGGAAGAGCCGGATGACTCCTCAGAGGAAGCTGCAGCCTCTGAGGGAGCAGCGTCAGCAGAAATTAGCTCAACCAGCACCAGCGCAGAGACGCACACCTCAGTGGGTCCTCTGTGAGATAGAGTAGTGTTGTCACCTGGTGTATCACAGCTCACAAGTGAGCATCAGCAGATGGTGGAGACAGGGATAACAGAGGAGAGTCCTTGTCAGAGGGCGCTGGACACTCCCAGCTCTGCTCAATTGTATGTGGACACCGTGCCTCTGGGGCCATCCAGAAAGAGAGCGGTGCTGGAACTTCAGGAACAAGTGCAGGAGGCTCTGACTGGGTTTGCAATCACGATAACTGCGAGTGTGCAGAGAATGTAGGAGTCCATGTCAAGCATGAGCAATGCCGTGGTGCACGCAATGGCGAATGCAGGTGCCGCCATGGAAAGGATGGCAACCTTCATGGAGGACATAAATCACCAGACACAGCAGAACATGGTAACACTTCTAAATAGATGGTCATCTATCGAGGACAGATGGGCATCTATTGAGGAGAGAAACCAGAGGTGCATGGACATCCCCGTTATGAGGAATGTCTGCACAAAAATTGGGTCCTCATGGCCCCACTGATGTGCAGCAAGGTGCTCTCCAGCTTCTTGCTAGCAGTGAAGTGCAGGTGACCCATGAGAGGGATGTTGGTGGTCGACAACAAGGAAGTGTGGGCTCCTCTCCAAGCGCTCACACTCCCATGCCACTGTGGGGCCATCGGTCAGAGCCCCAGTTTCCTCACCCAACTTAGATGGGCATCTCTGCCCCTGCACAACCGCAGGATGAGCAGACTGTTGCGGAGTCCTCCCAGGCTCCCAAACCCAGAGGACACCCGCCAAAGGCATCTAAGCAAGCTGCCTCTACATCTGCTGAAGCCACAGGGGAAGCACCACGTAGAAGCACGCGCAAGAGAAAGTTAACACACAAATAGTCACAAGGGTAGTCACTTGGGTATTTTCATATAATACAAATTGACGTTTCTCATCGTTATTTCAATTGTATTAAAGAAATGTGATGTCAAAGATTCAAAGAGTTGGCCTGTGTGCGCTCAGAAATGGAAGTTGCACAGTGAGGCGTCAGGGCGCCTTTCATCTGTAGTGATGGTGGGGAGAGTGATAGGAATGCACAGTTTATTGTACAGATGCTGTATGGTGTGTAATTAAGGTCGTGCAAACACTCATTTCCACGTGCCAGCCACATGTGTTTACTGTGTAAATTAACGCGAATCTGGCATGGATTAGTGTATCCCTTGCCTCACGGCCAGCAATGTGCTCACGTGCTGGTGGCACTGGCACAACTGCCTCCACAAGGTCTTCCTCATCTGCTGCCTCATTCGGCTCCTCCTCTGAGGAGGAGGCTGTGTGCTCAGCCACTTGTTCCTCAGTCAGCGGTAAGCTACACTGTTGTGCGATGTTGTGCAGGGCACAGCAGACCACGATGATTCTGGAGACCCTGGCTGCTGAGTAATGAAGGGCTCCACCAGATCTGTCCAGGCATCTGAATTGCATTTTGAGCAAGCCAATGGTTTGCTCTATGATGCTTCTGGTGGAAATGTGGCTCTCATTGTAGCGCTCCTCAGCTTTGTTTGATGGCCTCCTCATCGGTATCATTAGCCACGTCTTCAGGGGATAGCCCTTGTCTCCAAGGAGCCATCCGGAAAGTTGGGTTGGCAGATTAAACAGCTGACGCACAGTGGACTGCTGCAGGATGAACGAATCATGGCTACTGCCAGGGAACTTGGCGCAAACATGCATAATGTTCTTCCTGTGGTTACACACCAGCTGGACATTAAGGGAGTGGAAGCCCTTGCGGTTCACAAATAAAGCTGGGTTGTGATGGGGGGCCCTAATGGTCACATGGACAATTTTTTTATGCAGCGAGTAGTGAGGACCTGGAACTCGCTGCTGACAGAAGTGGTGGAAGCGGAGACAATCAATGTTTTCAAGGGGGGACTGGAAAAACACTTGAGGGAAATAAACTTGCAGGGCTGCGGGGGAGTGGGACTGACTGGATTGCTCTGCAGTGAGCTGGTGTGGAATTGATGGGCCGAATGGCCTCCTTCTGTGCCGTTATGACTCTATGTGTGCAGTCTACGACGTCCTGCACCCTTGCGAAGCCTGCCATATTTGCAAAGTCAACTGCACGCACGGTAACACTTGCTTCATCCATGGAGAAGTGGATATAATCATGTGACTTGGCAAAAAGGGCATCGGTAACCTGTGTGATGCAACTGTGTGCGGCCAACTGGGAAATGCCGCTGATGTCTGCTATTGATCCCTGGAAGGACCCTGAAGCAAAGAAGTAAAGTACGGTGGTGACTTTGGTAAGGAGTGTCCACCCACTCCTCTGGGCTGCAGGTGTTGGTGCAGCATTGTGAAATATGTCAGCGACTACCTCTCGCCAAAGTCTCAGCCTCCTTTGGCACTGCTGCTCACTCATGTTGAGGAAGCTCATCCTCTGCCTGTAAACCCTGTGTTGGGGGTATCTCCTGTGGCGTGGTGCAGCCCTGCACTGATGCCCTCTGCCCTGCGCAGCATCAGGTGGGTGAGGAGGAGGTTGACGCTCCTGTTGTTGGTGCTGCTGCTGTGCCTGGTTCTGCTGCTGCCGCGGCTGCTCTTCCTCCGATTCTGAGGACCGGGATGAGAGGGTATAAATGGTTCCCATTCTGCTGGTATATATGTCAGTTGAAGAGATGTTATAAGCGCTCAGTCAATGTGGGGAGAGGATATTCCAAGGATGTCACAGTGCATATGGATCTCGGATTAAACACTTACAAGCTCAATAGACCTGCAAAATGTGTTCCAAACCTCAAAACAGAAAGTTCTGGCACCTGAAAGTGAACTCATGTTACAGGTCAGCTTTTATGCTGCAGGAGCAGCTGTCAACAATTCAGCGAGTTGCTGAATCCGGCACAATCAGCTGGCGTGTTTGTCGCACGACGTGGAACATGCTGTAAATGTTGCAGAATGGGAAGAGCTTCTCAAAATAGGATTATCCAGGCATTTAACAAGCTGTTAACTCCCTTAAGTGGCTCTCCCCCTCCGCTTGGTGTCGGGTCTGATCAGAACTTGCAGACCAGACACTCTGTAAAGTTGCGTGGAGGCGGGATGGTGGCAGGTTCGCAACCCACCGTCAATCATTTTGATTTTAACTCCGGACCCGCCTCCAAACCCGCCCTCTGAGTGCCGGCAAAATCACGGCCTAATAAACTTGCAGAATGGGCATATAATTGGTAAATTAATTTCAACACAGATAAATGTGAAGTATTACATTTTGGTAGGAAGAATAGGGAGGTCACTTATTACTTGAAGGGTGTGAGTCTGGGTGGGGTAGAGGAACAAACGGATCTGGGAGTATAAATACACAAATCACTAAAAGTAGCGACACAGGTTAACAAGACCATAAGAAAAGTGAACCAAGCACTAGGGTTTATTTCTAGGAGGATAGAATTGAAAAGTAGGGAAGTTATGCTGAACCTGTATCGAACCTTGGTTAGACCACACTTGGAGTACTGCGTACACTTCTGGTCGCCATATTATAAAAAGGATATAGAGGCATTGGAGAGGGTGCAGAGAAGATTTACAAGGATGATACCAGAAATGCGAGGGTATACATATCGGGAAAGGATGAACAGGCTGGGTCTCTTTTTACTTGAAAAAAGGCTGAGGGGTGACCTAATAGAGGTCTTTAAAATTATGAAAGGTTTTGATAGAGTGGATACAGAGAGAGTGTTTCCACTTGTGGGGAAGAGCATAACTAGAGGCCATCAATATAAGATAGTCACCAAGAAATCAAATCGGGAATTCAGAAGGAACTTCTTTACCCAGAGAGTGGTGAGAATGTGGAACTCGCTACCACAGGGAGTGGTTGAAGTGAATAGTATAGATGCATTTAAGGGGAGGCTAGATAAGCATATGAGGGAGAAGGGAATAGAGGGTTATGCTGATAGAGTTAGATGAGGAAAGACGGGAGGAGGCTCGAGTGGAGCATAAATACCGGCATGGAGTGGTTGGGCCGAATGGCCTGTTTCTGTGCCATATATCATATGTAATATCTCAGGGGGTTGTGGGGCTGGAGGAGCTTAGAGAGATAAGATGGGGCGAGACCATCGAGGGATTTGAAAACAAGATTTAAATGATTTAAAGGGAACTAAGCATTAATGAATTAAGTTTCCCATTTGTGCACTTCCAACACAGAGCCTCGCCCGCCAGGACTGCATGTTGGAAAATGACACGGGAGTAGCATTTTATTTTTCAGCTTATTATAGGCAGCAAGTCAAGGCTGCACCCTTGTGATTTTCCAATACGTGCTCCCTGTGGCAAGGCTCCGTGTCGGTAGCACACAAGTGCAAAATTTACCCTTAATATTTCAGCACGTGAAAGTTTCATTTCAATAGAAAACAACTTCACAAAATACGCACAATCTTTGATGAATTTTTATACCGAATTTTATGTTATAACAATCCAACTAAATATAACTACAGTATTCAGTTAGTTTTTCTCCCAATGACAATCGAACTGTCAATGGATAAAATGGGCAGGCAGTACAAAATTTATTACCCATGTGTCACGTTTTGCTTCCAAATCAATGAACAGTTTATAACCTGAGCGATAAAAGGCATACTTACTGGACTCAGGTGCGTTCACTGTGCTGTTGGATAGGTTGACCTCTGCTGTTTCTGTGCAAGAAAACTCGAAACAGAGCAACAATTGGAGCACACACGCTGCTTACTCACTGAATCATAAGTGCATTAGACTGACTTGCATGAACCCAGTTTGTTGAATTATTCTGTGGCTATCGCCAACATCTTCTCAATCCTTGATGGTGCTATTTCACACCATTGATTACAGAAACATCACACTCATGCAATTATCTCTAAACTGTCACTGCAGTGAGCGTTCTTCAATTATTTTAAACCCCAGCCCAAGAGTAGCCAGAAAATAAGCTGATTTCTGCATTCGGTGATGGCACATTAAGGGTAATTTTTCTGACTTGATGCTGATAGCGACAAACCTTCCTGCTGAGCATGGAGACTGGGAGGGGTCGCATTGCCAGAGCCAGTCAAGGACATCACAGCCCTGGTCTTTTTTTGGCTTCAGACTCATTCCAAGCTACCACAGGACGTCATTTAATCTACAGTGTACGCGGATATGTTGTTCAGGGCAAAAACTTCTTCACTTGTTCCCAGGAAACCCAGCAGAGGAATGAGAAGACCCCTGCAACTTTTTCACATCATAGAATTCCCCAACATTCAGAGCGTTACTGAAGGCACTGACTGGGCCATCTGAGCCCCTGTGCAAAATCCCATAATCTTCCGGAACCACAAACGTCCCACTACATTCATATTCAAGTGATCAGACACATAAGGGTCATTCAGGTCAATCAGTGGTTCCCAGGCAGCAGTCATGACATATTCATCGTAAAACCATCTGATACGTTGAAGGAGAAAGCAGGCAGAAAGGATGCCTTCCATGAGACTAATGCATGCTCTTCAGCCCTGGCTCATGACATCATTGAGAAAACCAGGAACAGCAATGGGGAAAAGGTGCAACAAGGCCCAGGCAGCCAGCACAATCATTATAGTATTCATTACAGGTATCTTAATACAGAGAAAAGCAATGCTGGTCAATAATGAAATAGCTGCAGACATCCATATGATGAGAATTTCAGCTAAGTGCCACATTGACCCAATACTCAGTCCTCTCAGCAGCTATACAAGTGCAGTGTGCCAACACACATGCATTAACTTCGGTCTCTGCATTAACTGAACTGTCCAAGATGCCAATCCTTTGATCTTCTAATACTTAATATTCAACACCCTCAGAAGATAATCCTCTGAGCACAGTTGAAATAAATTGTTATCAAATGTAATTACCTACGAGAGATGCATATAGGTGGCTAGTGATTTATGCCCCTGTCCTTCCCCTTATTGATAGGGCACATTTTGTGCATTCTTTTTACTCATCTTGAGGTCATTGTTAATGCTTCTCCAGTGGTAGGAGTGCGTGTCTGGCTGCTTGGTGTCAGTGAGACGTTTTTGGGTTTGAGGTTGCCATGTATCTTCTTGTGCTGGATCGTCATGTCAGATGCAGCAGTGCTTAGCCGGTATGGCCCACTTTCTGGTCCTTTCAAAGGGATGGATGCTGGATGAACCAGATGTGAAGTAGCCCTGAGCAACAGCAGCTTTGTCTATGCCTACTCCATCTGCTATGCACTCCTACAGCATGTCTACTCATCTGGGCAATGCAGCCCTTTGGACGCTCCCCCTCCCGATCGCGAGCCTCCCCCCCATCACGATCATGAGCCTCGCCGCCCCACCCACCCCCCCCCCAACCCCCCACCCCAACCGATCGCAGCCCGGAGCAGTTGTTTCCCTCCGAGTGCCGAGGACTGTCCTCGCGGATCCCTGGCTGCTGAATGAGAGACAGCCCAACAATAGTCTAGTGAGGCCCCGCCATTAAGATCAGCAGGGCGTCCATGTCCCCCACCTTGCCAGGGACTTCGGACGATTTCGGCCTCCCCAGCAGCCTCCCTGGCTCCCGGTTCATATCGGGGCCAAAGTGCCAATGCTTGCCATGGAATCAGTGGCCGAGAATTTAATCGCGCTGATGGGTGCGAGTTTGGAGGCGGGTCTGCTGTCAAAATCGCAAAGATTGACAGCAGGTAGGAAACCCTCTGTCAACCCGCCTCCACGCGAGTCTCCCAGGTGTCGGGTCTGTCAGCGCAGAACTGACCCGACACCAAGCGGCGGGGGATACAATTCTAGTAATTAAATGGCTTTTTAAGAGCCAATTTAAGAGTATTTTGAGGCTTACTTGTAATTTTACATTCTCCCCCACGGGTTACCCGCTGCTCAGGGAACACGCCAGCTCACCCTGGTGTGAGTTGAGTCTGCTCTGATGTTTCTGATAAGCTGACAGCTGCAGAAGTGGTGTAAAGGATGCCATGTTGCAGATGGTCAGTTTCAGAGCACAGAAACTGTTGGTTACTGCATGTGTAATACATATAGAGATTTATTTAGCTTACAAGTGTTTAGAGGCAACTGTATGTCCAGTGCCACCTCATTGGAACAACCTCTCTCACCAGTGACAGATCGCTTCTGTCATCTCACCTGCAGCTGCCATCTATTGCAGCAACATCGGAGCCAATGAGACCATAAGACCTTGGTCCTCCGAATCCTTCCACGATCAGCCCCAACACCAACATCACCATCACCAGCAACACCAACATCACCAGGAACACCAACATCAGCGACCTTCTCCGCCATCACCTGATGCTGCACTGGACACAGGGCATCAGCCCTCGACAAAATTGCTGCTATGACGACGTCATCAGAGGCGGCCAGCTGACCCGATCGCACTCATTGGCCCGGCCAGCGCACCCCATTGAAATCAACAAGCTCATTAAATCAAAATTGGACATCAGCAGCTGATCCCGCCGGAAGCGGCTCCGGAAATCGCCCACCACGCAACCCGACTCCAACCCGCCTCGGCAATTAAAATCGAGCCCATTGACTTTCCAATGAGAACACAATGGACAAGGCCCAAGTATTCACCCTCTACCACAGCTTGGCGTGCGAGCAAGCGAACATGCACCACCTCGGTAACTGATGTTATGGGCTCACCTTTCTAAATAGTAAGGTGACAGAAGTTCTAGTTCTAAGTGGCAGTCAGTGCACCCTGTTGCTGCATAGGCACATGTGATGCTTGGAAAGAGGTGTTTCCTGTGTGTTTACTTTGCAGCCTGTGTTACGGTTTAACAGGGCGAGAGGAAGGTCTTTGTGGCAATGAATAGTTTGCCCAACTCCTTGATATAGTGAAATACTGACCAGCCTTAACTTGGCAGACTTCCTCAGGCTGTTGACCTTGTTTCTCATCTTCGCCCACCCGTTGGACTGTTGAACACAGTATCTGGAGTAAATATTGCTGGACACAGTACTTACCGTCAGTCACTCCGTGCCAAGCAAACTGATTGATGGAGCTCCTGGGGAGAAGGCGCGCAGAGGCTTCCCACCACAGGACAAACGGGCCAAACTTCCTTTGCTGCATTTTTTTTACAAGTGTCTCTAAAGCAGTATTTTAAAACCAGCTGCTGCAAGTTTGTGTGTCGGAAGAATTAAAGACCCCTTTAAGAGCAGCAGCTGACCACCAGCTCTAGCCCCATCCCACCGTGCACAGAACTGCTGTCCTAATCCAGGATGGATGCTTCTGCTCCAGTCCCAAAAAAAGTCACTCTCAGATTTACGCAAAGTCGAAGCTTCTTCCCTTGATGCTAGCACTCTAGCCTGTTAGACTGCACGAATTATATTTATATATTTGCACACTGCGTCTTCGAAAAAGAACAGTTTCATATGTGAGCGATAATATAATGTAATTTCCGGCAAAAATCATCAAAGGCACCTTTTATATGTTTCTTTTAAATCAAAGGGTAAATTCAGTGAGGCGAGACAACCCCCCGCCCAGTGAAGAGCCTTGCTCAATAGGAAATCAGACAGGGCTGTGAGATTAAAGCGCAATTCTCACTGAACTTATCCTTTAGTGCTGAAGAGGAATGGCTGGCAACAGTACCTGTGTAATATTCTCTCCTCTTCCCCCATTTTCACTTCCCTTTCAAACTTCGATTAAAGAAGTTCTGAACCTTCTCGGACACAAACACTTCATGCCAGCTCCCAGCTCCTTTCAAGAAAGTCAGAAGGTGCCATGGATCATTAAACACATTCTTGTCGCGAAATGATACAATACATTTTTCTCTCTTCTCTCCTCTGCTGCACCCCACACCGACTGATAATTTCACAAAATAGCATCCACCCATCATAGACACTTTACTGGTAGCTCTTCACTGCAAATGATGTGAAAGAATTTTTTTAAACTTTGATTTCAGAATTTTTAGGATTTTTTAAAACTAGTAAGAATGTTAATGGCAGTGTGCCGTGATAATTTTCTGCTGATACAAACAAAAAATGGAAAATTATGCCTGCATTACAATTTTTGCAAGTCTCCCCGAAATAAACAACCACACCTTTTATTTCTATTTTTATCTGCTGTACAAATTGACTTATTGCAACAATTCTCCCTCCCCAAATTTTTACCATGCTGTCTTGAGGCTGTCACCTTTTGCTGGGGTACAGCCCACAGGCGCTATCATTTCTTCGGTCTGTGTCCAGGCAGTGAGTGTTGGATGGCTGTTTGGCAGGACAAGGCATTACCGATGTGTGTCAGGGCCTAAGGTTATGGTTAGTGGCTTAATGGCAGGTGTGGGCTGTCTGGCACACTAAATCTCCCTGCCATGCCTTATTTCATCTTCTACTATTACTCCTGTCCCATGTCCTGGCTCTCAGAAGCCCCTCCTACACCAGTGGAACCAATCCCGCTGAGGAAAAAAAGACATCCTTTTAAAGTCCATCTATTCCACATTGCTTCTGCATCTTAGCTGAAGTAAAGACTTAACCTATTAACGTCATGACAGTTTTTGCAATGAAGCAAATCAAGCAAACATTAGAACTCAAACTATGGTCCCATCGCTGGTCTTGGCCAGATGTGGACTTGGGAAAAGGTGGCATACCTACACCAATCCTCAGCCGACTGGATTTCTTTTCTCTATTCAAATGGTGGTCAGGTTTTTCCACAGGCTAAAGGCTAATTATATTAAACTGTGGGACGCTGCAGCTTTAAACTTATAAATTTGCCTTGGGAGGTGGCGCAAAATTGGGGGGCTAGCGAATCGACGGCCCAGTTTGCACTCTGCCCAAGGGATATTGTGGCCCTTTGTAATGCGAGTTCATTGCATCCCAATGTGTAACACTGCACTTTTATCCGACAATTTAAATGATTCATGAATGCAATTTTTGAACAGACAAATGTATTCATCAATAAATATACCACAGAAAGAACTTTATTGCATGTAGCTATCAAACAAAAAGCTGCTTACCATATGTAGCTTCATCAAAGGGGCCATTATTTGCAAATATGCATGTGTTAAATGTTTTTAAATCAGCTGCTAAAATGCTAACTAATGGCTTTAATCCTTGACTGGCTGCTCCAGAAAACTCGATTGCCTAACCTAATTTTCCTATCCAAGACAACAGATAATTGCTAACCATTTTAGAGATACCAATTGATCAGAAAGTTGCAGTGAATGACATTGAAGAGCTGACTACTCCATACAATTTTTCTTCTCAATATCCAATCATCTGTCTTCCTTAATTAAAAGATGTTTTAATAGCGTCCATTATTAAGTTGCTCTTCCCCTGTATTATTTTCAGCAAGCAAATTATCACAAGATTTGAAGCCACACGTTGTTCCTACGCTGTAATGCTGCACATTTCAAAACTAATTTGCAGTTAACTTGCAGTTTTTTTTTTGGTTCGTCAGTTGAATTCCCTGAAGCTGAACAAAATTATCCATTTTTGCACAGATGAAGTGCTGCCTAATCAGTCATGTTATCAGATGCAGCATCATTACACTGCGTTTGCGATTTCTGCTCTTTCAATAAAGTGAAAATGAACAGAAATCACAGTTGGATTAGAGTGAGAATTTAGAATAACAGCAGCAACTGGACAGGGTCCAGGTAACTGAATTGCCCACTAATCTCGAAGCTATGCATATGTGTTCATTTGCTACTCTTTTTTCCCTACACTAACACCAGTTTCAATCAACGTGCTTCGATAGTCTTCACTGTCTTTCATATTTTGTGTTATAGAGCTTTTAGGTAGATGTGAGAAACCTAGATGTCTTTATATTGCTGTGTTACATAGGACATGACAGATCAGGAAAATGTACTTGAAAAGGTGATTCTCAACATGAAGCACATGGTTATCACTCCCCTGAAGTGATAGGGAAATTATTTTTTGACTGCTTGACAGGAATTCTCTCAGTGTCTTTTGTTTATGCAGTACACACAGGTGTTTTATCATTAAATATTGTGTTTTGTAAACTCATAGTACAGTGCATGCTTTACCATTAATTACATGTAGAGAGTCACCCAATAAATCTGCAGTATTGACAATCACAATCCTGAATCCTTCAATGTAAATGGAATTGGTGAATGAAAGCACAGCATATTTTACCGGCAGACTCAGACATTCAAGTCAAGTGAGTCTCCTTTAAGATACAACAAACAAGCCTGAAGAGGTGATTGGGCAAAGGCAGGCCAATGGAAAGCAGGATGGGCCCTGCAAAGGAGCGAGAATGAGGACAGAGCAGAATGGGCAAGGTCGGTACAGGGAGAGACCCAAGAAGAGCAGCATGAGGAATCGTGCAATGGAGGTAGGCCTACTCAAAGCTGGATAAACAAGAGAAGGGACAACCATGGAACATCAATGTTAAATTAGAATTTGTGCAGTTTATTGTCAGACATCGGATCATCCACTTCTTTTCTAAAATGGTAACAATTTAAAATGGCTCCTAGACAACATGGGGGGGGGGGGGGTAATTTTAACCTAACTCGGCAGGTGAGAAACCCATGGGATTGGGTGGAACGTCGGTTTTACACCCGTCATCAATGGAGAATAAAATCGGGTGGGCTTAAAATTGCCCCCAAATGATTCACTGAATTTATCATGAATGACTACATGGCCTACATCAGTAGTCCCCTGTCTTGCTTACAACATTACTAAACAAATTGCATCCACTACAACTTTAAAACTATTTACTGTGGGGGATTAGGTGGTGCAATGGATCAGTGCAATGTTCTTTCATCTTTGCTATCTGGTTTTTAATCCGGCCCAGGCTAATTATATAAGAAGCGGTATTTATCTATTGCATACCAGATGGAAATAGATCTTTTACAGGGAATCTGTTCAGACCTTCACCCTAGTGTCGAGGTTTATCTGAAATGTTTATCAGTTGTGGAAGACTCCTCTCTCTGATGCCGATTAGATTCAAAGAAAATAATGCTAGGCAGTCTCAAGATTTATGACCTAAAACCACCCAAAATCTGGCACTAATTGGCAATCTTACTCAGAGGTAAAAGATCGGCTGATGTTGCATCGCTGCGGTAGCCTCTTCTGAGATAGCGGTTAAGGCACATTAGAAAACTTTTATTCTGCACCTGTTCCAAGCTGCAGTGGACTGTGGAACACTTGAAAATGACAAAGAGTGCCAAAATGTAAATGTTTATTCCACAGCATAGTCATTCCACAAATTGATGAACAGGAACATCCACCAAAAAACAAAAATGACTTACTGGAAAGATGCTAGTATATGTTTTTCACAGAGTGTAAACTGCTATGAAAAAGGTGAAGGGGATAAACTGGACAGGAATGCTGATGTTAACTGCATTATTCTTATCTCCGGGCAATCAATTGTTGGTAAAAGTGCTGAGGTATAAACAGCAATAATAATTTTCATTTATACAGCGTCTTTAATATAGTAAAACGTTCCAAGGCGCTTCACAGGAGCGTAATCAGAAAAAAATTGACACCAAGCCAAAGAAGGAGACATTAGGACAAGTAACCAAAAGCTTGGTCGAAGAGGTAGGTTTTGAGGGAGGGGTCTTAAAGGAAGAGAGAGAGAGTTGGAGAGGTTTAGAGAGGGAATTCCAGAGCTTCGGACCTAGACAGCTGAAGGCACGGTTGTCAATGGTGGGGTGAAGGAAAAATGCAGAGTTCTTGGAGGCTTGTAAGGTTCGAGGTGGTTACAGATATAGGAAGGAGCGAGATGATGGAGGTATTTGAACATGAGGATCAGAATTTTTAAATGGAGGCGTTCACGGACCAGAATCCAATGTAGGTCAGCAAGCACAGGAGTTATGGTTGAAAAAAAAATTCCAAAAGTGGCAAGAAAAAGAAGTTACAGACTTAACTACTTTTTCATGTCTGAAATGTGCTTGTTGAAGGTTTTTATGTGCAAAGAAGAGTTGGAATTTCAGTTCAATATGAAGTATGAAATATTGTTTTGGATTTCTTTCCAGGCCAAACATTCACTCTTAGCATAGTAAGATATGTATAGCAAATTTCTGAATAGAGCACAAACACTGTAAAGTCACCCAATTGGGCAAATAAATCCTCAATAGCTGCTTCCACAATATCGTTGTGAATAAAGTTGTTCACTTTAACCAGAAATGTTATGTTGCTGATCCTGCCATAATTGTCCACTCACCATTCATTTCAGGCAAGCTTCAGTACCACCATAAGAAATGGAGAGACGATAATAAAATTGTTGAGGAGAATTTGGTGAATCAAATACCTACACGTACAAATTAAGAAAGCAAAAAGAAATACTTGCATTTATATAGCGCCTTTCACGACCTCAGGAGGTCCTAAAGCACTTTCCAACCAATGAAGAACTTTTGAAGTGCAGTCACTGTTGTAGGAAACGCGGCAGCCAATTTGCGCACAGCAAGCTCCCACAAACAGCAATGTGATAATGACTAGATAATCTGTTTTTTGTTATGTTGATTGAGCGATAAATATTGGCCAGGACACTGGGGATAACTGCCCTGCTCTTCTTCAAAATAGTGCCATGGGATCTTTTACGTCCACCTGAGAGAGCGGACGGGGCCTCAGTTTAACGTCTCATCTGAAAGACCGCACCTCTAACAGTGCAGCACTCTCTCAGCACTGCACTGGAGTGTCAGCCTGGATTTATGTGCTCAAGTCCCTGGAGTGGGGCTTGAACCCACAACCTTCTGATTCAGAGGTGAGAACATAAGAACATAAGAAATAGGAGCAGGAGTAGGCCATTCAGCCCTTCGAGCCTGCTCCGCCATTCAATGAGGGTGCTACCCACTGACACAAATTAATGAAGCTTCAGTGCATGAGTATCTGATTCGCATAATATATCCTTAAAAGTTATAATCACCCACTTTTTCTGATTATAAGGAATACTAATTATCAGATCAGATTTTGTGGACATAATACTAACTTTTTTGTTCAATGCACATTAGAAGCACCAGGTTGGGTGCAGCACCAATTGTAGGCTGCAGCATGGCTGATGGCCAGATGCACGAGACCGCAGATAGGGAGCGTTGAGGGCATTGGCGGTTCACCGCTGTACCGACCAGTTATTCCAGACTGTATCTGCTCCGATCAAGGCACAGCTACCTGGAACTGAAGGGAAGCTCAGGCTGAGCAAACAAGCAGTCACTGAGCTGTGTCATTTGATCTGCAGCCAAGGTCATTAAGAGTGGAATTAAAAGTGACAACTGCTTGTAATTTCTATCCCAAGACCACCCAAGAGAAACCAATGGAGACTGGGAAGGAGTTGGCCACAATTTGTACTGATGTGACGGAAACCCTTTACCAGAAGGTACATCAATTCATACACTTCAGGCACAGACCAACAAGAGCAGGAACAAAGGCAGCCTGGCTTTTACCCAGCTGTCTCCTTTCGCCAAAGCACAGAGCATCATCAAGTAGGCATTCGTATATTTTCTTGTAACCCTAGGGCAACAGGAAACAGGAAGAGCTTCTACTCCCTCGGCGTACAGATGGTTTGTGGAGCACCAGCTCCAAATCACAGATTTCAGTGCACACTATTCATTTCCATTGAGACAGCCCCAATGGGATTGAATTGTTTGGCGGGTAAAGTCACATGGAAGATGCACATAGGGTTTTTATGGCTGTTGATAACCATGTTCACCCCCCCCCCCCCCCAACTAAAAGCTCAACTCACATATATAATGACTGTCACACCAGAACACAACAATCTAACAACCTGAGACTTTTCTTTCACATCCTCTGTAGCAATTTTTACAGTTCAGGCTTCTTCCTGACACTTTTCTGGCACTCAGGGCGACACTACAGTATGCATAAGAGGAGCAAACTTCTTATAAACTAAACCCATGTCTTTATTCTCCATTGTGTATGGGTTAGCACACCCAGGTCTAAAAATTAATTCTGGATCGTGATAAATCAAACACTTTGGAGCATGTAGGATACCTACCGCGTTCTCCTGTCACTTCAAAAAAGTAACACCACTGCAACACTGCATACAGACAAAGACTAGGGCCGCAATTTTGCCAGCGTTCAGAGTGCGGGTTCGAAGGCGAGTCTGCTGTTAAAATCGAAATGATTGACAGCGGGTTGGGAGCCCGCTCCGAACCCGCCTCCATGTAAGTTTCCAAAGTGTCGGGTCTGCGGTTTCAGAACAGACCTGACACCAAGCGGCAGGTGAAGCATTTAAGATAGTTAAATGCTTGTTAACTACTATTTTGCCAGCCTATTTCTATTTTCCCACTTTTTAACAGGGTTCACGTCGTTCGGAGATCACATCAGGTAAGTAGGTCGGGTTCTCTATGTCTCCCCATTGCTGTGAATAGGTGGCAGCTGCAAAAGTGGTATGAAAGCTATCATTTCACAGCTGTTCACTTTCCAATGTCAGAAGCTTGAGCCTTCAGGACTTGGAAGACACTTTTGAGCTGTATGCAGTTTGGAAGTGTTTGGAGTAAACTCTCTATCCACTGTCATTCCTTGGAGCAAGCTCTCTCACCATTGACAGATCGCTTCTGTCATCTTAACTTCAGCTGCCATCTATTCCAGCAACATCGGTGCCCTTGAAAAATTCTCACCATGGTCCTCTGAATCCCTCCACGATCAGTCCCAACATCAACATCACCAGGCACACCAACATCACCAACAACATCACCAACCTTCTCCGCAATCACCTGATGCTACACCCGACAACATTGTTGCCCGGGAGGCCAACGATGGCATCACCATGGCCAGATTTACTTCACTTGATGCTGTACACCTTGGTGCCAGGTTGACACCACCCCACACCAGCACTATAAAGCATCCCTATAATGTCCAAGCCATTCCTTTCACACTCATCACATCATTGGGGGGGGGTGGGGGGGGGGGGGGGCGGTGTAAGGGGGCGGCGAGGTGAGGCTTTCGTTGCCTGTGCTATTGCTTGCTCTGGTCTCCGGCCAGACTTTTGCAATAATCACCTGTGAGTGGTTCGACCCACTTGCCCTTACGGTTCTGACACCTGGACTTAGATGCAAAGGAGCAGTAATGCAGAGAAAGACTCAAATAGACCTGGTTGAATAGCACGAAATGAATGCCTTTATTGTACGGTGTCCAAAATAATGAAATACATGTCATATGCGCAGATCAAAGAAAATTACAAGTATACTCACGTCTATAAAACTTGGTCTATACAAATGGGGAACACACGACACATCGTAAAAGGGGGAACACATTACACATTAACCTTAGGAACCACCCTCCCTTACAATACCTAAACTACGTCTGGATTTGTAGGGTCGGGAAACATGCTCACCACTCGGGTTACTCCGGAATTTAAAATGAGGCTCGCAGCTTTTCGCTGCAGCGCCTGGCCGCCACGTGGCTGTAAAGGCTTCTGAGCTTGACTTGTTTACACTCGCTGCCGCGATGGACCCACTTGAGACAGCCCTGATG
Organism: Squalus acanthias; assembly: GCA_030390025.1. Lineage (NCBI taxonomy): Eukaryota > Metazoa > Chordata > Chondrichthyes > Squaliformes > Squalidae > Squalus > Squalus acanthias. The sequence continues at coordinate 109,739,572 of CM059425.1, read as the reverse complement.
AACGTTCGTCGCGGATGGCCCAGGCTACCCGCTCAAATAACCAGAAGATAAGCCTGTCTTCCTGGATCTTCGGTAGGATTCAAAAAGGTGGATTTGAACCTACTTCGTCGTTTATCTTCGGGCGCGGTAGGGGTTTTACTGACCGTGGCGTCTCCCACGTGGAATTTCTTCTCGTCACTCGGGCCTCGCTCGGCCGAGATCCTTGTCTTCTTCGCTACCGGCGGCTGGTCGCTCGGGAACACACCGCTGCGTTGCCCTGATGGATCCGGACACCGTTTACCGACGATCGGGATGGTGTACCCTACTGCCTGCCGTGTCGAGGTGGCTCGTTCTGAGGTTCCGTTTCTGGCCGACACGGACCACGAACAACGAACTCGAACCCGAACTCCACCCAACACTCGAACACCGGACCAGCACAGCACCGCGGGCAGGACACGCACAAGACTCTTCCAATCTCCGTAACTCTTCCAATCTGACTAATCTCTTGAGGAACATTTGTCCTCTATAGTTATACTGTTTGGCCGGGCCTTATCTCCCGCTCAAATCAAGATGCTGTCTTTTGTTTAATTTTGGCGCCCAAAGTTCCCGGTATGGGGTAATTGTCTTCTTAACTAGTTTCGGGATCACCCGAAACTGGCCAACTATCCGTTAATGTCTTCTTCATTGTTGAGCTAGGCAGGATGTGTATACTTGTCTCCTCAACTGGTTTCGGGATTACCTGAAAACTGGCCCAATCACCCGTCAATGTCTCTCTCATTGTTGAGCTGGGGGGGTATTTGTGTATTGATGTGTCTGGATGGGCCCCCGATTGTCCAGTGCAATGATTCTCATCGTGCATTTGAAACGATTCAAGCACTTATATCATTGTTTTTGTCCAAAACGCAAATGGGTTGCATCCTGCCTTCCCAATCTATACCGTGCATGGTTTCATTATGAATGTATATTCAGCGCCATCTTGTCTGCTCACTATGTTCTGGAAAACGTCTGTCACGATGCTCGGCGGCCATTTTACAGGCTGCTGTGCCCTTATATTAAAAGCAGCCTTTCGTTCAATAAAAATGTACAATTGAACCTGCTTCTCTCACATTATTAGAATCGCGATAATTGCGAAACTCTACAGGGGGGGGGGGGGGGGAGGGGGGCGAAGTTATGTCTCAATATTCACTGGAACTCACTAAGTCATTTCCAAAGGTGAGCACAGATCTGTCCAATAAGGTAAAGTGTTGAAAATATAGATTTCAATGTTTGACAACACATTAACAGAAACTTCACATCAACATTGGCTAAACCACCCAGGTGCCTACCCTTGTGTGTTGTTAGTTCATATGCTTGCAATTGGTTGAGGGTGAGTGTGAGGGGTGGCTAGTGAGATGGGATGTGATAACGGAGATAGAGAGGGATGGGTGGAGGTGCAAGGTAAGATGGTGTGAGTAAAGATGTGCAGGAGTAGGGTAGAGAAGGCAGAGTGATGGGGATGTGATGAGTGGCACAGCAGGATGAGGTTGAGTGTGGCCTGGCAGTAACGTTTCGTGATCTGCTCAGATTATTGAAAGGTTTGCGCCACTGCAGCCTGGTCCTCCTGACCACATCCCTGCTTGTGTCCTCCTGTGCTGCGTTGATCTCAAGGGGAGATCTCGTTCGCCTGTGAGAAAGGAAGAGAACCTCCCTGCGTGCTGCCACGCACCTTTGTGCAGTGCTTGTCAGTGTTTGCAGCACCTTAATGCTATAGAACATTGACAGCAGAACTGTCAAGATCAATTTGGACATGGCCACTTTAAGGAAACCATCTGATGACGCGTCAGCAAATGATGTCATCAGACCCGCTTCCTATTAATTGGCCGGGAACCTCGCAGGGCGGGTTTAACAAGCCCAATCAACGAAAAATCACTTGGAGGGTGCAGGCTGCAGCAGGCTGGGACCGGGACACCGACCCCGGCCCCGCCTCAGTCGGCAAAATCACGGCCTAATGTCCAGTTTTATCGACAGAGAAAATTATTATAAAAAGATTAACTAGATACTAGTACAGTACCAGAGCCAAATTTACACTATAGGGGTAATTATATGACCAGGCAGAAAACCTCACCTAGTGAAGCTTCCTCGAGACCACCTGAAGTCAGGAAATTACCCCTTATTTATAAACTTAGATGTCTATTTAAAACAAAAGGAAAGACAAATTAAATTCTTGCAGAACCTGGAAACAAAAGCCTGCAAATTTCTGATCACGCATGAATCGAAAGTAAAGGTTACAGGAAGATAGGAACAGGAGCAGGCCATTCAGCCTCTCGAGCATGGTCTACCATTCAATTAGATCATGGCTTATCTGTACTTTACCTCCATTTACTCGCTGTTACGCCATATCCCTCGATACCCTTAACGAACAAAAGTCTATTGATCTCAGTCTTGAAAATTTCAACTGACCAGCACCACAGCCTTTTAGGAGAGAGTGTTCCAGATTTCCACTATCCTTCATGTGAAAAAGTGCTTCCTGATTTCACTGCTGAATGGCCTATCTCTAATTTTAAGATTGTGTCCCCTTGTTCCGTTTCCCTCACCAGAGGAAATGGTTTATCATTATCTACCCTATTGAATCCCTTTATCATTTAAAGACCTCAATTAGATCAACCTTGTAAACTCAAGGGAATAGAAATCAAGTTTCTGCAACCTGTCTTCATAATTTCATCCCTGGTATTCTGGTGAATGTGTGCTGCACCCACAAGGCCAAAATATCCTTCCTGAAGTCTGTCGCCCAAAACTGAATGCAGAACTCCAGATGGGGTCTGACTATTTTGTGCCTGTGCACCAGCTTTTAATGGTTTGTGTACCTGGATAACTAAATATTTTTATTTCACAGCTTATTCCGATTTGCCTTTCTCAGATCTGAAGTGGATGCCCACAGTGAACTCCACCTGCCATCGTCTTGCCCACTCACTTAGTCTGTGTATGTCCCTTTGTAACTTCCTCGTCCCATCTCTGCTGTGAGACTGGTTGGGCTTCCTGCGCTCAGATGGTTCTTTCCTTCCAATGTTCTACATTTGCATATATACCGATTCTGCGTGAACACCCACCTGCAGGCTGCGAAGGAGCGTTTACATGAGGTTCACCACCATTAGGAATATAATGGACTTCAGCAGGATTTGAATAGCTGCATTTCGCCTGCAAGGGAAGGGGTTTGAGCAAGGAACATACCTGCACAATGGGTGGTCCTTGGTCACAATGTTGCCCTGGAACTCATGCCTGACAAAATGAGGAGAAGGAAGGCTGCCAATCTTGGCAGAGGAGCTTCTTCCAGAGAAAAGCCTGGTGCAACAAGCCTGCCAGCAGGCAGCTGTGGGGTGAATGCTATCAATAAACAGATTACAGTATGACTAATGATGACAGTGAAAGATAAATAACTGAAAATGGCTAATTGTTCCTAATGATGACTTTCATTCTGCTGATCCCATTTGCGCTCTTGTCTTCTTTCACATACTCATCCTAATCATTTCTCTTTATCTGTCTGAAACTCTATATTATTACAATATCACAGTCTCACTTCCTTGTGCATTCAATTTTAGTCATAATAGTCTTCATCAAAATCAAACTATATCTTGCACACAGTTTCAGCAACATAGAAATATGTGGAGTATCTCAGTCACTACAGTAAAAACGTCCCAAGGCACTTCACAGAAGCATTATCAGACAAGATTTGACATCGAGCCAAAGAAGATGATATTAGGACAGGTGAGTAAAAGCTTGGACAAGGAGGTAGGTACTAAAGAGCATCTTAAAGGAGGAGAGAGGTAGACAGGTGGACAGGTTTAGGGAGGGAATAAGAACATAAGAAATTAGAGCAGGAGTGGGCCATACGGTCCCTCGAGCCTGCTCCGCCATTCAATAAGATCATGGCTGATCGTCGACCTCAACTCCACTTTCGTGCCCTGTTTGCATATCCCTTGATTTTCTTAGTATCAAAATATCTATTGATCTCTGTCTTGAATATACTCAATGACTGAGCATCCACAGTCCTCTGGAGTAGAGAATTCCAAAGATTCAAAACTCTGAGTGAAGAAATTTCTCCTCATCTCAGTCCTAAATGGCCGACCCTTTCTTCTGAGATTGAGGCCCCTAGTTCTAAACTCCCCAGCAAAGGGAAACATCCTACCAGCATCTACCTTGTCAAGCCCCTTAAGAATTTTATATGTTTCAATGAGATCACCTCTCATTCTTCTAAACTCTAGGGAATATATGCCTAGTGTACTCAATCTCTCCTCATAGGACAATCCCCTCATCCCAGGAACCTTCGTTGCACTCCCTCCAAGGCAAGTATGTCCTTCCTTAGGTAAGGAGACCACAACTGTACACAGTATCCAGGTGTGGTCTCACCAGGGGCCTATATAATTGTTTTTAGACATTTTTTGCTCTTATACTCTAATCCCTTTGTAGTAAAGGCTAACATACCATTTGCTTTCCTAATGGCTTGCTGTATCTGCATGTTAATTTTCTGTGATTCATGTACAAGGACACCCAGGTCCCTCTGAATACCAACATTTCCTAGTCTCTCATCTTTTAAAAAATTTGCTGTTTTCTATTTTTCCTGCCAACGTGAATAACTTCACATTTCTCCACATTATATTCCATCTGCCACTATCTTGCCCTATCACTTAACCTGTCTGTATCTCTTTGCAGCCTCGTTACATCCTCCTCACAGTTTACTTTCCTACCTAGCTTTGTATCATCAACAAACTTGGATGCATTACACTCAGTCCCCTCATCTAGGTCATTGATATAGATTGTAAATAGCTGAGGCCCAAGCACTGATCCTTGCGGTACACCACTAGTTGCAGCCTACTAGCCCGAAAATGACCCGTTTATTCCTAATCTCTGTTTTCTGTTCGTTAACCAATCCTTAATCCATGCTAACATATTACCCCCATCTCATGAGCCCTAATTTTGTGTCATAACCTCTTGTGTGGCACCTTATCGAATGTTTTTTGAAAATCCAAATAGACTTACTTGGATTACATTGGATATACGGCACAGAAACAGGCCATTCGGCCCAACCAGTCCATACCGGCATTTATGTTCCACTCGAGCCTCCTCCCGTCTTTCCTCATCTAAATCTATCAGCATAACCTTCTATTTCATTTTCCCCCATATGCTTGTCTAGCCTCCCCTTAAATGCATCTATACTTTTTGCTTCAACCAATCCCTGTGGTAGCGAGTTCCACATTCTCACCACTCTTTGGGTAAAGAAGTTTCTTCTGAATTCCCTATTGGATTTCTTGGTGACTATCTTATATTGATGGCCTCTAGTTATGCTCTTCCCCACAAGTGGAAACATTCTCTCTGTATCCACTCTATCAAAACCTTTCATAATTTTGAAGACCTCTATTAGGTCACCCCTCAGCCTTCTTTTTTCAAGAGCAAAGAGACCAAGTCTGTTCATCCTTTCCTGATATGTATAACCTCGCATTTCTGGTATCATCCTTGTAAATCTTCTGTGCCCATATGCCTCTGTATCCTTTTTACAATATGGCGACTGTACGCAGTACTCTAAATGTGGTCTAACCAAGGTTTGATACAGGTTTAGCATAACTTCCCTACTTTTCAATTCTATACCTCTAGAAATAAACCCTCGTTTGCTTCTTTTATGGCCTTGCTAATCTGTGTCGCAACTTTTAGTGATTTGTGTATTTATACTCCGAGATCCCTTTGTTCCTCTACCTCACCTAGACTCGCACCCTCCAAGTAATAAGTGACCTCCCTATTCTTCCTACCAAAATGTAATACCTCACATTTATCTGTGTTAAACTTCATTTGTCAATTATATGCCAATTCTGCAAGTTTATTAATGTCCTCCTGTAATTTGTTAGTCTTCCTCAGTATTGACTATTTGGTGTCATCTGCAAATCATTGGGGTCATCCAACAACAGTGGTCCCAGCACTGATCCTTGTGAAACACCACTACCCACCTTCTGCCACTGTGAATAGCTACCTTTTACCTCTACTCTCTGCTTTCTGTCTTGACGCCAGCTAGCTATCCATTCTGCTACTTGTCCCCTGACTCTGCATTCTTTGACCTTGTTCATCAGTCTATTATGGGGTACCTTATCGAAGGCCTTTTGAAAATCCAGATAAATTACATCTATTGCATTACCATCATCTACTCTCTCTGTTACCTCTTCAAAAAATTCAGTGAGGTCGGTCAAGCAAGATTTTCCCTTTTGAAATCCATGCTGACTACTTATTACTATGTTTTTGGTTTCTAGATGTTATTCTATTTTCTCCTTTAGTAGGGATTCCATTATTTTTTCGACCACCGATGTTAAGCTGACTGGTCTATAAATCCCTGGACATGTTCTATCCCCCTTCTTAAATATGGGTATTACGTTAGCTATCTGCCAGTCCTCTGGCACTGCACCTTTTTCTAAATATGTGTAGTAATACCTCTGCTATCTCTTCCCTCGATTCTTTTAAAATGCTTGGATGCAATCCATCCGGACCAGGGGTTTTATCCTGTTTGAGTTTGATTAGTTTAATTAATATATTCCCTTTTTTATTTTAAATGCACTTATCTCATTACTCATCTCATCTCATGTCCACCTGTTCCATCTCCCTGGTAAATACTGAAGCAAAATAATTATTTAATATTTCTGCCATCTTTCTATCATTACCTGTGGCATTATCCTGTATATCCCTTAATGGCACTATTCCCATCCCAACCTTCCTTTTTTTTACTGATGTGCCTGTAAAATATTTTACTATTTTGTTTCATGTTCCTTGATAGTGGTTGGGGTTTCGAATCTGTCTCAGGAACAATAAAAGGTTAAAGACAGAACCGGTGTGTCTGGTGTAATTTCTCATAAGTCTCAAGTCCAAACTCTATAACCTGTTGGACGGGGCGAGGGGTAATTCCACACGTCTTACATTGGGGCCCTTTGCTTTCAAAGCTATTACTGTATAATTTTACAAAGACTCAAAATGTTACTCTGACTAATTTTCAACAACTAAGAACACCATGTAATGGCAACAATGGCACAAACAGATATTAAAACCAGCAAGTAACAGAGTTAATAAGAAACTGTTAGCCCTATTTGGAATAAAATAATTGTGTATATCAGCTTTCTGGTTGTTGAAGGCTTTATCAATTAACTGGAAGTAGAATATTGCATTGTTCTCTGCTGGTTGATATTAAAACGAGAGTGTATTGTACTCATCGGCTGAACTGTAATTATTTCAATGATGGCCTTCCATGATGCTAAAGTAGCATCAGCACCCACAGAATGAATGCTCAGGGGCAGAGGCACAGCCATATAGAGTTGGGGAGCATGTTGGCAGTCGGCTGCATACGCAACAGAAGTGTCCAGTTCCTGTTCTATAATTTATTTGGTTAGACGGTCGAAATATTCTGAGTCGACCACTAATGGTTGAAGACGGTCAACTTAGTAAGTGGTCAAATGTGAGGAATTGAGCAGATGAATGACAGTGTTCTTTTAAATTTATAATTCAATCTAAATGAAATAAACATTGGCCTAGATATTCCAATCGCAGGCCTCCCGCAGGCGGAGGGCTGCGATCTGGAAAAATCTGCGCCCTTACCTGAGGGCTCCCGGGAGGCGCACAGTTCCGCTGCTGGGCCTCTCCAAACTGCCGGTGCGCAGGGCCCACGTATCCCAGAGGCGCAGGTGGTTCGCAGCATCCCTGGGATCACGTGGGCCATGGGGAGCCAATCAGAGAAGGGAATCTCCCTTCATACATTTGACAGGAATATATGATTAGAGATCACCCCCAAAACATAGTAAAACTTTAAATAAATTTTTTTTAAAAATCACATTTTTAAAATGACTTGAAATTACATAAATTAACTATTTTAAACAAAAATTTTAACTTTTGAAAATATAATTAAAGTTTTTAACTTACCTTTCTTTAAAGTATTTTTAAATGATAAATCAATGGAAATTTTTTTTTTTTTACTTTTTTTCAACTCTTATCCTGGTGAAAGCAGGCCTTACGCCTGCTTTTACCAGGCGCAAGAACTGTAAGTGTTTTCTGCGTGCGGAAGGTCTCCAAAAAGCGGAACTCTCCGCCCGCAGAGGCCCTTCTCCAGGGCAGCCGGAGGATCTGTCAACAGCTTTCTTGACAGATCAGAAATGCCGGTTTGCAGCGCATGCGCAGTGCATGCCTAAAACTGGCATTTCCAACGTCCCTACGGGTGGGTACACAGTGCGTACCCACCCGTAGGGATCGGAATATCCGGCCCATTACTTACATCCTGGAGGGGTGGGGCAGAGCAACACTTGATAACAGCAGCTGATAGAAACAGACGCTGCCTCTTGGAGTTGGACAGGGTAGATGCTGAGAGGATGTTTCCTCTCGTGGGGGAATCTAGAATGAGGGGGCATAGTTTCAGAATAAGGGGTCGCCCATTTAAGACAGAGATGAGGAGGAATTTCTTCTCTCAGAAGGTCGTCAATCTTTGGAATTCTTTACCCCAGAGAGCTGTGGAAGCTGAGCCATTGAATATATTCAAGGCTGAAATAGACAGATTTTTGAGCAACAGGGGAGTCAAGGGTTATGGGGAACAGGCAGGAAAGTGGAGTTGAGGCCAAAATCGGATCAGCCATGATCTCATTAAATGGCGGAGCAGGCTCGAGGGGCCGAATGGCCTACTCCTGCTCCTATTTCTAATGTTCTTATGTTCAGTGCTGTTATGGAAAGAAACCACTCGGAGTCACGGGTAGGCTGCGATATGAGGGAAACTTTATTACAAGCATGCAGGGGAGAGCCTTCAGCGCACCGAAGTGTCTCAAATTTACAATGGTCGTGGCAGTTTATTTATACATAATCAACCATTAATTACCGGTTACGTAGGCTTTGGCAGATGTTTCCCGCTATCTCAACTGTCCCGGACCCAAGGTCCTTACTTCTGCCTTTCTGCAGTTTTGTTTATCTTATCCAGCCTCCAGTTACCATTATCTTTGTTCATTGTTCCTGATTCAAGGTTTTGTGAAGAAAGTTTATTCCAACTACTGCTACTGTTAAATGCTGACACTACGCTTTGGTCTGATTTTGGTCAAGCATCCCATCATGCCTTGCAGTTACAGTAACATTTTAATAGCATGGCTTCTAATGCAACTATAATATACATTTAAAGGTTATCCAAACCTACAGGTTACCCTATCAAGTGCCATGATATTTAAATAGCACATCACCCTCATGACTGATTACAATCTAACTGAGGTTACAACTGATGACCAAATATCTAAAAGTTGATAGATGCAACTATAATTTAAAAGAAAAGTTGTTCATCATTAACAAGGATGGTGTAAGGCACAGCTAAGATTAACATATAATAGAGGTACAACCTATGGAGATGATAGAGCAGCTTTTGCTCTATTGGTGTCGACTGAGCCCAGCACCAGAGAGGAAGCTGCTGCCCATGCTCTTCCTCCCCATACAATTGAATGGCCAGAGTGCACTCCAGGGGCCAGTCCCATTCCCGAGCTGAACCTTGCATCTAAATATTGGACAAGAAACAGGAGTACAGCTGCCGACTGCCCAAGTCTGCATCTGTGCTCCTGGTCAGTGCCACTGGGGTCTTCTGGCTGTTGCTGGAGAGGCCTTTAGATCATACTAGGGAAGTGAGAAGAAAATTTGACCGACCTCCCTGCTTCCCTCTTTGACCTACCTCCAGGAACATGGCGGACCCTTAAGTCTGTGAGGGTCCCAGGCAAGCCCCTCCATTAGGTATCTTCAGGTGCCCAATGGTCAAATCCTCAGGAAAATGAGGCAAGAGTCCTGAAATGCTCCCTCTAGCCGCAATAAAAAACAAACCTTGGGCCTGTATGCACTACAAGCACAGTGGAAGCCCCAGGAATTCCCAGGGTAGAGCAATGGAGGCAGAGATCTAACATAACTAACTGTCTGTGCCCCATTCTCTTCACTGCATCTGGGAACACTCATTTCCCACGTGCAGGGAAGAAGAAAGTCTACCATAATGTTGAGAAGAGAAAAACTAGCTGTGTTAGCCCATTGGTGGTTCATTGTTTAAATGTAGAGATCTAAATACATGGAGGCATAATTTCCTGATCCTGATCCCTAAGGCTGAATTAATGATCTTGGCTCTTCCTCGACTCGTTACTTCATTGCGTAGCCACTTGAGAGGTGACAAATGATCATTATTCAGGGCGAGTCATGATTGGATAGGTTTCTGGTATTGAGGGTAAAGAAATCATTCTGAACAAACTCACTGGCCGGAATTTTGCAGGCGCTCAGAATGCGGGATTGGAGGCGGGTCTGCTGTCAAAATCGCAAAAATTGACAGCGTGTCGGTATCCCGCTGTAAACCCGCCTCCTTGTCAGTTTCCCAAGTGTCGGGTCTGTCATCCCTGAACAGACCCGACACCAAGCGGCGGGTCAGCCAATTTAGATACTTAAAAGCTTATTAAAAGGTAGTTAAGCACCATTTTCCCATGTACTTAACATTTTACCAGGTTTTTAACGAGGTTCCCGGAGAGCGGGTATCACGTCAGGTAAGAACATAAGAAATAGGAGCAGGAGCAGGCCATTCGGCCCTTCGAGCCTGTTTCACCATTCAACGAGATCATGGCTGATCTTCTGCCTCAACTCCATTCACCGGCCCTATCGCCATATCCCTTAATGCCCTTACTACTCAGAAATCTATCGACTTCTGTTTTGAATATACCCAATGACTGAGCCTCCACAGCCCTCTAGGGTAGAGAATTCCAAAGATTCACCACCCTCTGTGTGAAGAAATTTCTTCTCATCTCAGTCCTGAATGGCCTACCCTTTATCCTGAGGCTGTGGCCCCTGGTTCTAGACTCCCCAGCCAAGGGAAACATTCTCCCAGCATCCATCCTATCAAGCCCTGTAATAATTTTGTATACTTCAATGAGATCCCCTCTCATTCTTCTGAATTCAAGAGAATACAGGCCTAGTTTACTCAATCTCTTCTCATACGACAGTCCCACCATCCCAGGAATCAATCTCGAGAACCTTCGTTGCACTCCCTCTATGGCAAGTATAGTCTTCCTTTGTTAAGGAGACCAAAATTGTACACAGTACTCCAGGTGTGGTCTCACCAAGGCCCTATATAATTGGAGTAAGACTTCTTTACTCCTGTACTCAAATCCTCTTGTAATGAAGGCCAGCATACCATTTGCCTTCCTAATGGCTTGCTGCACCTGCACATTAACTTTCAGTAACTCATGTACAAGGACACCCAGGTCATTTGAGCATCTGCATTCCCCAATCTTTCACCATTTAGGAAATACTCTGCCTTTCTGTTTTTTCTACCAAAGTGGATAACTTCACATTTATCCACATTATATTCCATCTGCCATGTTCTCGCCCACTCACTGAGCCTGTCGAGATCCCCTTGAAGCCTCTTTACATCCTCTTCACAACTAATACTGCCACCTAGCTTTGTATCATCAGCAAATTTGGAAATGTTACATTTAGTATGTCGTGTTCTAAATGACTCTCCATTGCTGTGAATAGGTGACAGCTGCAAAAGTGTTATAAAACCTACCATTTAACAGCTGTACACTTCCCAATATTAGAAGATGCAGCCTTCATGATTTGGAACCCACTTTTGAGCTTTATGTAGTTTGGAAGTGTTTGGAGTAAACTCTCGATCCACTGTCTCCTCCTTCGAGCAAACTCTCTCACCACTGACAGATCGCTTCTGTCATCTCAACTTCAGCTGCCATCTATTCCAGCAGCACAGTGCCCTTGAAAAAATCTCACCTTGGTCCTCAGAATCCCTCCATGATCAGCCCCAACACCAGCAGCACCAACAACACCACCAACCTTCTCCATAATCACCTGATGCTGCACAGGACAGAGGGCATCAGCAGCCAACAAGATTGTTGCCTGGGACGCCAGCAATCGCCGCACCATGGCCAGATTTACTTCACTTGATGCTGTACACCCTGGCTGCCACATGATGCGTCAGGTTGGCACCACCCCACACCAGCACCATAAAGCATCCCTACAATGTCCAAGCCATTCGTTTCACACTCATCACTATTGCGGGGGGTATCCATATGTCTCACCATTCACTGCAACTCACAAAGCCACTTCCAAAGGTGCACACAAATCTGTCCAAGAACGGAAAGAGTTGAAAATAAAGATTTCAATGTTTGACAGCACATTACCAGAAACTTCACATGAATATTGGCTAAACCACCCAAGTGCCTACCCTTGTGTGTTCTTAGTTGATATGCTTGTAGTAGGATGAGGGTGAGTGTGAAGGGTGGCTAGTGAGATGGGGAAGTGAAAATGTAGATAGAGAGGGATGGGTGGAGGTAAAGGTAAGTTGGTGTGAGTAAAGATGTGCAGGAGTAGGATAAGGAAGGCAGAGTGATGGGGATGTGATGTGTGGCACAGCAGGATGAGGTTGAGTGTGGCTTGGCAGTAAAGTTTCGTGATCTATTGAGATCATTGAAAGGTTTGTGCCACTGCAGCTTAATCCTCCTGAGGACATCCCAGTTTGTGCCTTCCTGTGCAATGTGCAACCAGGCTGCGTTGGTGTCCTGGGGAGGTCTCTTCCGCCCATTGGAAGGGAAGAGAACCTCCCTGTGTGTGGTGACTCCCTCCATAAGCATATGGAGGGAATCATGGGAGAGCCTGGGTGCAGCCGTGAACCTTTGTGCCGTGCTTGTCAGTGTTTGCAGCACCTCAATGCTGCAGAACACTCACATCACAACTGTCAAAATCAATGTGGACATGGCCCCTTTAAGGAAACCGGCTGATGACGCGTCATCAAACGACGTCATCAGACCCGCTTTCTTTTAATTGGCCGGGAACCTCGCAGGGCGGGCTTAACAAGCCCAATCAACGGAAAATTCTTCTCACAGAGCGGGATGGAGCCGGGAGCGGGGTTGCACCCCGCCACCTACCTCGACCGCACTGAGCCCGCCTCGGTCGGCGAAATCGCGGCCACCCAGTGGAAAACAGACCAACAGCTTTTCAAGTCATTACCATTAATACAAATAAAAATGGAGAGAATAACATCACTGCCTCCAGGAAGAGATAATGGCCCTAGATTTTCATTTTGATGGAAGTTTAGTGAATTGTGCAGTTAATATATAAATTATTCAAAATGTTCACAGATACAGTGATACACACACACAGATGGTCAGAGGCAGCTTTGTAGTGAATTGTTTCATTCTTCAGTAAAATGGTAAATGCTAAAGTTTATTTCTCAATTTGTAAAATATATTCTGAGCATTCGTAACATATTGTCACTCTGCTTTGGCATAAACAGTCTTCAAACGGTTAGTGCATCTGTATGAAGTGGCAGAAATAGGCAGCAATGCTCAGATCAAGGATGTACTAGATAGGAATAAAATTTATGTGAATTTCAGTGCGATTGTAAATGGTAAACAGTGTGATCTGGTTTGACCTGATTTGTTACATTGCACAGGAAGTGTGCCTTGAACCCGGCACAGTAAATTTATCTTTCCACAAAATTAAAAACAAATCACTACTTCATAAATTTCATGACAGTTAGTTCAAACAGGAAAAAAAAAGACAAGATGAATTACTAGTTATGGACCAAGCACTCAGCGGGTTCACCAATACATCATTGAAACATATGTTGTGGACAAAACTAATAAAATCCAGGCCTAAGGTAGATCAATCTTGCTAAGTGCTATTAGAAGTGTACTATAACAGGAAGTGCACAACATACAATTTATGAGGGCTTTCCACTGAAGTTCTCTAAAACTGGTACAACAACCCATTTAAAAACAAAATTAATGGAAAACTGAAGCAGATAGATGCTGTAATATATGTGATCTGTTAGGTATGGTGCAAGGTTTTATATTATTTACAAGCAACCCATGGACCAGTCAGTAAACCAGATTTTTCTCAAGTGAATTAACTCCACAGTTCAATGGCCAGTGTACATTAGCAAAGATAGAACCATTCACACAGTGTCCAGTCAATATGAGGCTGTCATACGAACATACGAATTAGGAGCAGGAGTAGGCCACTCGGCCCCTCGAGCCTGCTCCGCCATTCAATAAGATCATGGCTGATCCGATTACTCCACATTCCCACCTACCCCCGATAACCTTTCACCCCTTGCTTATCAAGAATCTATCTCCCTCTGCCTTAAAAATATTCAAAGACTCTGCTTCCACCACCCTCTGAGGAAGAGAGTTCCAAAGACTCACGACCCTCCGAGAAAAAATTTCTCCTCATCTCTGTCTTAAATGGGCGACCCCTTATTTTTAAACAGTGACCCCTAGTTCTGGTTTCTCCCACAAGAGGAAACATCCTCTCCACATCCACCCTGTCAAGACCCCCTCAGGGGGTCAATCAAGTTTCAATCAAGTCACCTCTTACTCTTCTAAACTCCAGCGCATACAAGCCTAGCCTGTTTATTATGAATTGTACTAAGATCCATCTCAACAAAGGCCGAGTCAAAATAGGTTAGGTTAGCATATTATGAAGCCACATTTTGGAATGCTGTGTGGGGTATTGGGCACCCTAAAAGAATACTGATATGTTGGGAGTGGTTTCAGAGACATGTTTTAAGGATGATTCCAGGACTTCAAATTATAAACCATGAGTAACGGCACAGAGAATTGAAATTATAATCATTGTGCAGAAGGGTATGAAGAGAGAATATGATCTAAGCACAATGTTGAAGGCACAGACAATGCATGGTATTCAATGATTTCAGGACTAAGAAACAGGATTACAAAATTAACAGACCCAAGCAAGAATAAAGATAAGAATTTCCCTCCGTTCACCAGGAGCAGAAGACACAAGCAATAGATTTGCATCAAAAGTTGTTAATGTTATGTTGAATAAGAATGAGGCTAAAGGATGAAGTAGATATAGAAGTATAATATGAATATTATTCTCCATTCCTCTGGGACCATGAGATTATCATTTGTGACTGCAACTGGACAGTGTTTAAATAATGTAAACTATAATGTTAGAGGACACCTGGGAGGGCAAAATTCGGTTGCTTTGCTCCTCCCCTAAGAGGGCGCTAACGGGGTGCAAAGCAACTAGCACCCAGGTGCGGCGCCGCTAACGCTTCCCACGAAATTCAGCGGGAGTTTAGCGGCGGCGGTAGCGCCCTGTGGTGATAGCGCCCTGTGGTGATGATGTCATTGGCGTGCGCAGCTCCCCGGCCGCAAACTTCGGTTGCGCCCCCTGACTTACCGCCGGACACTATGTCCGACAGGGTCGGGAGGGGGTGGAGGGGGCGTACGTGTGGCGATAATTAAAGGGGCGGTGCCGGGCGGCCATTTTTTTTGCTGGCTGCCTGCCAGCACCTGCCCCCTCTGCCATCCCCTCTCGGGGTGCCGGCTGCGATCAGTCAGTCCAGCACTCCTCGAGTGCCGGGTTCTTTTGTGGGCACCCTGATCCCCCAGCTGGGCCCCGGGTCACGCAACGCAAGGCCCCTCCCCTTTAATAAGGGGAGGAAGGCATGCAGTACCGCGGCGTGTGTGACGCGGAGGCACGTAGCACCGCGATATTCCCTGGTAGTGCCCCAAGAGGGAGGGGGAGCGCTTCCCTCTTGGGGCGCTACCATTGAATTTCGGGTGCGGAGGCACTAATCTTTACAGGGCACTAAAAGTAGCTCCCCGGCAAAGTTAGTGCCCCAAAGGCGTTCGAGACCAAATTTTTGCCGGCTGAGATTTTTATTACATTCCCTTCAAGGTCGTGGAAAAATTTCAAGGGGGCTAAATTGGATAGCCACCGAAAACGGGCGCAGGGATCACGATGCGTGATTAACCTGGGCCGTTCGATGTAATATAAGCAGTATGCCACCTTCGTGCTGCCTGCTCATTTCAATGATTTCAGCGTGCAGCCAGCATGAACTGCGCAGTTCATTGGCTGCACGCATCAGCAGGGGGTCCAAAATCATCACCTGCTAGCACCAGTTAAAACTTGACTGCACTGCTTAAAGCCAGCCTGCAGCTCTTAAAGGGGTGGTGCACTGTGGCTGGATCAGGTGCTGAAAGTCGTTCAGGAAGTGATTCTGACCTGGGAAAGAGTGAAGAATGGCACAACATGGGAGAGAGTGGGCTCCACAATTTTCGGAGGCTGCAGTGGGGACCTAGTGGAAGGGTTGGAAAGGAGGAGAGATGTGCTGTATCCACAGGGGGCCAAGGAGGACCTGCAGACACACGCTCAGAAGGCAATGGGAACAGATATCCGTGGCGGCCAATGCCAGGAGTCAAGCCCCGAGGACCTGGATGCCTTGCCGCAAGAAGTTCAATGACTTCACTTGAGTGGTCAAGGTCAGTGAATGCATCTGCAAATGCCATATCCTACCAACTGCACCACTAGCCTGCACCCACTGCTGGCTATTCAACCATGACAGCCACATCACCCAAACAGTTTGCACGAAACTCCTTGACATACTTCCCCCTCACCAGGTGGTCCACAACCAGAGGCAGCAGGGGCTAACCGGCAGGGGACAGGCACACCTGCATGTCCTAACTCCCATGGAGGAGATGGTACTCACCATTATTGGAGTGGCCATTGCTGAGGCTGTGGCCAGCAGCAGGGCTGAAACCAATGAAGATGACGGTATCCTCATTCCTAATCCTCCTTCTCACATCTCACAACCTCTTCTGATTTTCAAGCTGCAGCTGGTGTAAGCATACACGTCTTACTTTCCCCACCTTCCCTCACCACAACCTTACCCTTGTGCCTTTCTCCTTTCAGATACCCAAGGACTGCAACCTGGCCAGGCAGTGGTGGAAGAGCAAGAAGACAGTGATGATGAAGAAACACCGTCACTCAATTTCGCACTCACAGCCACCAGCTCAGATACTGACACTGCGTGTAATTTGGAGGAGCGCATAGTCCTACTCTGCATAGCCTCTGTTCATTCTCCTAGTCAGGCTGTATCCCTCTACCTCTCTCTACTGCTTCAATACTTTCCTTAAAACCCACATCTTTGAACAAGCTTTCGGTCACCTCTCCTAATCATTCTTTACAACCTCAGCATCCTTTTAGCCTCAAACTGAGCTTCTGACCCCATATGCTATCCATCACAAAGACCGCCCACTCCTCCTCCCTAACATTACTTGACTCTATATTAGAGGTGCTATACAAATGCAACTTCTTGACACGGTGTGTGTGTGATTAACGTGTCAAACAGGATCAGGGCTGCACTTACTCAGTTACCTGCTGGTGCAACTTGAGAGAAAAGGGCACCATGTTTGTTCAAACTTTTAACACAATAAAACACAAGTTAAAAGTAAATGTGGGAAAAATTCTCTGTTTGAAGTTGTAATACATATTTTAAAGAATTGTAAGAATGGCCTCCTTTGGTGAGTAAGTAAAAGGATGGAGCTCGATCTATCATCAATTTTTTACTTGTCATTACCAGTAATGGAAACTTACTCAAAATTATTTATGCACCTGCTTCAATAATAAAATGTTCTTTATTTGAAAAGCAGCTAGTAAAATTAGAACTTAAGAGTTAATACAATTAACCTTGCAAGTTTCCCATCTGTATCATAACTCGGTGTCAAATCAGAGCACATTCAGTGAGAGTACATCCGGCGTGTCCTTTGGGACATTTTGGTGCACCCGTCTCAAAGCAGATTAGACAACGTTACTTGGGATGATAGCCCTCTTGCACATAATGCCTCTTAACTGAAGTACTTTATTTACTTATCACTACTTTCATGCTCTGCTTACAAGATCTCAATGCGACCTACGTTGTATTCATCTTGAGTTATGAAAATATTTCATTCATTAAAAAAAATTGTACATTCTGCTACCAGATAAGGGTTCTTGATAAAACTATTTTCTCTGCTTTAGCTCTTGCTACAAATGGTTATAACAGACTTCCATAAAGTCACAGTATGGATTTTACATCTCTTCTATTGATTTGCCTGTCAATTAAACATCCCACATTTAAAGTAACTGTGCACTACGGTTTTTTTTTCCAAAAATCGTTTTTAAGTTAATTTGCAAAATCTCATTAAATTAGCATTTATCCAACACACATACAATTGTCTTACAAGGAAAACTGCAATTATAAGCCACAGTTCATTGATCTAACTTAATTTTGCCTATGGTAGCTATAATTGAGAATAATGCAAAATTGAAGGTTTATTAGATAGATTACAAGTACCATGACCAAAGTTGGCATAATCAAATAATTCAATAAAATATTCAATAAACATGGCAGCCCTCAGAAGAAATATGTATTTAGCTACATGACGATTAATGGTAACTTATCAGCTTTGCACTATTTCTGATGCCCAGCAAATGGTGAATGGCCTTGGGCAAGAGAAAGACGTGGAAGAAATGTCTGCGCCCGAGCAAGAAAAGAGTAAGTTGGTAATGTTCATTACATCACAGGCAACAACTGATGTGATTCCAGAAGTAATCAACCAATATTACGGAAAACTAATTATATTTGAAAACATGTTGCATACCAGAGTTCAGTACATGAAGCAGATATTGATGTGTGTGTGTATTTTGAGGACAATTGGAACTATGTTTCCAACTAAATGAAAAATTCTGAACCTCTAACCAGGTTTCCACTTAGACCTTGTAAAACCTCATACCTTGTCAACAGTGTTTCTTCAATATCTTACCTCCACTACCACGACATTGCTCATGAGTAGTTTAGTCTAGTCTGTTGCTGCAAGGTCACTGCTTAGTTACTCACTCTCAGAGTGGTATAAATAGGCCCCAAGGCAATCAGAGTTTAATTGCTGTTTGGCAAGGAAGGTTTCCAGATTGCCAAGTGCTTGCTCTGTTTGTTCTGCTTTGTTTCTTTTTCTTAAATACTTTTGATGAAAATGTAACATCTGGAATATGATGGATGCACTCAAACTTTAAATGTATATGTTCTGCTTGGAGCGTGTGCAGGTGAAATAAAATAACTGAATTAAATAAGTCCAAAGTTACTTGGTTAAATCCCTTTGAGCAAATAAAAAGTGTTAATTCTTAGAAGATTGCAATGTCGCCTTAGATGGCCAAATTGCTTATTTGCATCTCAGCTGCAAAATTTCACAAAGGTTAATGAAGCTCTATGCAGTCAATGAAAACACACCTTTAATAAAGCTAAAAAAAAATTCTTGTGAACAGCTGGAAAGTTAAGAGTTTAAAATTGGCTGAAACATGTAATCCTACTGCAGTGCAGAACTACCAACTTCTCAATGTCAATGATATCCATATTTGAGACAGTGGGTACACCTACCAACAGTGTAGGAGGTACCTTTCTCATCTTGCTGTTGAGGTGCTGTGGCTGACAATCCAAGACATGATACTAAGCAGCTTCAACGCACTTTCCAGGCAGCCCTTATGGAGAGATTTAGGGGCTGCATGGCTACCTATCACTCGACATTAATACAAAGTACTAATGACTGTGAGGATTCATACTCGGGCTGTTCTTGTGGAGCTGTTTTATTCTATGCGCTGCTTTGAAAATACTTAGCTTCATTTTGCCTCTTCGTGTTTTAAAAAAAAATATTTCCTCTTAATCAGGGTCTCCCAGCAACTTGCAGCACGGAGCCCAGCCTGAGCAAAGTAAAGGCAATTGGAAATTTGGGCAGGCTCCTTGCTGGAAGCTGCTGGTGGCAACAGCAGTGGGAGTCGAAAAGGGATAACAACAGTTTTTTTTCATAAAGGTAGGGGCAAATAAAGCTGAGTATGTCAGAATAATACGGAGAGCAATATGGTTTTAAGGCACCCCACATGACACCACGCATTCAAATTATGTTGTGTTTCAAGCAGCAGACCCAGCAGTCAGCACTGCTCTCCAAAGCATGGGAAACTTGAATGCTCACTGTCCCTCAGTTCCTATCCAAAGTTTTACAGAAGTTGTCACTTATGATTTAAAGTGCTATGTTGAAAGACATAACCATGGTTGAATTGAAAAAGTCAATCAGAAACTAGCATCATCTCCGCCCTGACTTCTCTGTTGAAAGTGGCTACTCCACATGGCCTTTTTCCATGTCTAGTCGCTCTTCCTCTATGATTACGACTTTGTTGATGGCAAGATTTTGCAGCACACCATTATTATTCTATCAATATGTTCTCGGTGTATTGCAAGTTCCCCCTATAATGTTAACATTTCTAAAGATCCTTTACTTCACCAAGTGCTATTTTAAGTGAGTTAGTGAGATTTCCCTAACAACTTGTAGTTAGTTTGTTGGCATTAGCTGAGAACTGCTGAAAGTTCCTGTACATTATGTTGCTTAAAACCATGCTGGAATAATTCCTGTTCGTCAGTCCTGGATTACAAAGAATGCTGAAACGAGTTCAAAGCGAGCAAAATGCCTGGTGTAAGCAATGGTGTCAAAGTGGCTGCTGAAAAGGGACAGAATAATAAACAGAAAAAGATTTTCAGGTGCACATTAAATGAATCAAAATTGAGTGTGCTGATGCTCAAATGGCTATCTATGTGCAGTCCCATCATCACTTGCACTCTGAGCAAATTGCTCTGAGCATGGAATAGCTCTCCTGTTGCGACTGCCAAACCTTGCTGAATTAGGTAACAGTCTGGTGGTGTTAGAGGAGGGCATCTCTCACTTTCCTGATGCTGTAATACGGCATAATGTCTCCCATGCGATGTATCCCCTAGAGATGTCTGCAAGGACCCAGTGACATGAAAATTCAGTACAGTTGTCATTCTTAAAGCAGCCCTGGACTGTCTGAAAATCTGACTGCAGGCTATGAGCTGCAGTCTTCTATGGCACACCTAACTGTAGTGGGACTGATAGATACGGTGTATGGGCTGTGGTTAAGTCCTCCATCACCACCTGCTTTTTCTTTGTTCATGGGCTGCCCTCTCTCCACTGTTCCACATTCAGCACTATTAGATGTAATTTGCTGACATACCATTTTATAGTGTGTTCCAAAACCATGCCCAACCAGTTCCCCAGACAGCAATGCAATGGCTTGGGGGCAGTTGTTCTAACACCAGCTTTAATTTATAGGAATCATGGGCGAAACAAAAGAGGAAAATTGTCAAAGGCTGAGAGGGTAGGAGCTCTAATCGAGTCACAGCCACTTATGCTGAAGGAAGTCTTAGATCAGAAAAATAAAATGCTACATTGCAAGGACCTTGCTACCACTAAAGCAGAATTCCTGGAGAGGTGGATAGGTACAACGGATAGGGCAACACGGTGGCATAGTGGTTAGCACTGGTGCCTCACAGCGCCAGGGACCCGGGTTCAAATCTGGCCTCGGGTGACTGTCTGTGTGGAGTTTGCACATTCTCCCCGTGTCTGCGTGGGTTTCCTCCGGGTGCTCCGGTTTCCTCCCACAGTCCAAAAATGTGCGGGTTAGGTTGATTTGGCTATGATAAATTGACCCTTAGTGTTAGGGGGGGATTAAATATGTGGCGTTACGGGGATAGGATGGGATATGTTAGGGGGAATTAAATACGTGGGGTTACGGGGATAGGGTGGGATATGTGTCGGTGCAGGCTCGATGGGGATTCTGTGTGATAAAGCAGGGACAGGGTACTGGATTTGGATGATCAGCCATGATCGTATTGAATGGTGGAGCAGGCTCGATGGGCCGAATGGCCTACTCCTGCTCCTAGTTTCTATGTTTCTATGTATACGAGAAGAAAATCATTAAGCACAATTCCCCAAATTATTTAGCATCAGCTCCAGAATAAGTAGATCGGTAGCACTAATGGAATGCAAGATTCCTGAAATATATTCCTCTCTTGTCTGATGGAACATTCTGTGAGGAATCAATCATAAATTAAGCTGTACTGTGGTAAGCTTTTCCGCATAAATATACTTTAACTATTCAATTTCCAGTAACTTCCATTAATTTATCACTTAGCAACCAATACTTCAAAATGTTTAAACTGATTTGTGGGGAAGTCCAGCTGCGCACAAACTCTTGCAATCAAATTTTAAGTTGCGAGGGTTTCATTTCATCAGTGCCCTATTGCTAACGTACTCGCTAATGTGTTCCATTCCATTCTGGGTTATTTTAACACAGTTGTTAACCTGTTTCAAATGAGGGAGTACGTGATTTTTGAAGTGCACACTCAAGCAGATCAGCCAAACAAATGCTGACTCGGGCTCATGGCCCCCTCATTAAAATCCAACTGGCTTATACATGTGATAAATACCTTTGCAGAAATACTTCAGGAGGAGGCAGAGCTGAGGTCAAATTTCATAAAGCTACTTCAGCATATGAATGAACACACATCGGCACCTTAACTAGACAGATTAAAATGATGTGTAGCCATGTAATGCGAATTGACAGTGAAATACCTGAAACTAATTTGCAGGGAGATATAGTTTCTGTAAACTGCGTGCTAGTTTGTGGAATCATGGAGATAATGAAACTCCTAAAACACAAATGAATATGGCTTTATATGTAGCGTAATACCAAAGGATAAAATGTGGTGCAATACTTTCTTTCCCCCAATACGGTGTGGCAATGATAGAGAACAGAAAATGTTTCTACTTTCCATTCAGAGACAGTTTATCTACGATAAATCTCAGCACTGTGTGTTGAAACTGAAGCCCCAGTTTCACATAGCACACCATTAGGGCTGAACTCTCAGTAGCACGAGTTATCAACAGGTCAACGTGTAATATATTTTTGCACTACTTATCGCAATCTTAGAACTTTTCCATAAATACAACTAAACTGAAAAGTCATTCCAATTTATCCCAATTCCAAATTAATATTTAAATACCACACATCCAGGTTAAACTGAGCCGACCACACTTTTGCTTTTATTAATAAGATGAGGTTAACTCTCCTTATGTTGAATCATAACAATTCTCAGTTTTGAAGAGCAGCATTGCTTAAAGTAAAACTGCATTATCAGTTTGAAAGAATGTATTACAAACTTGTGAGGACTGACGAAGTAATTTATCTTTTCATGAGCACTGAAATCCTTTACTGATTCGATGGAATTTCTGCCGACACCAGGCACAACATTTGTTATGAAAGGTTTGTAGTCAAAATGTTTAGAATAATGACATTCAACTATGTATCTGCTAGGGCGTGAAGGCTTTCCCCTTTTTCATTCATTGCTTACAAGTCTTGCTAGTCCGTGCACCCCCTCTGGCTGCAAGGATGGCTGCATGAGCAGCCTTTCATCCGTCCACGAAAGGTGCCCTACACAAAGTATAGTGACACACTTCGCGCTCCGAGAAGATAAATGACTTCCCCAGGAATTCAAAAGTTAGGAACTCAGGGGAGCAGGGAGACATCGAACGTGCATCCCTCAGAGAAGGTTCACGAGGTTGATTCCGCAGATGAAGGGATTGTCTTATGAAGAAAGGTTGAACAGGTTGGGCCTATACTCATTGGAGTTTAGAAGAATGAGAGGGGATCTTATTGAAACATATAAGATTCTGAAGGGGCCTGACAGGGTAGATGCAGAGAGGATGTTTCCCCTCGTGGGGGAATCTAGAACTAGGGGGCATAGTTTCAGAATAAGGGGGCAGCCTTTTAAAACGGAAATGAGGAGGAATTTCTTCTCTCAGATTGTCATGAATCTGTGGAATTCTCTTCCCCAGAGATTTCTGGAGGCTGAGTCACTGAATATATTTAAGGTGGAGATAGTCAGATTTTTGAATGGTAAGTGAGTCAAAGGTTATGGGGAGCGGGCAGGGAAGTGGAGTTGAGGCCAAGATCAGATCAGCCATGATCTTATTGAATGGCGGAGCAGGCGCGAGGGGCCAAATAACCTACTCCTGCTCCTACGTCTTATGTTCTCTGTTCCAAGTACTTATGTGTCATGTTCCAGTGTTGCCTCCTAATGTAAAGTAATCCTAATGGCCTCCAAGGCTTCTTCGGCAGCACCTCCCAAACCCGCGACCTCCACCACCTAGAAGGACAAGGGCAGCAGGCGCGTGGGAACACCACCACCTCCAAGTCACACACCATCCTGACTTGGAAGCATATCGCCGATCCTTCATCGCTTGCTGGATCAAAATCCTGGAACTTTCTCCCTAACAGCACTGTGGGCTCACCACCACCTTCTCAAGGGCAACTAAGGATGGGCAATAAATGCTGGTCTTGCCAGCGATGCCGACATCCCATGAACGAATAAAAAAAAATTCAGTCTCAATGCACAGAAGGATACATCACCATCATGATCCATAATGCACAGTGAGCTTTTCACTTTGGTTGTGCCACACGGGCCATTCATCATGGCCCAGAAATTAGGCTCTCCGGCTTGCCGTGGGGGCAAGGATCCCGCGCGCACCTACCTACCGCGCCTGCCGTTGACATCTGGGCCCACGGGGACTTCAGCTCCTGGGCCTCCCCCAACTGCCGGCGCGCAGTGATTGTGTTTCCCAGGGGCGTAGTTAGTGCGATGCGTCCCCTGGGATCACGTGGGCCATGGAGAGCCAATGGCAGCAGACCATCTTTCATTCATAGATTTGACAGGAAGACCTGTCAAATCTATGAATTGAAATCAGCCCCAAAACAACACTTAAACTTCAAATAATTTTTTTTTAAAAAACATCACATTTTTAAAATAACTATAAGTTAAATAAATTAACTACTTTAAACAAAAATTTAAATTTTTGAAAAAATTAAAATACTTTTTAACAGTGCTAAAAATAAACTTACCTTTCTTTAAAGTATCTAAAAAAGATAAACCTGTTGAAATTTTTTTAAATTGTAATTAATTAACCACTTACCTTGTTGAAAACGGGTCTTGCGCCTCCTTTTTAAAAGCGCAGGTTCTTCAATACTTACCCTCCCGGAGAAACCTGAAAAAAAACCTAAGTTCGCTGCGTGTGCGCAGCCTCTACCACGCATGCGGTTCACCTCTGAACCGCTCCCTTCACCAGACCGGAAGTTCCGGTTTCCCGCGCATGCGCAGTGCATGCAGGAAACCGGCACTTCAGGAGGCCTTACGGGTGAGTACTCAGCGGGTACTCACCCGGCAAGTGCCGTATTTTTGGCCCCATAACTCCTTCATAAATATTGTCAAATAAACTTACAAAAAGGGATGGGTATAGATCAGCTGGTCCATCCAGCCTATCCTATACTGGTGTAACTTCTGCATATCACCCCCTCCCACCTCTCCCCCGCCAGCCTACTGTTGTGCAATCTCCTGGAGGGGCATTAAAAAGAGAAAAACAATTCTCGCTGATCCGCAAAGGTGACCAAAGAAGTTCTAGGAGATCATGGTGACTGGGTGACATCATCCAGTGACCCACGTTCATTCAACATGGTTATTTTGGCCACTCTTAGGAACACATCCAGCACCCTTTTGAATGCTTGCAGTATCTGTGCTCACTGCGCAACTTGTTCCAGAGTTTGACAACTCTCTGTACAAAGAAGTACCTAGTCCTCTGCTTACATAATCTATACTTATGGCCCCTAGTCTTCCCGAACCTATCTAGCTCAAACATTCATCCACTTGAACCAAGTCTAACCTGTTCATAATTTTCAAAAAGCCTCAATAAAAGCTCCTCAAAGTCCATGGATTTTCTGGAGTAAAAAAACCACAGGTCTCTAAACCTATTGTGGTAACTGAGGGTTAAAATCTAGCGGCCCTCCTCTGACCCTTAGCCATGGCCTCTCTATCAACCATGAGAGGGGACCAAAACTGGACACTGTATAATCCTAGATGAAGCCTTACACAAAGAAAGAACAGTATTTGTTGTTTTATATTTAATTGTCCTCGCAATATATCCATGTGGCCTATTTGCTTTTGCAATAGTCTTGTGGGGCTGGTCATTAATCTTCAATGACACGTGCACTATAACACCCAGGTCTTTTTCTCATCTCTTCAGCAGCCTGGAGCATGTAACCCTGCATGGTGTACACATGCTTGGATTTTTGTGCACCCAAAATACATTATGCTACATTTATCCGCATTAAAATACATCTGCAAGATACATTCATCATTCCCACATCACAACTAGATCCACCTTCAATTTACTTTTCTTATCTGCACATCTTTGTATCATCCCCAAATATGTGGACAGTCCCTTCATTTAAATTGACTGATAAAGGTGCAGAGCAACAGCCCTCGATCTCTGTGGGCTCCACCAGTGACTAGTACCCACACAGAACCACTGCCATTATCAACTACCTTACTTCTACGAGAAGCAGTCAGTCCCTTATCCAGTCCAAAATCTGGTTGCCAATCCCACAAGACTCAATGTTATTTAGTAGGCTTTTGCGCAGCACCTTGTTTAAGGTTTTTTGAAAATCAATATACACATGGTCGACTCGACCTTTTTAACGTCCTCAAAAATTCAATCAGGATGGTGAGACGGGAAATTCTTTTTCATGTTGAGATTAATAACTAATAATAATTCCTAATAACTAATCTGTCAAGGTGGTCTTGCAGTGCATATTTCATTATCCCTTCCAGCAACTTGCCTATAACCAAAGTCAAACAAATGGACCTATAATTTCCCAGTTCTGACGAATTGCCCTTTTTAATGTAGGCACCACATGGGCCTCTCTTCAGTCCATGGAAATAATCAAATGGTTTGCAGAGCACAGCCCTCATTTCTTTGAGCACCATCAGGGGAATGTTTTCAGGATAAGCAGCACAATTTGTTTTGAGATCACTTATTCTAGCCAAGACTATATCCGCATCTACTCTAGCACATTCCACTATAGCATTAACTCCATGCTGGATTATTGGTAACCTAGCATCATCTTCGGTCGGGAAGACCGATGCAAAGTAGCTATTTAAAACTCTGCCACATCCTGGTAGCTTATCTGAATCTGCCAAAGAATCCTACAGTGGCGAGATCCAGTCCTTAATGGCCTTCTGACACCTAACAGAACCGAAAAGACCTTGCGATTACGACCACACCTATCCATGCGCACCCGTGTACAGAGAAGTATCTCACCATCGTGGCCGACAGAGGTCAAATGGATTAAAACTTTGGTTGGAGCCAAGCAGCAAAGTGAGTTTATTCTTTTCATTTACGTTTTCCCATAGGCACCATGTTCATGAACAAATATTTGGCAAATCTTTTTGTGTTTGGAAGAGACAACGGCTGGACAACTGCACATTATTTTCATCACAATGAACTGTGAAAGTGATGCAAGAATGTGCCTTAATGTGCTTTACACCACCATGCTAATACTTGCCCTTAGAAGTAAATATTTTAACATTCTGGATTAAAGCACTCGTGTGAAGTTACAGGTGATTTTAATAAAGAGAGCAGGAGGATCCAAATCATGCTGTGGTTTGTCTCACATTCCCCGAGATAGCACACAGTGCTACTCACTGTTCCAGTACAGCAACAACACTGGCCTCTACCCGACAAAGTGGAAAATTGCCCAGATATGTCCTGTCCACAAACAGCAGGATAAATCCAATCTGGCCAAATAGCGCCCCATCAGTCTACTCTCAATCATCAGCAAAGTGATGGAAGGCGCCGTCGACAGTGCTATCAAGGGGCACTTACTCACCAATAACCTGCTCACTGATGCAGAGTTTAGGTTCCGCCAAGACCACTTGGCTCCAGACCTCGTCCAGGCTTGGGCTGATAAGTGGCAAGTAACAGTCATGTCACACAAGTGCCAGGCAATAATCATCTCCAACAAGAGAGTCTAACCACCTCCCTATGACTTTCAATGTCATTATCATCGGATCCCCCACCATCAACAGTCTGGGGGTCACCATTGACCAGACACCTAACTGGACCAGCCACATAAATACTGTGGCTACAAGAGCAGGTCAGAGGCCGGGTGTCTCACCTCCTGACTCCCCAAAGCCTTTTCACCACCTATATGGCACAAGTCAGGAATGTGATGGAATACTCTCCACTCGCCTGGATGGGCGCAGCTCCAACAACACTTAAGAAGCTCAACAACATCCAGTACAAAGCAGTCCGCAAAATCAGCACCCCATCCACCACCTTAAATATTCACTCCCTCCACCACCGGCGTACCATGGCTGCAGTGTGCACCATGTACAAGATGCACTGCAGCAACTCGCCAAGGCGTCTTCGACAGCACCTCCCATATTTGCGACCTCTACCACCTAGAAGGACAAGGGCAGCAGGCGCATGGGAACACCACCGCTTCCCAATTTCCCTTCCAAGTCGCCCACATCCCGAGAATTAATTTTTTTAAATCACGTTATTATCCTTTCCCTGTTCACCTCCTGGAGCTGGTGGCCAGATAGGGAGGAAAAAAATCACTTGATTCCACTGTGTCCAGGTCAAAATAATGACTCCTCTTACCAATGTTTCTTACAATGCAAAAAAAAAGGTTTCATCTACACCAAGAAATATGCATGAAATAGAATTCACAACAATGAAGACAATTCATGAAACATCAAAGGAAGATCTCACATCCTGAAAGTATCTGTTTCATCGTTTTGCAGATGTCTGCCTTCAAATTGACCTTTGGCTTATGTCATCTCTTCAATTTCTCCTACTCCCAGTCCACCTTTCCTTTTCATAATTTTCACTCCATCTCTAAATAAGGTAATCCTTATCACCCTTCCAACTAGTACCCTTTTATTAGTTCTTTGCAAATTTAACTGCTGTTAACTCTCAAATTATCTCTCACCTTGAAACTTCTGACCTAACCCATGACCACCAGTATAATTGTCAATAAGGCCATTCCACTGATGACCTTATTCCCTGTGTTACCGTTAACTCGGCCTCTGTTTTTTGCATGCTTTGGCAAATTATTTCTCATTGACTTGGACATCTCCAATGTCTTCAACAGTGTCTCACATTGTGTACTTTTAAACAAGCTGCCATCATATGGCTTTTCACCAAAGATGTCTGGTTTCCTCACAAGTTGCTCCATCTATGCTATAATTGATAGCTCATCCTTTAACTCCTTTTTCATTAACTCAGGAGTCTGAAGGGCTCTGCCCTCTCTCACATTCTGACCGTTCTTCATATTATGACCTTCTTCATTCATGATCCAATTCTGTGAAATACCTATGCTGAGGATTTCACTTTACATTCATCAACTTCCTCCACATTTTATGTTCTCAGTGTTCACAGCTTTCTGGCTTCTTGGTCTCCTCTATGCCTTTCAATGGATCAATTCGAATCTTGTTTATTTCAATTCCTCAAAGATGGATTTTGTTCATATCTTTCACAAATCTACCACATCTTACTGTTGATGGCTGCATCTTTTATCAATATTCTTGGCGTCACTAACTCCTCTGAGTGCAAATGGTACTCCAATATCGCCACTATTGCTAAAGCTTCCTGCAAGAAGGTCTCGCTTGGCCAATATTTATTTTATGCTGAACACCTCTTAACTCTAAGAAGCACAGGTCTGTTTAAGGACTTGATACTACTCTACTCGGGTTCTTCTAACACCTCTCTTGCCAGTTAAGTACTTTTGAAGTGTAGGGCTCGATTTTAATTGCCGAGGCGGGTTGGAGTCGGGTTGCGTGGTGGGCGGGTTCCAGAGCCGCTTCCGGCGGGATCAGCTGCTGATGTCCGATTTTGATTCAATGAGCTTGTTGATTTCAATGAGTTGCGCTGGCCGGTCCAATGAGTGCGATCGGGTTGGCTGGCCGCCTCTGATGACGTCATCATAGCAGCTGCTTTTAAAGCTGCCATTCAGCCTAAGGCTTTCTCTTGTGGCTTCCTGGACTCGTTGAAATTGATTTTGACGCAATTACTTCTTCCAGAGGCAAGGCAGCTCCTCGTTTTAATGATGAGTCCCTCCATGCTCTTGTGGATGCTGTCAGGGAGATTCTCTTCCCTCTTGATGGCCGGAGGATCCTCCTCAGCAGACCAAGGCAGCCTGGCTGCGCATTGCTGAGGAGGTCAGCGCAAGGTCCAGATGTTCACGCTCATGGATCCAGTGCAGGAAACGCTTTAATGATCTTGTGCGAACATCAAAAGTGAGTATCCCATCACACTTGCCTTCAATCTGCTTTCCTTCTCTTCTCATCACCAGCACTCTGTGTTGTAAGCCTCCTCCTTCACATCCCACCTTACCCTTACTTCCCTTGCACCCTTTCCTATCCATCTCTGTCTCTGCACTGAATCACTTCAGCATCCTGCCTCTGCACCCCTTAGACTCGCTCTCACTGTCATGCAGTGACAACAACTAACAATGCACAGGGAGCTAGCTTCCTCTTGGCACCTTACCCTATCTTCGTCTCCCTCAAAGCTTCTACGGTAGGGATTATTCACACTCACTCCATCACTGTGGCTGAAACACCGCTTGTGTCCCTCCTTGCAGGAAAAGATAGCCCACAATAAGAGGGAGAGAGCAATGACTGGAGGAGGAACACCTACCCTAGCCACACTGACCAGTGCTGAGGAGGTTGCAAATGAGATTGTTGGAGGTGGCGAGGACCTGGAAGTGGGCGATGGAGAGACAGGCACACCAGAGGAAGCTGGTGACATGATAGAGTTTCATCCCTCTCAGAATGCAATGGCATATGATATTCATAGAGAATCGCATTGTATCATCTGCTCAAAAGGATGTGTTGGCTTCATCAATATTAGATGTCTAAATCATGCCTTTACTCTCCCACAGGACCATCGAGCGCCCCCCTCCCCATGATCCAGGACGAAGATCCGGACAACTCCTCAGAGGAACCTGAAGCCTCTGAGGGAGCAGCGTCACCAAGACTCAGCGCACCCAGCGCAGCAACGCTCACCTCGGTGGGGCCCTTGCGGGTTAGAGTAGTGTTGCCACCTGGTCTATCACAGTGCACAAGTGAGCATCAGCAGAAGGTGGAGACAGCGACAGCAGTGGAGAGTCTTCGGCAGAGGTCGCAGGACTCTCCTAGCTCTGCTGAGCTGCATGTAGACGCTGTGCCTATGGGGCCATCCAGAAAGAGTGTCTCGGGAAATACAGGAACAAGTGCAGGAGTCTCTGGAAGAGTTTGCCTCCAAGATTAGTGCGAGTGTGGATAGAATGGAGGAGTCCAATGGTGGAGGCAATGGCGCATGAACGCACTACCATGGATAGGATGGCAACCTCCGTGGAAAGGATGGCTACCTCAGTGGAAAGAATGGCAACGGAAATAAGTCGCCAGATTCAGGAAAACATGGTGACTGTTTAAAATAGAATGTCATCTCTGGAGGAGCGATGGGCAGCTATTGAGCAGAGAGACCACAGTTTCATGGACGTCCTTTTGATGAGGACTGCCAGTGCAGATAGAGGTCCTCATGGTCTCCCTGAAGTGCAGCAAGCTGCTCTCCAGCCACTTGCCAGCACTGAGGTGTGGCTGACCCATAAGTTGTTGGCAGGACAGAAGGAAGTGTGGGCTCCTCTCAAAGCGCTCACACGACCATGCCATTGCGGAGCTCTCGGTCAGAGACCCACTTTGCGGAAACAACTGAGATGGCCGTTTCAGCCCCTGCACAGCCGCAGGAAGAGCAGGTTGTTGAAGAGCCCTCCCAGGCTCCCAAACCCAGAGGACGCTCGCCAAAGGCGTCTAAGCAGGCGCAGCATCCTAGTCAGCAAGGTGCCTCTACATCTGCTGAAGCCACAGGGGAAGCACGTGTAAGAGAAAGATTAAGCACCTAATCACAAGGGGAGTCACTTGGGTGATTTATCTTTTTTTTCTGGCTGTTGCTGGTTTATTATCCTTTTGTGATGTGTAAAAGAAAAATTATGTCAAACAGTTGATTGTGTGGCCTATGTGTTATGGGAAATGGCAAAAGCACATTGAGGGGTCAGGGCAACTTGCTTTTGTAATGCTGTTGGTAAAAGTGATAGGAAATAATCGGGTATAGCAGAGATGAAGTATGATGTTGGACAAGTGTCGCCTGCAATTACTGAGCCATATGGTAGCCACCTATGGTTGAAGAGTAAGCTTATGCTAATGTGGCATGGCAGTGTGCATACCCTGCTTGATGGGCAGCAGTGAACTGGAGGGATGCTGCATTGGTCACAACAGGGCATGCAAGACACCCCTCGTCCTTCTCCTACTCCTCTTCCCAGGAAGATCTGCACTGAGCCATGCAGCTGCTACTCCTCCGATTATGAGGACCTGGATGAGACGGCATAAATGTTTCCCATCCCCTTGTTATAGATTTCATTTGAGGCAACAAGCTTGCAAGCACACAGTCGAAGTGGCCTGAAATTATTCCATTCATGACACACTGCAGATGGGTGTCAGCTTGAACAGTCAGAAGGTCAGTAGATGTGCAAAGTCTTATCCCATACCTACAACAGCAAAGTTGTTGCATTTGAATGTCAGCCATGTTTCAGGGGCGCTTTAAAAGCGCTCCACCAATGCATACAAATCATGTCCTCCAGCAACTCGTCTCCTTGAACCTGGCCTGTTTCTGACAAGACGGGAAACAGGAGCCAGAAGCACAAAAATGGGAAACCACTATGAAAATAAGATTAGCAAGGCAGTTAACAGGCTGTTAACTGCTTTAACTACCCGTCCCACCGGTTCCAGTCGGGTCAGTTTGGGAGCAGCTGATCAGACACTCACGAAAATCGGGTGGGGGCGGGTTGGGTGTCGGAAGCCATTTTTTCCGATTTTCGCTACAGACCCGCCTCCAAACCTGCCTCTTCAGGGCTATTAAAATCGAACCCGTTGTGTCTGTTGTAATGCAGGCAAATGTGGCAGAAATTTTGTGCACAGCAAGGTCCCACAAAGAGCAATGAGGTTGATGACCAGATAATCTGTTTCAGTGATGCTGGGTTTGGGATGAATGTTGGCCAGGAGGAGTTGAAGAACCCAAGAACAGGCTGTCTTCCAATTTCCCCGAGGTCAAGGAAAGGTGCAAGTCCAAAGAGAAATGAAATAAATACTGGCAAGTAATAATAAAGTTGACAAATAATATCAAATCTATCATAAATAAATAGATTATGTGCATTTGTGTTCTAACATTTTCATAGCAGGTGCGGAACATGATACGCAAAACGAAGGGCATTTTTATCTTCGTAAGTGAAAGAGAAGAGTTTTTTTTAAATTAGCATAGATAGTTTCAATTTTAAATACTTATGACCTTTTCCCTGGGTATAAACTAGAAGTCCATATGACATGTGTGTAACATCTACAGAAGGCTGAATAGCTAGTTGTTTCCTTCTTGACCCCTTATTCTGGGTTGTTTCAAGCTTCTATTATTTCAATATAAATTAAGCATTAACACACTAAATGCAATGCTACAATTCATTAAATATGACCAACGGACATGTTTCTTGCAGTCAGACTTTGCATTGGCAATTTGACCATATCCCACTGTTTCAGAATCTAGGCTGATTCTTTTCTTCCATTATTATTAGATATAATTATGAAAAGGAAAATATTCAGGAGTAAAAAGAGGTTCACTATTTTAAAGGGCTGTACAAAGTACCTTTAATTAAAATCTTTAAAGAAGTCATGTGTCACCCTCGCTCCATTACAATTACATTTTCTCATCAGTCACTTCACACGAGTCCCTTGAGGCAGGAGTGTCAATACTGACAATTCCTTCAGATTCCGACTTTGCTGAGCAAAGATGTTGAACTCTCCGAGAAGGCCAGCACTCTTGTCAATATACACACTTACTCAAACACTGGGTGTTGAGAGACTGGCCCAGGAAACATTACACCTGAATTATTTAAACTGCAAGTGAACAGCGCAATAAATTGAATCTTGGCCTGCTCTGCCTTTCATTTATCAATCACTGAAGCTGCATGTAAAGCAAGCGATCAAGAGACTCGGTAGACAGATGCAAGGAAGTGAGTTGCTGTCTGCTCTATTAATCTGCTCTAACTGACGCTGATAACTGGCAGAGTGGATTACAAGTTGAAGGCAGTTTGTCTTATCAAATCATTATTGGTTGCAAGGCTTCCCTGTCATCACCTATGGCTGCTGGGAGAGGACAAATTTTTATGATGCAATTCTTCAGTTTACATTTGACGGCTTTTAATTAAATTTGATAGTCGGCTCCAGCACTAGCATGGTTGTTTGTGTTACAGGGTACTCTGCCATTATAATGATAGATCCCATGATAGCCTTTTCTCATTAACTGTTTCTCAAATGTGCTGCTCTGAACTGTCATTTTCTAAATATTTAATTAAATGTAAATTTCTCTTAACATAAATACCTGAACACCCAAGATAACATTGTGCTACCTATGTAATAGTACTTTAGGATAATTTGAAAGGCTGTTATACATTATGATATGAATTACTAAAAGGCAGCTCATCAATCTTTCGTGTGGTTTTTATGACTTTCTGTAAAACGATGGTTGTATTTCAGTATGCTTGTGAATCGATAGTAAAAGATGACCCACCTATTACTCCGCAAAGAACATTTTTTTTTACACTTATTTTTGAATAACCTTATTACTCGCATAAACCTATATACTTTATTCGGTCTGAACGCAGCTCCTTCAGAATGCGGTACATTTATGTTTAGGTTGCACTGCCATCTTCCTTTCATAGTACTGAATAACATCTTACACCTCTGTGGCAATTTATGAAGCAAAGTGAAGGGTGGCAACAGACCTTCACACGATCTTGTGGCATTAAAAACATACTTGTGGGGAAAGAGAAGTCTCTAAAAGATGTGATTTCCAGTTTTGCAGTGGCTTTTCTGTGTTGTTTGCAATTATATTTCTAAGCCTTTGCAACAAAAATCGTCATCATTTTTCTGAAGCAGTTTCTTTGTAATTTGGTCAGCATTCATCCAAGTGCTGCTATCACAAATATGTCACAAATTACAGGCTTCTGAGAAAATTGGTTATGACTACGTTAATTCTCTTCCATTAAAAGTCACAAGGGAGAGGTAGGTAGGCAAATGAGGTAATAATAATGAGTTGTAATAATTTTGCAGATACATGCATCACATAGTGAACTCACTTCAATTGAATAATGGAGATGATATATGAACTTTCTGAAAGTGTTCAGAGTTTACGGAGGGGGGGAAATTTTAATCCCCCAAGGACAGACGGGGGGTGGGGGTTAAAAATAAAAAAATGGGAAACCCATCTCCAACTTCAGGTTTTAACGGAGGTGGGTTGAGGGGTGGGGCGGATAACACAAGCGGGCCAATCCTTAAAATATTTTAATAAGGCGGTGGGCCAAGGATTTCATCTCTTTTCCAGACTTAACACCAGCCGTGCGGGTTTCCCAGGCCTCAGGAAAGCCGACAGCGGAAGAGCGGTGAGAAGGGCTGGATGGAACAGGTAAGTGCCTTTCCAGCACTGCTTGTGGGCCATGTGGAGCAGGAGTGCTTCCCCCCCCACCACCCCCAGCCATCTCTCAGCCAATCACCCCCCCACTGTTTCTTGGACCCTCCCCCACCGCCATCTCTCTCTCTCTCCACCCCGCCATCCTTCTCTTCCCCCCCACCATCTCTCTCTCTCTCTCCACCCCGCCCTCTCTCTCTCTCCACCCCGCCATCCTTCTCTTCCCCCCCACCCCACCATTTCTCTCTCTCTCCACCCCCGCCCTCTCTCTCTCTCCACCCCGCCATCTCTCTCTCTCTCTCCACCCCCGCCATCTCTCTCTCTCCACCCCGCCATCCTTCTCTTCCCCCCCATCCCGCCATCCTTCTCTTCCCCCCCATCCCGCCATCCTTCTCTTCCCCCCCACCCCGCCATCCTTCTCTTCCCCCCACCCCGCCATCCTTCTCTTCCCTCCCCCCCAGCCTTCTCTTCCCTCCCCCCCAGCCATCTTTCTCTCTCTCTCTCTCCACCCCTGCCATCCTTCTCTCCCCAACCCCCATCCCCTCTGCGATCTGTCTTTCCCTCCCTCCTCTCTGCCGCCCTCTTTATAGTGCCATCTAGGGTTATGATGCATGTACCTGAGGTGGCGCTACCAATTTTTAAAAAATCAGATGTTGACAGTCGATTATTTCACTGTGCTGGCAGCTCAATGACCTACAATTCCTAATATGATCCAGATAATCGGATGAATGTTTCCACACTCTCTGTTGGCTCAAAAAGTGAAGTAAATTTAAGGGAATCTCATCTCAATTCTTCAACACAAAGGTGTTGATAATTTGGATCAATTTACTGGTCTTGCTTAGAGAGTCCATAAGGATGGCTGGTATAGAAATAAAAGCATGATATGTGGAGAGTGCTCTTCTGAGGTTTGGCTTAAGGAATACTGTTGACGTAGAATCGAGGGAGCTTCACCTTGCATCTGATTGTGTTAACACTGAGACACCCAAGGTGGAAATTGATCCATTGTCAAGTAGTAATACCTCAAACAAGAACAGAAAAATGCTGGAAACACTCAGCAAGTCAGACAGCATGTGGAAAAAGGGAAAAAAAAGTTAACGTTTTAGGTGTATAACTATTCATCAGAACTCTTACGAAGGGTTATTTATATACCTGAAACGAGAACCTTTTTCCACAGACGTTGCCCGGCCTGCAGAGTGTTTCCAGAACTTTCTGCTTTTGTTTCAGAATGTACAGTGTTTTGCTTTTTACTGATGCCTCTTACCTTGGGGATCACAAAAGTTCAAAAATACAAGTAATAAGAATAGGTTTTAAAAGGGGCAATGGTACTTATGCGGCCCACAACAGCTGCCATTTTAAGTGGATAGACGAGGAAACTGCACGTGCTGATTTCTGCCCAGCTGCAGTCTGACTCCATTTCCCCGATGACATGTGCGAACTAGAATGAGCCAATCGATCCAATATCAAGTTTGCCAGCATTGCTAACCTGGAGACAAGACAAAATTAGCTGTGAACTGCCATGTTTTAGGCTTTGACTGTGTCGTCTTTATATTATAGAAACATAGAAACATAGAATCTAGGAGCAGGAGTAGGCCATTCGGCCCGTCGAGCCTGCTCCACCATTCAATACGATCATGGCTGATCATTCAAATCCAGTACCCTGTCCCTGCTTTAATCCCCACAGTACACATATCCCACCCTAGCCCCGTAACCCCACGTATTTAATTCCCCCTAACATATCCCATCCTATCCCCATAACCCCGCATATTTAATCCCCCCCCCCTAACACTAAGGGTCAATTTATCATAGCCAAATCAACCTAACCCACACATTTTTGGACTGTGGGAGGAAACCGGAGCACCCGGAGGAAACCCACGCAGACACGGGGAGAATGTGCAAACTCCACACAGACAGTCACCCGAGGTCAGATTCGAACCCGGGTCTCTGGTGCTGTGAGGCACCAGTGCTAACCACTATGCCACCGTATAAAAAAACTTTTCCAACAAAGCTGAAATTAAAAACTAATACGGTCAGTAGACTTTCTAAAACAAGAACCCTTTTCTTATGTTAATAAACATGCAATACAACTGCCACACAATATTGGGGCTATTTATTGTACATGCATATGGAATCAAGGGATATGGAGATCGGGCAGGAAAGTGGAGTTGAGGTCGATGATCAGCCATGATCTTATTGAATGGCGGAGCAGGCTCGAGGGGCCGTGTGGCCTACTCCTGCTCTTATTTCTTATGCCGTAGTAGATTCTGGGGGAATTTTGCCATCATTGCTGTCACCACAGTAAACCAGAGATGCTTGCAGAAGGTTTGAAAAAAATCATGCAGCGATTGAACTAACTGGATCTCCATCCTTTCTACACCACACAGAAACTTCTGTTTTTTTGTTTTGGGTTGGATCTTAGGAGTTCTTGACAAAAGAGGCAAGAGTATTGTGTATTGCAGTTAGATGGCAATGAGCACAGATGCGACTTCCTGAGATGCCCGCCGGGAATGTGTTGTGCCTTGAATCTGCCCTTGTAAAACAATTCATTGGGGCAGGCATGTTACAGGCTTACAGGAAGTAAGCATTTAAAGAGGGGCCTTTTGTTTTCAAAGGAGGATATTTTAAAGTGGAATTAAATCTTGAGATTTGTGTTCGGTGTTATTTTCAGTGCTAATTTCTGTTAGGTTATTTCGGGAGGTTTTTGCCCAAGACCTTTTCGCCGACACATTTTTAGCTGCTACAATGTGACATTGAAATAAGACACCCCCAAACACTTAGTGCTTATTGTAGGATGAGACAGACGATGCAAGGAACAATGCAAAGTAAGTACAACAGAGGCAGATAGCCCTAACCCACTTTTACCTACAAAGGCTTACCTACAGGCTGAAGCACAACTACCTTCGAGTGGCAATGTCGTCTTCTGGAATCTGATCTCCAGCAATTTGCCACCACGGTGGCTGTCAAGGCCATCACAGCCCTGAACTTTTATGCTTCTGACTCATTCTAAGAAGCTACCACAGGGAACATCAGCAACATTAATCAATCAGCAGTTCACAGATGTATCAGACAGCTGACTGATACATAGCTTGCCATGGCCAGCAATCTCAGCAATTTTTCCATCGGCAGCTGGAAGCAGTTAAAGGGCTATGCAATTATTTTGGATGGCAGGATTCCAGGACATCACTGATGGGACCCACGTGGCCATTGTGCACAAGTCTACCACCTTCATGAACTACAAGAGCATCCACACCATCAATATGCAGGTAGTCTGCAATCGTCAAAGCAGGATCATGCAATGAAATTCCTGCGCTTCTCAGACAGAATCATGACACCTTCATTTAGAGGAAATCCACAGTGCCTGGATTATTTGGCGCATATAGAAGAGTACAAGAATGTCTACTAGGAGACCTGAGCTGCCCTCATCACCTGACACCTCTGAGAAACAGCAAATCTAGGCCTGTGCACCGCTTAATATGCAGGGGCTATCTTAAAATAAAGCCACATTAGGGTAGCCTAATCATCGTAATATGCACAGCTATGCCATTCAAAGAGACCTATGCACAGTAGAAGAGGACACTAATACACAGCCAAGAGCAACGGAAGGTGTAGATGATGAACCAGAACAGTTTCCTGTTGAACCGTCACTGCAGAGTTGTATGGCAGGTTCTTATTGGAAAAAAACTGACAAACATTGGATCTTCATCTGATCATGAGCTTCCTTTCTGTAATACATTCCTTTGCTCAAAAATAGATTATTTTAAGTTAGATAGTGCCCTTAAAATGGAGTCTTCAACTTCATCTGGGATTTATATTTGGTTTTGCATGAACTATATCAGATTGAAGGTGGTGAAGCCCACATTGTTGATGACTAAAAGATATACATCCCTGAGAGAACAATCAATGAGTACACACAAGAGCAAAAATACAATTACTGGGCATCACGAGGCTAATAGGCAATGGCATATTATAATCTAGAAAGCCATAGGATAGACAGTGCTTGTCAGAGACTATAGGTGGCTATTTGAATGCTTTTGTGTATGTATAATAGAGCTTGCTGCCCATTGTTCAAGTAAAGTGCTTCTCTCTCATAGAGCGACTTCTCAAAGGTTTTTATGGTTGTCAGGATCATACAATTTTGCAAGAGATATGGACGCAAGATGCAACACCTATGTTATTCAAAGAAAGACTGTAAATGGTAGGGTTTAGGTAGCTCCTCCCCTTCAGATAAATGTTTATCTTTTGTTTCTCTCTCACTCTCTTGGCCCCTGCCCCTGCCCCCCTCATGGTGATCTCAATGAGGCCCAAGAGCTAATACAGGTGGGCCTTGGGCTTCGCCGTTCCGGCACAGAGATCGTACCCTGCAGCCAGTCCATGCTGGCGATGCAAAACAATTTCTCGGCCATAAAGATAGAAATGTTTTGGTGATAATGGATGGACACTTAACACATGCATGTCACACTCCTCTATCTGCCATTTGAAATAAACAGTCTGATGCCTGCATGAAAATAATAGACGAAGGTACGAATCTATTTAGCGACTATTATCGCTGACAGTAATTCCTAGCCTGTGGAGAGCTGAGCATTCTGATAGCACAAACCTGGAAGATTAGAATGTTACATTGAACAGCTCTGAGGTGGAATGTCCCAGTTCAGTGTAGGTTTGGTGGTTTGTTGAATTTAAAGAAGCAGTCATAACACATATTTTTCTTTCCTTGTTTCCAAGCTAAAAATGTGCTGAATGAATTACATGTGTTGGTCTTTATTGAGAGCAGTTCTTGGAGACTTGGCCTCTTTGAGGCAATTACTGTTAAGTTCTGTGGAGTAGTTTCTCTATCTGGGACAGATATTTTTTAATACAATATCTTGCTAAATATTGTGCACAGAAGAATACATTTTCCATTCTTTGCAACAAAGAATAATCAAGGCTGTAGAAAAGTGTAAGACTTTGTGCTCACCGGGATCTTGCTGACCCTGCTTGATTTCCTGAGATTGGTGGGGGTGGGGATGGGATTGTGTCAATAGCTGCAGCTTTTAAAGACTGCAACCACTATGTTTAAGCATTGCTGAGAAGAGAAGAAAAAATAGCTTCAAGGAGCTGCGGTTTAGCTCAATTCTCTGATGCATATTTGGTGTTCGTTTTGGCATCCCATTAATCTTAATGGACAGGAAATAATGTGGGCCATGAATCGAGCATTGATCTCCATGCCCCACTTCCCAAAATGTGCACCTATCCTGTGAATTACCAACAGCACTAAATCATAAAATTTATCCCAACACCAGTTTCACCTCTCATGTTACATTCTGACTGAGACTGCACACGAAGGGCTCACAAAACAGTTATTTTCAAGCTTTACATGCATGTCCATACTGCAGCTTGATTACAGTTACCTCGCACTGTTCGACCATTTGGAAAAAAGTGTTACCACAAAGCAAGCTTACCACATGACTAACCAGCACGATGCATATTCATTTACTCATGCACAAGCTATAAGGCAGGCAGTAGGCTAACACTTGTCCATGTGGTCTTGCAGCTTCCCATATCTTCACTCAGAATTACTTCTCTGCTTGCAGGACAAAGTGGTATATAATAGAAGGGAGCGGGCCAGGGGAGTGCCCTTCATGCTGGACTCCTCAGTCAACATGGACAGACCTGTGCTACCTGACAACACGGCGGGGGTGAGCCAGGGTGAAGCTGGAGGATTTCCTCAAGTTCAGGGTTAGTACCATCCTTATCTCAGTAGTAGCACTGTCAGCCCTGAGTCAGGTTGTGGATTCAAGCTCCACTTCAGGACTTGGGCACATGTTGTAGACTGACACTTAAGTTCAGCACTCAGGGAATGCTGCATTGTCGGAGGTGCTGTCTTTCGGATGCAAAGTTAAACCAAGGCCTCATGCCATTGCTTGACGAGCAGCACGGCACTTCTCCCAGTGCCCTGCCCAACATTCATCCATCAACCAATATTACCAACAAGAGATTGGCCGAGAAATTGGTTTGCCGGCACAAATCGGGAGTAGTGCACCTGAACAGGCAAGTCCCCAGGCACATCTAATATTGGACCTCATTTATGAGACTGGCAAGCTGCAGACACCTGCCTCGCGCCCCAGGCAGCTCACCAGTGAAGAAGATTTGAAGTTTGGGCCTCTGCATTGCTGACGGTGGTCTTCAGGTGGGTCTGGGAAGGAACCAGGTGGGAGCTGTCATAGAAACATAGAAGATAGGAGCAGGAGTAGGCCATTCGGCCCCTCGAGCCTGCTCCGCCATTTAATGAGATCATGGCTGATCATCCAAATTCAGTACCCTGTCCCTGCTTTCTCCCCATATCCCTTGATCCCTTTAGCCTTAAGAAATATATCTAACTCCTTCTTGAATATATTTAATGAATTGGCCTCAACTGCCTTGTGTGATAGAGAATTTCACAGGTTCACCACTCTCTGGGTGAAGAAATTCCTCCTCATCTCAGTCCTAAATGGCTTACCCCTTATCCTTAGACTGTGACCTCTGGTTCTGGACTCCCCGACCATCGGGAACATCCTTCTTGCATCTAGTCTGTCTAGTCCTGTTAGAATTTTATAAGTTTCAAGTGTCAATGGTCTCCTACAATGGACCTGAGAGGAGCACTCCTGCACCTCCTGACTCAACGTTTAGGTAAAGTAAAAACATACCTTTTTGGTGGTTGCCTGCAGTGGTCTCTTTAAGGAGTGCTGGTTAGGCCACACGAGGCCCATGATTTTCTGAATGCAGCTGGCTGCATTCAGGGCTTCCCAATTTTACAAAGGTGACCTCAATCAGGCATTAGGCATAGGTAAAGGGCCTAATGTCTGTTTCAGGCGTGGGCCCTGAATGCGTCTTTTTCAGCCTTCACCAGTATGGCGGATGACACACTTCTTGCCATATTGGATGCTCAGGCGCCCGTTTTGTGCTTGAAAAACAGGCTCGACAACGCTCCGTGTCAGGCTACATTTAATTTTCTAGTGTTCACTTTAGTGCACAAATGGCATGTGTCCCATGTAGTACGAGTTATTTAGCGTGTTTGAGGACCTTTGATTCTGCTTTTGAGATGCTGCTTTTTTGCTGTTCTGTGATCGAATCCCAGAGATATTTTGCTGGTGTTTTCTTTTATTTTAGTCACAGGCCATACCAACAGGATGGATGAGCGAGGCCTGCCACATATCTTGTGTGATTCGTCCAATTAATTTGCCGCATTGCCAAGAATATCCCAATGTTGCAGCTCTTTTATAAAAAAAAAAATCACGACTTCAACTTTGTTGCAGAAGAGCTGGAAATTCAAGAAAATTTGCAGGAGATACAGGTTGAAATTTGGCCCCATTACTGCTTTTCAGTAAACGTAATGGATCAGCGAAGTGGCTAATCTGATTAGCGCAAGATCAAGCACGGGCAAGTAACTCAATACACTGGAAAATGTGAAGACAGAAAGTCCGAAAATTATAGCGTGAGGACAAGGAGAAAGGAGGTTTTAGGTGTAAACCAATATCTTATACAGTAAAAAGCCCACAAAGTGTGAAATGTATCCAACAGCTTATTTGAACACCTGTCGTTAATAGAGCAATTATTTTGAGGTTATTTTGAAACCAATTTGCTGCGTACAGATATGTAACATAATACTAGAAATTAAAATAAGTGGGTCAACTGTTCCATTTAAATAGTAGCGGGGGGTGGGGGGGGGGGATTTGGTACATTTGATAATTTAGTATTCATGTGATAACATTGCTGACAATCATTTCTACCCTGGAGTGCATTATTGCCTTCAGGGGGCCTTTTAATGGAGTATACAGAAGTCACAAGATAAGGAGCAAAATGTTCAAAATCTTCCAGGTCCATAATTCATTGGGATTACAGACATTGGTGAATAACATCTGCTGAAGTCAGCAAAGGTTTATTTCATTAGATCATTCTTGCCGTTCTATCCACACTATTTATTATCTTTAAGCAAATCAGTCCAGAACACAGAAATGCTTCCAGGAGACTAAGGGGTAAAAATTGGGTAGCGCCCCTTACCTTCACTGGGGCGCTACTTTTAGCGCCCCAAAAAAGTTAGCGCCCCCGCGGCCGATTTTCCCAGGTAGTACCCCGAGAGGGAGGAGGGGCGCTACTGGAAGTGCCCCGCGTCCCTCTTGGGGTGCTGCGAGCCAAAATCGCGGCGCTACGTGCCGCGGTACTGCAGGCCTTCCTCCCCTTATTAAAGGGGAGGGGTCTGGCGCAGCGCGTCCCGGCGCCCAGCTGGGCCACCAGGGATCGGGAGTGCCAGCAAATGAGCCCAGCACTCAAGAGGAGTGCCGGGCTCACGGAGAGCAGCCGGCACCCCGCGGGGCGTCACGGGGGCCGGGGACGGCAACGGAGGCAGGTGCTGGCAGGCGGCCAGCAACAAAAATGGCTGCCCGCCACCTCCCCGGCTGCAGGTAGGCCCCCCTGACCCCGACGGACATAGCGTCCGGCGGTAAGTTGGGGGGCGCCACCCAATATTACAGCCGGGGCGCGAGCGGGGCACTGCGCACGGTGATGACGTCATCGCCGGTGGCGCAGCGCTAACGGTTAGCACCGCCACTAATCTCCCGCTGAATTTCGCGGGTGGCTTTAGTGGCGCCGCGCCCTGGCATTAGTTGATTTGCGCCCTCAAGGCGCTAACGGGAGGCGCAAATTAACCGAATTTAGCCCCCAACTCCAACTGCAGTAGATCTTCATGAACCTATTTGGTTTAGAGCTGGACAATAGCAGATTCTAGAAATGTGAACCATGAATCATTCAATAGGCAGCAATGTATGAACTCTGATCAAAATCAACAAACAAGGCGGAAACATTCTGACACTTAGTGGAAACCAGGTACTGTAAATAAACTGGCTAATTACAGCACTTTGCTGTCATAAAATGAGATTAATGCTTGTGTAACAGAACAAAGTGAGTGCACCAGCTCATTATGAATATCATCTGACTACATCTTGTATTCCTAAACTGAATGCTACAAACTAAACTACAAGCTGAAGTGGAAGGAAGTTGCAAAATAAAACACATCATCGGCAACCAGTTTTACACTTGAAAACAAAGGGCTGTTGTAAGTTGAATTCTTCAAATTATTTGAATGGCAGAGACAATTATTTTGCACATGTAAAAACAGGGCACTGTAGCCTTAGGACACTCAGCCTCAATCACTCCATTGCCTTTGTTCTATCCGAATCTAGTCTTAAATAAGTCTCAAATTCCTACAGTTAAGTATTGGGAAGATTGATATAATAGTGTTCAGCCCCCACCACAGACTCCATCAAGCTCCCACACCACCGTCTAAGCCCCACTGTTCGATCCTGCGCTGAGTTTCTCTCCTCATATTTTCCCAATCACAAAATTTGCCTATTTCCGTCTCTGTGGTATCTCCCACCTCCGCCCCTATCATAGCTCATTGGTCAGCAGAACTATCATTCATGCGTTTATTATCTCCACTCTGAACTACTTCAACATTCACCTTGCTGACCTCTCATCCTTTCCCCCCACAAACGGCAGCTTATACAAATCCCAGCTGC
The DNA here is from genome assembly GCA_030390025.1 of Squalus acanthias. NCBI lineage: Eukaryota > Metazoa > Chordata > Chondrichthyes > Squaliformes > Squalidae > Squalus > Squalus acanthias. The sequence continues at coordinate 109,694,991 of CM059425.1, read as the reverse complement.
TTTTTAAAAAAATGTATTCGTTCATGGGATGTGGGCCAGCATTTATTGCCCATCCCTAATTGCCCTTGAGAAGGTGGTGGTGAGCCGCCTTCTTGAACCGCTGTTCTTTGTAGCGGTTTGGTACAACTGAGTGACTTGCTAGGCCATTTCAGAGGGCAATTAAGAGTCAACCACATTGCTGTGGGTCTGGAGTCACATATAGGCCAGACCGGGTAAAGACGACAGATTTCCTTCCCTAAAGTACATTAGTGAACCAGATGGGTTTTTACGACAATCCGGTAGTTTCGGGGTCACCATTACTGATACTAGCTTTTTATTCCAGATTTATTTAATTAACTGAATTTAAATTCCCCAGCTGCCATGGGGGGATTTGAACTCCTGTCGCCAGAACATTAGTCCAGGCCTCTGGATTACTAGTCCAGTAACATAACCACTATGCTACCGTTTGCATCCTATCCTACCCCAAACCTGCTTGCCCATCATCCCCCTCCTCACTGACTTACATGCACTCCTGATCCATCAGCATCTTAAATTTAAAATTCTTGTCCTTGTCTTTAAATCCCTCCATGGCTTTGACCCTCTCCAGAACTCCGCTCCTCTGTTTGCAGCTCATTGTGCCTACAGCCCCACCAATGGAGGCTGTGTCTTCAGTTGCCTGGGTACCACTCTCAAATCCCCTCCCCAAACCTCTCCATCGATCCTCCTCAAAACCCACCCAAGGTTTGGTCATCGCTCATTATATCTTTTTCTTTGGCTTATTTCTTGCCACTCTTCTGTGAAGCACCTTGTGACATTTTTTTTTTACATTAAAGGTACTATATAAATGCAAGTCGTTGACACAATACAATAAACATGTCGGCACATGGCTACACGGAGCAATATGATGGCATTTCAGATGCACATACACGACGATTGTGTTACTGGTTATTCCTCCGAACTATAGGAACTGGCACAAGTATAGCACCTTTAATGTAGCTTCACAAGAGTAGAGGGGTGGGGTTGAATAGACACCAATTACAAGTTAAGAGGACAGTAGGGAGGTGACTGAAAATGTGAACGAAAAGGAGTATTTTGAAGGTGGGGAGAGATACCGCATAGCAGTGGTGGTTAGGAAGAGATTTCCAGAGTGTAGGGCTATAGTAGCCTTTGATGATGGAGTGCAGAGAGGAAGGGATGCAAATTATGTTTTTAAAGGTGCATCACCTCTTCTACTGAATTATTGTTGAACAATCTCCCTTAATCAATTTACTTAAACTGTTCCCTCATTTCTTTGTAATTAGCCCCCTTAAAGTTATATACCTAGCTCGAGAGTTTTGGTATTTCTAAATCCCAGATCTTCTCAAATGTAATCAACCATGTTAAGGTAACTCTCCCCCTATGGTACCATATCTTCTATTTGCTCTACATTGTCTGTGTGATTTACAAATACTCTGATCAGCCTCCTCTACCCCATTACCATGCTTTACCCACAGCCCCCAAGCCGTGCTCCACTGCTTGGGCATTTCTTTGTGCTCTACCCATCAAACCACTGTTCTCTGTTGTTGGCTTCGAGTGGGATTGCAAGTAAACATCAGAATCACACTGTAAATCCCAAAATACATATGATAAAGCATTCACAGAAGTCTAGCACCCATCACTATGTAGATCTCAAACATGCTGTATCCACCATAGATGAGCAGCTGATACAAGAGAGCTCATTCATCAATTGCTTGCCATGCAGAGGCTGGTATTTGATTTGGTAGCATCTCAAACAGGCATAGCAACCACATAAATGTAGGCATGCACATACTGTAACTATCAAATGTCTCATGAACAAGTGATGTGTGGTTCCTATATAGTGTGCCTTTAACGTATGAAAAATGTATGCCCATAACTTTTCTTAATATAATGTACTGCAACAGATTGCTCCAATTCCATTATTTCTCAACACATCTTTACTGCTGCATTGACTTTGTTTCTGTAATCTTCTATCATCACTGTGGGCACCAATGAGACTTTACCCAGGTGCAAACAGTTGAGCACCAAATCCTAAGACACTGGCCCGTATTTTCCGATGCCTACGGGTGTACACACACCCGTAGGGACACCGGAAATGCCGGTTTCAGGCATGCGAAGCGCATGCGCTGAAAACCGGCATTTCCGATCTGTCACGAATCCTCTTGACAGATCGCACGCCTGCCCTGGAGAAGGGCCTCTGCGAATGGAGAGTTCTGCTTTCTGCAGAACCTCCGCCCGCTGAAAACACTTAAAAATCTTATGCCTGATAAAAGCAGGCGTAAGGCCTGCTTTTACCAGCACAAGAGATTAAAAAAGTTTAAAAAAATAAAAAAAATTTCACTCATTTATAATTTTAAAATACTTTTAAAAAAGGTAAGTTTATTTTTAGCCCTGTAAAAAATTAATTTTTTTTAAAAATTAAATTTTTGTTTAAAATATTTAATTTAATGTAATTTCAACTCATTTTAAAAACGTGACAGTTTAAAAAAAATTTATTTAATGTTTTAGTGTCTTTTTTTAGTGATCCCCATTCATACTTTTGACAGGTTTATCTGTCAAAAGTATGAAGGGGGATTCCCTTCTTTCATTGGCTCGTCTGGCCTGCGTGATCCCAGGGACACTTCCGAACTGCATGCGCCCCTGGGATACGTGGGCCTCTGCGCATTTCCACTGTGGAGAGGCCCAGGATCGGAAATGGCCGCACCTCGGGAGCCCTCAGGTAAGGGTGTAGATTTTTTCCCAATAGGAGGCATCCGCACGCAGGAAGCCTCCTACTGGAAATTACGGGCCAAAATCTCCAAATATCTAAATTATATTATCCTCAAGGATCTATCCTTGGCCCCCACCTATTTCTCATCTACATGCTGCCCCTCAGCAACATCATCCGAAAACAGGTCAGGTTCCACAAGTACGCTGACCACACCCAGCTCTACCTCACCACCACCTCTCTCTCGAGCCCGCCACTGTCTCTAAATTGTCAGTCTGCTTGTCCGACATCCAATACAGCATGAGCAGAAATTCTCTCCAACTAAATATTGGGAAGACCAAAGCCATTGTCTTCGGTCTCCACCAAAAACTCTGTTCCCTAGCCGCCAACTCCATCCCTTCTCTCTGGCAACTGTCTGAGGCTGAACCAGACTGGTAGTAACCTTGGTGTAGTATCTGACCGCGAGATGAGCTTCAGACCACATATTCGCGCTAGTACTAAGACTGCCTACTTCCAACTTCGTAACATCGCCTGACTCCGTCCTGAGTCAGCTCATGTGCTGCTGAAACCCTTATTCATGCCTGTGTTACCTCTAGACTTGACTATTCCAAAGCACTACTGGCCGGCCTCCCACGTTCTACCCTCTGTAAACTTGAGGTCATCCAAATATCGGCAGCCCGTATCCTAACTCACACCAAGTCCTGTTCACCCATCACCCCTGTGCTCGCTGACATACATTGGCTCCCGGTCCGGCAACGCCTCGATTTCAAAATTTTCATCCTTAATTTCAAATCCCTCCAAGGCCTCGTCCCTCCCTATTTCTGTAATCTCCTCCAGCCCTACAACTCTCTGAGATATCTGTGCTCGTCCAATTCTGGCCTCTTGAGCATCCCCGATTTCAATCGCGCCACCATTAGTGGCCGTGCCTTCAGCTGCCAAGGCCTTAAGCTCTGGAATTCCCTCCCTAAACCTCTCTACCCTCCTTCAAGACACTCCTTAAAACCTACCTCTTTGGCCAAATCTTCCGTAATATCTCCTTCTGTGGCTCGGTGTCAAATTTTGCTCGATAATGTTCCTTGGAACGTTTAACGAGTTAACGGTGCTATGTAAAGCAATTTGTTGTTTTTGTTGCTTTGTCATCCTCGTCAAGTTAACATAGATCTCCAGCTTATTACAGCTCACATTGTTTAGCCTTCAGCACTCTGTTCCAGACTATATCTGGACTCCAAACTGATTTCTGAATGTTCCATACAACTTCACAAAAGATGATCCAATTCTTTCACAAGACTTATAGAATAGAATCATAGAAAGTTACAGCAGGGAAGGAGGCCATTTCGGCCCATCGTGTCCGCGCCGGCCAACAATGAGCTATCCAGCCTAATCCCACTTCCCAGCTCTTGGTCCGTAGCCCTGCAAGTTAGAGCATCCCAAGTGCACATCCAAGTACTTTTAAATGTGGTTCCTGCCTCTACCATCCTTTCAGGCAGTGAGTTCCAGACCCCCACAACCCTCTGGGTGAAGAAATTTCCCCTCAAATCCCCTCTAAACCTTCCACCAATTACTATAAATCTGTGCCCCCTGGTTTTTGACCCCTCTGCTAAGGGAAATAGGTCCTTTCTATCCACTTTATCTATGCCCCTCATAATTTTATACACCTCAATAAGGTCTCCCCTCAGCCACCTCTGTTCCAAGGAAAACAGACCCAGTCTATCCAATCTTTCCTCATAGCTAAGATTCTCTACTCCCGGCAACATCCTTGTAAATCTCCTCTGTACCCTCTCTAGTGCAATCACATCTTTCCTGTAATGTGGTGACCAGAACTGCACGCAGTACTCTAGCTGAGGCCTAACTAGTGTTTTATACAGTTGAAGCATAACCCCCCTGATCTTGTATTCTATGCCCTTTTTTTCTTTATCCTACCCTGTATGTCTCTAGACATCCAGGGGGCTCTAGATTTGTTAGTCCCACCTTTTTTCTTTAAGGGCACATATTTGGTCTGAACCCTCCGGATCTCCTCCTTGAATGCCTCCCACTGCTCTGACACTGATTTACCTTCAAGTAGCTGTTTCCTGTCCACTATGGCTAAATCCCCTCTGAGCTTAGCAAAATTTGCTTTTCCCCAATTTAGAATTTTTATTCCTGATCTATCCTTGTCCTTTTCCATAACTACCTTAAATCTAACAGAATTATGGTCACTAGCACCAAAATGCTCCCCCACTGATACGCCTTGTACCTGCCCAGCTTCATTCCCTAAAACTAAGTCCAGAACCGCCCCCTCCCTTGTTGGGCTTGCTACATACTGGCTAAAAAAGTTCTCCTGGATGCATTTTAGGAATTTCGCACCCTCTATACCCTTCACACTAATTTTATCCCAGTTAATATTGGGGTAGTTGAAATCCCCTACTATTACTGCCCTATAGTTTCTGCACTTCTCAGAAATTTGTCTCCATATTTGTTCTTCTATCTCCCTCTCACTGTTTGGGGATCTGTAGTACACTCCCTGCAGTGTGATTGCCCTTTTTTATTTTTCAATTCGACCCATATGGTCTTGTTTGATGATCCCTCCAACATATCATCCCTCCTCACAGTTGTAACAGTTTCTTTAATCAATACCGCGACACCCCCTCCCTTTTTACCTCCCTTTCTATCCCGTCTGAAAATCCTGTAACCAGGAATGTTGAGCTGCCATACCTGCCCCTCTTTCAGTCATGTCTCTGTAATAGCTATAATATCATAGTCCCAAGTATCTACCTGTGCCCTCAGCTTATCTGCCTTGTTCGCTATACTCCTTGCATTGAAGTATATACCATTTAGTACAGGCAAACCTCCTGACTTCAGGGGTGGTTAAATTAAATAATGTACAAAGTAAATATGCTTTCCCAGTTATTGAGCTGTAAAACACCATTTGTGCTGTAGACTTAGAACACACTGGTCAATTAGAGGATCACAGAAAACACACCTAAACTACACACGAGTTATCACGTGTAATCTTCCTGTAATTCCAGAGCCCAGTAACTTATTGAGGAAATGCACTGCTTGATGTAGCGGAGAGCTATATAGACCAGCAGAGTCCCAGATTGATCGCTGGCCTGTGCTTAATTGTTGATCTCAGTGGGGCACCATTAGAGGCACTGGAACTGGCCATCTACAGTCCTAGGTTAGAGCGAAGTGAGTTGGACATGAAAGTTGGACTTGATAACTGTCCAGTAGCCCAATGTTTTTAAGACATGTGTGTCGACACTGGGTGAGGACTGGTTCACTCAATTGTGATGCTTTTCAAGATGCAATGGCCCACAGACACTTATGTTTTTTTTATTTGTTTGTGGGATGTGGGCGTCGCTGGCAAGGCCAGCATTTATTGCCCATCCTTAGTTGCCCTTGAGAAGATGGTGGTGAGCCGCCTTCTTGAACCGCTGCAGTCCGTGCAGTGAAGATACTCCCACAGTGCTGTTAGGTAGGGAGTTCCAGGATTTTGACCCAGCGACGATGAAGGATCGGCGATATACTTCTAACTCAGGATGGTATGTGACTTGGAGGGGGACTTGCAGGTGGTGGTGTTCCCATGCACCTGCTGCCCTTGTCCTTCTAGGTGGAAGAGGTCATGGGTTTGGGAGGTGCTGCCAAAGAAGCCTTGGCGAGTTGCTGCTGTGCATCTTGTAGATGGTACACACTGCAGCCACGGTACGCCGGTGGTGGAGGGAGTGAATGTTTAAGGTGGTGGATGGGGTGCCAATCAAGCGGGCTGCTTTGTCATGGATGCTGTCGAGCTTCTTGAGTGTTGTTGGAGCTGCACTCATCTAGGGAAGTGGAGGGTATTCCATTATCTTCTACAGTCACACATTTAGAATCGTTGCTTGTGTAAGGTATCAGTGAGCACCGGAGGCACTGTACCGAAGCCTATTCAATGCCATCAGGACTAGAAAAGGGACATACTACAGCAGAAAAATTAAAACAAAAATCCATAATACACTGTTTCCTATCGTGTACTTTTCATTGATGTAAATACCGATTGATATAAATTAGAAAATAAATTAGAAAATGTGTAATGTGTCAATTGTGATATTTTGCTTTAAATATGTTGAATTAATAAAATAACTGTTTTGAACAATGCCTACGACCTGGCTAAATCTGTTGCTGTTCCTAATTTGCAGAATGGAACTACTCTGCATTCTCATTGTTGTCACGTTGTGATCATTTCACGATTCAAGTGACAGTACCATTAGAATTTTTAGCGCATTAAAAATGTCTTGAAATCCCTTGGGTACAGAATATTCTTTACATGAATGGAACATTTATTATGCATATGCAAATGCAGCCTAATTATGCTCAGATGCCTGAGCAGCAAACAGATACACACTGGAAATCCATCATATCTGGGAAGGCTGCTATCAGCTCCAAACAGATGCTGTAATGCAAAAATGCATAAAGGCTATATATCAATGATAGTTTGTTTAAAAAAAAAAGACATTGGTAAACAAATTTTACGAGGAGCTACTTAAAAACTATTTGCTGAAGAATGCATTATAGATCACGTAAGCATATGGGTAGTATCACTGTAGTGATGCTTACCAAATTATATCCAATGGAGATGGAGGGGCTGATAACCTCTGCCTATTTTCAGCCCCATTTAAGTTTCCAGTTAGGCCTGAGGAAGCTCCTGGTTGAAGCAGATGGGAGCTTTACTACTTTAATCCACAATGGGAGCATTAGGGCCCCTAGTTCCAGTTTCTGGCCAGTGGGCTTGTTGGACACCGATTCCAAAGCTTGCCCAGGTAAATTGCTGTCCAAGGTTGCCAAGGCAGATCTGCAGGTGGGAGGTAATTTAAAACTGCACAGATCTGAAGGTAAGTATATTTAGGCCATTTCTGAGCTTATTTTGTTATTCTTTCCTCCAGCTGGCACTTGGGCTAATTATTTCTTTTGAGCTTCAACTCCCTTTACTGGTACCAATGGGAATCCTTTCAGCTGACTGAGTCAGAAGAGGAAGACGACCTGCAGAGGGATGCCAGACAGATCAAACTGTCTAAGTGGTGCTGCTTGGCCTCCCACTGACATCCATATTCATGCCTCTGTGGAGAGAGAGAGGTGAAATTCATTTTGGTACACATATGTTGTTGGAGGCTCCTCTTCCCAATGGAAGCCTTGTTGGCAACACCCAACGGCATCACTCTGATCTGTGAATATCTAACTAACTGTTATTGCTGGATGGTTCTTCAAGACACCAGAATCCCAGCATGTCACGCTTTAGGGGGCACTGCAGGAAAGAAGGTACCCCAGGGCAACTTTGCTCTCATTGGCCGTACCTTCTAAAGTTGCTATCAACTATTTATGGCATACCTATCTACCAATGGCCACAGGGACCTGTCTTCTCCTGGTCCTGGTCAGTCGAGGGACATAGATCAGAGCTGTGCCATCCACTGCAAGGATACCTGTAGCATGGGGCAGGCGCATGCAAGAACTGTTGTCAGATAGATTAGTCATCTGGGGCCTGAAACCTGGGCGCATCTCCTTGCAGACAGGTTGCCATGTTACTCCTTCGGGATGGGAGCACAGGGGGCAACTGCCCCAAATGCACGTCATGCACCACCACCTCAACTTTAGCAGCAAACAATCTGGGGGGGGCTGTTTAGTCATCATCTGCAGACTCATGTCTGCACAAATGGTTCAATTTCGCTTAATTTTTGCCTCATTTTTGCCTCTCACTTCTTAATCCCCTACCCCTTTGGCTTTCGAAAAAGCTGTAAATGGGTTGAGATATCTTCTGAGGCTCTCCAAAGGCTTCTTGAATCTTCAACCCCTCGTTGTAACCGTCCCTTTGAATTTCACCCATTTCTTTCCATTTGATTCCCAGGCATTCTTCTACCACAACCAATATTCTCCCTCCACCTGCTTCATCTGCATCTGGTGCTCTCAACAATTATGCAAATGAGATCAGACCAGCGAATTAAGTACGATTTGCCCTTGACCTGTCTGTTGAGATTTGCACCAGATGATGAAAAAATCAGTCCTCTGAGGTCTACAAGAAGGCAAGGAACTGGATGTGGTTACTTATGCTGTGATTCAATAAAAAATAAAACTAGGCAGAGTTCAAGAATAGCAACATTGCTTCGGGAAAAATGGCAAATAATTTTCCAAAAATAAGTTCTTCAGTGCAAAAAAGCAACGTGAACACAGGGCTCCATGTTTTGTTCACCATATTTGTTCTCGAGTGAACATTATTATTTTGCCAAACATTAAGTAAGGCAATGAAATCCATGTTTTAATCACATAACAACCAACTGTTGGAAACACTCAGCAGGTCAGGCAGCAGCGAGGGGAGAGAAACAGAGTCAACATTTCAGGTCGAGGACCCTTCGCCAGTTCTGATGAAGGGTCCTCGACCCGAAACATTAAGAGGGAAAAATTCAGTTGGTTGCGCCTCCCGTTAGCGCCTTAAGTGGGCGCTAATGGGGCGCAAAGCATCTAGCGCCCAGGCGCGGCGAAGTTTGCGTCGCTCGCGAAATTAACTAGACATTTTGCGGCGGCGCTAAACACTACCGCCACGATCTCCTGCGCCGGCAGATCGTGACGTCAGTCGAGTGCGCAACACCCCAGAGCGGATATTGAGTGGCGCCCCCTGCTTTACCGCTTGACGCTAGCAACGACAGGTTGAGGGGAGCGTTCTGCAGTCATGAAGGGAAAGGGGGAGCGCTATTTAAAGGTGACTGCTTCCTGCCTTTTATTGTTGGTGCCATTTTTGAACTACGCATTCTGAGAGAGAGAGAGAGAGAGAGAGAGAGAGAGACTTCTGGAGAGATTCAACGTTGTGTGAAGGAGTTTTGGGTACTGAGCAGCACTTTGCAGGTTCATTTCGATTTGCCATTCCTTGTATCGATTTAGAAGAGACTGTGGGGGCTGCACTCTGAGCTCTTTGCCTGGTACTCTCCATTGTTCTTTCCAGCAGATTTGATGTGCAGGTCTCTCCAGGCCGAGATTCAAGGCTGCAATGAGCAGGATGTGGATGGAAAGCAAGATCAACCATCCCCTTTAAGAACTGGCCCGTGCCATTGTGTGTGTACTCCATTGCTGACTGACATTACATGAGCTTCGCCAGCGCTCTGAGGTAGCGCCTCGCTCCTCGGCCTTTGCGCCTTAAGACAGGTGTGAAGCGCCTGATTTAGCGCTCCAATCACCTCCAGGGGCGAAAAAAGTCAAGTTTGCAGTTGGTGGCGATAATTAGCGCCAGGCGCTAATCTTTGCGCCCGGCCGATAATTGCGCCCCACATGGGGCGATACTGAATTTCTCCCCCTAACTCTGTTCTCTCTCCACGGATGCTGCCTGACCTGCTGACTGTTTCCAGCATTTTCTGTTGCTATTTCAGATTTCCAGCATCCGCAGTATTTTGCTATTGAACAACCAACTGTTTATGTGCATATTTGTGAAGTATTGAGACTACGATAAAATACACCTCTGATTCAACAGCTTAACACCATTAACCTGGATTTTAGCAAGTGCCATCAATTTGTTTACCTTTTGAAAAAATAAAATTCTCTACTTTACTTATCCACTGGGAACTATGCTAAAAGTTTAATTGCTTATTTCCTGAAATTTACTTACTTATGTGAATAGTACATTATAATTGGCATTTTCACAAAATATCTCAATGTTCGGTATCACATACAAGTGAGGCGAGGGTTTCAGAACACAGAACTTCACAACACTGATCTCCAAATCCCAGCCACGTCAGCGTGAAGAGACACGCAGCAGATGCCAGATGCTCTTCATGAGAAGGAAAGGAGAAGACAAAAATGACGTGAACCACTGTCACACGGAGCAAAGGCGTGAACATGGAGTTGAGGTGCACATCAGCCATGATCTAATTGAATGACGGAGCAGATCTGAGGGGGCTGAATGACCTACACACGTTCATAATGGTCCTAACACTGGCGCGGGCCTGGGAGCTGATGCCCACCTTTTTCATCATGGAAGGTGACATGACTCTTGTCATTCATGTGGAAATGACTTATGAAATAATACTGGGCGGCCTGCTGGTGGCGCTGTCCAGGGAGAGTATAAATACTCGGGCACGGGCCCAGCTTGCTCAGGACATTCTTTAACAGGAACTAGTGAAGGACACAACTAGATCTCCATGTTGAAAAACAGTTGATTAAAGCTTTGTTTAACGCTTAGACCAAGTGCCTAGTAGTTTTCTTACGTCAGAAGGTGTATGATGCTGAAAGGCTCAAATGGGCAGCGGTCACAAGACAACATTAAAAAGGAGCATTAAACTTGCAAATGCTTTCGTACCAAAAACTAAACAGTATTTTCAGTAAGTAGTCATGTTTTGTCGTGTCCGCTTCCAATGGTTTCACAGCCTAAAACTTCAGGTCAACAAAAATTTGACTTAAGTATTAGTTTGTAGCACTCAAGTCTCCAAACTCTCAGTTGCTGTTCGAATGGAGACTATTTCTGGTATAAACAATTTATTCTGTTGCAGTAAACTCTTTCGTATCCGGCACCTATGGGACCAGGATGGTGCCGGTTGATGAAAAATTCTGGATAACAGAGAGGTATACCTACCAAGGCAATTTTTAACACAAACAAAAATAAAAACCACTGACTAACTTGGCCACCGCGGGAGACTCGGACTCGGCAAAACGAGTGCTGGATGGATTCGGCAAGATTACCGGTTATCTATTTTGCCGGTTATTCAAGTATTCCGGATGATTAAGTGCCGTTTAAACAAGAGTTTACTGTACTGCACTAATTTATTCTATTACTACACTACGATATGACCCCAAAACAACATTATTTGCTTTTGATCATCTATAAGAGATATTTCGTTAGAGGACTTTGCCAAGTACAAATAAATGAATCCAGTTAAAGGAACTTTCCCTGGTACAGTGTTGAACAGATGATTGTTTTTTTTTGGGGGGGTGGGGGGGTTTGGTTGCAATAAATTGGTATTATAAATGCAAATAGTTACCAAAGTGAGAAGAAATAATTTGACCAAATTCTTAACTTGCTTCTTCAATAATAAAAGGTCTTCCGTGATTACACACGAACAAGCCAGATTAACTTGAATTTCAGATTCAAGCTTGCAAAAAGTTGGATGGTTCGAATCTGAATCTAACTTGAAAAACAAACAGCAGAGGCAGGGAGAACTGTGAGCCAGAGGATTTCGACAAAGCAAATCAACCAATGAACCTTTGTACTCTAACAAATCCTGGCCTTGGAGGTAATTACCTCTATGACCAGATCACCAGGCAGCTATGAGAGACTGATAGGTGACTAGGTGCTAGATGAACAAGGAGAAAAAAAATGGGCAGTGCTAGCACTTGTCGGTGGTCGTCACTTCTTTTTAACCGAGGAAAGCAGCAACTCCAGCTTGCCAGATACCAATTATGTTGAGTATGTACAGAAAGGAAATACACCGGCAAATTGTCTCAACAAGTGTGTCACCATTTTCTTAAATGGACAAGTGAATCTCAACTGTTGTGCACTGCACGAGAGTTTAGATTTTTCCAATTGTGTGACATTTGGGTTTAATTTAGTTGGCTGAATTCAGTGTGGATCCCTCTCCAGATCCCTTATGGTGTCAGCTGTGGCTCAGTTGGTAGCGCTCTCATCTCTGAGTCAGAAGGTTGTGGGTTCAAGTCCCACTCCAGAGACTCGAGCACAAAACATCGAGACTGACACTCCAGTGTAGTGCGGAGGGAGTGCAGCACTGTCGTAGGTGCGGTCTTTCAGATGAGATGTTAAATCACGGCCCCATCTTCTCTCTCAGGTGGATGTAAAAGATCCCATGGCATTATTTTGAAGAACAGCAGTGGAGTTATCCCCTGGTCGATATTTATCCCTCAATCAACATTGCTAAAACTGATTCTCTGGTCATTATCACATTGCTGTTTCTGGGAGCTTGCTGTGCGCAAATTGGCTGTCGCGTTTCCTACATTACAACAGTGACTTCACTTCAAAAAGTACTTCATTGGCTGTAAAGCGCTTTGGGACGTCCAACGGCCGTGAAAGGCGCTATATAAATGCAAGCCTTTCTTTTTTCCTTTCAGCAGTAGTTAGATAACTGTAACCACTATCAATAGTACATTTAGTGGGTTAAAAAAATGCACTTTTGTTTCTGCAGCCTGGATATCAATCCAGGCTTTAACTTAGCTTCGGGCCTTAAAACTAAAATGAGTTTGATAGCCAGCAGACTTGAGTACGTAGGACATAACTGCTGTTATATGTGGCACCGCTGTGCATTCAATGAATAATCTATCTTCCCAGAGAGCAGTGAGCCTCTGGAATACTTTGCTGGCTGATGTGGTGGGTGCTGACTCTCTGCGTGCCTTCAAAAGGGAGCTGGACCAGTTCTTGACTGGGGCAGAGTTCGCATCATGTAGAAAGTAAGTGTCTTTATAGGTGATACTTGGTCCCTGTGATCTCCTGGACTGGTTTTGATCGCCTGAGGGGGCCGGAGAGGATTTTCCAGTGTATGTTTTCCCTTAATGGCCCTGGGCTTTTGCCTCTCCCAGTAGATTACAAGGCCGTGAAGGGGTGCGGGCGTGGGAACGAGTGGGAAGTATCTAAGCATGATGCTCCAGCCATCATGAGGTGTAGGGCAGGCTTGATGGACCAGCTGGTCTTCTCCAGCCTGGCAATTTTGTATGGTCATATGTTGACGAGACCATAAGGATAAGCAATGAGAGACATGGAAAAGACACAATGATATAGTAATTCTACAATAAAAAAAATCTGTGGAGTTCTCCCTCAACAAACAAAGAATGTATCACAACAATCCCAAACTTTGATAACTGTGTCACATAATATCCTATAATATTTTATTTTATTGGGCCGTATTTTCCGATCGGAGGCTTCCCGCGTGCGGAGGCCTCCGATCTGTAAAAAATCTACGCACTTACATGAGGGCTCCCGAGGTCCGGACACTTCCGCTCCTGGGCCTCTCCAACTCAAAATGCGCAGGATCCACGTATCCCAGAGGCGCATGCGGTTTGCAAGCATCCCTGGGATCACGTGGGCCATGGGGAGCCAATCAAAGAAGGGAATCTCCCTTCATACACTTGACAGATAGACCTGTCAAATATATGAATGGAGATCACCCCAAAAACACTGTAAAACATTAAATAATTTTTTTTTTTAATCACATTTTTTAAATTAGTTGAAATTACAATAAATTAAATATTTTAAACAAAAATTACATTTTTTGAAAAAAATAATTTAAGTTTGTTACGGGACTAAAAATAAACTTACCTTTTTAAAAAAAAAGTATTTTTAAATGATAAATGAGTGAAAAATGTTTTTTTTAAACTTTTTTTCAAATCTTATGCTGGTAAAAGCAGGCCTTACGTCTGCTTTTACCAGGCGTAAGATTTCTTAGGGTTTTCTGCGGGCAGAGGTGCTCCAGAAAGCGGAACTCTTCACCCACAGAGGCCCTTCTCCAGGGCAGGCGTCCGATCTGTCAAGAGCATTCTTGACAGATCGGAAATGTCGGTTTTCAGCACATGCACTTCGCCTGCCTGAAACCAGCATTTCCGATGTCCCTACGAATGTGTACACAGCGCGGACGCACCCGTAGGGATCGGAATATCCGGCCCATTAAAGCTTAAACATACTGCTTTGTCGTGCTTCATGTTCAGGAGTATTTGTTTCCCCATCGCACATTAGCTGTGTTAACATGCAGGAAGGAAACTATGGAAAGACTATAATCTAAAGTGCTGGTGGAGGTAGAGAGAGAGAGAGAGAAACAGATGCCTACGATTACAGGGTGATTTGAGAATTCTAAAAATGAGGACAATATTTTGTAATGGTAATAGTGTTGTAAAATAGGAGAATGTCTTGAACAACTTTGCAATTTTCTCCAAGGGGATTATGTTGTCTCAGAGAATCTTGACCTACATTTTCAAATATTAGGAAATCATTGACACTCTAAGTTGGAACAAGGACCACATGTAGTATCCATCATATAACACTGGAAGCAACAAAAGTCTCAGTTCAATGATTTGAGAGATCATTAATGACCATTTACTTAATTTACCATGAATTGAGGAGCTTGCAGTAGGACCAAAAAATAATCTTTCTCTTTCTTCAACACCCGTTCGAGCACACAAAGAGGACTCATCGATCTATCTTATTTAGACCATTAAGTATAACAAACATCTGTGCATTATAAACTGTTTTTCCTGCTGGTGCAATCTCAGCAGTTTGGAGATGGAAGGTTGAAATCCTCAAGTAAAAGGGCCATAAAGCTAGAAATACCACTGAAAAAAATCCCACTCTTGCACCTCCTCCAAACTCCTAATCCTGATTGAAAGGCAGGTCATTTACATGAAATTAAATATTGATGGGCATGTTGGATTTGACACGTTAAAAAATTGAGACTCATCACCTTGTTTCCTCATTGAAATAGATCAGCAAAGATTGAATTTGAAAATCAGGTTCATTTAACTGTTAGAGCCATCAGGAGAGATGATAGGCAATAAGCACTTGAGTATTTTGGGTTTATTTGGCACTTGAAAGTTTGCAGAATTGCTTTCGTTCGGATTCTCGGAGACAGAGTAGGGGGCATATCGCCGAGAGGTTTACATCGGATTACATAGGATATACGGCGCAGAAACAGGCCATTCGGCCCAACCAGTCCATGCCGGTGTTTATGCTCCACACGAGCCTCCTCCCGTTTTTCCACATCTAAATTTATCAGCATAACCCTCTATTCCCTTTTCCCTCATATGCTTATCTAGCCTCCCCTTAAATGCATCTATACTATTCGCTTCAACCACTCCCTGTGGTAGCGAGTTCCACATTCTCACCATTCTCTGGGTAAAGAAGTTTCTTCTGAATTCCCTATTGGATTTCTTGGTGACCATCTTATTTTGATGGCCTCTAGTTATGCTCTTCCCCACAAGTGGAAACATTCTCTCTGTATCCACTCGATCAAAACCTTTCATAATTTTATAGACCTCTATTAGGTCACCCCTCAGCCTTCTTTTTTCAACAGAAAAGGGACCCAGCCTGTTCATCCTTTCCCGATATGTATACCCTCGCATTTCTGGTATCATCCTTGTAAATCTTCTCTGCACCCTCTCCAGTGCCTCTATATCCTTTTTATAATATGGCAACCAGAACTGCATGCAGTACTCCAAGTGTGGTCTAACCAAGGTTCGATACAGGTTTAGCATAACTTCACTATTCTCAATTCTATCCCTATAGAAATAAACCGGAGTGCTTGGTTTGCTTTTTTAATGGCCTTGCTAATCTGTGGCGCACCTTTTAGTGATTTGTGTATTTGTACTCCGAGATCCCTTTGATCCTCTACCCCATCTAGACTCCCACCCTCCAAGTGATAAGTGACCTCCCTATTCTTCCTACCACCACCTCCAAATTCCTCTCCAAGTCACACATCATCCTGACTTAGAAGTATATTGCCGATCCTTCATCGTCACTGGGTCAAAATCCTGGAACTCCCTCCCTAACAGCACTGTGGGAGTACCTTCACCATACGGACTGCAGCGGTTCAAGAAGGCGGCTCACCACCACCTTCTCAAGGGCAACTAGGGATGGGCAATAAATGCTGGCCTTGCCAGCGATGCCCACATCCCAGGAACAAATAAAAAAAAAGTAATACTTCACATTTATCTGTGTTGAACTTCATTTGCCAATTATTTGCCCATAATGCAAGTTTATTAATGTCCTCCTGTAATTTGTTGCAGTCCTCCTCAGTATTGACTATCCCTCCCAATTTGTTATCATCCGCAAATTTAGAAATTGTGTTTTTGATTCCAAAGTCTAAATCGTTAATGTAAATTGTGAAAAGCAGTGGTCCCAGCACTGATCCTTGTGGAACACCACTACCCACCTTCTGCCACTGTGAATAGCTACCCTTTACTCCCACTCTCTGCTTTCTGTCTTGAAGCCAGCTAGCAATCCATTCTGCTACTTGTCCCCTGACTCTGCATTCTCTGACCTTGTTCATCAGTCTATTATGGGGTACCTTATCGAAGGCCTTTTGAAAATCTAGATAAATTTCATCTACTGCATTACCATTGTCTACTCCCTCTGTTACCTCTTCAAAAAGTTTAATAAGATTGGTCAATCAAGATTTTCCCTTTTGAAATCCATGCTGGCTATTCATTATTATATTTTTGGTTTCTAGATGTTCTTCTATTTTCTCCTTTAGTAGGGATTCCATTATTTTTTCCTACCACCGATGTTAAGCTGACTGGTCTATAAATCCCTAGACATGTTCTATCCCCCTCCTTAAATATAGGTGTTACGTTAGCTATCTGCCAGTCCTCTGGCACTACACCTTTTTCAAATGAATTATTAAATATGTGCAGTAATGCTTCTGCTATCTCTTCCCTAGATTCTTTTAAAATGCGTGGATGCAATCCATCCGGACCAGGGGTGTTTGAGTTTGATTAATTTATTTAATATATCCCCTTTTTTAAATTTTAAATGCACTTATCTCATTACTCATCTCATCATCCAATGCCATGTCCACCTGTTCTATCTCCCTGATAAATACCGAAGCGAAATAATGATTTAATATTTCTGCCATCTCTCTATCGTTACCTGTGGTTTTGTCCTGTCCATCTCTTAATGGCCCTATTCCCATCCCAACCTTCCTTTTTTTATTGATGTGCCTGTAAAATATTTTACTACAGTATTTTGTTTTATGTTCCTTGATAACTTAATTTCATAGTTCCTCTTTGCCTTCCTAATTCTTTTTTTGACTTCTCTCCTAATCCCTTCGTATTCTCTCTTGTCATGCACTCCTCTGCTGTCTGTGCACTTAATGTATGCCTCTTTCCTCACCCTCAATTGTTTCCTTCTGTCTTTATTCATCCATAGAGTCTCATTAGTGTTTAGTTTGTTCTTTCCTTTTAGCGGAATATATTTTTCCTGCACTCTGTTGAACACCGTTTTAAATGTTTCCCATTGTCATTCTACATCGTTGTTTGCCAATATTGTTGCCCATTTTATCTTCCCAAGTTCTATTCTCAGCCTCTCAAAATCAGCTTTTCTCCAATCTATTAACCTGGTTTTCGTCATACTTATGTCCTTCTCAATTATCATCTTAAAGCCTATTATATTATGGTCACTATTGCCTATATGTTCCCCTACTTTTACTTCTCTTGTCTGCTCTGGCTCATTCCCCATAACTGGATCCAATAGCGAATCCTCCCTTGTTGGGCTTTTTAAATATTGGGTTAGAAAGGAAGTATGTGGTCACTCCAGCTTCCTTACAGATGCACAACTATTCCTGCTCCCTAATCACCCAAAGCTATCTTCACTCCCAAGGTCCATATGGTCTCATCACACACATCCTCCTATAGTGGCCACACACGCTGCACTCTAGCCCTTCCAACGTTATCATTGCAGGCTCGAAGGAGCAAGAGCCACCTCGTCCCCCAGAGCAAGATCAAGATGAGCAAAAGCCACATTGCCCTTGCCCCCGCCCCCGCCACGCCCGGAGGAAGAGGAGGAGGAGAAGTAGAGTAAGGAACAATGCACTGCGTCAATGGCTACTACTAACTCAGACACCAGCTCAGAGACCGGTACCATGCATAACGTAGAGGCTAGGTTAGAAGAGGGATCCTCACAGTGGAATACACCGGGCACTAGTGGGCAACAGCCATGGTGGGTGGAAGGGACACCACAGGTGCCACCTTTCTGGAGGGCAAGGTCGCATACTAGCTCTGCTGTAGAGGCATCAGATGAGGACATCGCAGGGCCAAGCTTCAGAAGAAGGCTGACGAGTGCGACAAACCAAATGCTTAGTGCAATGGAGAGCCTGCCTGAAAGCTTACAGGTTATGGCCAGGGGGCTGGAGAATTCTGCCTTCACCTTGGTCCGTGGCTGGACACAGAGCCTGGAACCCATTCTCTCCAGCATTGAGAGGCTGGTCAATTCCAGCCAGCGACCTGTGGAGCCCAACGGAAGGTACAGTGTACAGGAGTCTGATGGTGGAGCATGTCTCTCAAAAGCACTCTTCAATTAGATGGCAGCGAGCGTCCCTCCCAAGTGCGGCCCGTCTACCTGGAAGCATCTGGTGCTCCCCCCCGGACCCCCTCCTACTCCTCCTCCTCCTCTTGTGGCTCCTGAGCTTGACCCTCTGGCACAATTACTGGTGGTAACGGCTGGTCTCTCATGATCGCCAGATTGTGGAGCATGCAGAAAATCACCACGAATCCGGACACCTTCTCAGCCGAGTACTGCAGGACACCTCCTGGCCGGTCAAGGTATCTAAACCGCTGCTCGAGGACCCCAATGGTCTGCTCAATGATATTCCTGGTGGCCCAGTGGCTATCAGTGTATGAGTGCTCAGCTGGTGTCTGGGGGTTTCTCAGGGGTGACATGAGCCATGGCATCAGAGGGTATCCCTTGTCACCTGGTAGCCAGCCATGCATATTGCGTTGGGGCTCAAAGATATGCGGGATGGATGAATGTCTCATTATAATCGCATTGTGGCAGCTCCCTGGATAGCACGCATTCACCTGCATGATGCGCTGCCAGTGGTTGCAGACAAGCTGTACATTGAGGGAATGCAAATCCCTTCCTGTTCCTTAACATCTCTGAGTTTAAATGAGGGGCTTGCATGGGCATGTGTGCAGTCAATGACTCCCTGGACCATGGGGAATCCCGCAATCCTGTCGAATTGTAGAGCTCCCTGCCTCTGGTCTTCTCTGGCAATCGGGAATGATAAATAGTCATTCCTCAGAGCGTATAGAGCCACAGAGACCTCCCTTATGCAGAAGTGCACAGAGGATTATGATATGTGACTTTTAACACCTGTAGCAGCTGGAAGCATAAAAATTAAGTGCTACTGTGACGTTGACTGCCACAGGCAATGCAGTCCTGGCTGTGCTGCGACATCTGAGTCTTTGTTGCACGAGGCCGCAGATCTCTGCGATGACCTCCTTAGTAATCTGCAGCCTCGTGCACTGGTCTTGGGTCATGTGAATGTAGGAGTAGTGCTCTCTGAAGACCCTGGCTGGATAGGGCCTCCTGCTGAGAGCCCTCCTTGTTCTCCTGTTGCATGTTTCAGGATGGTTCAGGGACCGAGGGAGACAGCGCACAGGTTCCCGGACGTGGCGTTGGAGGTCCTGGTGGAGGAGGTCCAGAGGAGGAGGGATATTCTGTACCCGGTGGGGGGGAAGGAGCCCACCTCACCTTCCTGCAGCACCTGGTGCTGCTCTGCTTAGCCTCCTCATCCTCCTCCAATTCCCCATGCAGAGCAAGGTGGACCCCTAGAAAGATGCCCATGACCAAGCACTCTCCTTTCTCCTGGTGACTCCTATAAGGTGTCCAATAAGGTCGAGCAGCACAGCACTCACACTTTTTAGGTGAAGTCCTGAGAGAATATCTGGGAAAAATGTTGATAGAGTGTTGGTGAAGTCTTGACAAAGTGTCCCAGAAAGTCTCCCGATGTGTCTCAAAAGTCCTCTTCAAAAGCAGTATAATCAGTCGATCTCCAGCAGCAAGTGAACACTGAAAGCTGAGCATGGCTTTAACTAGCGCTCGCAATCCTCAGCAACGACTTGATTACTCCTGTTCAGCTGGTTGCTGTTAGAGAGGTCGTTAAATGAAGCGTTATCCACCAAACTGGTGTTAAGCCTCTTTAATGAGCGCTAGCAGACAATTTAATTGTCAATCAGCCCTTTAACGATCCTCCAGGCGGCCATTCCTAGCGCACGCTCCTTTACCAAGATGGCGTCTTGCGCTATAGGCAGGCTAAACCGGCGTTACAGCTCAAGACCCCACCTTGGCCACCTCGGAGGCTCTTTAGCACCTGAAGTATCCAGCCAAAATCGCCCCCATAGACTTGTACAACAAGTACGTCTGCTTCCCGCAGGTGCAATTACTACTGGCCGTATGGGTGAGATGTTAGCATGTCTGGGTGCAATTAAGCTGATATAAAAGGATCCTTTGTCAAAGCAGCTTTCCTTAGAGAATTAAGTGTAAAAAAATAACAAGTGGGTGGTATAATGATCTGAAGACTTAGGGCTGGATTTTGTCTTGGGGTCGGGATGGGGTCGTGTTAGCCACATTTTGTGTTTCCCCCCCCCCCGACTCCAGATTAATGTGGATGAATGATGCAATTTTCACTTAATTGGGTAATTGAGTTCCAGCATGTGGGAACCCATGAACCAATTAGTGGTTTCAGTCTGAAAGTCGCCTCTGATGATGTCATCATTGCAGGTCAGAGATTGCCTGGTCTCAAGAGATTGCCTGGCTTTTGCTGGACCTGGACGGACGGACATGTCCTCTCACAGTAAGGCCAGGCAGTCTGTGAGGACAATGCAGCAGCATCAGAGGCCACTTTCAGACCCAATACTACTACTCCCTTCATCACATCTCCGTTGTAATAGTGGACCTGCAGCTGATAGTCAGCTATCCACTTGTGCTCCCGCCAAGTTTCACTGGAGTGTTTCACATCAGGCGTACTTCACATCGGAAAAGGGTTAAACTAGCTAAAACGTTTCAAAATGGCATTGCAGAGCCAATTTAGGGCTTGTTAAGGGCTTTAATGGCCTCTCCCGCCTCTTGGAGGCGGGATGGAGTCGGGAACCCCATGACCGATTTTGTCAAAAATGCGTGGAGTCGGGATGGAGTCGGGACCCCCGACACTGCAACTTTAACCCCCCACACGCCTCCAAACCCGACTCCACAGGTCATTGAAAATCCAGCCCTTAAGGTCCGAGTTGTTTAAGAGCAAAATGTGAAAATGATTCAAGACACTTACTTGGAAATGTTAATAGGTCTGAACTGTCACGATACCATTTGACAATTCAGCTGTTTTCAGGGATCAGGAATAATTCCTTCAAATGAACAAAGATCTACAGAAAGTTGGGTTTCAGGCACCCCAAAGGATTGTTGTAGACAAACCACAAACAGCAGGGACATAATCCTCGTCTGGCAGCTTCTCCTGTACATTTCAGCTGACTTTGTCTGTTTACTCAGAGGGAGAATTGGAAATATTGATGAATTAATCTCTGAACAGATTGTTGGCCCATGCAGAGAATATCTGTGTGCACAAAACCATGCAAAAAATATAGGGCAATCCTGCCTCCTTATTGAGTTTTGTTTATCCAGCCTGAGCTTGAATGATCAAGTTATGTCCTTTCAACCCATTTATAGATTTGTTTTGAATAATCTACTCCATGATGTGAAACAAGTAAACTGTTCAGCAGGTGTGCATAGTGCCTCCAGAAGGCATATGGGACTTTAAGTCCTCTGGCGCCAATAGAAAATAAAACTAATCAACTCAAGATAGCCAAGGCACTGTACCAATAAATACATGCTGAAATTTACTGATGGTGAATTTCCAGGTGCCATCAGACCATGAACAGGATTGCTGCATTTATGATTTAGTACCAAACAAATAAAAAGATTTGAAGAACATGAGCGGCTGCAGTACGACAATGTGTTTCAGATAACTTTGGGGAGAAATTCCTCCCATTGATAATTCTGCTGAAAAGAAATTGGCACAATTAAATGGCAGGAAATTCTGTTTTGTACTCGTGCTGATTTTTTCATGACGCTTATTGGTGGGAGATATTTTTTGCCTACAAATGTGATGACTGCTTTTCTCTACCACCACTGCCCCCTTTCGACGCTCCCCCACGCCCCATTCAGATCCTGAAATAATCGCCTAAGGATATTTCAGGTATACAAACACATATCTATCCCTGGCACACTCGAGGAGAGAAATTTGGCAATACTGTACATCCATAGCAAAAGAAAAAAAGTGTCATTTATACATTTTATACAGGTAGGTTACTAAATTCAAAATAAATCTTATTGTATCATTGCCGTTGAAATGTATAACTGCAGATGGCCGTACAACATCTTCACAAGTCATGTACAAGGCTGACGAGCAGAAAACTTGTGTATTTTAAGGAATTTTCCTCCCTTATGTCAAACTGGGCTTGTTACTTGAAGGCTTTCACTGAATTTTTCCAAGATGTATTGGGATCCTGTCAACTGGGTTATGGTGGTGCCATTGGCACTGCCAATGGAACTATCTCTCCAATATCTTGTAAGAATGCTAGAAAAAAGTAATTTAAAACTCTCTGACGAGTCAGAATCTGTGACTGTAACGGTGAAAAAGAGCCAAGCTATCAGTGTGTAATATTTCTCCATTCAGAATGTTCTGCTTGAAACTGCAGTTGCGAAAGGAACCATTTTTAGTTTAGCCTGGTATTGGCCCCTTCAATTCAATCTCTGTAAATAAGGAATTGCCACTGAGTTCAAGCAGATGTATCTGTGATTGGCACTTCCTTCTGAATTCGACTCGAGTCGTCGTTGGCTTGTTCACAGATGTGATTTCCAGTTTTAAAAAAAAGTAAAATGCTTAACCATACAGACTGCAGCATTTGACACGTTGGACCCCCTGTGACCCCATCTCATTGTCTTAGCTGTATTTTGCTGTGTCTTTGATGTAATGCCTTCCTGACTGGCCTGATTGTATCTCTGCCGAGGTGTGATGGAGGGCAGTCAGAAAGATTTACTGTAGTCGTCTGACATTGTACGCTACACATTGTTCTCTGTCTATATATGCTTTGCTGATTTGTATTCCTTCACTTTACCTGACGAAGGAGCAGCACTCCGAAAGCTCGTGATTTCAAATAAAACTGTTGGACTATAACCTGGTGTTGTGCGACTTCTCATTTTTCTGAATTTAAGACAATGGAAGCACACAATAGAAGCATGTGCTGAAATAATCTAAAGAAGGATTTTTGGGTCTGTTATCCTGGGCATGCTATCAAACCTATTTAGCTATCAGGGCAAGTATAATTACTGTTAAGAACATTGCGAATGGTGACCCACCTACGAGAGTAGTCCGAGACACAAAAGCTAAAAATAACTTTAAAAAAAAGTAAAAATTACACCACAATGTAACAACTGCATATCACACCGGGTTGCAAAAGATTTTATTTTAATGTGATTCATTTACCATTGACTGCCAAAATCTTTGTTCAGAAATATTTGCACAAATTATAGGGTATATTTCTTGACTGGTGACACAGAAGTAGAATGGGTAAGAGCTTCATTTGAATGGAAACATAGAACATAGAAAAATAGGAGCAGGAGTAGGCCATTCGTCCCTTCGCGGCTGCTCTGCCATTCAATATGATCATGGCTGATCCTCTATCTCAATACCATATTCCCGCTCTCTCCCCATACCCCTTGAAGCCTTTTGCGTCCAGAAATCTATCTATCTCCTTCTTAAATATATTCAGTGACTTGGCCTCCACAGTTTCCTGTGGTCGAGAATTCCACAGGTTCATCACCCTCTGAGTGAAGAAATTTCTCCTCATCTCAGTCCTACATGTTCTACCCCATATCCTGAGACTGTGACCCCTCGTTCCAGACCCCCCAGCCAGGGGAAACATCCTCCCTGCATCCAGTCTCTCTAGCCCTGTCAGAATTTTATATGTTTCAATGAGATCTCCTCTCATTCTTCTAAACTCTAGTGAATACAGGCCTAGTCGACCCAA
Source organism: Squalus acanthias (assembly GCA_030390025.1). Lineage (NCBI taxonomy): Eukaryota > Metazoa > Chordata > Chondrichthyes > Squaliformes > Squalidae > Squalus > Squalus acanthias. The sequence goes on along the minus strand of CM059425.1, from coordinate 109,670,789 downwards.
TCTCTCCTCATACGACAGTCCTGCCATCCCAGGAATCAGTCTGGTGAACCTTCGCTGCACTCCCTCTATGGCAAGTATATCCTTTCTTAGGTAAGGAGACCAAAACTGCACATAGTACTCCAGCTGTGGTCTCACTAAGGCCCTGTATAACTGTAGTAAGACATCCTTGCTCCTGTACTCAAATCCTCTTGCAATGAAGGCCAACATACCATTTGCCTTCCTAACTGCTTGCTGCACCTGCATGTTTACTTTCAGTGACTGGTGTACAAGAACACCCAGGTCCCTCTGTACATCAACATTTCCAAATCTATCACCATTTAAATAATACTCTGCCTTTCTGTTTTTCCTACCAAAGTGGATAACTTCACATTTATCCACGTTATACTGCATCTGCCATGTATTTGCCCACTCACTCAACTTGTCTAAATTGCCTCGAAGCCTCTTTGCATCCTCCTCACAACTCACGATCCCACCTAGTTTCATGTCGTCAGCAAATTTGGAAATATTACATTTGGTTCCCTCATCCAAATCATTGATATATATTGTGAATAGCTGGGGCCCAAGCACTGATCCCTGCGGTACCCCACTAGTCACCGCCTGCCACACCGAAAAGACCCATTTATTCCTACTCTCTGTTTCCTGTCTGTTAACCAATTTTCAATCCATGCCAGTATATTACCCCCAATCCCATGTGCTTTAATTTTGCACACTAACCTCTTATGTGGGACTTTATCAAAGGTCTTCTGAAAATCCAAATACACCACATCCACTGGTTCTCCCTTATCTATTCTACCAGTTACATCCTCAAAAAACTCCAGTAGGTTTGTCAAATACAATTTCCCTTTCATAAATCCATGTTGACTTTGTCTAATCCCATTGATATTTTCTAAGTGTCCTGTTATCACATCCTTTATAATAGACTCTAGCATTTTCCCTACTACTGATGTTAGGCTAACCTGTCTGTAGTCCCCTGATTTCTCTCACCCTCCTTTTTTAAATAGTGGGGTTACATTTGCCACCCTCCAATCTGCAGGAACTGTTCCATATTCTATAGAATTTTGGAAGATGACAACCAATATGTTATTCCAAGCCTACAACAACAGAAAATGGACAAAACCACTTCCTATCCTGTTCTTATTCACTGACACAAAGATATATGCACTGGCGTTGCACACAGTTCGTATCTTGAAATGTGAGCTCTGTTTGATGGCCTGTCTTGAAGCTAACATTCTAGTATTAGTCTTTTTCATCACTACAGGCCTAGAAGTATATTCTGCCAGTACTATGTACAAAATTCATTTTTGTTTTTCAAAAACTCTTGCATAATATACTTATAAACTGATAGCAGCGAGAAGAGGAACAAGAAATTCATGGATAAACTTGCCCCTGTTTGCTAATTCGTTGGTGCCTGCTATGTTTGCTGGATGTTCTAGCCCTGGGATTAGTTCAGTGTTTTTCCCATTTTATTTTCCAGCATTATTCATTTATTTATTGATGCAAATTTCAACTTTGAAAATTGTATGATTCTGTAGACTACCATTGTGATTTCATGTAATGTCTCATTTTCCCAATGCCAACAGTAAATATAGGTAAAACAGTATGGCCGCGATCTTGCCAACCGAGGCAGGACCGGGGCGGAAGAGGTCGTTGTCGGGCTACGAGCCCGCTGCCGTCTACATCCCACCTGGTAAAAAGATTTTGCGTTAATGGGCCTTGTTAAGCCCGCCCTTCGCGTTCCCCGACCCTATTACAAGGTGCGGGTCAGGTGACGTCAGTGCTGACACTTCTCTTGCTGGTATATTTAAAGGGCTCATGGCCCCACTTCATTTCATTTGCTCCATTTAAAGCGTGCATTACAGATATATCTTGTTCTGTTCCAAGAATGGCCTCCATGTTCTTGTGGAGGGCGTCCGAGCACGCAGGGAGGTTCTCTTCCCTGCCAGTGGGTGGAAGAGACCTGCCCAGGAGGCCAAGGCAGCCTGGCTGCAAATAGCTGAGGAGGTAACGGGCAGGTGTGTGGTGATGAGGACCTGGCTTCAGTGCCACAAGCGTTTTCATGAGAAGTCTCCTAGCTCTGCTCAGCTGCATGCAGACGCTGAGCCTCGGGTGCCATCAAGGAAGAGGGTGGTCCTGGAGCTGGAGCAACAAGTGCAGGAGGCTCTGACAGGGTTTGCAGCCGCGGTGACTGTGAGTGGGCAGAGAATGGATGAGTCCATCTCAAGCATGACCAACACCGTGGCGCACGTACATGCGACTGCTGGTTTCTCCATGGATAAGATGGCCACCTGCACGGAGGACCTAATGCGCCAGTCGCATGAGCACATGGTCTCCATTCAAAATAGATGGGCATCTATAGAGGAGAGAAACCAGAGGCTCATAGAGGTCCATGCTAGGAGGAATGACAGTATAAACATGGGTCCTCATAGCCCCACTGATGTGCAGGAAGGTGCTCTCCAGCTACTTGCTAGCAGAGAAGTACGGGTGGCTCATGAGGGGGATAATGGTGGGAGGGCACATGGAAGTGGGGGCTCCTCTCCAAGCGCTCACACTTAAACCCCCTTGCCTACCCCTCAGTCAGAGCCCCAGATGCTTCCACGGACAGCGATGGCTGAGTCTGCCACTGCACAGTCGCAGGAGGAGCACACTTTGGCAGGACCCACACAGGCTCCAAAAAACAGAGGATGACCGCCAAAGGCGTCTAAGCAGATGCAGCAGGGAAGTGAGCAGGCTGCCTCTACCTCTGCTGAAGCCACAGGGGTTGCACCACATAGATGCACTCGGAAAAGAAAGATGACACACAAATAGAGTCACAAGGGCAGTCACTTGGGTGTTTCTTTCAATGTGAATGACAAGTTTCTGATAATTTTATTTTGTGGAATAAATCTTTAATTTGTTCAAATATTGTTCTTTCGCAAATGTGTGTTGACACTTGGAAGTGGCAGAGCGGATGGTCAGGGATTAATCGCCATCAATGGTGGTGAGATTGATAAGGTACGACTGGCCATTGTAGGGATGGTTAATGGTGTTGATGTGGGCTGATGCCAATGTACCAATGCATGTGGCAGCCACATGTCTGTGCAGCATGAACTTAGCTAAATCTGGCCATGATGAGGTGATTCCTGGCCTCATGGGCACCAATGTGTTCATGCACTGGTGGCATTGGTACCACCGGCTGATCAAGGTCTTCCTCATTGTCATCCTCAAACTCATCCTCCTCCTCCGCCGAAGAGGCTGTGTGCTCTGCGCGTTCTTCCTCATGCAGCGCTAAGCCTCGCTGCTGCACTATATTGTGCAGGGCGCAGCAGACCATAACGATTCTGGAGACCCTGGCTAGTGCATACTGCAGGACTCCTCCAGGTCTGTCCAGGCATCGAAAGCGCATTTTAAGCAACCCAATTGTCTGCTCTATGACACTTCTGGTGGAGATCAGGCTTTGATTGTAATGTTCCTCAGCCTCGTTTGTTGTCCTCCTCAAGGGTGTCATGAGCCATGTCTTTAATGGATAGCCCTTGTCTCCAAGCAGCCAGCCGGAAAGACTGTTTGGAGGTGTGAAGAGCTGAGGAATGGTGGCTTGGCGCAGGATGTAGGAGTCATGGCAGCTCCCAGGGAACTTGGCACACACATGGACAATAATCTTCCTATGGTTGCAGACCAGCTACACATTGAGGGAGTGGAAGCCCTTGCGGTTGATAAACACTGCTGGGTTATGATGGGGTGCCCTGATGGCCACATGTGTGCAGTCGATTCTGCCCTGCACCCGTGGGAATCCAGCCAGAGCCGCAAAGCCAACCGCACGCTCAGCAGCACTGGCTTCATCAGTTGCAAAGTTCATATAATTTGCAGACTTGTCAAATAGGGCATTGGTCACCTGCGTAATGCATCTGTGTGCAGCCGACTGCGAGATGCCGCAAATGTCTGCTGCAGATGCCTGGAAGGAGCCTAAGGCGAAGAAGTTGAGGGCAAGGGTGACTTTCACAGCTACTGGTAAGGGGTGTCCACCCACTCCTCTGGGCTGAAGTCTTGCTCCAGCAATCTGCAAATGTACTCCACGTCCTGGCTCGGTTGGCACTGCTGCTCAGTCATGAAAAGGAAGCTCATCCTCTGCCTGTAAACCCTGTGCTGGGAGTAGCGCCTCCAGCGACATCCAGCCCTGCGCTGATGCCCTCTGCCCTGTGCAGCATCAGGTGGTTGAGGAGAAGGTTGGCACTCATGCTGTTGTTGTGGCTGCTGGGGTGCCTGGTTCTGCTGGGGTTGGGGCTCATTGTGGTCAGATTCTGAGGACCAAGGTGAGAGAGTGTAAACCGTACCCATTCTGATGTAATAGATGGCAGTTGACAGAGAGATGACAGAGAGTTGGCTCCAAACGCTTACAAGCTGCACAAGGCAGAAAATGTCTTCCATGTACAGTAACCAACAGTTTCTGAGCTCTGAAAGTGAACAGCTGCAACATGGTAATCTTTATAGAACGTCTACAGCTGTCAGGTAATCAGATAATGGAATGCAGACTCAACTCACGATATGGTGAGCTGACGTGTTCCCCGAGCAGCGGGTAACCCGTGGAGGAGCATGTAAAATTGAAATGTAGCCTTAAAATAGCAGTTAATAGGTCTAAGAGCGTTAAAAAACAAGCCTGAAGGCTTTGTGTCTTAATGCAAGGAGCATTCGGAACAAGGTGGACGAATTAGCTGCGCAAATAGAGGCAAACGAATATGATTTGATTGGGATTACCGAAACATGGCTCCAGGGTGGCCAAGGCTGGGAACTTAATATCCAGGGGTACTCAATATTCAGGAAAGATAGGCAAAAAGGAAAGGGAGGTGGGGAAGCATTGCTGGTTAAAGAGGGGATTAACACAATTGAAAGGAAGGATATTAGCTCTGATAATGTTATTTCTCAGTTCAACCCATACAGATTCCACAAGGGGCAGAAAACGTTAGTGGGAGTGATATATAGACCTCCAAACAGTAATGCGGAGGTTGGGAATGGCATTAAAAGGGAAATTAGAGAAGTGTGCAATAAGGGCACAGCAGTCATCATGGGTGACTTTAATCTACATATAGATTGGGCTAACCAAATTAGTAACAATACTATGGAGGAGGAATTCCTGGAGTGTTTACGGGATGGTTGCCTGGACCAATATGTCGAGGAACCAACTAGAGATCAGGCCATCTTAGACTGGGTATTATGCAATGAGAAAGGATTAATTAGCAATCTTGTTGTGCGAGGCCCCTTGTGTCGGAGCGATCATAATATGATAGAATCCTTCATTAGGATGGAGAGTGAAGTAGTTGACTCAGAGACTTGGGGCCTGAATTTAAATAAAGGAAACTACAATGGTATGAGGTGTGAGTTGGGTAGGATTGATTGGGGAATGTCACTCAAAGGGTTGATGGTGGAGAGGCAATGGCAAACATTCAAAGACCGCATTGACGAACTACAGAATTTGTTCATCCCAGTTTGGCATAAGAATAAAACAAAAAGAGTGACTCAACCATGGCTAACAAGGGAAATTAGGGATAGCATAAGATCCAAGGAGAGGGCATATAAATTGGCCAGAAAAAGCAGTAACCCTGTGGATTGGGAGCAGTTTAAGATTCAACAAAGGAGGACAAAGGGATTAATTAAGAAGGGGAAAATAGAATACGAGAGTAAGCTTACAGGGAACATAAAAACTGATTGTAAAAGCTTTTATAGATATGTGAAGAGAAAAAGATTAGTGAAATCAAGCATAGGTCCCTTGCAGTCAGAATCAGGGGAACTTATAATGGGGAACAAAGAAATGTCAGACCAATTAAATACATATTTTGGTTCTGTCTTCACAAAGGAGGACACAAATAACCTCCCAGAGATGTTGGGGAACATAGGGTCTGATGAAAGGGAGGAACTGAAAGAAATCAGTATTTGTAGGGAAATGGTGTTAGGGAAATTGAAGGGATTGAAGGCCGATAAATCCCCAGGGCCTGATAATTTACATCCTAGGGTACTTAAGGAAGTGGCCCTAGAAATAGTAGATGCATTGCTGATCATCTTCCAACATTCGATGGAATCTGGAACAGTACCCATGGATTGGAGGGTAGCTAATGCTACCCCACTATTCAAAAAGGGTGGTAGAGAGAAAACGGGGAATTACAGACCGGTAAGCCTGACATCGGTAGTGGGGAAAATGCTAGAGTCCATTATAAAAGATGTAATAGCTGAGCACTTGAAAAACAGTGACAGGATCGGACAAAGTCAACATGGATTTACAAAAGGTAAATCATGCTTGACTAATCTATTGGAATTTTTTGAGGATGTAACTGGGAAAATAGATAAGGGAGAACCAGTGGATGTGGTGTATTTGGACTTCCAAAAGGCTTTTGATAAGGTCCCGCATAAGAGATTAGCGTGTAAAGTTAAGGCACATGGGATTGGGGGCAAGGTATTGCCTTGGATAGAGAACTGGTTGGCAAACAGAAAGCAAAGAGTTGCAATAAATGGGTCTTTTTCCGAGTGGCAGGCAGTGACTAGTGGGGTACCGCAGGGATCGGTCCTTGGACCCCAGCTATTCACAATATATATTAATGATCTAGACAAGGGAACTAGATGTAATATCTCCAAGGTTGCAGACGACACAAAATTGGGTGGGCGTGTGTGCTGCGAGGAGGATGCCGAGAAACTCCAGTATGATTTGGACAGGTTGGGTGATTGGACAGAAGCGTGACAGATGCAATATAACGTGGATAAATGCGAGGTTATCCACTTTGGTGTCAAAAACAGAAAGGCAGGTTATTATCTGAATGGCAATAGATTGGGAGAAGGGGAAGTGCAACGAGACCTGGGTGTCCTTGTGCACCAGTCGCTGAAGGTAAGCATGCAGGTGCAGCAGGCGGTTGAGAAGGCAAATGGTATGTTGGCCTTCATAGCGAGAGGGTTTGAGTACAGGAACAAGGATGTCTTGCTGCAGTTGTACAGGGCCTTGGTGAGACCACACCTTGAGTACTGTGTGCAGTTTTGGTCGCCTTATCTGAGGAAGGATGTTCTTGCCATGGAAGGAGTTCAGCGAAGATTCACAAGGCTGATACCTGGGATGACAGGAATGACGTATGAAGAAAGATTGGGTCGATTGGGCTTATACTCGCTGGAGTTTAGAAGAATGAGAGGGGATCTCATTGAAACTTATAAAATTCTGACAGGACAGGACAAACTAGATGCAGGAAGGATGTTCCCGATGGTCGGGGAGTCCAGAACCAGGGGTCACAGTCTAAGGATAAGGGGTAAGCCATTTAGGACAGAAATGAGGAGGAATTTCTTCACCCAGAGAGTGGTGAACCTGTGGAATTCTCTGCCACAGAAGGCAGTAGAGGCCAATTCATTAAATCGATTCAAGAAGGAGATAGATATATTTCTTAAGGCTAAAGGGATCAAGGGATATGGGGAGAAAGCAGGGACAGGGTACTGAATTTGGATGATCAGCCATGATCGCATTGAATGGCGGAGCAGGCTAGAGGGGCCAAATGGCCGACTCCTGCTCCTATCTTCTATGATTCTATGAATTGGATGTTAACAACCCAGTTAATGATTTGAATTGCCTCCCCCGCCGCTTGGCGTAAGGGTCTGTTTTGCGCCGACTGACCCGACACCTGGGAGACGCGCGTGGAGGCTGGTTGACAGCGGGTTCCCTACCCTCTGTCAATCTTTGTCATTTGGACACCTGACCCGCCTCCGAACCTGCCCTCTGAGCGCCGGCGAGATCGCGGCCTATGTGTTTTGAAATCTTAATATAGGAGTCTGATCTGGGTTAACTGTTTAATCCTTAGAATAATGGCATGTCCTGGAAAATTTCTCCCTCTGGGCCAATAAATTTTGAAAAGTTGCAGCTCAATGTGAGACAGAAACTAACATTACAATTAAATGTTAACACTGGCTTTTTACTGTAATATTAAACCAAAACTACAAAAATGAACCACTTAAAATTAATATTTTACTGCTATTCGCTCTGTTCTTTTTTTCTTCTTATTTCCTCATCTTTCCTATTCTGTTTGTCTTGTTTGAATTCATTTTAAACTTTGCTTCCAAGAGGGCCAAGATTTTTTTTTTTAAACTCATCGCATACCTTACTTTTTCTAGTTTCCACCATCTATTTTAGAAGTGAGAACAATTTTAAGAACAGAAAACTGGACTAAAAACAAGTTTAAAAGTCGATTTGCTTAAGCCAGTTGTAATCCAGAATGTAAAGATTTACAGGTCAAATCCTTGATGTATGAAAAGATGTTGGCCCATAATTTCCGATCGGAGGCTTCCTGCGTACGGATGCCTCCTCTCGGGAAAAAATCTACGCCCTTACCTGACGGCTCCCGAGGTCCGGACTCTTTCGATCCTGGGCCTCTCCTGGTGCACGCGCAAAGGCCCAGGTATCTCAGGGGCGCAGGCGGTTCGCAAGCGTCCCTGGGATCACGTGGGCCAGGCGAGCCAATGGGAGAAGGGAATCCCCCTTCCTACTTTTGACAGGTGGAGCTGTCAAAAGTATGAATGGGGATCACTGAAAAAAGACACTACAACATTAAATAATTTTTTTTTTAAATCACGTTTTTAAAATGAGTTAAAATGACATTAAATTAAATATTTTAAACAAAAATTTAATTTTTTGCAAAAATAATTCAAGTTTTTTACTTGGCTAAAAATAAACTTACCTTTTTTAAAAGTATTTTTAAATTATAAATGAGTGAAAAAAACATTTTTTTTTACTTTTTTCAACTCTTATGCTGGTAAAAGCAGGCCTTACACCTTTTACCAGGCGTAAGATTTCTAAGGGATTTCTGCGGGCGGAGGGTCTGCAGAAAGCGGAACTCTCCCCCCGCAGAGGCCCTTCTCCAGGGCAGGCATGCGATCTGTCAAGAGGATTCTTGACAGATCGGAAATGTCGGTTTTCAGCGCATGCGCTTCGCCTGCCTGAAACCGGCACTTGCGAGGTCCCTACAACTCGTACACACCCGTAGGGATCGGAAAATACAGGCCATGAAAAGACAGAAGTGGCTCTGCTGAATGTGTTTGTAGGGACCCAACAGCAACTCGACACACAAGATAAGTTGTGGCACTGGAAGGGTTATGTAGTTTACAAAAATATACTCTCAGCAAACACTGCTGCTTATCAATTGCTTTTCAACGCAATTTCTTTCCACCACAAAAAGGACACAAATTTAAAACAGTGGTTTAAAAAAATATATGCTGGTGCAGCATTTACTTGAAATAAGTTCGTATAAATTATCTCCTTTCCTCATGCAAAAGCAATTAATTTAGGTTGGAATAGGATCTGGTATTGGTCAAATAATCTGAGTTCTATTTATGTATATAATTCTTTGTAAAATTCAGTTAATGTATAATTTGCACTCTTGGCAGGCTCAGCAGAATTCTGGCAAATGGTGCAGATTTTAGTGCTCTTGAGCTGCCACTACCATCTTACTTCGAACACGCCATTCCAAAAGCCTTCAATACACTTGATAAAATTCAGTTGATGTTAAACATGTACTGGCATTTGTTAGAATTGCAAGAAGTATTTCCAAAATAGAGCATTGTGTCCCAAACCTATGTCTCATAAGAAGTTCAGAATTATATATTTTGCAATTCTAATTTTACTTCAGAACTAGGCATTGCAGAAGGGGACAAAACAAAGTTAGAGAATAAGCCTTATTTTGTTGTAATCGAGGTTTGTGGAACTAAAAACAGAAAACAAACAAACAATAGTGACGAAACTTGTAGATTCTGTAGAATTGCTACACACTGTACTCATATGGCTTGAAAGGTGCTTCTGTGCTAATGTCACCTGACTTTACGCAAAGGTTTGTGCTAAGCCTCTAATCCCTAAAATTCACATTGGCGGCTCACAGATGGATCCGTTAGGATGAAACCAACATTGCCACGTGAGGTTTTTAAACTTAATTTTAGAGAAGTTCTTGTGATTCTTGTGGAAAGTTAATTCATAGCATTTGTGATCACACTGCTGAGAGGGATGAGACACAGTTGATGATTAATTGCTCCCCAGTGCACAGCTGTGTGAGATGGTAGTGCATATTGGAAATTCAAGCACGGAGGTCAGTGCACCAGATTGACAGCAATACTTGATTGTGTGGTAATTAAAATGGTAAATTTGACCCCAAAACATAAAACTTATCCCTACCCTTCACAACTATTAAGAACATAGGAACATCAAAAAATAGGAGCAGGAGTAGGCCATTCGGCCCTTCGAGCCTGCTCCACCATTCAATATGATCATGGCTGATCCTCCATCTCAATACCAAACGCTTTACTTTTCCTCATTAAGTCTTGATCAGAATGAATTGTTGGATTGGTTTAACTTTGCCAGAAGCTATTACTTATCCCGCACTATACCAAATCCAAATCCACCACAAAGACTGCAGTTAAGTCCCGGTGTCATTCCAGTTGGCTCGGAGATCAAAAACACCAAAATCGAGGAAAGATCAATCTCACTTTATAAAATGAGCTCCAAGATAACAAAAAAAATAGTTTTACCAGAATAGTTGATCCTGTACCAGAAGGTTGTTATAGAATCAGAGTCACAGAATCATACATCACAGAAGGAGGCCATTCGGCCCATCATGCCTGTGCCGGCTCTGTGAAAGAGCTGTCCAAATTTGTCCCACACCTCTGCTCTTTCCCCATAACTCTGAAAATGTTTCCTTTTCAAGCTTAATAAACATCGAGTTGAATGGAGGCACACATTTTACACCATTCATTATTCAGCTTTGGAGGGTACACATGCTCTATTACAAGCCTAGGACTTCCCCAATCTCCCCAATGCCTACCTTTTTGGGGATTAGAATTACTGGTCTCCTGGAAATGTAAGCCACATGATCTTCTTGTACATAGGTACTACAGTCCTCTATTTGTCTCATGTTCACTCATTTTTTGGGCCTCTTTTGCATATAAGTTCTTCAGTGTTATATCCCAGCAACACAAAATATAAAAGCAAAACACTGCGGATGGTGGAAATCTGAAATAAAAACAGAAAATGCTGGAAATACTCAGCAGGTCAGGCAGCGTCTGTGGAGAGAGAAACAGAGTCAACGTTTCAGGTCGATGACCCTTTGTCCTCCAGTTCTGACGAAGGGTCATCGACCTGAAACGTTAACTGTGTTTCTCTCTCCACAGATGCTGCCTGACCTGCTGAGTATTTCCAGCATTTTCTGTTTTTAAACACAAAATATAAACTCAGTGGCACTTTTGCTATTATTGAATTATTTCCATACGGCACATATTTTTTTCCAAAGAAGACCCACGGGAGGATGTGTGAAGGATAATGATTCCCTGTGACCTTTTTGCAAATGTTTTTCAAGTATTTCAAATACAGAAAACAAAACCTTAATAGAATTTGGGAAGGACGGACCTCATTAATACAACCATCTTCCTGAAATCAATATTACTCAGATGACTCAAATTAATTCCTATGAGATGTATTTGACGTGAATTTTTTTCTTATATGAACTGGTTAGCTAGCACAGAAGTCTAGTCCATTAAATAATTTTGCTTGTTTTTTGAATTGAATTTTAACTAAAATCAGTTGCAAGGTGCAAAAATGTGGTCAGTACAAATTGAGAAGGAGGACATGGCCTCTTAGTAATTTTATACTGTTCCATTTAGCTCATCGGGTGTTTCAGCTCGCTGGTCCTTCTAAAATACCATCCAGTAAATAGTCCCAATAATGCCAATTAACAGGCTGATATGTCAGAAAATATATAAATGTGCCGCCAATAGACATTTATCGGAAAATATATTTATCGGAACATTATTTTCCCAAACTATTTGGCACCTCACAGTCAAAGCTTCCCTATTTAGGAGCTGGGATAGTACAAGCCAAGTCAATCAAGTAAAATAAATTTCAACATGCTTTCAAATAGAAATGTTCACGTCATACTTCTTACAAATGCACAAAATGTCAAATATCATTGTTCTTAGATCAGTGCATCTCCTAAGCTTTGGCCAGACTTTGTAAATTTCCTGGATAATTTTGGCACAGCGGGAGCGTAAGACCAGAGTTATGTTATTTTTTTCCGTGGAAACTCTCACATAACTGATTGACGCTGGTGCTACGCTCAAATTTCAAACCCCTTAGCTCATTAACATAGCTCCACCCTCATGCAGAAGACCAGAGAACGCAAGTTTCCTGAACGTACATCACTTCTGAATGGGTGTAAACTTATGCCCAAAATTTTATGCTCAGCAGGACTCAACATCACTATTTCTGGTGTTTTATAGTACTTTTGTTCAGTAATTTTTTAAAATTATTTCTCCTTCCTGAGACTTTCGCATTTTCTACATTTTTTTTTAATGGCATCAGAATCTGTTACCTTAAAAGGACAATACCTTTCACAATTGCATTGTCTTAAACATTCTGTGCTTAATATACATAATTGACAGTGTGATGGCTTCAAACTTTAATTTTCATAACAACAATAAGATAAGAAAGACTTGCATTTATATAGCGCCTTTCACGACCACCGGACGTCTCAAAGCGCTTTACAGCCAATGAAGTACTTTTGGAGTGTCGTCACTGTTGTAAAGTGGGAAACGTGGCAGCCAATTTGCACTCAGAAAGCTCCCACAAACAGCAACGTGATAATGACCAGATAATCTGTTTTTGTTATGTTGACTGAGGGATAAACATTGGCCATGACACCAGGGATAACTCCCCTGCTCTTCTTCGAAATAGTGCCCTGGATCTTTTACGGCACCTCTGACAGTGCAGCACCCCCTCAGCACTGCACTGGAGTGTCAGCCTAGGTTTATGTACTGCAAGTCCCTGGAGTGGGACTTGAACCCACAACCTTCTGAGTCACAGGTGAGTGCGCTACCCACTGAGCCACTGGCTGACACTACTGAGTGACGTATGTTCCATGTTTTCCTCAGGCCTCCGCTGTTTATTCTGATTGCTGCTGGTTTTCATGTTCCCGGGTATGCTGCTGAGATTCTCAGGAAATTTCGGTGGAAGTTGCTGTGGCAAGTTCAGTGTAAAAACAGGCAGAAATTCTGGCTTAATTTCAGCATAAGTAGGATCAAAGAATTTCCAGCCCATTGGATTGGAAATATATAGGAAACAATGGAGAATCATTTACTGTTGAAGCAAGATATTCCCCCATCAGTGCTCAATTCTACTTTATTCAAAAATTTAAATGTTTAATTGGATACCTGCTATCCCAATAAGTCTTTGATGTGTCAAGAGGGCCAAATTCACGCAGTGAAGGTATATAAATACACCTTTATCATGACTTCCCTATGGTAGTCTCAATTCTCCAAGAAGCTGTTCTGAGCTTTGAACTACTTATTAAGGGTGATTTTATTTTAATTAATCCAGACTTCAGAGTCCTCTGGGCCTCCCACTAATATAGACATCTTCTATGAGATTACATCAGCTTTGTTGATGCTCGTGGTAACATGGGAGATATCAGTGAGCTGGAAAGAGTGAACTGCTATATTACTTGAATTATGGTGAAAAGTTTCAAGAAATAAGGCCATTTTAGAGTATTAATATGCACATTCGGGGACTGGGTTAGTGACTAATTATGCCATAACAGCCCACAATTTAGCTATGTAAGATATCTACATTTGATAGGCATTTATAGTGGCGTCTCTATACTCTGGGCTTCACACATTTGAGAGTACTTCACTCTAGTTTAAGAATACCTTTTATATTGAATTAGGAGCTGGTTAGTTACACAAGGTGTATGGCGTGGAACCTCACTAGACTCGAATACAGATCAGAGATAGGGTTATAACATCATAAGATTGATACTGTGACTCACACTTCCATCTAATTTGGTTCTGCACTGGGAGCACAGGCTCAGAAAATTACTCCCTATATTCTCCTTATACATGGCATGATGACTACAACTTTGAATTTATATAACGCCTTTAACATAGTGAAACATCCCAAGGCACTTCAGAGGAGTGTAATCAGACAAAAATTGACATGTACTTTAGAATCCATGCATGCTCTCAAGACCAGAGCCCTCAAATCCGATCCAAGCTTGTGCTGAGTTAGCTGATACATAAGAACATCAGAAATAGGAGCAGGAGTAGGCCATTCGGCCCCTCGAGCCTGCTCCGCCATTCAATAAGATCATGGCTGATCTGATCTTGGCCTCAACTCTAGTTTTCTGTCTGTTCCCCATAACCCTTGACTCCCGTGTAGCTCAAAAAATCTGTCTATCTCAGCCTTGAATGTATTCAATGACCCAGCCTCCACAGTTCTCTGGGGTAGAGAATTCCAAAGATTCACGATCCTCTGAGAGAAGAAATTCCTCCTCATCTCCGCCTGAAATGGGCAACCCCATATTCTGAAACTATGCCCTCTAGTTCTAGATTCCCCCACGAGGGGAAACATCCTCTCAGCATCTACCCTGTCAAGCCCTCTCAGAATCTTATATGTTTCAATAAGATCACCTCTTATTCTTCTAAGCTCCAATGAGTAGAGGCCCAACCTGCTCAACTTTTCCTCATAAGACAACCCTTCCATCCCAGGAATCAACTTAATGAACCTTCTATGAACTGGCTGCAATGCAAGTATATCCCTCCTTAAATAATGAGACCAAAACTGTATGCAGTACTCTAGGTGTGGTCTCACCAACGCCCTGTACAGTTGCAGCAAGACTTCCTTACTTTTATACAAGGACACCCAGGTCCCTCTGAACACCAGCATTTCCCAATCTCTCACCATTTAAAAAATACTCTGCTTATCTATTTTTCCTACCAAAATGGATAACTTCACATTTCTCCACATTATATTCCATTTGCCATGTTCTTGCCCACTCACTTAGCCTGTCTATATCCCCTTGAAGCCTCCTTGCATCCTCCTCACAACTTATATTCCCACCCAGCTTTGTATCATCAGCAAACTTGAATAAATTACATTTGGTCCCCTCATCCAAATCATTGATATAGATTGTGACTAGCTGAGGCCCAAGCACTGATCCTTGCGGTACCTCACTAGTTACAGCCTGCCAACTTGAAAATTACCCGTTTATTCCTACTCTCTGTTTTCTGTCTGTTAACCAATCCTCAATCCATGCTAGTATACTACCTCTAATTTTGTTTAATAACCTCTTGTATGGCACCTCATCGAATGCCTTCTGAAAATCCAAATACACCACATCCACTGGTTCCCCCTTATCTATTCTACTAGTGGCAACCTCAAAAAAATCCAACAGATTTGTCAAACACGATTTCCCTTCATAAATCCGTGTTGACTCTGCCCAATCCTATTATTATTTTCTATGTGCCCTGTTACCACGTCCTTAATAATAGATTCTAGCATTTTCCCTACTACTGATGTCAGGCTAACTAGTCTGTAGTTCACCGTTTTCTCTCTCCCTCCTTTCTTAAGGTGGGGTTATATTTGCTACCTAGCGATCTGCAGGAACGGTTCTGGAATCTATGGAATTTTGGAAAATGGCAACCAATGCATCCACTATCTCTATAGTCAACTCTTTCAAAACCCTAGGGTGTAGGCCATCAGGTCCAGGGGATTTATCGGCTTTCAGTCCCATTAATTTCTCCAGTACTACTTTTTTACTAATACTAATTTCTTTCAGTTCCTCATTCTCACTAGACCCTTGGTTCTCCACTATTTCCTGGAAGTTTTTTGCGTCTTCTCCCGTGAAGACAGACACAACGGCCGGAATTTTGCCAGCGCTCAGAGTGCGGGTTTGGAGGCGGGACCGCTCTCAAAATCGCAAAGATTGACAGCAGGTAGGAAACCCGCTGTCAACCCGCCTCCATGCGAGTCTCCCAGGTGTCGGGTCTGTCAGCGCAGAACAGACCCGACACCAAGTGGCGGGGGAGACAATTCTGGTACTTAAATGGCTTGTTAAGAGCCAATTTAAGAGTCTTTTGAGGCTTACTTGTAATTTTACCTTCTCCCCCACTGGTTACCAGCTGTTCGGGGAACATGCCAGCTCAACCTGGCGTGCTGTGAGTCTGGTCTGAAGTGTGTGAAAAGATGACAGCTGCAGAAGTGGTGTCAAGGATGCCATGTTGCACATGGTCAGTTTCATAGAAACATAGAAGATAGGAGCAGGAGTAGGCCATTCAGCCCCTCGAGCCTGCTCCCCATTCAATGAGATCATGGCTGATCATCCAAATCAGTACCCTGTCCCTGCCTTCTCTCCATATCCCTTGATCGCTTTAGCTTTAAGAAATATATCTAACTCCTTCTTGAATATATTTAATGAATTGGCCTCTACTGCCTTCTGTGGTGGAGAATTCCACAGGTTTACCACTCTCTGGGTGAAGAAATTCCTCCTCATCTCAGTCCTAAATGGCTTACCCCTTATCCTTAGACTGTGACCCTTGGTTCTGGACTCCCCGGCCATCGGGAACATCCTTCCTGCATCTAGTCTGTCCTGTCCTGTTAGAATTTTATAAGTTTCAATGAGATCCCCTCTCATTCTTCTAAACTCCAGCATGTATAAGCCCAATCGACCCAATCTCTCCTCATACTTCATTCCTGCCATCCCAGGTATCAGCCTGATGAATCTTCGCTGAACTCCCTCCATGGCAAGAACATCCTTCCTCAGATAAGGCGACCAAAACTGCACATAATACTCAAAATGTGGTCTCACCAAGGCCCTGCACAACTGCAGCAAGACATCCTTGTTCCTGTACTCGAACCCTTTCGCTACGAATGCCAACATACCATTTGCCTTCTTAACCGCCTGCTGCACCTGCATGCTTACCTTCAGCGACTGGTGCACAAGGACACCCAGGTCTCGTTGCACTTCCCCTTCTCCCAATCTATTGCCATTCAGATAATAATCTGCCGTCCTGTTTTTGACACCAAAGTGGATAACCTCGCATTTATCCACATTATATTGCATCTGCCATGCTTCTGCCCACTCACCTAACCAGTCCAAATCATACTGGAGTTTCTCGGCATCCTCCTCACGGCACACACGCCCACCCAGCTTTCTGTCATCTGCAAACTTGGAGATATTACATCCAATTCCCTCGTCTAGATCATTAATATATATTATGAATAGCTGGGGTCCTAGGACCGATCCCTGCGGTACCTCACTAGTCACTGCCTGCCACTCGGAAAAAGACCCGTTTATTCCAACTCTTTGCTTTCTGTCTGCCAACCAGTTCTCTATCCAAGTCAATACCTTGCCCCGAATCCCATGTGCCTTAACTTTACACGCTAATCTCTTATGCGGGACCTTATCGAAAGCCTTCTGAAAGTCCAAATACACCACATCCACTGGTTCTCCCTTATCTATTTTACCAGTTAAATCCTCAAAAAATTCCAGTAGATTAGTCAAGCACGATTTACCTTTTGTAAATCCATGTTGACTTTGTCCGATCCTGTCACTGTTTTCCAAGTGCTCTGCTATTACATCTTTTATAATGGACTCTAGCATTTTCCCCACTACCGATGTCAGGCTTACCGGTCTATAATTCCCCGTTTTCTCTCTGCCACCTTTTTTGAAAAGTGGAGTAACATTAGCTACCCTCCAATCCATGGGTACTGTTCCAGAGTCTATCAAATTTTGGAAGATGACCAGCAATGCATCTACTATTTCTAGGGCCACTTCCTTAAGTACCCTAGGATGTAGATTATCAGGCCCTGGGGATTTATCGGCCTTCAATCCTGTCAATTTCCCTAACACTATTTCCCTACAAATACTGATTTCTTTCAGTTCCTCCCTTTCATTAGACCCTATGTTCCCCGACATCTCTGGGAGTTTATTTGTGTCCTCCTTTGTGAAGACAGAACCAAAGTATGTATTTAATTGGTCAGCCATTTCTTTGTTCCCCATTATAAATTCCCCTGATTCTGACTGCAAAGGACCTACGCTTGACTTCACTAATCTTTTTTTCTTCGCATATCTATAAAAGCTTTTACAGTCAGTTTTTATGTTCCCTGCAAGCTTACTCTCATACTCTATGTTCCCCCTCTTAATTAATCCCTTTGTCCTTCTTTGCTGAATCCTATTCTGCTCCCAATCCTCAGGTTTTCTGCTTTTTCTGGCCAATTTATATGACCTCTCCTTGGATCTTATGCTATCCCTAATTTCCCTTGTTAGCCACGGTTGAGTCACCCTTTTTGTTTTATTTTTATGCCAAACTGGGATGAACAAATTCTGTAGTTCATTCATGCGATCTTTGAATGTTTGCCATTGCCTATCCACCGTCAACCCTTTGAGTGACATTACCCAATCAATCCTACCCAACTCGCGCCTCATACCTTCGTAGTTTCCTTTATTTAAATTCAGGACCCTAGTCTCTGAGTCAACTACTTCGCTCTCCATCTTAATGAAGAATTCTATCATATTATGATCACTCCGACCCAAGGGGCCTCGCACAACAAGATTGCTAATTAATCCTTTTCAGAGCAAAGAAAATGTTGGTTACTGCATTTTTAATACATATAAAGATTTCTTTAGCATACAAGTTTTAAAATCCAACTGTATGTCCAGTGCCACCTCATTGGGAGAACCTCTCTCACCAGTGACAGGTCGCTTCTGTCATCTCACCTGCAGAGGCCATCTAATTCAGCAACATCGGAGCCAATGAAACAATCAGACCTTCATCCTCTGAATCCTTCCACAATCATCCCCAACACCAACATCACCAGGCACACCAACATCACCGACCTTCTCCGCCATCACCTGATGCTGTACTGGACACAGGGCATCAGCCCGACAAAATTGCTGCCTGGGAGGCCAGCGATGGCATCACCATGGCCAGACTTTCTTCACTTGTTGTTGTAAAACCTGGCTGCCACATGATGCACCAGGTTGACATCATCCCACACCAGCACCGTGAAGCATCCCTTTAACGTCCAAGCCATTCCATGCACACTCACCACTATAGTGGGGGGGGGGGGGGGGGGGGGGGCAGGGGCGGTGTTATGACTGAACAATCACTGGAACTCAGTAAGACACTTCTCAATGTGCGCTCAGATCTGTCCAATAAGGGGCACTTTTTGAAAAAGAGATTTCACTGTATGACAACACATTACCAGAAACTTCACATGGACATTGGCAAAACCTCTCAAGTGCCCACCCGTGTGTGTTGTTAGTTGGTATGCTTGCAGTAGGATGAGGGTGAGTGTGAGGGGTGGCTCATCAGATGGGGAAATGATAAAGTAGATAGAGAGGGTTGGGTGGAGGTGCAAGGTAAGTTGGTGTCCTGGAGAGGTCTCTTCCGCCCTTGGAAGTGAAGAGAACCTCCCTGCGTGCTGCGACTCCCTCCATAAGCATATGGAGGGAATCATTGGAGAGCCTGGGTGCAAGAGTTCACCTTTGTGCAGTGATTGTCAGTGTTTTCAGCACCTCAGTGCTGTCAAACACTGAAAAATCAACTGTCAAAATAAAATTGTGCATGGTCCCTTAAAGGAAACCGGCAGATGACGCGTCATCAAATGACGTCATCAGACACTCTTCCTGTTAATTGGCCGGTAGGGCAGGCTTAACAAGGCCAATCAAGGAAAATCACGTCTGCAGAGCGGAGGCAGCTGGGGGTGGGACTGGAACCCGGAAACCAGCTGACCCATCCCCATGCCGACACCGCTGAGAAAATCGCGACCAAAGTATTTGTTTAATTTCCCTGCCATTTCCTTATTCCCCATTATAATTTCTCCTGTCTCAGCCTGTAAGGGACCCACAATTACTTTCACTAATCTTTTCCTTGTTACATACCTATAGAAGCTTTTACAGTCTGTTTTTATGTTTCTCGCTAGTTTACTGTCATATTCTATTTTCCCTTTCTTTATCAATTTCTTGCTGAATTCTAAAATGCTCCCAATCCTCAGGCTTACTACTATTTTTGGCAGCATTATAAGTAACTTCCTTTGATCTAATACTATCTTTAACTTCTCCTGTTAGCCACGGTTGGACCACTTTTCCTGTGGGGTTTTTGTGCCTTAAAGGAATGTACATTTGTTGGAAATTATGTATTAATTCTTTAAATGCTAGTCATTGCTCGTCCACTGTCATACCTTTTAATGTAGTTTCCTAATCTACCATAGCCAACTCGCCCCTCATACCTACGTAGTTTGCTTTGTTTAGATTTAAGACCCTAGTTTTGTATTTAACTAAGTCACTTTCAAGCTCAATCCTATCATATTATGGTCACTGTTCCCTAAAGGCCCCTTTACTACAAGGTCATTAATTAACCCTTTCTCATTGCATAATAGCCCGCTCCCTAGTTGGTTCCTCAACATACTGATCTAGAAAACTATCTTGCATACATTCTATTAATTTGTCCTCCACACTATTATTGTAAATTTGGTTTGCCCAGTCTATATGTAGATTAAAGTCCCCCATGATTACTGTATTACCGTTGTTATATGTGCCTCTAATTTCCTGATTTATACTCTGCCCTACATTACAACTCCTGTTTGGGGGCCTATAAATAACTCCCACCAATGTTTTCTGCCCCTTGCTGTTTCTTAGCTCTACCCAAACTGATTGTACTTCTTGATTTTCGGAGCTAAGATCATTTCTCTCTACTGTCTTTATCCCATCCTTTATTATCAGGGCTACCCCTCCTCCTTTTCCATTTTGCCTATCCCTTCTAAAAGTTATATATCCTGGAATATTTAGTTCCCAACCTTGGCAACTTTGCAACCACGACTCCGTTATGGCTATTGGATCAAACCTATTAATTTCTATCTGCACTATTAATTCATCTATTTTCTTGCGAATGCTTCGCGCATTCAAATATAGTGCCTTTGGCTTTGACTTATTTCTCTTTTTCCCTGATATAGATTTAAGCACATATGGATTGGTACCCACTTAAGAGTCAAAGCCCGCAGTGGAGGAGAGGGGCAAAAGACAATATATTTTTTTTAAAGCCAATTAAAACAAAAATATTCACTTTTTAATGAGCGCAAAGTACCTATCAGAAATAGTTTAATTGTTATGGGACTTTATATTCACAGCCTTTCAATGAAAAGGTTACGTAACAGTACCAAATAAAACTGCTGTAGCCTCTGATGTTGAAATAGTTTTGAAAGTAGTTCCTGGGTACATGCACAAATTTATTTAAGATATTCAGTCATTTACATAGTTTAAATATAGCCTCTGTACATTTTCCCAAGCGCGGTAAAGCTCCAAAGCAAAATGATGCAGCAAAAAAAGAGATACCGGATGGTGATTTGCCATCTCCCCTTCCAGCCCATCCCATCCCCTCCACCCCACCCGGCCCCACGCACCTACTTTTCATTCACATATGTGTATTCATTAAGACATATCATGACTCATTCTTTTTGGTAACTTGGTTTCTTTTGGTATCGCCTCTTTTCATTTTAATAAGGCAGTTCAGTTTGTGAACAACATGAGCATCTTGAAGAAGCACTCTATCAGCAACAGTACCTGAGGAACTTCATGAAACTTTGTTGAATTGATAGTCGTTCTGGTAAAGACGAGGGCTTGTATGTGTGCGTAACGGAGGAGGGGGAGGAGGAGGAGGAAGAAGTGCTACGCAGGGCAATATTGTCTCTTATCAGTTGCAAATCAGGTTTCATAAATAGAACTGGTACAATGCAGACACTCATTACAACAGTGAAAGAAATGGAGCAATACTCTGCAGCACACTTTATAATGGTAACGATGCTCGTGTATATCTTATGTCCATATAGCTGAAAACATTTATGTCGCAAAGTTAATTGAGGACAGACATGCAAAGAGAGGAAATATTTGTAGTGGAAAATTGTAGATGTTCGATATTTTAATAATTCTCCATCGAAGTTTTCTTGTGCTCGGATTGAGAGTGCCAATATCAAATTAGTATCTACAATAGCAAATATATTTCAAACCTACCAGAAGACGAGGCTTTTCATTGTTGGTCATGCAGGTGCCAATATGTTGTCGATAAATCATACACTACTTTTAACAGTCTGCCTTCAGCTCGAGTTGGAGATCGGTTGTCGTTCTTTCCTCCTGAAAGTAAATAATGTATTGTATAAATACTCTTAAGACTATCTCATCTAGTATAATGGGTCACATATTTGCCTGTCACCTTTGGAGACATGTTGATATTCGGTCTAGTAAATGAGATGGAAGACACGTGGCTCATTGTGCACTAGACCCAAATCTGACCCATAAGACTGCCCGAAAAACTGCCTTTAATTCTCCACACACATTGCATAAGGTCATGGATGAAGAAGAGAACAAAAAAGTGGAGCAAATATTTTGATATCTGGGCTCAAAACACTTGGTTAAAGCAAACCTGAGAATATCAATATTACTGCTAACACTGTACCTTGTGCTTAATGCTGTTAACTATCACATAAGAAAGTAAGTTTGTCATTATGTTAAAGGGGAAGATAGGTCAAGTGGGGGGTATTTTTTGTTCATAAATAACCTCTGATTTTATAGGGTAAAGTAACAATCGCATCAGAATTTTGTTTGATGTTTTTATAATAACACCGACTGCTTTATCTGCGTTTAAAAAAAGAAAAGACAGACTTGCATTCATATAGCGCCTTTCACGACCACCGGACGTCTCAAAGCACTTTACAGCCAATGAAGGACTTTTGGAGCGTAGTCACTGTTGTAATGTGGGAACCCGGCGTTGGGTCTCCAACAGATAACATCCTGGAGCAGCTCCATAGGAAACAGCGGGGGCCACAAGTTCAGGCCGAGAGCTGTGCCAAAGTCACCCAATCCTGGTAAAACAATGCTGGGCAATCTGCATCCCCAGTCAGCAGCATGGTTTCCTGGAATCCCATGGCTCTGGGCAGCTCTCGCGCTAGTCTGAACTCATGGCCCCCGCTGTTTCTCATGGAGCTGCTAAGGGACGCTCCCTTCAGTTGACATCGTCAGCGTGGCCTGGCAGGGACAGTTTCCACATGGGTAAGAACATTACTGCTTTTAACAAAAACATCTAACAGAAGTCTGTTGATGCCATTACTATACTCCAAGGTGGGAGATAGTTTGAACAAAAAGTACTTCCCCTAGATTTGCCTCCCCCCGCAACAAACAGTGTAGTATCCTCAAATAGTTTCTTTCTCTCTGCTAAATGCTGTCATCAATCATAACATAACCTTATTACATATATATATTGTAACGTGAGTATGGCACGAGATTGCTGTTAATGATAACATAGTTGAAGCATACAAAAGGAGTTGTTCAGCCAGGCAGCACAGAAAATAAAGGGGGCACATTACACATAAACTGCTATCGATATTCACAAAACTCCAGAAAAGGAAAAAGTGCTACGCTATCTTCAGAAATGTAATCAGCTAATTTCCCATCTCTTGTATACAATGTTATCTCAATATTGCTCTGTAATATTGCTCTGTGTCACATTAGCATCGGAACCTGAGAAAATAACCATCTGACAAGTCTTACATCCCAGCACATGGCACAGCTTAAAACATGAATGTCACAACTTAAAGGTGTGCATCGAATTCAGGGCGTCTCGTCCATCACACTTTAATGATTCGCTTAAATCACCACCGTCTGTTCAGCTTGCCGTTCTGATTTGCTCAAATATCCTATTGTCATTGGACAAGTAGGAAAAGCTGCCACACCAAATGATGAAGCCGCACAAAACCAAATGAGTTGTCGATTCCTCTTCCCCCGAAGTTACCACTCAAACCAGAACTACCACAAAATGACACAAATAATTTTCTCAATATGGTATCGGCAGCCATGTTGCTTTCTAACACAATGCATTATAAATTCGTAATGAGTCAAAACATAATGAATACGCGAAAAAGTATGTAATGCTTAAGCAAAAACATTAAACACCCCCCACCGTATGTTGGGATTCTCTTCCTGGGTTTCCTCACTTCTTCTTGACTACACATTTTCTGTTTTTCTAATTTTCGCAGCGCCTTCCCCACAATGTTTTTATGGATGCTCACTCCTGCCTTGACTGTTTGTCCATTCAGTTTGATTGTCATTTAGTCTCGCCACCTCCCCCCTCCCCGTCACCACCACCAACCACCCACAAAACAAGTACGTGTAGGACTCCAGACAGGAATCTAAAGAAGCATCTGAAAAAGATAGTAAACAAGGTGTGTGAGGGAAGCAAAGCTATGGGGGAGTCAGAATGGAACCTTGAGGTCAGCAAGGGAGAGTGCAATCGATGGGGAGGAGGAATAGGGAGAACCAACACAGAAGGGTGCAGGAGGCAAGAAGAAAAAAAAGGAGCGAAGATACTTATAAAACACAAAAATCTAAATTACAAAAAGGAGAGAAGCCACAAGTAGAGGAGGAAGAAGATGGTGATGAGGAGAGAAGACAAGGAGGTGAAGGAAAGGGGAAAAGAAAAGGTGATGAATCTGTGGAAGGGAAGCAAAACTAAATGCAATTTAAAAAAAAAAAAGAACTCTGGAGAGGTGGGGGTGGTGGGAAGTGGAATCGAGGTCCTGTGATGTGTGTTGGATAGGACGCAAGTGAGTGTCAGTAATTGGACATACAGATGCAATTCTAATGCAAGATACAGTGGAGAAGCTGTGTGACCAACTGCTGCAGTTGGTCTGGGATGGCAATGAGACCATACAGCCCAGCTGTACGTTCGTAAGTGAGCAGGGAAAGAAGCCAAGCACCAGCATGGAGTGCTGGCTGCAAACAAACTACAGGTGCTAGGAGCGGGGCCCTATTTATTAGCAGCAGACCCGAGAGTGTCTGTTTCCATGTCTCAAACTAAGACATCTATCAGAATTACACGTGGTTTGAGCTCCGTATCACAATCAGTCCAGAGAGCAAAGAGGCTCAAGGCTGAGCACTGCGGTCCGGGTACAGTGCAAAGACAAGGGGCTGGGATGGACAGGGTCACAAGAGTAACGTGGAATCTTCAGACTGGATTATTTTTAAAACTGTTTTTAAACACAGGATTTCAACAATTACCAGTTGTGATTTCAAGCCGCTGCAATAATTTTAGTTTCCCTGGCATCACGCTTGAGCACAGAGCTTGGAGACAGAGCTGGGTGAACGCAATCGGAGTGGATCGCAAGCAGAGTGGAAGAATTTGGTGAGCGCAGGAATTCAGTGGAGAGCAGGAAGGCGAGTGAGACGTCTGACTGAAAAAGAGCAGTGGAGCCACAGAACCCAAGGACTCTAAGCTAATAGGACCGAGAGCAGATCTGCGGGAGAGCAAGAGGAACAGTCAGAGATAAAGTTTGGCCCGAGAGCCCAGAGAGCAAGCGTCAGGGAGCGAGGCAAAAAAAACCCTAACATTTCATCAGCACAAGGAAGGAGCTGATTGGTGAGTAGCTGGTGATTGGTTTCTTTTAAGTCTTGAGTTTATTTCTGTTAAGTTAGTTAATAGTTTATTAAATAGAGGCATGGCAGGGCAACTCAGTCCCATGTAATGCACATCCTGTGTCATGTGGGAACTCCAGCACACTTCCCGTGTCCTGGACAATCACATGTGCAGGAAATGTCGTCAGCTGGAGGAGCTCAAGCTCCAGGTTTCGGAGCTTGAGCAGCAGCTGGCGTCACTGCAGTGCATCCGTGAGGTTGAGAGCTGAGCGGATCGCACGTTTCAGGAGGTGGTCACACTGCAACGTGAGTGTGTGCAGGCAGAGAGGGAATGGGTGACCGCCAGACCGACAAGGAGTAGTGCAGGTAGTGCAGAAGTCCCGAGTGCATCTCACTCTCCAACTGGAATACTGGCGAGGGCAATGGTTCCTCTGGGGAGTACAGCCAGAGCCAAGTCCACGGCACCATGGGTGGTTCAGCTGTACACGGGGGGAGAAGGAAGATTGGGAAAGCAGTAGTGGTAGGGGATTCAGGCATTTCTGTGGCCGGAGACGTGATTCCAGGATGGTATGTTGCCTTCCTGGTGCCAGGGTCAAGGGTGTCACATGAGCGGCTGCAGAACACTCTGAGGGGGGAGGGTGAACAACCAGAGGTCGTGGTCCATATCGGTATCAATGACATAGAAAGAGGGATGAGGTCCAGCAGGCTGATTTTAGGGAACTAGGAAAGAGATTAAAAAGCAGAACCTAAGGTAGTGATCTCCGGATTACTCCCGGTGCCACGAGCTAATGAGTATAGAAGTATAGAAATAGGAGGATAGAGCAGATGAATGCGTGCCTAGAGAGATGGTGCAGGAGGGAGGGCTTCAGATTCCTGGGACATTGGGACCTGTTCTGGGAGAAGTGGGACCTGTACAGGCCAGATGGGTTGCACCTCAACAGAGCCGGGACCAATATCCTCGCAGGCAGGGGTGGTGGGGTTACTAGTGCTGTTGGGGAGGGTTTAAACTAATTTGGCAGGGGGATGGGCACCAGGAAGTAGCATTAGAAAGGATTCAGATAGCACTAGAATAAGAAATAGTACGGTATTAGGTGGGGTCAGACTAAGCGAGAATACAAGAAAGTCTAAGATAGGCTTACAGTGCATGTGTGTAAATGCATGAAGTGTGGTAAATAATATTGGTGAGCTGCAGGCGCAAATAGCCACATGGGAATATGATGTTGTGGCAATAATGGAGACCTGGCTCAAAAAGTGCAGGATTGGGTACTAAATATTCCTGGAGATAAGGTGTTCAGGAAAGACGGGAAGGAAAGAAAGGAGGTGAGGTGGGAGTATTGATTAAGGAGAATATTACAATGCTGGAGAGAAAGGATGTCCTGGAAGGGGTCAAGGACAAAATCCATTTGGTTAGAGATAAGAAACAATAGAGGTGCCATTACATTACTAGGTGTATTCTATAGGCCACCAAGTAGTGGGAAGGATATAGAGGAGCAAATCTGCAGGGAAATTGCAGAGAGATGCACTAATTATAGAGTAGTGATAATGGGCGACTTCAACTATCCTAATACAGACTGAGATAGTGATAGTGTAAAGCGCAGAGAGGGGGAAGAATTTCTGAAGTACGTTCAGGAGCACTTTCTTGATCAGTGCGTTTCTGGCCCAATGAGGAAGGAGGCATTGCTGGATCTAGTTGTGGGGAATGAGGTGGGGAAAGTGGAGCAAGTGTCAGTAGGCGAACATTTAGGGAACAGTGATCACAGTATCATAAAGTTTAGACTAGCTATGGAAAAGGACAGGGAGCAATCTAGAGTAAAAATACTTAATTGGAAGGCGGCCAATTTTAGTGTGTTGAGAATGGATCTGGCCCAGGTAAATTGGAAACAAAGATTGGCAGGCAACACTGTAATCAAACAATGGACTGCCTTTAAAGAGGAGATGGTTCGGGTACAGTCGAGGTACATTCCCAAGAGGGGGAAAAGTAGGGAAACCAAAGTCAGAGCTCCCTCAATGGTGAAAGAGATGGAGAGTAAAATGAAGCAGAAAAAGAGGGCGTATACAGATATCAGGTTGAAAATACAAGTGAGAATCAGGCTGAATGTAGAAAGTTCAGAGGAGAAGTGAAAAAGGAAATAAGAGGAGCAAAGAGAGAGTATGAGAATAGATTGGCAGCTAACATAAAAGGTAATCCAAAAGTCTTCTATAGGGATATAAATAGTAAACGGGTAGTAAGAGGAGGGGTGCGGCCAATTAGGGACCAAAAAGGAGACCAATGCATGAAGGCAGAGGGCATGGCTGAGGTACTAATTGAGTACTTTGCATCTGTTTTTACCAAGAAAGAAGATGCTGCCAAAGTCATAGTGAAAGAGGAGGTAGTGGAGATACTGGATGGGATAAAAATTGATAAAGAGGAAGTACTAGAAAGGTTGGCTGTACTTAAGGTAGATAAGTCACCAGGACCGGACGGAATGCATACTAGGATGCTGAGGGAAGTAAAGGTGGAAATCGCAAAGGTACTGGCCATAATCTTCCAATTCTCCTTAGATACGGAGGTGTTGTCAGATGACTGGAGAATTGCAAATGTTACACCCTTGTTCAAAAAAGGGTGCAAGGATAAACCCAGCAACTACAGGCCAGTCAGTTTAACCTCGGTAGTGGGGAAGCTTTTAGAAACGATAATCCGGGACAAAATTAAGGAAAGCCAGCACGGATCTGTTAAAGACAAATTGTGTTCAACTAACTTGATCGAGTTTTTTGATGAGGTAACAGGGAGGGCTGATGAGGGCAATGCGGTTGACGTAGTGTACATAGATTTCCAAAAGGCGTTTGATAAAGTGCCACATAATAGGCTTGCCAGCAATGTTAAAGCCCATAGAATAAAAGGGACCGTGGCAGCATGGATACGAAATTGGCTAAGTGACAGGAAACAGAGAGTAGTGGTGAACGGTTGTTTTTCAGACTGGAGGAAGGTAACACAGTGGTGTTCCCCAGGGGCCGGTACTTGGACCACTGCTTTTCTTGATATATCTATCAATGACTTGGACTTGGGTGTACAGGGCACAATTTCAAAATTTGCAGATGACACAAAACTTGGAAGTATAGTGAACAGTGAGGAGGATAGTGATAGACTTCAAGAGGATATAGACAGGCTGGTGGAATGGGCGGACACGTGGCAGATGAAATTTAATGCAGAAAAGTGCGAAGTGATACATTCTGGTAGAAAGAATGAGGAGAGACAATATAAACTAAAGGGTACAATTCTAAAGGGGGTGCATGAACAGAGAGACCTGGGGGTGTATGTGCACAAATCATTGAAGGTGGCAGGGCGGGTTGAGAAAGCAGTTAAAAAAGCATACGGGATCCTGGGCTTCATAAATAGAATTGAGAGGTCGCACAACACCAGGTTATAGTCCAACAGTTTTATTTGAAATCACAAGCTTTCGGAACTATCGCTCCTTCCTCAGGTGAAGTAAATTGGATACAGAATCGTCAGAGCATATATAGATGGAAAAAAAAGCATGTGTACTTTACAATTGCAGACCAATAAATTAAATCATCCTGACTATCTGCCGAGGTGTGATAAGCTTCATAAATAGAGGCATAGAGTACAAAAGCAAGGAAGTTATGATGAACCTTTATAAAACACTGGTCCGGCCTCAACTGGAGTATTGTGTCTAATTCTGGGCACTGCACTTCAGGAAGGTTGTGGAGGCCTTAGAGAGGGTGCAAAAAAGATTTCCAAGAATGGTTCCAGGGATGAGGGACTTCAGTTACGTGTGTAGACTGGAGAAGCTGGGGTCTCCTTAGAGCAGAGAAAATTGAGAGGAGATTTAATAGAGGTGTTCAAAATCATGAGGGGTCTAGACAGAGTAGATAGAGAGAAACTGTTCCCATTGGCGGAAGGGTTGAGAACCAGAGGACACAGATTTAAGGTGATTGGCAGAAGAACCAAAGGCGACATGAGGAAAATCTTTTTTACGCAGCGAGTGATTAGAATGCACTGCCTGAAAGGGTGGTGGAGGCAGATTCAATCGTGGCTTTCAAAAGGGAGTTGGATAAGTACCTGAAGGAAAAAAATTTGCAGGGGTATGGGGAAAGGGCAGGGCAGTGGGACTAGCTGAAGTGCTCTTGCAGAGAGCCGGCACGGGATCGATAGACCGAATGACCTCCTTCAGTCCTGTAACCATTCTATGATTCTACGCTGTATGCTCTCGTTGTAAAATATATTTATTTAAAAAATTGCCTTTACAAACACAAAGCACATCGACAGATATTTCAAAACACATCATATCACTTATGAATAATTGGGTTGTGGCAAAAATGACACATCCTTTTTGACTATTACCGTCCCTAGACAAATGTTTGCAAACATTGTTCACAAAGATGAGGCTTCTTTAATCCCCCTATTTATAGTACTTATTCTTTGACGCAAAATTGCTTCTTTTTTGAAGCTTAAAAATTGCTTCCCTCAACACTGAACCAAATGTCAGTAAAACAAAGAAGAGCTTGCATTTCTATCACGCCTTTCACGACCTCAGGAAGTGCGAAAGCTCTTCACAGTCAATCAATGCACTCCTGGCCGGCCGCCCTAGTTCTCCCCTCTATAAACCTGAGGTCATCCAAAACTCTGCCGCCCGTGTGCCAATTCGCACCAAATCCCACTCACCTGTGCTGGACTACCTACATTGGCTCACAGTTAAGCAACGCCTCGATTTTAAAATTCTCATCCTTGTTTTCAAATCCCTCCATGGTCTCGCCCCTCCTTATCTCTGTAATCTGCTCCAGCCCTATAATCCCCCGAGACCTCGGCGCTCCGCCTCTTCTGGCCTTTTGAACGTCCCCGATTTTAATCACTCCACCACTGCCTTCAGCTGCCTAGGTCCTAAGCTCTGGAATTCTCTCCCTAAATCTGTCAGCCTCTCCACTTCTCTTTCCTCCTTTAACATGCTCTCTAAAACCTACCTCTTTGACCAAGCTTTTGACCATCTGCCCTAAAATCTCCTTATATGCCTTGGTGTCAAATTTTGTTTTTGTGGATAGCACTCCTGTGAAGCGCCTTGGGATGTTTTATTACGTTAAAGGCGCTATTTATTATGTTAAAGGTGCTATATAAATATATGTTGTTTTTGTAATCACTCTTGTGATGTAGGAAGCGCAGCAGCCAGCTTTGTGCACAGCAAGATCCCACAAACAGAAATGAGATAACCACCAGATAATTTGTTTGAGCGATGTTGGTTCAAGGTTAAATATTGGCCATGACACAGGCATTAATAAGGTCCAAAATTATACGGACTTACTGTATCTGCAGATATTTTTTTGACGAGAATGTTAGAATATGAGATTGACCTGTATTGCAACCATAATTCTGTTCTATTGAGTCATTCAGAATTTTTTTAATTTTGTAAGTCATTTCACTTGCCAATTTAAGGAAATAAACCACTGCGGAGTGAGCTGAATATTATTGAAGAAATTTCCAACAACATAGCTCTCAACATAGCATCGGTAATGCAAGAGCACAAAGCATTAATATAACTAGTGCTGCCAGTGACTGAATTCAGTCAATTCCAATACCCTCATTTCCAAGAATTGGTTCAGCTTGACAGCATAATGAGTGAAAAATTTCTGCGCATCATGATCTGAATTATGATGAAGATAAAATTAAGATAAATGAAGAACTTTCAGATGAGCATATTTTGTCGACTTCAGAACTCATGCCCACTGTACCTTGCTATTTTGAGGTAAAGTCCATCTTAAATAATGTCACTATGAAAATGGCATGAATCCTTGACAGAAAATAATACTGCAGTCAGGGCCAGCATTTTCATCTCCCCGCCCATCCTCTCATGAACACATTGGACCAGATCTTGCTGGAGCGGGGCATCTCACAGCATTGGCCAACAATGAGACTTTTCCCTGCACTCTTCAGCTGGGAAATGTTTTCCTCCGTAGCTTGCTGGCAGTGCGAGCTGAGAACGGTGACGGCAACAGGGCATCTGGGACCTTATGGAATGGCGGGACCAACAGTGCATCTCTTTGACCAATGAGATGCAAGGATTGAGAAAGAAACAGAGGAACGGCAGAGAAGGAGGGTGAATTAAAGTCAAATCAAGTGCAGAAAGAGAAATAAATGTCGGGATTTTTCTCATTTTCCCACCCGCACGGTGCGGGACAGATCCAGGAGAAGGCGGGAAACCCGGAAGTTCGGGTTTCCCGGCACGCTGTGGATGTAAAGGGCGGGTTCCCTGCCCGGAAGCCAGCTGATTGATAGGTTGGCTTCCAGTCAGGTGGGGAGCGTGGACTGGGTAGGTGCTGGGCCCAGGTTGGTGGGTGGGGAGGCACGCGGTTCCAAGCCGTTGGGCGGGGGCTCCAAACCCGTGGGGGTGTTCCAAGTCCGGGGGGTTCAAACCCCAACTCCAGGGGGTGCGGGCAGCTGGTGAGGGAGCTTGGGGGGGGACAGGAGGAAGCTCTCCTGCTCCTCCCGGCCCACAAGGATTGCTCTCCGAGGCTGGGGCCACCTCCTTACAGCCACCGGGATCCCCGGCCGCCTGCAGTAAAACCTGCAAAGCAGGTTAAAGCAGAGGCTTCGGGCCTCATTATCATACTCAAAATACCAAGCCACCTCCTGACAGCGGGTTGGCTGCCCGCTCCCCTCCCCCGTCCCACCTGAGTGAAAGGTGAAAGTGGGTGGGTTGGGGGCGGGTTTTAAATTTATACAACTTTCACTCCCCTCCCGCCCCACCCCCCGAAACCCCGCCTCCAACCCACCCGTTCTTTCCTGTGAAAAATCGGGCCAAAGAGAGGGAAAGAAAGATTGGATTGAGAGAGAAAAAAGAGACAGAAAGGAAAAGTAAGAAAAAATGTAATAATTAAAAATTTGACATTTTTAAAATCTCGAAGAACGATTCACTACCTAAAGGAATGAGACACCACAGTTTAAATTGTTAAATTTCTGGGCCAGTGAGGTTGATTTGCATTGCATTAACAATAATCAAATCATTAAAAGGGTACTCATGTTCTTAATTACCAGACTTAACTTTCTGCAGCGAGTTTAATGGACAATTATTGTGCAAATCCAGCAAGTTCTTAAAAATAATGGCGAGGCTAAGGTCAAGTTGCCGTTTTTGCAAAGCTGGTAAATCGATCAGCTAGTTCTGGAGATTCACAACTCATGGCGTATCTCTTAATCCCTAAACTTCTTGGTCGATTTGTGCATTAATACGCTGTTATTTTTCCAGCAAGATCCAGTCCATTTGCTCCTTTTTTATACATGATTACACGGATGCCAATAGCTTCACGTTACCTTTCTCAAGTGGCCATTATTCAAGTGTGAGCCTTTACTGTGAATGACCATGGAGCCAAGACAGCTAGCTGTGCCTGTCTCACCCAAAGCCTATACACATGCATTAAGAGCAAGAGTCTCTGGTTAGTGACTAGGAGCAGAAACCTGGGCTCATTTTTGTCTCCCTTAACTTGGGATGCTCTGACCAATTGCATAACTCCTGCCCTCAGCCTGACAAAGAGGAGCTAACTTAGCACAGTCGAGGAATCAAACAAGGAACCAACGTGTCCTGTACAGCTCAGCAACTCACGGTTGAACTCATTGAGTCTTTGGGGGAGCTCTTTTCAAGTCTTCAAAGTTTTTTTCCATGCATCTTACAGACAAATATTTTTTCCCCAACCTATTTATTGAAAACATCAGACACAGAGGGCTGGATTTTGTCTTGGAGTCGTGTTACCCGCATTTCGTGTTGCCCCCCCGACTCCAGATTAATGTGGATGAATGATGCAATTTTCACTTAATTGGGCAATTGAGTTCCAGCATGTGGGAACCCATGAACCAATTAGTGGTTTCAGTCTGAAAGTCGCCTCTGATGATGTCATCATTGCAGGTCAGAGACTGACTGCCTGGCCTTTGCTGTGAGAGGACCTGGATGCAAAATGAGCAGCATCTCAGAGAGAGAGAGAGAGAGAAAGAGAAATAATTTTTTTTGCAACCAAGTCCTCCCAGGCAGTCTCTGAAGACATTCAATGCAGCAGCATCAGAGGCGACTTTCAGACCTAATACGACCTTCATCACAATACTACTACTACCTTCATCACATCTCCGTTGTAATAGTGGACCTGCAGCTGATAGTCAGCTATCCACTTGTGCTCCCGCCAGGTTTCACTGGTGTGTTTCACATCAGGCGTACTTCACGTCGGAAAAGGGTTAAACTAGCTAAAACGTTTCAAAATGGCATTACAGAGCCAATTTAGGGCTTGTTAAGGGCTTTAATGGCCTCTCCCGCCTCTTGGAGGCGGGACGGAGTCGGGAACCCTGCGACCGATTTTGTCAAAATTGCGTGGAGGCGGAATGGAGTCGCGATGGGGTCGGGACCCCCGAATCTGCAACTTTAACCCCCCACAAGCCTCCAAACCCGACTCCACGGGTCATTGAAAATCCAGCCCAGAGAGTGTTGTCTGGATACACCATTACATACTTCTATCACTTCAAATCTGCCATTATTCTATATCACATCCCTTCACTTTGGTATGGAATGTAAATGAGATAATGGCTGGATCACAATGCATTTCTGGTCATTCAGTAACCGTCACAAGCGCACATATGTTTATGTAGAAAACTATCAAAAGCTAATGAAGAGTTCAAAAAAAAACCTGACAACTCAAAAACAGCCAGGCATGTCGGCCTGTGACGTAGTTACACTAGAAATAGGAGATTGTGGCAAAAATTGTAAGGGATTTTCCTTAATTTTTTGCAGAAAAATTATAGTTTTGGATTCCGCTCCTGGTCATTGTCCAATGATCCTTGTGGATGTTTGATGAGAATGGGTGGAGGGTAAGGTCAGCGATTTCCTCTGTGCACTACATATAGCAAAATTCTGAACATTATTCTTTATAAGTGGGTTTACCATTTTGTTACCAAAAGCATATATGAAATATTCCCCTAGGGTCAGGCTCAGCTGTAATGTTTTCTATAGTGAACAACCTGTTGATACTTTCTGGGCTCACATATGAAAGCCCACTTGGAGAAGGTACACGATATCAGCCTGAAGGCCTGTGGTTCCAGATTCGCTCCGAGGATCAGCACCATCAGAATTACCTGTTTCTGTGCTGTAAATACTATGTAAAAGGGGAGAAAATCATGAAAAAAAAAGTCAAGTAAAAACAGACAGTAGCCTGCACTTGGCAAGGCAACAGGACAGGAAGGTCAGTTGAAGGATGCGAACACATGCCAATCAACCTTCTATCCTCAATTCCCTAATGCAGTACTGCCAGAAACCATTACTATCCAATCTCCGCTTCAATCACTGTCTTCTCTTTCCGTTCCTTTCCAGTTTTCCCAAGCTGAAGCAGATAACTCTCCCCTGGTACAAAGATGCTGAATGGGTGACAACCTGTCCCAGATTATGGTATCTTGTGGAGGATTTCCTTAAATCAAATCTAAAACTAGTGTGCCCAGGCTACCAGAACACGATCTCAAACAATGTATGTGTATTACTGTTGTGCAAGATATCTGCGACGGTCTCTTTGGATAACAGTGCCACTGCTGCATTGTTTGCTGTGTAAAGGTATGAAACAAAGGTATTTTGTTGTGCAGACCCCACTTTGAGTTAAAATTGATTTTGCAAGACAGAGAGATAAAGTCCGAAGCACATGAAACAATCACCCATTTAGAGCAGGCAACCTGTATATTAAATGTTTCAGGAGCCCAGTTCTGCAGAATAGTATTTGTAATTAATCGGTTTAACATCATAATAGCATAAAAATGCAATACTTCGATTTTTGCATTTGTACAGTCAATAATTCTCTCTCACCCTATTAGTTCAGTACAAGCCAAGATTTAGACCCATCTTTTAAAACAACACACGTTACTATTGAGGCCCTCTTCCAATTCTGTGTTCACTGCAAGTTGCAGTTTTCGTAGGCAAACCTATGTTCACTATGAAGCAAGACATGTAATGTTAGGGTGTGCCTGCCTCAGGTTAACAATCTACTATTTTATGGTAAAAGAGTTACTAAGTGGTACATAGGACTCCACTGCACCACACATCTTTGTAGAATAGGCATGTCCGCCATGCAAAATCTTTTTTTGCAACAGGTTAATCTACAAATAAGACTTAATTACTAATAAAGCAGTAGAGGTGAGGTATTGACAGCACAATGCAATACTGGATGCCTGGAGACAGTTTACAAGGAACCAAATAAATCAGTCCAACAAGTCCCTTTTGCAGTTCTTGCAAATCTTTAGACAAGTGCTTTTTAGAAAGTATGCGATCTTGTCCCTCAGCGAAGGTAGAATACAGTCTTTGGAGGACAGAGTATAGTATCTCTGTGCATCACAAAATGACAAATCTGCTGAACATGCAAAGTATTCTATTCATACCAATAACTCTTTCAAAAACAGACACTTACTTTGAAACTCAAACAATGCCATTAATACTTACAACTTTTGAACAGAGTCATGAAGATCATTAAATGGGATGTTCATGGGGACCACAAATATGCTTCTTCACCTTGGTTCTTGACTTGAGCACATAATCCAGGTTGACATTTCAGGGAAGTACTGAGAGAGTGGTGCACTGTCAGAGGTGCTGTCTTTCAGATGAGATGTTAAACGGAGGCCTCATCTGCCCTCTCAGTTGGACGTAAAAGGTCCCATGCCACTATTTTGAAGAAGAGCAGGGGAGTCCTCCTCGGTGTCCTGGCTAATATTTATCCCTCAACCAATATCACTAAAAAACAAATGATCTGCTAATGATCACATTGCTGTTTGTGGGAGCTTGCTGTGCGCACATTGGCTGCAGCGTTTCCTACATTACAACAGTTACTGCACTTCAAAAGTACTTCATTGGGTGTAAAGCACTTTGGGATGTCCTGAGGTTGTGAAAGGCGCTATAGAAATGCAAGTCTTTCATCTTTCTTTAGCTAAACCCTCAATTAGACACATTCAATTCATACCTTCAATGTTGAAAAACTTAAATTCTATTGTTTTTAAAGCTATGTAAAAGCTCAGCCAATCTATCCATTGAACACATTTTACATGGAAATGTTTAAAATGGAGGATAGGGGTATCTCATTGTCCCTTCTGCTGTTACATTCTCTCACTTCTGCTATAGGTCAGCTCTTGAAAGCACTGGAGTCGGCTTTGGGATACACTTTCCTCTGGCTGTAAAGTGAAAAGTTGTGAGCAAACAATGATGTGAGCAAAACGAGCAGCAAGAGAAATGGAAGCAAAAAGTCAAGTTCTAGTACTACTCTTCATCTTGCTCCCATCATTAAAGGGCTGAAAGTCGATCGAAAAAAATGCCTGCTACGTGCTTGTTAAGGCATTGTTAAAGGCTAACTATGATAAAATGTTGTAGCCTTATGCAGAGGGAATACAAACAAAATCAGGGTTCTGCATTCCCACTCTGAATATGGGTTAATCATGCAAAAGCAATTCAAGATATCAACGTAACAGCACAGTATTAAAATAATAAGTAGCAGACTCAGAGAGGACAAGGAGAATGCAGGTACATCCTCCATATTAACCCAACTCCTGCTGGGCACCAGGACCCAATCTAATGAGTGACCTTGGCGGCTCACACGTTGCGGCAAACGTTTGATTGGGTCACAACCATCAGTCGGAGTTGGAGCAGATCGTGGCTGCCAGCAGGAGTCTCACTGGGCCACCAAACATTCAGTGAAGTTACAGTGCTCTATGCCCAGGACTGTGAAATGACTAAGCTTTGCACATTCCACAGCTGTGTGAATGAAACGGTCACTATTTATGCGGGAGATGCGCTAATTTAAGTGCTTGAGAATGACAAATGAGCATTATTGTATGTATGCTCTGATTGGCTGATCTTTGTCATCCTTGTTTTCAAATTCATGCTGGACAAAACTGGTCTAAGAAAGAAAGTATGACTCATGAACCAAGCACATTCATAGATTACAAAAGCAAAACACTGCGGGTGCTGCAAATCTGAAATAAAAACAGAAAATGCTGGAAATACTCAGCAGGTCAGGCAGCATCTGCGGAGAGAGAAACAGAGTTAACGTTTCAGGTTGATGACCCTTCGTCAGAACTGGAAAAAGTTGGAGATGTAAAAGGGTTTTAAGCAAGTGTAGGGGCAGGGAGAGGGGGGAGGGGAGGAAAGAACAAAAGGGAAGTTCTGCGATAGGGTGGAAGGCAGGAGAGATTGAGAGACCACAGACCTTCCCTTTTGTTCTTTCCTCTCCTCCCCCCTCTCCCTGCCCCTACACTTGCTTAAAAATCTTTTACATCTCCAACTTTTTCCAGTTCTGACAAAGGGTCATCGACCTGAAACGTTAACTCTGTTTCTCTCTCTACAGATGCTGCCTGACCTGCTGAGTATTCATAGATTACATCTTGGTCAAGGCACAGAGGATCCTCCCCCATAAAATATAATGCATTTTATTATTTATTTATTATGACCCAACTTACATTATATTTAATAACATGCACTTAGTATAAGAAAAATCTCCTTGATGCCCTGAAGGCTCAGTAAATAAATACAAAATACACGACCTGGTGTGGTACTGTGTCATGGTGAACAGGAAGCCCCCAGATTTAACCCGTGGTCTGTGCTGAGCTAGTGGCTCTCAGCCAGAGTGGCAGATGGGATGCTACATTAATGTAAGTGCCTTTGAGCCAAGAAAAGGAAAGGAAAAGAATCAAATTAGCAAGGGCTTCTGCTCCTGGTTATTTCCTTGTGACCGCTGTTGAAAAGTGCTCATTGCAGACATTGAGTGAGGACAGAATCAAGCTTGGCTGTGGTGTCCCTAATGGCCAAATAGACCAAGATGCCAGCTTAGCTGAGTGGTGGCACTCTTGTCTCTGAATTGGAAGATCCCGGGTTCATGTCCTAAAACATGATTTAAGCACATGGGGCTAGAAATTCGGCTGGTTAGCGCCTCCCATTAGCACCTCCTGGGGGTGGGGGGGGAAAGACGATAACGGGGCGCTAACCACTCACCGCCCAGGCGCGGCGAGAATATCGACTCCCACTAAATTCGGCGGGAGGTTTGCGGCGGCGGTACGGTGTTGCGCCCTGATCTCCTTCGCCCAGAGATCATGACGTCATCGCCGTGCGCATCGCCCCGGTTACGACCCGGACCCGAACTTCGGTTTCGCCCCCTGCAGCATCGCCGGGTGAAAACACCGACAGCTGCAGGAGGTGTTGTTCGGGAGGCCAGGAGCTTCGGGGGCGATACTTAAAGGCGAGGAGGCCAAGGTAGGAAAAAAAAACTGAAATGTTCGTTCTCTTTTTTTTTCGCTTTTTTTCCCCCAGCGCTCGATCAGCCCAGCACTCTGCTGCAGTGTATCGTTGATCTGGCCGGAGCGCGGCTGCCGTCGGAGACCAGGTAAGTTTTCCCCTTGCAGAGCCTGCAGCGATGGCCCTTCCCTTTAAGGGAGGGAAGGAGCCTTCCAACGCAGCAGCACTGCACGGCCCATTGTGCAGCGCTGCTCACCTACAGCCCCGCCTACTGCGCTCCAGGACGGAAGTGGAGCGCTGGATTTCGTGCTCCACTTCCTTCCTGGAGCGCAAAACCGAATGTTTTAAAAGTTGAAAGACATGAGCGCCTGGCACTAATTTTATCAACTTTTAAATTTTAGTCCCCCAAATGGGGCTATAATGAATGTCTCCCCCATAATCTTGGTTGCTACTTCAGTTTAGGACTGAAGCAGTATTGCATTGACGGAGAAGCTTTACTTTGGATGAGACATTAAACTGAGCCCCCGTGTGCCTGTTCAGGGGGACATTAATGATTCCATGGTACCATTCAAAGAGGGGTAAGGGAGTTCTCCCTGTTCCATGGCCCAACATTCTTCCCTCAGCAAAGACTGCCAAAAAACAAGGATGATTAGCTAGTCATTCATCTCATTCCTGTTTATGAGACTGTGCTGTATGGAAAATGGCTGCTAATTTCACCTACTTTAAAAAGAAGTGATTGCAGTTCAAAAGTAACTAATTCTATGTAAAGCGCTTTGGAACATCCTGAAAGGCATACCAAGATGCTATAAAAATCCAAGCTTCCTTCTTTCTTGTCTCTGGCCATTCACTTTTTAAGCTCAATTATAAAACAGCCATTGGGGTGACATCCCTGACTGTCTAGTGGGGATGTGTCTCTCCAATGGTGGATGATGTTACACTCCTGATTCCTGTTGGCAAATGCATCCAAGTCTCCGGAGATCTGATCACTGCCATCTCTCCACTTAAGCACCAGCAGCATTATTCAATCCTCACAGATTGAAAGATCTGAACTATGGGTCTTTCCAAATGTAACCGCAGCTTTCTAATACTATTTAATGCTTGTCCCTAATGTGAAGTTCATGGGAATTAATCATTACTTGAGTTACACCTGACCATGTGACTAGGATGCTCCAGTAGCAAGTAAATTTATCAGATTGTCCATGTTAAGAAAAACCTTTCAGCCATTTATGTACGAGAATTAGTTTGGGATCTCAGAAAAAAGACCTGAAATAAATGAATATTTCCAAACAAACTATGAGTTCAAGGGAGGTTTATTACCCTTCATCCAAGGATTAGAGAGAGACATTTCCAGTCCATTTTAAATGCAAACCAAAAATCTAACTGAAGTATGCCAAGTCGTAAGTTGTAATAATATTGAAACCTAAAAGTTCTGTAAGAGATGTACTCCCCATCCCACAGTGAACAACCAAAACACTATGAAACAGAACTAAGTTATACACTGATTAGTAATCATTTTACCGTGTCACTGACTTTGTGCCACCGACTTTGAGTCATTATTAGGAGAATTAAGAATGTTCCTGCTTGAAGCCATGCAAGCTTTGTGCAGCACACAAGCTGATACGCATGTCACAAATATTTACTGGCTGAGCAGCCAAGCAAGTCTGTGTCTATCCTAAATAGACATTTGCAAAGAAACCTGTGCGATCACTTGCTGTTCAAAGTGAGATTGAGACTCCTAATATAATTAGTGACTGTTGAAAGAATGCTCAAAGGAGAATGTACTCAAGTGTCAGAATTGGCTGCAGGCTATGTCATATACCACATATGTGGGTTTATCACCAGCAATTTATTCAGTCCTTTATTTTTTACATTGACCCTACATTTGCTCCTAGCACAAGTCTTCTAAAGTGGTTGTACATGTGCAGACCATCATTCTCCCTGATACTCTCTTTCAGGCAGTGATACGACACTATTCATTCTTCTGTTATTCTTACCATTATGAAGCTGTCTTAATTGATTTTGTTTTTTTCCACTTTCTATCTCTTAGTAATCTCTACATTGTCTTCTCACATGTATGCTGGCACTTCAAAGAGGGCCAAGCAATCAGCTTCTTGCTGCACCTTGTTCCTAACTGTTACACTTCATTTTTCCCACTTTCTCTCTCATTTCTCCTACTGCGATTGACCCTTTCAATGCTTTTCATCTTTCAGCAACTTCGACTCATTTGTTGTGAATTCAAGCGCCACTCCAGAGATTGGAGCACATAATCCAGTGCAGTACTGAGGGAGTGTTGCATTGTCAGAGGCGTCGTCTTTTGAATGAGACGTTAAAGGGAGGCCTTGTCTGGTCTCTCAGGTGGACGTAAAAGATCCCATGCCCCTATTTTGAAGAAGAGCAGGGGAGTTCGCCCCGATGTCATGGGCAATATATTTCTCTCAACCAGCATCACTAAAAAAACAGATTATCTGCTCATTATCACATTGCTGTTTATGGGACCGTCCTGTGACTCATTTGTTGTGGGTTTAAGTCCCAGTCCAGAGACTTGAGCACATAATCCAGGCTGATACCACAATGCAGTACTGAGGGAGTGCTGCACTGTTGGAGGAGCTGTCTTTCGAATGACGTAAAAGATCCCACGGCACTATTCAACGAAGAGCAGGGGAATTCTCCCGGTCTCCGAGCAAACATTTAACCCTCGACCAGCACCTAAGCCCACGATCTGGTCATTTATTTCATTGCTGTTTGTGGGAGCTTGCTGTGCGCAAACTGGCTGCTGTGTTACCTACATTACAACAGTGACTACACTTCAAAATGACTTCATTGATTGTAAAGCGCGTTGGGACGTCCTGAGGTCATGAAAGGTGCTATATAAATGCAAGTCTTTCTTTTCATTCTCAGCCCTGTACGTTTTCCCCCCAGTATGGCTCAAGTAACTCTATGGTTTACAGCAGGGACGTGAACAGCGGGCCACAGTGAACCAAACGGTGACATTAATATTTGATGTTCTCCTGTCCAGTGCTGAGATATACAACAGCGTTCGAGCAATATCATCCACAGGCAACTCTGCTAAAACAGCTAATAGAAACATAGAATCTAGGAGCAGGAGTAGGCCATTCGGCCCGTCAAGCCTGCTCCACCATTCAATACGATCATGGCTGATCATCCAAATCCAGTACCCTGTCCCTGCTTTAATCCCCACAGTACACATATCCCACCCTACCCCCGTAACCCCACGTATTTAATTCCTCCTTACATATCCCATCCTATCCCCATAACCCCACATATTTAATCCCCCCCTAACACTAAGGGTCAATTTATCATAGCCAAATCAACCTAACCCGCACATTTTTGGACTGTGGGAGGAAACCGGAGCACCCGGAGGAAACCCACGCAGACACGGGGAGAATGTGCAAACTCCACACAGACAGTCACCCGAGGTCAGATTCGAACCCGGGTCCCTGGCGCTGTGAGGCACCAGTGCTAACCACTATGCCACCGTGTTGCATTGTTACATTGTTAAAGTTACATTGATATTTTCAACACTGTTGTAGATATTTGTGTGATACATATCACAGAGATGGCAATTTATTGTAAGTATAACTCTTGACATCAAGCTTACAGATTTTGCTGTCTGATATTCCTCATGGTTTCTTTTTTCATAATGCACTACACCCAGTCATGTACCTAATGTATAACAGCTTTTGTTACCTTTATTGGTTTATTTTTATGAAAGGAAAAGTTCTATTAAAAGGGTAGTGTCTTCATGAAAAAGCTTTTGGAATTTTTTGTACAAAAGCAAAATATTGGGCTTTAAAGAAATTCAGACTATTGGCCACTTGCCTGTTCAAATTGATGAGTTTGAAGACAATGATTTACAGTGTTTCTGTCCGTTTCTCCTCCTCAAACAAAATGTTTTGCCGAACACTTTTTAAAGAAGTTAATACCCCTTTTAAATAAAACAGCAAAGCCAAGAATACATGTCTTATTATCTGAATGAATCCACAAATTCAATGTACAGGACTGTTCTACTGCCACGGGTTAATATTGAACAAATATCAGCAGCTGTCCTAGATTAAAAGTTAAGACCATGAATCTTTTCATTGATTGGTAAATATATCGAGGGATATCACTGTAAGACAGCAAATTTAATGAAGCAATGATTCATATTATACAAAAGCAAAATACTGCGGATGCTGGAAACCTGAAATAAAAAATTATATTATACACCTGAGTAACAGGATTCACAGATATTTGCAATACCAGTTCATAAGATTTGTTTAAGACGCAAGTGTCCTTGTTTGTATTCCCCTTCCAAAAACACCTTGGGGGGAAAACTTGAGTCGCGCCCACTTTGGGGCGCTAACTTCGCCGGGGCGCTACTTTTAGCGCCCCCGCGGCTGAAATTCATCGGTAGCGCCCCTCTTCGAGCACTGTGTGGGATATCGTGGCACTGTGAGCCGCAACACGTCGCGGTACTACAGGCCTTCCTCCCCTTCTTAAAGGGGAGGGGCCTTGCGCAGTGTGACCCGGGGCCCAGCTGGGCCACCAGGGATCGGAGTGCTGGCAAAAGAGCCCGGCCCTCAA
Source organism: Squalus acanthias (assembly GCA_030390025.1). NCBI lineage: Eukaryota > Metazoa > Chordata > Chondrichthyes > Squaliformes > Squalidae > Squalus > Squalus acanthias. Next base: position 109,627,783 of record CM059425.1, on the reverse strand, counting down.
GTGCCGGGCTCACGGAGCGCAGCCGGCACTCCACGGGGGGGCTGGTCTGGAGGCCGAGGACGGCAACGGGGGGCAGGTGCTGGCAGGCGGCCAGCAACAAAAATGGCCGCCTGGCACCTCGCCTTTAATTAGCGCCGCCCCGGCCGCAGGTAGACCCCATTGACCCTGTCGGACATAGCGTCCGGCGGTAAGTCAGGGGGCGCTACTGAAGGTCGTGGCCGGGACGTGAGCGGGGCGCTGCACACGGCGATGACGTCATCGCCAGCGGCGCAGCGCCATGGGGCGCTAACGGTTACCGCCGCCATTAACCTCCCGCTGAATTTCGCTGGAGGCGTTGGCAGCGCCGCGCCCAGGCGCAAAGCAACCAAATTTTTATGCCCTTATTCTTAGTCATTAGATTATAAAATTTCCAGTATTTAAGCCAATTATTTATTTATTCTTCCCTCCACAAATTTTTTTTTGTTATTTACATGGCTTATAAAATATATATTAATTTCTCTCTTATTTATTGTCGTCGATTTGTAATTCTTGCTGAAGTTATCATTGGTGTAGCACTAACCAGGGAGGTGGTTCTCTACTGTTGAGTCTCCAATGACAAGCAGCTGAACAAACGGTCATTTGCCGTGGTCAAGACTTGACTGACCAACTCAGGCTGAAACATCCAGTGTCAGCACCAAACTGACTCACACAGCTTCCTCTGCAACAGAAACCTAATCTAAAATGTCACAGTTAACTCAAATTATTTTTACTGAATAACAAATTGTATGAAAACATTAAAAAAAAAACTTTTGATGCTTTTTCCCCCATTGCCTCACATTTGTCAATTTTCTGACTCTGGGTACAGTAGTTCTATAGGAGAAATCAACAACTTCTATGATGCATCTTTCTTACAGACAAACCACGCACACACACACACACACACACACACACACACACAGAGAATACATCATGCGGCAAAAGACTGGGGAGCTCCGGCTCCTATAGTCAAAGTGGGTGTGAATGAAAGATGCATGTGCGATGGAATTTCATGATGCATGCTTATATCGTAGTTCCAAAGCAGCAGGGTGAAAGCTACAACTACTATCACGCATCTTTCATTCACACACAGTGAATTTGACTACAGGAGCTGGAGCTCCCCAGCCTTTTGTCAGCTGACTATCATGATGCACGCTGGATACTGCAACCACAAAAGCAGGGTGAAATTAGGACTCATAGGGGGAGAAATTGGCTAACCCCAGAAAACGGGCGCACGTTCATTGCGTTGCAGGCAGCATGGTAAATGCTGCTTTACATGATTGCCGGGTACAGCCAGCACTACCCGCATCTGCAGGAGGCCCGATATTGTGAGTGGCTAGCGCTACTTAAAACCAGCCTGCACCTCTTAAAGGGGAGATCACTGTGGGTGCCAGAAGTGGTGGGACTTAGTTGAAAACTGAATTTGTGTTCTAATACTTTGAGAAATTGCTGAACATGCAAGAGAGTGAGCACCAAGGTTTTCAGACACTGCACTGGAGGTCTTGGTGGAAGTGATGGAATGAAGGAGAGCTGTCCTGTATCCACAGAGGGACAGGAGGCCCTCCAGACACATGCTCAGGAGGCAGTGGGAAGTAGCAGCAGTGGAGGTCAATGCCAGGAGTGTTGCTCCAAGAACATGGATGCTGTGCAGGAAGAACTTTAACGATCTGACTCGAGTTCCCAAGGTGAGTGAGCGCATCTTCAAATAGCATATCCTACCAACTGCACCACTAGCCTAATCCACTGCTCAATTCACTACATCCCCATCACCCACCTACCAGCAATCTCTATCAATCTGGACTCAACCCTTCAATTCATATGCTTTACTTCACCCTCACACACTTAGCACTGTTGCAAGCCTCACACCCACAACTCACAGCTCGCACACACTGCCAACTATTCAACCATGACAGCCGCATCACCCAAACATATTGCAGGACACTCACTGACACACTCCTATCTTTCTTGCAGGAGAAGGTGGCGCATAACAGGAGGCAGCAGCAAAGAACTGGTGGAGCACAGGCGCGCCTGCACGTTTTAACCACCAAGGAGGAGACAGTCCTGGCCATCATGGGAAGGGGCATCACTGAGGCCGTGGCCACTGGTGGGGCTGAAGCGATCGATGGTGAGGGTATCTGCATACCTAATCCTCCTTCTCACATCCCACTTCTCCCTTATCCCTCAATCTCTTCTGACTTAGAAGCTGCAGATGGTGTCAGCACGCACTTCTTACTTTCTCCTCTCCCCTCACCACAACCCAACCCTTGTCCCTTTTCCATTTCAGATACCCAAGAACTGGAGCCTTCCCAGTCAGTGGAGGAAGAGGAACAAACAGTGCAGATGAAGAGACATCGTCACTCGACCTTACACTCGCAACCACCAGCTCAGATACTGACACTGCGCTTATTTTAGAGGCTAGGATACAGGAGGGATCTCTGCATGTGGTGAGACACCAAACTCAAATGTGCAGGAGCCAGAGCGGGGGAGAAAGGATAGCGCAAGTGCCAGCTCACCAGAGGGTGAGGTCACACACCAGCTCTGCTGCAGCAGAGTTAGATGATGACTTCGATGGGCCAGGCTACAGAAGAAGGCTGATGGGTGTACATAGCCAAATGCTTGGTGCACTGGAAAGCCTGCCAGAAATCCTGCGCTCAATGTCAAGGAGCATGGAGAAGTCGAGCATCAATTGGCACAGGCCTTTGCGTGGAGCCCATTCTTTCCAACCTGGAACGGGTTGTCACCAATGCACCCTGTAAAAAATTTTTGGGGGTGCACGGCCACCATAAGGGTGTGAGGCAGCCCATTCAAACTTCCGCGTATGGGTGACTTTTCCATTGAGAAAACGGCAAGCGGCCTGCGCGGATGCTTCAGGCAGCTGCACGGCAGCACTGTTAGATGGGAACAGGTGGTCACCTCCAGCAGCACACCTGTCAAGACCACCAAGATGCAGCATCTGATGACCGATATCACAGCACAAGCAGCTTCCAAAGGTATGAGTGCTGCAGTGGAAGCTCAGACTGCTGTCATCGTGGCTCTGGATACCACTGCTCAAAGTGTCTTTCAGGGTATTACAGCTGTCCATCAATCTGTTCTCCAGCAGATCAGTAGGATTGCTGAGGCGTCGCCCCGGGAGAGTAGCAGTGGCTCCATGAATCACGAACCTGCTATCATCTCTCAGGATGAAAGCATTCCTCCTCCCACTCCTGCCACTCTGCCAGTGCCCGTCAGCCAGCCAGCTCAGACTGCTGTAGCCCAGTCCGCAATGGTGTAATCTGAAGCTGGGCCCTCTCGGCCCAGAGCTGCTCGAGATCGCCCTCCAAGGCCATCTGCAGTCTCCTCAATTGAAGGTCACCCTTAGCAGCCTTCCATTACCCATGCTGCAGCCACTGGGGAAGCACCTCATAGGAGCACGAGGAGAGACAAAGGCACTAACAGAATGCACAAGGGTGATTAGTTTATTTTTGTATGCATTATGTCATGATTGAATTTATGAATGTGGATTGGAATGTGCATTTTCTGGTCGGTTTTTTTTTGCGTTGTTGAAAAGACAACGATGTGATGGTCAGTGATAGAGGAAAGGTAAGGAGTGTGGGACTGTTAGTGAATGGGGAGGTGTGATTGAGGTTACTGGTATCGCTCATGAATTATTTCATCATGTAGAGCCCGGGCAGAACCGCCCTTCCTCTTCCTGTTCCTCCACTTCCTCCTCCTTCACTTCCTCAAGCTCCTGGTCTTCAGCTTCTCTCCTGATAGGTGGTGGCAAGGGCTAAGATTATAAGAAATAGGAGCAGGAGTAGGCCATTTGGCCCCTCGAGCCTACTCCACCATTCAATAAAATCATGGCTGGTCTGATCTTGGCCTCAACTCCAACCCAACCTGCTCAACTTTTCTTCATAGGACAACCCCTTTATCTCAGGAATCAACCGCGTAAACCTTCTCTGAACTGCCTCCAATGCAAGTATATTCCTCCTTAAATAAGGAGACCAAAACTGCACGCAGTACTCCAGATGTGGTCTCTCTAGCGCCCTGTACAGTTGTAGCAAGACTTCCCTACTTTTATACTCCATCCCCCTTGCAATAAGGGCCAACATTCCATTTGCTTTCCTAATTACTTGGTGTACCTGCATACTATCATTTTGTGTTTCATGTATGAGGACCCCAAGATCCCTCTGTACCGCAGCATTTTGTAGTCTCTCTCGATTTAAATAATAATTTGCTTTTTATTCTTTCTCCCAAAGTGGATAACCTCACATTTTCCCACATTATACTCCATCTGCCCAATTTTTGCCCACTCACTTAACCTATCTATATCCCTTTGCAGACTCTTTGTGTCCCCTCCTCACAACTTGCTTTCCCACCTATCTTTGTATCATCAGCAAATTTGGCTACAGTACACTCGGTCCCTTCATCCAAGTCATTAATATAGATTGTAAATAGTTGAGGCCCCAGCACTGATCCCTGTGGCACCCCACTAGTTACAGTTTGCCAACCTGAAAATGACCCATTTAACCTGACACTCTCTTTTCTGTTAGTTAGCTAATCCTCTATCCATGCTAATATATTACCCCCAATCCCGTGAGCTCTTATCTTGTACAGTAACCTTTTATGTGGCACTTATCGAATGCCTTCTGGAAATCCAAATACACGACATCTACTGGTTCCACTTTATCCACCCTGCTCGTTACATCCTCAAAGAACTCTAGTAAATTTGTCAAACATGATTTCCCTTTCATAAAACCATGTTGACTCTGCTTGATTGTCTTATGATTTTCTAAATGTCCTGCTATTACTTCCTTAATAATGAATTCCAGCATTTTCCCAATGACACGTTAGGCTAACTGGCCTATAGTTTCCTGCTTTCTATCTCCCTCCTTTCTTGAATAGGGGCGTTACATTTGCGGTTTTCCATTCCGCTGGGATCTCTCCAGAATCCAGGGAATTTTGGTAGATTACAACCAATGCATCCACTATCTCTGTAGCCACTTCTTTCATGACCTTAGGATGCAGGTCATCAGGTCCAGGGGACTTGTCAGCCTTTAGTCCCATTTGTTTGCCTAGTACTTTTTCTCTAGTGATAGTGATTGTTTTAAGTTCCTCCCTCCCTATATCCCCTTGACTATCAATTATTATTAGGATGTTTTTACCGTGAAGACCGATACAAAATATTTGTTCAAAGTCGCTGCCATTTCCGTTTCCCATTATTAATTCCCCAATCTCATCCTCTAAGGGACCAATGTTTAGCTACTCTTTTCCTTTTTATATACCTGTAGAATCTCTCACTGTGTGTTTTTATATTTTTTGCTAGTTTACTCTCATAATCTGTCTTCTCCCTCTATTATTTTTTTCATCATCCTTTGCTGGTTTCTAAAAATTTCCCAATCCTCTGGCCTACCACTAATCTTCGCAACATTGTCTGCCTTTTCTTTCAATCTGATACCATCCTTAACTTCCTTAGTTAGCCATGGATGGTTCACCCTTCGCGTAGAGACTTTCTTTCTCACTGGAATAAACCTTTGCTGAGAGTTATGAAATATCTCCTTAAATGTCTGCCACTGCTTATCTACCATCTTACCCTTTAATCTATTTTCCCAGTCCACTTTAGCCAACTCTGTCTTCATACCCTTGTAACTGCCTTTATTTAAGTTTAGGGCACTAGCTAAACCCAAGTTTCTCACCCTCAAACTGAATTTGAAATTCTACCATGCTATGATCTCTCTTCCCTAGAGGATCCTTTACTATGAGATCATGAATGAATCCTGTCTCATTACACATTACCAGATCTAAAATAGCTTGCTCCCTGGTTGGTTCCACAATGTATTGTTCTAAGAAACCACCCCGAATACATTCTATGAACTCGTCCTCAAGGCTACCCTTGCCAATTTGATTTGTCCAATCTATATGAAGATTAAAATCGCCCATGATTATTGGAGTACCTTTTTTACACGCCCCCATTATTTCTTGATTTATACACTGTCCTAAAGTTTAACTACTGTTAGGGGTCTATAGACTACTCCCACCAGTGACTTCTTTCCATTACTATTTCTTATCTCCACCCAAACTGATTCTACATCTTGATCTTCTGAGCCAATATCATTTCTCACCACTGCACTGATCTCATCCTTTATTAACAGAGCTACCCCACCTCCTTTTCCTTTCTGTCTATCGTTCCGAAATGTCAAATACCCCTGAATATTCAGTTCCCAGCCTTGGTCACCTTGCAACCATGTCTCTGTAATGGCAATCAGATCATACCCATTTATTTTTATTTGTGCCGTCAACTCATCTATCTTGTTACGAATGCTGCGTGCATTCAGATAAAGAGCCTTTAATTTTGTCTTTTTACCATTTTTCTCTAATCTGACTCTATTTGCTGGTGCACTCTTATGTTTGTACGCTCTGTCTCTTCCTGTCACACTCTGGTTATCATTAACCCTATCACTACCCTGCACTATTGCCTTTTCCTTTCTCTTTGATTTTCTAAATTCCCCTTCACCTGAACCCTCCCCCCCACTATTTAGTTTAAAGCCCTATCTACCGCCCTAGTTATTCGATTCGCCAGGACACTGGTCCCAGCATGGTTCAAATGAAGCCCATCCCAACGGAACAGCTCCCTCTTTCCCCAGTACTGGTGTCAGTGCCCCATGAATCGAAACCCATTTCTCCCACACCAGTCTTTGAGCCACGTATTCAACTCTCTGATCTTATTGGCCCTATGCCAATTTGTTCGTGGCTCAGTTAGTAATCATGATGGCTGTTCCCTCATAATGGCCAGGTTGTGCAGCATGCAGCATACTACCACAAATCTTGATACCCGCTGAGTACTGCAGGGCCCCTCCAGAGCGGTCCAGGCAGCAGAAGCGTTGCTTGAGGATGCCGATGGTGTGCTCTATGTTCCTTGTGGCAGCATGGCTCTCACTGTAGGCCTGCTGTGCACGTGTGCATGGGTTCCAGACCGGAGTCATGAGCCATGCCATCAGTGGATAACCCTTGTCGCCCAGTAGCCAGTCTTTGACTTGCCGTGGTGGGTCAAGTACAGCTGGCACAGAGGACTGCCGCAGAATGAAGGAATCGGGACTACTGCCAGGATAACGGGCATTCACCTGCATGATACACTGTGGTCGCACACCAGCTGCACATTGAGGGAGTGGAATGCCTTTCAGTTCATGAAAATGGCCGAGTTGACGTGAGGCGCACGCAAGGCAATGTGCATGCAGTCAATGGCACCCTGCACCATGGAGAAGTTTGAAATCCGTGCAAACCCTCGTGCTTGCTCCGCCTGCTTGTCTCTGGCAATTGGGAATGAGATGAAACTGTCTCTCTGTGTATAGAGAGCCTCAGTGACCTCCCTTATGCAACAATGGACTGCAAACTGTGAGATGTTGCTTATATCTCCAGCAGCAGCCTGGAAGGAGCCAGATGCATAAAAGGTAAGAGCCATGGTCACCTCGACAGCCACAGGCAATGCGGTCCTTGCCCTGCTCTGAGGCTGCAATTGTGGCTGCAGCAGTTGGCAGTTTTCAGTCACGACCTCTTTTGTGAAGCGAAGATGTCTCGTGCATTGGTCCTCGCTGAAGTTGAGGTAAGAGAATTGCTTCCTGAACACCCTGGGCGGATATGACCTCCTGCTGAGAGCCCTTCTCCCCCCACCTCTCCCTCCCTCTTCTAGCAGCTTGTCCTGCTCCGCATGGCCTCTCTTCATTCTCCAGGTCGTGCTCAATTCCCAGAGGAAGGCCTACCAGGCCACCCATGTCTGGAAGCAACTTTTTTCAGCACAAGCTTTTAAATCAACAAAAAAGTACTTCAGCACCAGCCAGACCCCTGTACACTACTGAAACATTAGGCAACTATAGGAAAGCTCCCAAAACATGTACAATTGCACCAATAGCCAGAAGAAATAATCCAGCAATTAATCTGTAAGTAGTTCACGATCCCTTCAAGTCGCGCTGCTGGGGGGGTCCTTCATGCCGTTTAACGTCATGTGAGGTTAAGACAGGGCTTAGGCTGGAGCGTGGCGTTCAAAAATGGCAGTGCTGGCGTCAAATCAACGTTGCATACTGATTGACTTTCTAATCTGCTTGCTCGTCATGCTGCCGACATTCGTTAGGAGCGCACATAAACCCTTCACCAAGATGGCGTCCAGTGCACTCCCCGTCGGACGTTCGCACGTGCATCTGAGATGTCATTTTTGAGCGTTAGGAGGCCGCATAGCGCCTAAAAAATAGGCACTACAAAGTCCAATTCCTCCCCTATAGTACTTGTCTCACACACTGAGTTTATCCACAGTACCCAAGGCACAGCTGAAATTTCCTACTTGAACTCCAGACTGAAGAGAGAAGTTCAGGCCTTTGTGGAGAAAACATCTTGCAACATTTATAACATCACATGGCCAATTCTATGGGTAATTTTAGTGACTTTTTCAGTAACTGGGTATTTTTTAAATGTTTAGTATGTAATTATATTCAGCTGTTACAATTGTTCTGAGTACAATGGCAGCCAAAAACAGTATGAAAGTACTATATGAGTGCTTTGATTGGGCTGTTTTGCAGTATTTACTGTTTCCTCAGTGATCGTTGCTTAAAGTATTGAGACATTTCATTGGTACATTTTTCTCCCGGTTGCTTGTCCCTTCTGGATGCATTTTGCTGCATTTAATTCATTCACATTTAATCAATCGAGTATGTAATTGGTAACTGAACAGATAAGTAGTTAACACAGTCAATGATTTATGGACCTTCAGATATGTGATCCTTTGAAGTGAGACAGTTCGGAGTCCACACTTTCAGGCATGAAATACGTGCAACTCTCATCCAAAAGACATGGGAACTTGTTTTTAGTGTTATCAGTCAGATGCAAAGCAGTCTAATTAGGTCAAATTTCACAGCAGCCAGCTAAAAAATTTACTTTATTGCCTCTGACTACATCTCTCGCCATTCTTCCAGCAGCCATCTTGCTACCTTGCCCACAATGAACAACTAGAAAAGCCAATTCTCAAATGAAAGACCACGCTTACCAATATATTTAGAAATAACGCTTTTAAATCCCACTGAACAACTCCTAAAGCTTTTGCGCATGCACAAGGTCTCTCTCTCGCTGACGCACGGCCATTGTCTGCTCACTCCTTGACCCTAAATCTTCCCAGCCACTCTCCTGTCAACACACCCTCACTAAAACGCAACTACAAATGAGGCTGCAAATCATCGCCCAGCCTGCCACTCTCATCATGTGCATATTTTCAATTTGCGACTGATGCCGCCCCCACACTCCAACCTTGACTCGAGCAATCACACGGCAGATCAACTACATACTCACAGCTATTCTGCGACTTTGTGATTACCAAGATTCATTATCATTGGCGATAATACAGTTGCAGAGATCTTTCATTATTTGCAAGCAATGTATGATTTTTAACAACGATCGACAACTGTACAGTCTGCCTCGCACAGCTGACTAAACCTGACATGAACAAATGCGAACCAAGTAAAAATTGCACAATATGCACCATTTTTAATGAATTACCTAGCACAAGGCAAACCATCTGCTCCAAGGAAATGAAGACCCAGGGAATAAGGGCAGGGAGGATTCTCCAGATCATTCCAGAAACTGAAAATGCAGGACACAGGATTACTTTGCAGCACAGACTCCATCATTTCTGTCCCCTTTTCACCATTAAGGTATCACATTCCTCTTTTTTTCTTTCCCGACAGCTGCTAGCCCTCAGTAAATACTCTAGTAAAAGCTTTCTGCTACTCTCTCTTCTGCACCCTCCAGGGCTCTCGCTTGAGATCCACCTCTGGCTGAACAATAGTTTCTCTTTGAAAATTTTCTTCACATGTTAAAGCTTTGATATCCTGTTAGGGCTTTTTATTTTGGGAATTTGGATTCAGCTGTTAAGCAGTCTTAACTGAGATACTCATTTTTGTTGGATTAAAATAAAGAGAGATAAACATTTTTAAATTTACATTTTCCTGGAATCAATAGATGGAAAAATGAACAGTTCTACTGCTGGCAAATGTAACAATGGGCCATAATTTGCTGTCAAAATGAATGGCTAATGGCACTCGCTGTTATTTAGGCACAAATGCTGCAGCAACTTCAGGTGAGGGGCAGATACGCGGTTAAACTCGAAAATCTAAAAGTTGTTATCCAAGTTGCGCCATACTGCCTTTAGCTTTGTGAAAAAAAGCATCTTGCTGTCTGCCCCACCATTGAAAAGCATTGAATGTCATGAAGTTGCTGCAGGTACGAACTAAGCTCGCCACAGAAAGTTATCCATTCTAGTCGAAGAACCGTTTTAAAGACGGATAAGTCTTAATTACCGCCAAATAGCCTCTCTGGCACTATTACTCATTCCTTCAGGTTTTAATTGTTGTTGGAGATTTAAAAAATGTAAAATTCAAAATTTTAAAACTTTTTTTTTACTTTTCCTTTCTGTCTCTTTTCTCTCTCTCTCTATCCAGTCTTTCTTTACCCCTCTCTTTATTTCTCTTCTGTGCCTGATTTGACACTGTATTTACCCACTCTAATTTACACTTCTTTCTCAGTTCTTGTGCTGTTTATTTCACAATCCTTCAATCTGATTGGTTAAGGAGATACACAGTTGCTTTCCCTGTTCACTCAGATCCCAGATGCCCAGTTTCCCTCAATGCACCGTTATCATCTCGCACTTTTAGCAACTTGCCACGTAAAAAATGTAAAAACCTAAACCTGCAAGGGCAAGTCTAACTAATGGCTGATGTCGTTCGATGCCCTGCTACAGCAAATTACGGCCCATTACCCTCAGTACCACCGGACTCTAGTTGGCCTGGAATTGTATACATCATCAGAGAAAGGTCTTTGCCAAAATTCAGGTTACTATTAAATCAATTTTAAACAGTTTAGAATTCGTGCAAATCCTGCCCTAAAAAAAGAACAAGTCTAAGCACATTTGCATAATTATTTATAGCACTAACTCTTGGATGGGTATAGGGATGACACGTGCTAGGAGAGGAACATCGCAAAGAAGTCACATTTCCACGTGGGGATGGAGACAATTAGAGCGGAGTGTCACAATGCGGGGGGTGGGGGGAGGGTTGAGGGAGGGTGAACAAAAACTCATATTCTTTTTTGGAGAGCATTAAAAAAGCTCATTACCCCATCAGCAGTCTTTGCCAAACCGAAAGGGGCATGGGGTTAAGAAGCATCAGGCAAAGTTAAAGGGATAAGCGAACATTAGATGCAGGCATGAGTCTGCAGATGTGATTAACTCTGCCCAGCATCCGACTCCCTCTTTGATATTTTCTTAAGTTCAGGTTGTGTTGCATGAAGCGCTTGGTCTGTGTCACTCCACAGCACCATCCCCATAGGTCAGCATTACAACGTGCCTATAAGGAGGTGTGTAGCCGACCATTGCTGTCCCTGCATGTGCCCGCCCTCTGCTGCATGGTAGCATCAGGGATGACTCTATCAGGTATGTGATTGCATTGGAGAGGGTGCAGAGGAGATTCACCAGGATGTTACCTGGGCTGGAGCGCTTCAGCTATGAAGAGAGACTGGACAGGCTGGGGTTGTTTTCCTTAGAGCAGAGAAGGCTGAGGGGGGACCTGATTGAAGTATACAAAATTATGAGGGGCATAGATAGGGTAGATAGAAAGGAACTTTACCCCTTAGTAGAGGGGTCAATAACCAGGGGGCATAGTTTCAAGGTAAGGGGCAGGAGGTTTAGAGGGGATTTGAGGAAAAACTTTTTCACCCAGAGGGTGATTGGAATCTGGAACTCACTGCCTGAAAGAGTGGTACAGGCAGGAACCCTCACAACATTCAAGAAGCATTTAGATGAGCACTTGAAACGCCATAGCAGACAAGGCTACGGACCAAGTGCTGGAAAATGGGATTAGAATAGACAGGGCTTGATGGCCGGCGTGGACACGATGGGCCGAAGGGCCTCTTTTCTGTGCTGTATAACTCTATGACTCTATCAGCAGTTCTTGCAGCAGATGGCACAGCTCTGCATCTGCCTCTCTGTTGGCGCTGACAAGACATTTCCCCACTGTCATTGCCAGGTAGGTATACTAGGGCATGTGGAAATGGTTGGGGGCTTCTTGGCAGCTTCAACCAATTAGTCAACCCTAGTTCATCATCGTGCAGTATGACGTAAAGCAGAGCGTGCCATTATTGGGAAGCTTCTGAAGATCCATTCAGCGTAATGGTTACTCAAGCAATCACTTATTGTACTGATGCTATCAGGAATCTGTTGGCACAGCTTCCTTTCGAATGGAGCATCCCCCCAGCATTACATCTGCCAAAACAAAGTCATTTCTCTGCAGAAGGAAATGTGCAGATGCTCGAGATGGGGAATGAGGCACATCTCTAGCGGCTTGACATGCAAAGCTGTCCGACGTCCCTTCTTCTGAGCACTGGAAAACTATTTGGTGCCACTAAAGGTGTTGCAGGCAAAAATATTAAGAGCAACTGCCAAAAACACTCGTGAAACTCCAAATGCCAGTAGGGAAAACAAAGAGAGAAAAAAAATTGAACAAAAAAAGTGTCCCAAAAACATTTACTTGAAACACCGTCTTTTAAATTAATTTGCATCTGAAGGACATCCCACCAGGCTTCTGGGCTTGCATCTAGCCAGGAAATGGAACCATCCATAATGACAATCATGCTGACCCCCATTCCAGATGGGAGCTGCAAACACCTTGCCCCCAAAAGTCTATCTGAAACTCTGCCTGGTTCAGGAAGGATATCAATCAGGTGTTTCTCATTTTTACCAAATATTATAGTCTGTTATGTTCTGCTGTGTCTGAAAACTGGGCATAACAGACATTGAAATTGGGGCTCAGGTCTTTGCAAAATAGACATTTATTCCACGATTTTCTTTAAAATTACAAGATGGTTCAAATGGTCCAAAAAGATTTTCATTTCCGTTAGCCACAGCTTCATATTTAACCGCAGCTATTCTTTGCAATGCTTCCCAATCTGTGGCAAGTTCTGGGTCTTGTTTTCTAATTTAACTTGTTTCATCTACTACATAACTGGTACTTTCGCTATGCTTGGGGCGAACTGTTTTTTTAATGTAAATCCTACCAAGCTTCTGCAGCATTTAATGGTTAAGTAATTAATTCTAACTATTTTTTCAGTAATTTCTGCTCCTTTGAGGCACAATGAGGTACTAAAGTTTCAAGATTCAAAGTAAATGTGTTTTATGCATTTACTTCACTGCTCGACTCCAGTGGTTTAAAGTTTGATGTCTTTTACCCTTTCCTTAATTTCTCTGACACCATTACACGTCTGACACCATGTTTTACCTCTGATTCTTTATATCAGCAGGAAGTCGGAAGCTGTACGTTTCAAAGAAGATAATTTTATTTACAGCATTACTGCTGGCTATATCAGAGCTTCCAGATCTGCGACTCGTGCTATATACATATAAAGGCTCAGTCTGTGCACCGCATGATGCTGTCCTTAGATTCTGCATCAAAGCTAGCTGTTAACAGCTTCAGTGATGCAATTTGCTTTGCTACAATGCTGTCTCAACAGCTTCTACAACTGAGAGATCACTTATTAAAACTTTATTCTCAAACTCAACTCATAATTGAGATTTGGTCCCATCTGTTTCTGAAGGATTGAGATTAGTACTCAATTAGACCTGAAGGCATAACGATTTTTGTTGATAAACTCTGCATAATATTTTAATGCATGCATTGATTCTCCAGTCATTGGTTCAGTGATGATGCAAATGAATTACTACAAGCCATGCATACTGTTGACTAATATCACTTCAATTAGAATGTACCTTTTGCTGTTTATTTTTAAACATTTCTGGACAGTATTTAAACCTAACATTTAATCTCTTCAGAAAAAATGTGAAACAAATGAAAACAAGATTAATTGCTAGTGTCCAAAGGAGAACTGAAAATAGTCATATATTTGCCAAGTAAAATTGGTTTCTTTTCAGCATATAGTGCATTTTCCTGGTCTTGAATTCCACTCATCTTCACTGATGTTTCACACAGGATTTTCAGCTGCATGAAATTATACTACAATACAGGATTGCCGAAGTGTCGAAATAACAACAACATGTATTTCTATAGTGCCTGTAACAGTTAAATGTCGCAAGGTGCTTGACAGGAGAGTTATAAAACAAAATTTGACACCGAGCCACATAAGGAGATATGAGGGCAGATAACAGATAAGGAGCATCTTAAAGGAGGAAAGAGAGGTAGAGAGGCAGAGAGGTTTAGGGAGGGAATTGCAGAGCTTACGGCCTTGGCAGCCAATGGTGGAGCGACTGAAATCGGGGATGCTCAAGAGGCCAGATTTAGAGAAGCGCAGATATCTCGGGGGGTTGTGGGGCTGGAGGAGATTACAGAGATAGGGAGGGACGAGGCCATGGAGGGATTTGAAAATAAGGATGAGAATTTTAAGAGAGACTTTGCTTAACCAGCAACCAATGTAGGTCATCGAGCACAGGGGTAATGGATGAACGGGACTTGGTGAGAGTTAGGACACGCGCAGCAGAATTTTGAATGACCTCAACTTTATGGAGGGTAGAATGTGGGAGGCCAGCCAGTAATGCATTGGAATAATCAAGTCTAGAGGTAACAAAGGCATGGATGAGGGTTTCAGCAGCAGATGAGCTGAAGCAGGTAAGGAGTCGGGCGATGTTCTGGAGGTGGAAATAGGCGGTCTCAGTGATGGAGTGGATATGTGGTCGGAAGCTTATCTCAGGCTCAACTATGACACCAAGTTTGCAAAGAGTCTGGTTCAGCCTCAGGCAGTTGCCAGGGAGAGGGATGGAGTCGGTGGCGAGGGAACGGAATTTGTGGCGGCGACCGAAGACAATGGCTCCGGTCTTCCTAATATTTAGTTGAAGGAAATTTCTGCTCATCCAGTACTGGATGTTGGACAAGCAGTCTGACAATTTAGAGACAGTGGGGGGGGGGGGGGGGGGGGGGGGTCGAGAGAGGTGGTGGTGAGGTGGAGCTGGGTGTCGTCAGCGTACATGTGGAAACTGACGCTTGTTAAAATACCAAAAGTACATAAGTCTTCACTGAATAATAAAACAGATTATATTAGATTTTTTGGATAATTAGGTAGAATTGTCTACATTTTTATACATCACAGTACTTAAGTCCAGCTCTGCTAGAAATTGAGTGCACTTAGTGAACCAGCAGAAACCAGATACCCTATTGGTAGTCCAGCAGACATTGTGTCTCGGTGTCAAATTTTGTTTGATAACGCTCCCGTGAAGGGTCTTGGGACATTTTACTACGTTAAAGGCGCAATATAAATACAAGTTGTTATTGTTGGGTCCAATCATCCCCCACTCAATACAATACTATCAAAGACCAGATTATCGATCACCTTTGTTACTTGTGCACGTGTGTGCATAGGAGACTTTCTAGAATGGTACCAGGGATGAAGGACTTCAGCTACATGGAGAGACGAGAGAAACAGGGGTTGTTTTCCTTAGTGTCACCTGTGGCTCAGTTGGTAGCACTCTCACCTCGGAGTTAGAATGGTTGTGGGTTCAAGTACCACTTCAGGGACTTGAGCACAAAAATCTAGGCTGACACTCCAGTGCAGTGCTGAGGGAGTGTTGCACTGTCAGAGGTGCTGTCCTTTGGATGAGACATTAAACCAAGGTCCCATCTGCCCTCTCAGGTGGACGTAAAAGATCCCATGGCACTATTTTGAAGAAGAGCGGGGGTTTTATCCCTGGTGTCCTGGCCAATTTTTATCCCTCAATCAGCATAACAAAATGAGATTATCTGGTCATTATCACATTGCTGTTTGTGGGAGCTTGCTGTGCACAAATTGGCTGCCGCATTTCCTACATTACAACAGTGACTACACTCCAAATGTACTTCATTGGCTGTAAAGTGCTTTGGAACGTCCGGTAGTCATGAAAGGCGTGATAGAAATGCAAGTCTTCTTTTTCTTTTTAGAGCAGAGAAGGTTAAGGGGATATTTAATAGAGGTGTTGAAAATCATGAAGGGTTTTGATAGAGTAAATAAGGAGAAATTGTTTCCAGTGGCTGAAGGATAGGTACCTAGAGGACACAGATTGAAGGTAATTGGCAAAGAATTCTTTTTTTTACATGAGTTATTATGATCTGGAATGCACTGCCTGAAAGGGTGGTGGAAGTAGATTCAATAATAACTTTCAAAAGGGAATTGGATAAATAGTTGAAGGGGGAACATTTGCAGGGCTACGGGGAAAGAGTAGGGGCGTGGGACTAATTGGATAGCTCTTTCAAAGAGCCGGCACAGGCAAGATGGGCTGAATGGCCTCCTTCTGTGCTGTAGCATTCTATGATTCTATGGCATAACATAAAATTACATGTCTCAACTCATCTTGCTCTCTCTCCTGGGTTCACGCCCTTCCTGCCCTTCATTGCCACTCTCCTACCCATATTCACGGCCATCCCCTCGCCCTTACCATCTCACATGGCCTCTCTATTCGCATCCTCTCAATCACAGACAAGGTCATCTCTGATCACTCCTTGTATCACTTACCATTCGCATCGCCCTTCCAACCCCACTTGTTTCTGCGTCCGCCCCTGGAAAAAACTCCCCCTCAAATCACTTACAATGGCACTTTCAAACTTCTAATTGTCTAGTCTTTGGTCCTCCATTCATCAAGTAGCAGTCAATCTGCTTAATCACTTTCTCATCTCTATCGTTGATGTCCTTGTCCACATCAAAACCCTTACTCTCTCCCACCCTGGTCACTCCCCAGTACTGCCCACATCTTCACTCCAACGGGTGCAGACTTGACCATATATGATGCACAACAGGCTTAGTCATTCATTATCAGATCAGGCTGGACCACATCAAGCACTATCGGGCCCTGCTCTCCAAAACTGCTCACTACTCCAGGTTCATTCAGGAATGCAAAGATAAACCCCAGCTTACTTTGTCCACTACCAGTAGTCTCCTTCAACCTCTCTCCCCTGCCCTCGAACGAGGCGATCATGGACTACTTTGTCACTAAGATGGAGACCACCCATTCAGCTGCTAACTCGGAGTTGAAGAAGCAATTTGGATTTTTTATTTAAGCTGGACAGCATTGTGCTTTCCCCTTGGTACATGTGGGGCCAGAGGATGATTTTCTCAAAATACACAAAGCCTTCAGTGAGTGCTTCCAAATCAAAATTAGATTTTATATGGTGCACATGCTGCAGGAATAATAGCAGGAGGCAGCCAGAGAAGGCAGGTGGAACTTCCAGTAGAGGAGAGCCAGATCCTCCTGCAAGTAATGAAGCATTATCGCTCACACCACTCATGCCAAACAATACATGGTTTGTTGCGCCACACATTCCCAGGAACAGATTGTGAAGTATCATTTTAATGCTTTAGAAAAAACATATTGGAGAAAACCAAGTCTCCCGCATTTCTTTTACGTTATTTTGATTAAAACAGCAGTGTTAACTATCTCGATATTCATTACTACAAAAAAGTATTTTTGTACAATCACCCAAGTATCCTTAAATTGTTTTTGCACTTTAAAGGGCTTATTATTGAAAGAGGCAGCTGAAGACAAGTCCAAATATTTTATAGATCACTGGGTGTAACATTTTTTTTATTCGTTTATGGGATCTGGGCGTCGCTGGCAAGGCCAGCATTTATTGCTCATCCCTAGTTGCCCTTGAGAAGATGGTCGTGAGCCGCCTTCTTGAACCGCTGCAGTCCATGTGGTGAAGGTACTCCCACAGTGCTGTTAGGTCAGGAGTTCCAGGATTTTGACCCAGCGACGATGAAGGATCAGCGATATACTTCTAAGTCAGGATGGTATGTGACTTGGAGAGGAACTTGGAGGTGGTGGTGTTCCCATGCGCCTGCTGCCCTTGTCCTTCTAGGTGGAAGAGGTTGTGAGTTTGGGAGGTGCTGCCGAAGAAGCCTTGGCGAGTTGCTGCAGTGCATCTTGTAGATGGTACACACTGCAGCCACGGTACGCCGGATGTGGAGGGAGTGAATCTTTAAGGTGGTGGATGGGATGCCAATCAAACGGGCTGCTTTGTCCTGGATGGTGTCAAGCTTCTTGAGTGTTGTTGGAGCTGCACTCATCCAGGCAAGTGGAGAGTATTCCATCACACTCCTTACTTGTGACTTGAACAAGGCTATGGACCAAATGCTGGAATATGAGATTAGATTAGACAGGGCTTGATGGCCGACGCGGACACGATGGGCCGAATGGCCTCTATCCGTGCTGTATAACTCTATGATTCTATGACTCTATGAAAGGCTTTGGGGAGTCAGGAGGTGAGACACTCGCTGCAGAATACCCAGCCTCTAACTTGCTCTTGTTGCCACAGTATTTATGTGGCTGGTCCAGTTAAGTTGATTCTGAATTATTGATAAAATGGAAACTGTCATAACTTCAGGTTTAAAGTTTAACTTTTAATTTTCTATCTTATATTAACAGCGCTAATTCATCAATATATTATCAATAAGGTTCCTGACTGGAATCTAGCTGGTGAGTTTTCAGTGATTTAAAAAAATGACAGCACAGCTGCTGATTTCTTTCATTTGTTTGTATTGACCCATGCCCGATTGTTGCCGTACTTTCAGATTTCGATCTTCGTAAGAAGTCTGAAACAGCCAATAAAACAGCAGCTAAGAAATCCAGAAGCATGCATTTCTTACACAGACATGCTTAACTTATTTCCCCTTTGGCAAAAATGGTGGTCACACAGTTGATTCTCTTTAGATTAACCTTAACTGTCCATCAAAGTAAACAGTGATCTATTAAAACTGCACAGAAAAAGTATTTTAACCGTGTTTACAGTATTATGACTAATGGTTTATGCATCTGCTTAATTTTGGTCAACTACACATATTATGATTCACGAACATAAATTGTACGTTGTGTTAGAAAACTAAAACATTCTGATTTATTAAACAGTTTAGGCGATTATGCCGACATGCTAAAATCAGATGCAGGGGTGCAATATAACATTAATCATTTGCAACAAATATTGGCCAGAAGTTTTACTCTCGTGCATGAGAAAAATGCAATTTGGGCAAGCAGAATTTTTTTATATGGGTTTAATGAAGAAAAGAAATCATGTTTCACCCCTCCTGACCTTGCTCTGGTGCTCGGTTTTTTGTGTGCATACTACTTTTCTTCCCATGAACATATAAATCAGGGATATGCCAGACAAATTGTCCTCTTAATGCTACTTTCTTCTGTATTGTTTAGAGCAAATGCATAAAGCAATTTACACCAAAAGGCTACTCTTATACAGAGAGTACTATTTCAAACAGAGAACTAAGCGATGAAGGCCATGAAGTCACAGAAGTTGTCATCAAAGACTAAGTTTTGCCCAGAGCAATGATTTACCTATCCTATATCTAGTAGACAAGACTGTAAAATATTCAGCTACAATAATTATATTCAGGATTTGTGCATCTTCATTCTCTACCACAATCATTAATTGAGCCTCTTCTGCATTAAATACACTGTTCTTTGAAATTCTGGCTTTTCTGAATATTTTGTTCTTCAAGAACACAAAGCAAGACTTGGATTTCCTTTGCAACATTGAGGGTGATCAGGTGGGTCAGCCTAATGAGGTAAATGGCAATATTTTGCCATTGGTCAGTGTCATTTTTACACTAAGGATATCATATTCATCACAGTATGTGGCATAATTCTTGAGGCAATACCCTTATCAATGGCTGCACACACCACTTACTGGTCTTGTGTGCTGCTGCCTCGTGTTTCTTAAAGGATTAAAAGCTCGATGAACTTGTGTTGTGGTCACTCAGGAATATTGAGAACAAAGCCTTGATGGGATCTTCAAGGCGAAGAAGATTTGACGTCCTTGGTTTCCCCTTGATTGGTGTTTGGGATGCTCACTGACTATATATTAAAGAAGTATACAACGAATCCTGGTCTTTACCTCATCACAAGACAGTAAGGAAGCATGGGACAAGAAAATGCAATTCAGACACTTCTTCTGCAGACTATGCATAATCTGCACGATCATGTATTTTACCTTATTCATTTAATCATCTACGGGAAAACACTACATACATAATACTTGACTCTCTCTCCCAAAGAGATCAAATCCACTCCAGAATATTTATCCAGCCCTATATCCAAAGTTAAGAATACATCAATCCCTTGGGTTCTCCCTTTGCATCATCTCCAGATGAATGTACCAGGTCCCAGAGCAGACAGCAATGCAAGCATGCAAACATACACACCAGGACATGATTTATTTTGTTGCATTACATTTCCATGTTCAACTCATATTTCAGTTCTCATTTTATATCCTCATTATGTAGCTATGTGAATTAGAGTCACAGGGGGAGAAATTCAGTATCGCCCCATTTGGGGCGCAATTATCGGCCGGGCGCAAAGATTAGCGCCTGGCGCTAATTATCGCCACCGACTGCAAACTTGACTTTTATCGCCCCTGGAGGTGATTGGAGCGCTAAATCAGGCGCTTCACACCTGTCTTAAGGCGCAAAGGCCGAGGAGCGAGGCGCTACCTCAGAGCGCTGGCGAAGCTCATGTAATGTCAGTCAGCAATGGAACACACACACAATGGCACGGACCAGTTCTTAAACGGGGATGGTTAATCTTGCTTTCCATCCACATCCTGCTCATTGCAGCCTTGAATCTCGGCCTGGAGAGACCTGCACATCAAATCTGCTGGAAAGAACAATGGAGAGTACCAGGCAAAGAGCTCAGAGTGCAGCCCCCACAGTCTCTTCTAAATCGATACAAGGAATGGCAAATCAAAATGAACCTGCAAAGTGCTGCTCAGTACCCAAAACTCGTTCACACAATGTTGAATCTCTCCAGAAGTCTCTCTCTCTCTCAGAATGCGTAGTTCAAAAATGACACCAACAATAAAAGGCAGGAAGCAGTCACCTTTAAATAGCGCTCCCCCTTTCCCTTCATGACTGCAGAACGCTTCCCTCAACCTGTCGTTGCTAGCGTCAGGTGGTAAGGCAGGGGGCGCCACTCAATATCCGCTCCGGGGCGATACCGGGGCGTTGCGCACTCGACTGACGTCACGATCTGCCGGCGCAGGAGATCGTGGCAGTAGTGTTTAGCGCCGCCGCAAAATGTCTAGTTAATTTCACGAGCGGCGCAAACTTCGCCGCACCTGGGCGCTAGATGCTTTGCGCCCCATTAGCGCCCTCTTAAGGCGCTAACGGGAGGCGCAACCAACTGAATTTTTCCCCCATAGAGTTATACAGCACAGAAAGAGGCCCTTCGGCCCATCGTGTCTGCGCCGGCCATCAAGCCCTGTCTATTCTCATCCCATTTTCCAGCACTTGGTCCGTAGCCTTGTATGCTATGGCATTTCAAATGCTCATCTAAATGCTTCTTGAATGTTGTGAGGGCTCCTGCCTCTACCACCCTTTCAGGCAGTGAGTTCCAGATTCCAACCACCCTCTGGGTGAAAAAGTTTTTCCTCAAATCCCCTCTAAACCTCCTGCCCCTTACCTTGAAACTATGCCCCCTGGTTACTGACCTCTCCACTAAGGGGAAAAGTTCCTTTCTATCTACCCGATCTATGCCCCTCATAATTTTGTACACCTCAATCAGGTCCCCCCTCAGCCTTCTCTGCTCTGAGGAAAACAACCCCAGCCTGTCCAGTCTCTCTTCATAGCTGATACACTCCAGCCCAGGTAACATCCTGGTGAATCTCCTCTGCACCCTCTCCAATGCAATCACATCCTTCCTATAGTGTGGCGACCAGAACTGCACACAGTATTCCAGCTGTGGCCTAACTAGCATTTTGTACAGCTCCATCATAAGCTCCCTGCTCTTATATTCTATGCCTCGGCTAATGAAGGCAAGTATCCCATATGCCTTCTTAACTACCTTATCTACCTGTCCTGTTGCCTTCAGGGATCTATGTACATGCACACCAAGGTCCCTCTGCTCCTCTGTCCTTCCTAGGGTCCTACCATTCATTGTGTATTCCCTTGCCTTGTTAGCCCTCCCAAAATGCATCACCTCACACTATTCAGGGTTAAATTCCATTTGCCACTGTTCTGCCCATCTGACCAACCCATCTATATCGTCCTGTAGCTTGAGGCTTCCCTCCTCGTTATTTACCACTCCACCAATTTTCGTGTCACCTGCGAACTTACTGATCATACCTCCTACATTCATATCTAAATCATCAATGTAAACTACAAACAGCAAGGGACCCAGCACCAATCCCTGTGGTACACCACTGGACACAGGCTTCCGGTCACAAAAACAACCTTCGACCATCACCCTCTGCCTCCTGCCACTAAGCCAATTTTGGATCCAATGTGCCAAATTGCCCTGGATCCCATGGGCTCTTACCTTCTTGACCAGTCTCCCATGTGGGACTGTGTCAAAAGCCTTACTGAAGTCCATGTAGACTACATCAACTGCGCTACCCTCATCCACACACCTAGTCACCCCCTCGAAAAATTCAATCAAATTGGTTAGACATGATCTCCCCCTGACAAAGCCATGCTGCCTATCCTTGATTAATCCTTGCCTCTCCAAGTGGAGACTAATTTTGTCCCTCAGAATTTTTTCCAATAATTTCCCTACCACTGATGTTAGGCTCACTGGCCTGTAATTCCCTGGTTTATCCCTACTACCCTTCTTGAATAATGGTACTACGTTAGCTGTCCTCCAGTCCTCTGGCACCTCCCCTGTGGCCAGAGAGGTTCTGAAAATTTGTGTCAGAGCCCCTGCAATATCTTCCCTTGCCTCACACAGCAGCCTGGGATACATCTTGTCTGGGCCTGGGGATTTATCTACTTTTAAGCCCACTAAAACCGCTAGTACCTCCTCCCTCTCAATGCTAATTTGTTCAAGTATATCACAATCTCCCTGCCTGATTTCTATGCCTACATCGTCCTTCTCCATCGTGGCCATGATGTAGAGATGCCGGTGTTGGACTGGGGTGGACAAATGTGAGAAGTCGCACAACACCAGGTTATAGTCCAACAGCTTTATTTGAAATCACAAGCTTTCGGAGCGCTGCTCCTTCGTCAGGTGAACGAAGGAGCAGTGCTCCGAAAGCTTGTGATTTCAAATAAAACTGTTGGACTATAACCTGGTGTTGTGCGACTTCTCACATTTCTCCATAGTGAACACAGATGCAAAATATTCATTTAAAACTCACCTGCATCTTCCGGCTCTACACACAGATTGCCACTTTGGTCCCTAATGGGCCCGACTCTTTACCTGGTTATCCTCTTGCCCTTAATATACTTATAAAACACCTTGGTATTTTCCTTTATTTTGCCCGCCAGTGTTTTTTCATGCCCCCTCTTCGCGCTCCTAATTTCTTTAAGTACCCCCCTGCACTTTCTATACTCTAGGGCTTCCACTGTTTATAGTCCTTTGTATCTGCCAAAAGCCTCCCTTTTTTTCCTATCCATTCTTGTATATCCCTTGACATCCAGGGTTCCCTGGACTTGTTGGTCCCACCCTTGACCTTTACGGGAACATGTTGGCGCCGTACTCTCTCTATTTCCTTTCTGAATGACTCCCACTGCTCTGATGTGGATTTTCCTACAAGTAGCTGATCCCAGTCCACTTTGGCCAGATCCTGCCTTATCATATTAAAAGCGGCCTTCCCCCAATTTAGAACCTTTATTTCCGGTCCATCTTTGTCCTTTTCCATGACTACCTTAAATCTCACCGAATTATGGTCACTGTCACCAAAATGCTCTCCTACTGACACTTCTACCACTTGCCCGGCTACATTCCCTGGAATTAGGTCCAGTACCGCCCCCTCTCTTGTAGGACCTTCGACATGCTGGCTCAAAAAGCTCTCCTGGATGCACTTTAAGAATTCCGCACCCACTAAGCCTTTCACACTCTGACCATCCGAGTTAATATTGGGGAAGTTGAAATCCCCTACTATTATTACCCTATTATTTCTACACTTCTCTGAGATTTGCCTACATATCTGTTCCTCTATCTCCCCCTGACTGTTTGGTGGCCTATAGTACACTCCCAGCAAAGTACTTGCCCCCTTTTTGTTTTTAAGTTCTACCCATATGGCCTCATTAGAGGAACCTGCTAAGATATCATCCCTCCTTACAGCAGTAATTGACTCCTTGATTAATATTGTGACACCCCCACCTCTTTTACACCTCCCTCTGTCTCGCCTGAAGATTCTATACCCCAGAATATTGAGCTGCCAGTCCTGCCCCTCGCTCAACCATGTCTCTGTGATAGCAACAATATCATACTCCAATGTGTTCATCAGCACCTTCAATTCATCTGTCTTACTCGTAAGACTCCTTGCATTAAAATAAATGCCAGCCAGCCTTGCCATACTCCCTTGTGCCGTTACATATTTGCTCTGCCTTCCAGACTGACTTGTTTTTCCCTCTATATTTGGCTGTGCATCACCCCCAACTATAGCTTCACTCCGTATCCCATCCCCCTGCCAAGTTAGTTTAAACCCCCCCCAACAGTACTAGCAAAACCTCCCCGCAAGGATGTTGGTCCCGTTCCGGTTCCGGTGCAACCCGTCCGACTTGTACAGGTCCCATGTTCCCCAGAAACAGACCCAGTGATCCAGGAAACTAAAGCCCTCCCTCCTGCACCAACTCTTTAGCCACGCATTCATCTGCTCTATCCTTCTATTCCTATACTCACTAGCACGTGGCACTGGGAGTAATCCAGAGATTACAACCTTTGAGGTCCTGCTTTTTAATCTGCTACCCAGCTCCCAAAATACTTCAAAGTGTGCCACGGTTCTAGGTCCAGCATGTGTTGACTTGATTACATTAGAGATTTTCCGTTCCATATACTTTAACAGAATTTCCATCATAAACGAGGCCACTAAATAAATTCGAAAGGACATTATTGATTACTTTCTGTGATAGATCGAACAGACTTCCAATGTGTATTTGCAAGCTTCCTGGTTGGATTATATTTGCTCAACAACTGACTACACTGATTACTTTAAATCATGGGTAATGGCCAACATGATAGATGATTCAGCTCCTGCTTGCTAGCTGCCATCACATACTATGGTAGCAGGGGCCACTCTATCAAAGGAAATCGATGCGATCTTGTACTCAGAAGCAATAATGGGATTCATGGTGTAAAAGGAGTGCTTTGTCCCTATTTCCATCATGGGACCATCCTGGTAAGATGGTGGTAGTTGTGAGTGGAAATGGAATTTCAACAGATAGAAACACCAAACCAAGGTCCATGGATGTAAGGAACTTAAGTGCCAAAATATGAAGCCTGCATCACAACTTGAGGACATTTGTCTAACGAGACAGCAAGACTACAAGCAACATTCTCCAACACATCAAATCTTGATTGCATATTTTTGCTGCTGTCTCAGTTAACAAAATTCATGGCAGGAGGCAAACCAAACCGATGGTGACTAATTGACACAGGTTTTGAATTTATCAGTTTAATTAACAATAGATGGCTGAGATCTTTGTAGCATTTACCTGACATAATCAGCATTTATTAAATCCGTCCGTTTCTGCCAAATTGCTAAAGAAAATTGAGCGGCAGTTTATATTTTTAGTTTGTCATTGTAGCAACTCCATTATCAGTGAAACCCAGTAACATAAACCAAAAGGTGATCCTGTTAAAGCCAGTACAGACCAACTAAAGCTGCGACGATAGGTCATCGACCTGATACGTCAACTCCATTGCTCTCTCTGCGCCGATGCTGCCCGAACTGCTGAATGTTTCCAGCATTTTCTGTTCCAATACCAAAAATTGGCAGCACTGCCTCCAACAGCAATCTAAACACAAAAGGAGGTTTGCTGTCAAGCACAAGATGGGGCATGGCTCTTGGCCACCAGCATGGTGAGGAGCTCGATTGCACAGTGAAATGGTTTTAAGGTCGCTTGCTTGTTCAGCAAATTGTGAAAGCTACAGTTAATGGCTAAATAATCATGAAAAGTGACTTTGAAACAACTTCAGATTTGCAGTTGTTTTACAATAGAACCGACTGCTGTAAGAACTTACCCCGGTGCTGTGCACGAGTGGAACCAAGTTTGAATAAAATGAAAGCAAAATTATTGCTTTTACAAAATCACTGTTTATTCAGCAGTGATGTTCTAACTTGCTAACCTTTCAGGTGGGAGTTTGCCCTACAAATTACAGTGTTACCTCCAGAAACTGATGACCTCTGCTGGATACATATTTAGTGAAATATCATCTGCTGGGTATATCTCCATCTGGTCAGTAATGTCAGTGGAAAAAGTCAATACTGTTTTGTATCTCAATATCTGCCCATGGAAAAACACTACTCTAGTTTACTCATTAACTCACTGTCAAACTCTCAATTGCCTCTCCTCTGGCCCTCCACCCATCAGAACACCTCTGTTGTCATACTCAACTATACCTTCGCCTCTGCCCTCAATGGTCTGATTCCCACCAAAGCACTCCCACGGTACAGTCCCCATCTCCACTGCCTAAAGTAAAAGGGCTGCAAACTCGGCAAAACTGTGCATAATTGGCCTGGTCATTCACCAGTTCTGGCTCAGCCATGCATAGATGTAACAGTTCTTCACTCTCCTCAGCCGGAAAGAAAAGCCAAGCCAATATTCCTGTTCTCCATGATTAACCATCTCCTCAAACCACATTCCCCACCTCTTCCACCCTCACCTTCAAAACTACATGCACGAGTTCCTAGATTTCTTCATCTAAGAATATCATCCATGCAGCCGCCTCTATTGCCAGCTACCCCTCCTTAGTTGCCCTACTCCGAACCTCCCCTCGCCCAACTCCTAGCCACCACATGTCTGATCTCATATCATTCTGCAGTTTCTCTCCTCTCTTCACCCGACTTCTTCAAGCTCATTTCTTCCATAGGATTTACTGCCTGCTCCCTCAATATCTTCTCCACTCTACTCCTAACTTGTCAACTGCCCCTCCTGGACTTCACACTAATTTGCTTATGATCCCTTCCTCAGGCACCTCATCACCTTTCCCTTTCAAAACCATTTACATTAATCCTTCCTCAAAAAGCCCACCTTTGACCCATCCGTTCTCTCCAAATACTCTCCCATCTCTAAGCTCCATAATGTTCATGTACCTGTTGGTGCCCTCCAGCACCGTGCCCATCTCTCCCAAGCCTCCCTGTTCAAATCCTTACAGTCAGCTCCACCTGCTTACAGTATTAGGAGTACTGTGGCCAAACTCAAGAATTATCTCCTCTCTGCATTAGCCTTCCTTGCACTCCTTGACCTCTCCAAATATCTACCCTATCTATGCCCCTCATAATTTTGTACACCTCAATCAGGTCCCCCCTCAGCCTTCTCTGCTCCAAGGAAAACAACCCCAGCCTGTCCAGTCTCTCTTCATAGCTGAAGCGCTCCAGCCCAGGTAACATCCTGGTGAATCTCCTCTGCACCCTCTCCAATGCAATCACATCCTTCCTATAGTGCGGTGACCAGAACTGCACACAGTATTCCAGCTGTGGCCTCACTCGTGTTTTGTACAGCTCCATCATAACCTCCCTGCTCTTATATTCTATGCCTCAGCTAATGAAGGCAAGTATCCCACATGCCTTTTTCGGGGTTCCACTCTCAGCTGTCCAAACGCAATCAGCGAGAAGGTTTCTCTTCCTGCTCCATAAAGTCAGCACTGTAGTCCCAAAGGCCCCTTCTTTTCCTCATTGCAATACTGTTCCTCAGTGAGATCAGCAGGCATGAGTCAGTTTCATATGTATACTAATGACAATAAGCTCTTCACCATTTCCCTCAACAAGCTGTGCTGCCAGACAGCCTGTCCAGCATCAAATCCTAGATTAATCAAAATCTTCTCCAATTGAACTCTGGAGAAATCAAACCACAGTGCTTTTGATCCCGACCATAATTGTGTCCCATTACTGCTGCCTCTATTCTCTTCCCCTTCCACTCATTGAAGCGCAAGCCATGGCATCCTGTTTGATCCAGAGCCCACATCAATTGCATCAAGTCTTCCATCTTTGATATATTGCCCGAATTGTTCCTAACTCAGCCATTCTGGCTCTGAAAGCCTTTTGTCACATCTAATCTTGATTTCACTGATGTTCTCCTTGCAAGCTTCCCATCCTTCATACATTCTAATGGCCAAAACTCACCACAAGTCCACATTCTATCGTGCATTAGATTCCCCTTGCCTGCAACCCTGTCCTCGCTAATGTATACTGGCTGCCTGTTCTCTAAGGCATTGAATTTGAAATCCTCCTCTTCAAATCCCTCCACAGCTATGCTCCACCCAATATCTGCAAGCTCATTTAGATTTACAACCCTCCTGAACCCTTTGGTCCACTGGCTCTTGTCTTTTCTGCACTCCTCTGCCTTGCCCACCATTGGTGACAGAACCTTCAGCTACACTGGCCTTGCTCAACTTCCTTCTCCACCTATGAAGAAACCTTTTCAAAACCCATCCATTTGATCAAATTTTCCCATCATGAGTCAAAGTCTATTTCTTTATTTCTTATTTATTTTCAGCCCCTCCATAATGCAACATTATATAAATGCAATTGGCTCCAGTTGTGTCACATCCAGGCGTGAATGGTGGTGGACAATTAAACAATTAACGGGAGCAGGAAGCTCCATGAATATCCCCATCCTCAATGCTGGCGGAGCCCAGCACGCAAGTGCAAAAGACAAGGCTGAAGCATTTACAACCATCTTTAGCCAGAAGTGCTGAGTGGATGATCCATATCGGCCTCCTCCTGAGGTACCCACCATCACAGAAGCCAGTCTTCAGCCAATTCGATTCACTCCACATGATATCAAGAAACGGCTGAGCGCACTGGATACAGCAAAGGCTATGGGCCTTGACAACATCCCGGCTGTAGTGCTGAAGACTTGTGCTCCAGAAATAGCCGCGCCTCTAGCTAAGCTGTTCCAGTACAGTTACAACACTGGCATCTAACGAACAAAGTGGAAAATTGCCCGGGCATGTCCTGTCTACAAAAAGGACAAATCTGATCCAGCCAATTACCAACACATCAGTCTACTCTCAATTATCTGCAAAGTGATTGAAGATGTCGTTGACAGTGCTATCAAGTGGCACTTACTCACCAATAACCTGCTCACTAATGATCAGTTTGGTTCCGCCAGGACCACTCAGCTCCAGACGTCATTACAGCCTTGGTCCAAACATGGACAAAAGAGCTGAGTTCCAGAGGTGAGTTGAGAGTGACTGCCCTTGACATCAAGGCAGCATTTGACCAAGTGTGGCATCAAGGAGCCCTAGTAAAATTGAAGTCAATGTGAATCAGGGGAAAAACTCTCCACTGGCTGGAGTCATACCTAGCACAAAGAAAGATGGTTGTGGTTGTTGGTGGTCAATCATCTCAGCCCCAGGACATCGCTGCAGAAGTTCTCAGGTCAGAGTCCTGGGCCCAACCATCTTCAGCTGCTTCATCAATGACCTTCCCGCCATCCACCAGAAGTGGGGATGTTCGCTGAAGATTGCACAGTGTCAATTCCATTCACAACTCCTCAGATAATGAAGCAGTCTGTGCCCGCATGCAGCAAGACCTGGACAACATCCAGGCTGGGGCTGATAAGTGGCAAGTAACATTTGTGCCACACAATTGCCAGGCAATGATCATCTCCAACAACAGAGAGTCTAACCACCTCCCCATGACATTTAACAGCATTACCAGCATCGAATCCCTCACCATTAACATCCTAGGGGTCACCATTAAACAGAAACCAAACTGGAACTATCACATAAATACTATGGCAACAAGAGTAGGTCAGAAGCTGGGTATTCTGTGGCGACTGACTCACCCCCCTGACTCCTCAAAGCCTTTGCACCATCGACAAGGCACAAGTCAGGAGTGTGATGGAATGCTCTCCACTTGCCTGGATGAGTGCAGCTACAAAAACACAAGAAGCTCGACACCATCCAGGACAAAGCAGCCTGTTTGATTGGCACCCCATCCACCACCTGAAACATTCACTCCCTCCATCACCGGTGCACCGTGGCTGCAGTGTGTACCATCTATAAGATGCACTGCAGCAACTCGCCAAGGCTCCTTCGGCAGCACCTCCCAAACCCGCGACCTCTACGGCCCAGAATAACAAGGGCAGCAGGCGCAAGGGAACACCACCACCTGACTTGGAAATATATCGGCATTCCTTCATCGTCGCTGGGTCAAAGTCCTGGAACTCCCTCCCTAACAGCACTGTGGGTGTACCATCACCACACGGACTGCAGCGGTTCAAGACGGCGGCTCACCACCACCTTCTCAAGGGCAAATAGGGATGGGCAATAAATGCTGGACTTGACAGCAATGCCCACATCCCCTGAAAGAATAAAAAATAATATATAACATTGCCCATTCACATTGGTATCATATAACAATTGAACTTTGTGATCTTGCCTGTGGGAAAGGTATTCCAGAATTTTATCTGATAATCAAGAGAAGGCACCAGGTAATGTATCCTTTCATATTTGGGGGCATGCACCCAGCTAAGTGAAGCATGATTCTTGATTAGAAAAGACAAGGTACGGTAGCACAGTGGTTATGTTACCGGACGAGTAATCCACAGGTCTGAACTAATGATCCGGAGACAGGAGTTCAGAATCCCACCATGGCAGCTGGGGAATTTAAATTCAATTGATTACATAAATGTGGAATAAAAAGCTAGTATCAGTAATGGTGACGATGAAACTCCCGGATTATTGTAAAAACCCATCTGGATCACTAATGCCCTTTAAGGAAGGAAATCTGTCGTCTTTACCCGGTCTGGCCTATATGTGACTCCAGACCCACAGCAATGTGGTTGACTCTTAACTGTCCTCTGAAATGGCCTAGCAAGCCAGTCAGTTGTATAAGGCGGCTCACCACCAACAAGGGCAATTAGGGATGAGCAATAAATGCTGGCCTTAACGGCGACGTCCACATCCCATGAATGAATTTAAAAAAAAGGTCATTCTGCTTACGCATGAATAGTGCAAGTTCAGTTAGAAGAAACTCTCTTTGTAGTTAAAAAAAAATAACCACAAAAGGACCACCGAAGTGAAAAGCCTACTCAGGATGGCTGAGAACAGTTTATGCTTTATCTCTGAGCACCCTATAATCACAAAGCCATTGTAATAGCTAAAAGTGAAAGCTAGAAAATTCGAGTGGAACATTCAAAGATAATCAAACATACCAGCAACCAGAAGACTCATCTTACAGATTGAGAATATCTCACAACTCTGGGTAGGTCTATTGATTGGAGGAATCTTAACTTGGCTTGATAAGTTTGAGAACAGAAGAACTGCCAGTTATGCTGATCGTTTTCTCTCTCCCACAGACCAATATAGTCAGAGTGAACAAAAAGCACTCATCTTAACATAGGATCGATAATATTTCAAATATGTTTTAACATCTATTCAAGTCTATTGCAGACCACTTTAAAAAGACAGTACTAAATTCTCTGTTCTGGGTCCAGGCCTGTCTTTTGAAATTGCAATCAAGTAATAAGACTTTAAAGGAAAGAAACTAAAAAGAAACCCCCTGGGCACATGTGAAAACATCCAAGACCAAATTCTGGGATGAGATGCTCTTCAAAATTAGCTAAAGATTTATCACCTTCATTGGACTGCATGTGATTTTTAACTACTTATTTAATGAAGTTTGACAAGTTACAAAGAATGAGAGGCGATCTCATTGAAACATATACAATTCTTACAGGGCTTGACAGGGTAGATGCAGGGAGGATGTTTCCCCTGGCTGGGGAGTCTAGAACCAGGGGTCACAGTCTCAGAATAAGGGGTCGGCCATTTAGGACTGAGATGAGGAGAAATTTCTTCACTCAGAGGGTGGTGAACCTGTGGAATTCTCTACCCCAGAGGGCTGTGGAGGCTCAGTCATTGAGTATATTCAAGACAGAGGTCAATAGATTTTTGGATATTAAGGAAATCAAGGGATATGGGGATAGTTCAGGAAAGTGGAGATGAGGTAGAAGATCAGCCATGATCTTATTGAATGGCAGAGCAGGCTCGAGAGGCCGAATGGCCTACTCCTGCTCCTATTTCTACGTTATGTTGTCGGTGAGTTAATGGCGGCTGAAAATGGCCGCAACGCTAACGGAGCAAAATTGGTCTGGGGTGCTGGAGATTGTTGGCGCAGTGCTTACCTTCTGTGCAATGCCATCCTGGTGGCATTGCTGAAGGCATCCGAGATTAAGTTCCTGTCCAGCAGCGGCATTGGAGCTTCCCACAGCCTCTGGAAGTGAGGCTGTGGAGCTCGCAAGGAATTCTGGGTAATGAAGAGGTCTGAGAATTAAAGGGGCCATGCACACAGAAGCAATACAAATTAAAATGAAGTGAAACAATGCAGTTTTCAGCCCTTCCTGGCAATTAAAAAATATATTAACTTTAAAAAGATGTCCCAAATGTGAATATTCAACTCTTAAAGCTGAACTACCTTCCTTCCTAGTCTCAACAAATGGGAAAAATGCCTCAGCACTAACACAAACGGCTCAGCAAGCCAGGGAAAGTGAACCCAGGGACTCGCACGCAGCACTCCAGCTTTGTGCAGGGGATCAACAATGCAAGACAGGCCCTCTACCCACAGGGGCCAGGACGCCCTCCAGAAAGAACGATGTGGGACCACATCACCGAGGCCGTCACTGCCAGCAGTGTTGCCCCCACCACCTGGTTCCAGTGCCCAAAGAAGCTTCATGACTTCAGACCACTGGTCAAGGTCAGTGAATGCATCTTCAAAAGCCGTCTCCTACCAACTGCACCACTAGCCTCACACATTGCTCAATGCACGACCCTCAATCACTCGCCTACTAACAATCTGCACCAATGAGGAAGCACATCACCCATTCCTAGCCTCACCTCACCCCCTTGGAGGAGATGGTGCAGGCCATTCTTGGCAGGGGCATGGCTGAGCCCTTGGCAGGGCTGAAAGGATACAAGATGCTGGGTATCCTCATACGTTATCCTCCTTCTGGCATGCACCTCATGCTTTCCCGCCCTCCCATCACCACAACTCCACCCTTGTGCCTTCCACATTTCACACACCCAAGAAATGCAGCCTGCCCAGCCAGTGGTTGACCAAGAAGAGGGAGGGGAGAGTGAAGAAGAACAAGAAGATGATTGATTTGACACTCCCAGCCACCAGCTCCTCAAGGTCAACCAGCAAGGCCATTTGCAGTGTCCCCCACTGAAAGTCAGCAGCCTTCCACCAGCCAAGCTGCAGCCACTGGGATAGCACTGCGTGACATCACTAGGACAGGCAAAGGCACACACAAGACAGTCACTAAGAGGATGCATATGAGTGATGAGTTGATTTCTTGATGTCACATTGGATGGATATACATATATAGCTGGATTGGAACGTTTGCTTTGTGGTGGCTTTTATTTCAGCATCCTGGCCAAGAGGACGCTGTGATGGTCAGTAACAGAGGTAAGGTAAGGTGTGGGACTAATGTTGAAAGGGGAATTGGTGTCGTGGTCACTGGGACCGCAGTCGGATGATTCCATCCCGGATATCCCAGCCACAAAGGGGCTGTCTGGGATGCATCCTTCCATCTGCTTCCTTCTCTTCTGTGTTTTCCTCCTCCCTCTGCAAGCGGACGCTGTAAATGTGAAATGACTGCACAAAATCCTGGAAACACTCAGCTGGTCTCGACCGGAGACGTGAACTCTGTTTTTCTCTCCGCAGATGTTGCCTGACCTGCTGAGTATTTGCAGCATGTTCTGTCTTCTCAATGGCCTTCATTTACCATCCGAGCCCTTGCAAGCATCCAGCAGCACTCCCTACACACTTAAAAAACTTTTCACATCTATTGCAGCAAGCCACCACTTCAATAACATTTTTAAAAACCCAGGATAAAACCTTAAATCCAAGCCTACCTGAACAATGTGTGTGTCCCTTTAAGACGTGCAGACATTGTCACTGTCAGCCTGCTTGCATGCCAGGTTAACCTGGTGTGCTTAGGACCCAGCACTAAATTCAGCGCTAGGGTCGAAGTTCACACTTGTTATGTAAAGTCACAATGCCGCCATTTTCTCCAGCATGGCGCTGCCAGTTACCGGCAGCACAAAGGTAAGCATGAAAACAGTGGCCGCCGCGGGAACCGCCAGTAGCTGGCGAGTGGCAAGCAGTGACTAGTGGGGTACCGCAGGGATCGGTCCTTGGACCCCAGCTATTCACAATATACATTAATGATCTAGATAAGGGAATTAAATGTAAAATCTCCAAGTTTGCAGATGACACAAAGCTGGGTGGGAGTGTGTGCTGCGAGGAGGATAGCGAGAAACTCCAGGATGATCTGGACAGGTTGGGTGAGTGGGCAGAAGCGTGGCAGATGCAATATAACGTGGATAAGTGCGAGGTTATCCACTTTGGTGTCAAAAACAGAAAGGCAGACTATTATCTGAATGGCAATAGATTGGGAGAAGGGGAAGTGCAACGAGACCTGGGTGTCCCTGTGCACCAGTCGCTGAAAGTAAGCATGCAGGTGCAGCAGGCGGTGAAGAAGGCAAATGGTATGTTGGCCTTCATAGTGAAAGGGTTTGAGTATAGGAACAGGGATGTCCTGCTGCAGTTGTACAGGGCCTTGGTGAGACCACACCTTGAGTACTGTGTGCAGTTTTGGTCGCCTTATCTGAGGAAGGATGTTCTTGCCATGGAAGGAGTTCAGCGAAGATTCACAAGGCTGATACCTGGGATGGCAGGAATGACATATGAGGAGAGATTGGGTCGATTGGGCTTATACTCACTGGAGTATAGAAGAATGAGAGGGGATCTCATCGAAACATATAAAATTCTGACAGGTCTGGACAAACTAGATGCAGGAAGAATGTTCCCGATGTTCGGAGAGTCCAGAACCAGGGGTCATAATCTACGGATAACGGGTAAACCATTTAGGACAGAAATGAGGAAGAATTTCTTCACCCAGAGAGTGGTGGACCTGTGGAATTCTACCACAGAAGGTAGTTGAGGCGAAGTCATTAAATATATTCAAGGATGAGTTAGATATATTTCTTAAAGCTAAAGGTATCAAGGGATATGGGGAGAAGGCAGGTACAGGGTACTGAGTTTAGATGATCAGCCATGATCTCATCGAATGGCGGAGCAGGCTCGAGGGGCCGAATGGCCTACTCCTGCTCCTATCTTCTATGTTTCTATGTTTCTAAAGAGCGGCCACCACTGTTTTAGCACCATTTACTGGCGCTACCGAGTGGCGCTATGGCCACGAATTTCTAGCCCTCTTGTCTTTTTATGATCCATAGTAATATAAAAGCTTTACAATGTGTTAATGGTCTGTTCAAGGAGAGAATAAATACATGTTTCATCATATTTCAATAGTAGAAAGGGATTGGGTGACAGAATGAGTTAGCACACTGTTCTTTCACCTCAGGGATCTCAGTTTGAATCCAGCTCTGAATGATGGGATGAGAGCCTTCTATGTCTGCCAGCTAAAAGAATCCTAAATGAAAAGGGAGCTTGAGCAATCTCAGCTCAGTAAATAGTTGATGTGGATCCACAGCAGATGCATGCCCACAGTCAGAAACAAGTTTTCTGTGAGAGGACCTAAGAATTACTGGTAAACTACAATGAGGGAAAAAATTGACAGAGTAGACGTGCCCTTCTGAGGTTGGAGTTAAGGCAGGTTGCTGACAAAAGTAGGGTGGAGCTTTATTGAGTATGTCCATACTTTAACCGATCTGGAAGTGCTGGATACTGAAGCTGAGTGACAAAAGTGGAAAAGTGGTCCATTCCCTTGCACTGAAAACACTCTCCTTACAGAGTAAAAAAAAATCATTGTTGGAAAAAAAATACTTCAGTAACATGCATAATTATGCGTTGGATCTTTCCACTAAAGGGGTTAACATGCCTCTACGTGTCTATTTTATTTAAAGGATATTAAAACTTTACTACACTGTGTGCACAGGTCATTCTTTTAAGACATGTGGAGTAAAAAATATTTACTGTGGTGTAGCAAGCTTCAGACTAATTAACAGTAGAAATACAAAATCTTGCTGACTGCATGAGATTTTCAACGAAAATTTTTGTTCACATCGGAACTTATTCTTAAAAGGAATTGGCAACATCAATAAACAGGCAAAATACATTTGGTTAAAGTGGAAGCATATTCTACTGAATTTCCACAAATTTACGTTTTCAAATTGTTGTTTACAGGCAGCCTGGGACTATTGCAAAGTTATCTTGCAATGGCATTACGGATGTGGCCAACAGACAACACTATCAATTCCTGTCACTAGGGAGAAACTGGAAACATCCCTGAAACGAGAATTCTGTACAAAATGTCTGCTGTCAAGCCAATTCTGACTATTATTTGAAAGTGTAAAACACAGGAACAGTGGAAGGCTAACAGGCACCTGTCAATATAAAATTAAATTCATTTATAATAGCAGGGAGTCAACATATTTATCGAGTGACTAGATCTGACTGAATAATGCGCAAGGAGTGAAGCCATAAGCATGTTATGCTAAACTGAATGCAGTAAGAATAGTGTTTTCAATTTATTTAGTTGTTTCGATTGGCCTCTGTTTAACAATGACCCTGACAATGAGCAGGGATGAAATTCACAGCAGAGAAGGTGAATGGACAGAAGAGATATAACTATTTTACACAGAGCTTGGTGAATGTTTGCAATGAACTAGATAGGGAGACAATTAAGGCTGATAATGGCAGTAATTTTAAGAAGGAGTTAGACTGGCATTTAATGAGAAAATCAATTGAGAGATTTAGGTAATGAACTGTGTATACTGTTTTTTGAAGTCTGGGGCCAGACAGATGGATCAAAATGGTCTTTTCTGGTCCTGTACATTCCTAATATAGTTTCTCACTTTTTAAAATATAATTAATCTATAATAAATTTGCTATGTAAGTTATGCACTCCTTAGTTGGACATCATCACTGTGACACACAGTCACTCCATGATGTTCTGCCACTGTCAGCCGTGGCTCAATGGGTAGCACACTCGCCTCTGAGTCAGAAGGTTGTGGGTTCACAGTCCCACTCCAGGGACTTGAGCACAAAAATCTAGGCCGACATTCCAGTGCAGCGCTGAGAGTGTGCTGCACAGTCGGAGGTGCCTGTCTTTCGGATGAGACGTTAAACCGAGGCCCCGTCTGCTCTCTCAGGTTGGACGTAAAAGATCCCACGGCACTATTTCGAAGAGGAGCAGGGGAGTTCTCCCCAGTGTCCTGGGGCCAATATTTATCCCTCAATCGACATCACAAAAACAGATTATCTGGTCAGTATCACATTGCTGTTTGTGAGAGCTTGCAAATTGGCTGCCGCGTTTCCCACATTCCAACAGTGACTACACTTCAAGTACTTCATTGGCTGTAAAGCGCTTTGCGACGTCCAGTGGTCATGAAAGGCGCTGTATAAATGCAAGTCTTCCTTTCTTGATGAAGCCTCCAGAAGCTGCAGCTTCTCATAGCTGTACCTATTGCAGCACTATTCAGATAGCTGCACAGCGCGAGGATTCTGCCAACATCCCTGCTGCGTAACAGTAAGTTCAGAACAGCTCACCATTTTCTGCTGCCCTTGCTTCAGTTTTCAGTTCCGCCTCTTTTTATCTTTAAGTAAATGATTCATGAAACTTTTCTGAATGTTTTTCCCTCTGATCAATTCTGCAGACTGTTCCTGCCATCTCCCCGTAGCCATATAAATTGGTTTCCACTCTCTTGGGCTTCCTGCTGCCTCATAAGAAGCTTTTCATATCATTATTACCTGTTTGTAAGCTTTTTCTGACCGTCTTTGGCAGTCTGCCAGGTTTTTCTCTCTTTAGAAATTAATTTTGCAGCCTGTTTCCCCCACCTACCTTTAATAGCTGCAAGCTGCACACTTCTATCAATAGATGGAGCTTCAAAAGCTCCAGAAGATACACATCTCCATATTTATACCTGCAGCATCACTCTGAGGGACATTTACACAGTCATGACTTACCATACTACAGGCGTTCCACTAGTTATTTAGAATTATTTGCTTCATGATCAAATGCCAGTGATTATAGGTCAGGTGATTGTTGCTCGGTGCAAGTGGTACCATTTATCTTTGGGGACTGCCTCGGCCACATTGGCAGCGCATTTCCTCGGACCTGTTCTGTCACCCTCAACTTCACCGGAAATGGAGCGCAAACCTTGTTTACCCGCGGTAAAGTGGGGCTTCTGCCGCGCTGGCAAATGTTACAACGGCAGAGCGGGAGCAGCTCTTTGAAAATTCACAACCATTATGTGGGTGCGCAGAACCTTGAACACAGTGGGGGTACGATGTGTGCACTCTCTCAGAGCTGCTGCCGCTGTAACATTGGCCAGTGCGGCAGAAGCCCCACTTACCGCAGGTAAACAAGGTTTGCGCGCCATTTCCGGTGACGGAAAACGGGCGGTAACGGATCAGCTGTCCGTGATACACCCAACCCAATTTTCCTTTCTTTCCCACCCCATTGTGTGTCTTGTGCAGTGGGCCTTTCCAGTTGCTATGGAAAT
Source organism: Squalus acanthias (assembly GCA_030390025.1). NCBI lineage: Eukaryota > Metazoa > Chordata > Chondrichthyes > Squaliformes > Squalidae > Squalus > Squalus acanthias. Next base: position 109,589,364 of record CM059425.1, on the reverse strand, counting down.
GCTGAGAGTAAATCTCAGGAGAAATTCAGGAATGTGGAAGACTCACGTGTGAAGTAGCCCAAATATATGTGGTATTATAATGTTACTGGCAAAAAATCATTTAAAATCTATTATGTAACAGCATAATATGCAAGCAGGTCTAAATATTGACTGGTAAATATATGCTATCTAAATGGCCATTACACTGAGCAGTGTGGGACAGATAAATCATGGAAGGTGATTTTCGTCCCGAGGAGAAAATGCACTGTACTGCAAATAACTTAATATAGTCTACGACCAATACAGATTCATTCAGGAGTTCACAGGCTCAGCTGGGCTTGATGCAATTTTTGAGCCTTAGTCTGACTTCACAATCCCACCTCTTTTTTTTTTTTTTTAAGTGTTTTTCCCTGATAATTTTTTGACTTTCATGTCACTTCTGATCAGTTGTTTTCCTGTTGAATTACATCTGAAAATGGCCAAACTTGCCAACTCTGTCTACTTCTCCAAATTTCCCAGTTCTTCCCAAGTCTTCCCTGTGCCTCTTTCTTCTCCTATATATCAGATGGTAAGTCATCCAAATGATCATGATATTAACACTTAGATCTGTCCTAACGATTGTCAACTGCCAGATTTCTCCATTCACAGCCTCTGTTTTCTCCCTCATTTCCCTCCAATATGCTTGTGCTCTTTTTTTACCCGTGTCCCAAACATTTATTCCCTCTCTCTAACTTATTTCAAAGCTTTTAGAAACAATAATACGGGAGAAAATTAACAAGCCACTTGGACAGGAATGGACTAATAAAGCAGGGCTATGGGGAAAGAGCTGGGGAGTGGGACTAACTGGATTGCTTTTCGAAAGACTCGATGGGCCGAATGGCCTCCTTCTGTGCGGTACTATTCTACGATTCTATTCTATGATTCTGTGTCCAGATGGTGTCTCTCGGTACCTCAATCTCATTTGATGTTTATGCTCCCAAGGCAACTTGAATTTGAATCCTATACCTGCCATAAAAAAAATTAGGATAAAGTATAAGGTTTTGACAAAATAAATCAAATAAAGTAAACTATTTGTTTTGTTCAGGTTATATCACCATCCAGTGACACCTGATCACGCTTAAGATTTTTGGCTATTTGACTGAGGAGGAATTTCAGGTAATTTATATTAAGATAGCACTATTAAGTTAAAACTCAGCCCACAATGGGTTAAATTCACAACACACAGGTTCTAGGTAAACAGATCAGAATTCAAAAAAGCATCAGCCGAGCATGGTGCTTCCACATATTTCATTAGCTCAACTATTACAGCCTCCCACCTTGCACCCTCTGTAAACTTGAGCACATCCAAAACTCTGCTGCCCGTGTCCCAACTCACACCAAGTCCCGTTCACCCATCACCCCTGTGCTGGCTGACCTACATTGGTCCCGGTCCAGCAACTGTTCAATTTTAAAATTCTCATAATATTTTCAAATCACTCCATGGCCTCGCCCCTCCCTATCTCTGTAACCTTCACCAGCTCAAAAACCCTCCGATATCTCTGCGCTCCTCCAATTCTGGCCTCTTGCGCATCCCCAATTTCAATTGCTCCACCATTGGCGGCCGGGCCTTCAGCTGCCGAGACCCTGAGCTCTGGAATTCTGTCCCTGAACCTCTCCGCCACTCTCACCTCCTTTAAGATGCTCCTTAAAACTTACCTCTTTGACCAAGCATTTGGCCACCTGTCCGTTATCTCCTTATGTGGCTCGGTGTCAAATTTTGTTTGCTAACACTCCTGTGCAGCGCCTTGGGACGTTTTACTACGTTAAAGGTGTTATATAAATGCAAGTTGTTGTTGTTTTTGAGAAAATGGAATTTCATTAAAGACACTCCAATAAACATTCACGCGAGTTTGTTGGAATAACTTCACTCATGTGAGCTCAGCATAGGAACACAGGAACAGGAGTAGGCCATCGAGCCTGTTCTGCCATTCAATAAGACCAAGGCTGATCTGCGACTGAACGCCATATACCTGGCTATGCCCAATGTCCCTTAATACCTATGGTTAACAAAAATCTATCAATCTCAGATTTAAAATTAACAATTAACCTTGCATCAACAGGCGTGTGTGGAAGAGAGTTCCAAACTTTTACCACCCTTTGCGTGTTTCCTAACTTCACTCCTGAAAGGCCTGGCTCTAATTTTTAGACTATGCTCCCTTAGTCCTAGACTTCTCACCCAGCGGAAATAGCTTCTCTCTATCTACCCTATCAGTTCGCTGTAATATCTTGAAAACTTTGATCAAGTAACCCCATAACCTTCTAAATTCCAGGGAATACAACCCTAGTTTGTGTAATCTCTCCTCGTAGTTTAACCCTTGAAATCCGGGTATCATACTGGTAAACCTACGCTGCACTCCCTCCAAGGCCAGTATATCCTTCACCAGGGGCTAACTGCTAGGAACCGACCCTAGGAAGGCAATAAGAAGTTCAACTGGATGCTTGATTGGTCAATTTCTGAGCATGGAAAGCTGAGGGTGGGTTAAAGGTCAAGCCTCTGGCTTCTTGTCCAGCTAAGAAACAGAGTCTGCAGAAATCTGGTGAGTAAGTTGGTCACAGAGAAAGTGACAGCTCCCCACTTAAGTTTAGTGCTTGCTCGCTTGAGAGAATTTGCAAGTCAGAAAAGCATATTTAGCCACCTAACAGAGATGGCAAGCCATGCTTTGTTATTTTCTGTTATAAGGAGCATTACTAAATGTATTAAAATTCACTCTAAACATTATTCTGTCCATTCACATATTACAATTAAAATAAATGAGTTTGTTAATTTACAAGCTGACTTTGTCTCACTGGAGTGTTCATCAATCCACCTTCCCCATGATACAAGAACTGTACCTGTGAAGCACATGCAAGATTACATTATCCAATTCATTTAACTTTGGGTTTCATTGTTATAACACTTGGGGAATACTATCATATAACTAGATATTGAGCTGTGGCAAACTCTTTACTGTAAAGGACGTTGGGCCTTATTGTTAAAGTCCCTGCGGCATGCTATTGTATGACTAGAAGTCGGGCAGTAACAGCACACTCCTGATCGTAAGGGGCATAGGGCCTGCTTATGGGAGAGACTAATGATGCTGAACCTGAGAGAATACCTAATGCAAACCCAAAATTTGTAACACCCTTGCTAGAAGTGCATGTGTGAAATTCGGAGGAGTGGAGGCTTGAACTTGGCTATGATGGCTGCAAAGTCAGATAATCCACTAAAACTCATCAAAAAGCTCATGTAAAAAGAATAGTGACTTGGACAAGGCGAACTGATGTCATTAGTAAAACTGAGAGTTACTGTGTACAAGACAGTTGAGGTAAAGGAAGAAACACAATAAAGATCATTTTAAAAATGGTCAGTTATTTGGACTTTCAGGTAGAAAAACAACGTAGAGAGTTGCATGAGGTGGGGGTTTTTTTTAATTCATTTTATGGGATGTGGTTGTCACTGGCAAGGCCAGCATTTATTGCCCATCCCTAATTGCCCTTGAGAAGGTGGTGGTGAGTCACCTTCTTGAACTGCTGCAGTCCGTGTGGTGAAGGTACTCCCACAGTGCTGTTAGGGAGGGAGTTCCAGGATTTTGACCCAGCGACAATGAAGGAACGGCCAATATACTTCTAAGTCAGGATGGTGTGTGACTTGGAGGGGAACTTGGAGGTGGTGGTGTTCCCATGCGCCTGCTGCCCTTGTCCTTCTAGGTGGAAGAGGTCGCAGGTTTGGGAGGTGCTGCCGAAGAAGCCTTGGCGAGTTGCTGCAGTGCATCTTGTAGATGGTACACACTGCAGGTTTGTCTGACATATGTAAATAAACATACACTCAGAGACATTGCTGTCAATAAATGGCGCATTTTTGCATTGGGAACGTAAGGGTTTCAAATACCAGAATATACAAACTTCCTTATAATAATTGAATCCACAGCAATTGGTGTTTTTAGCTCACTAGCTGTAATCATGCACCATTGTAGCAAACCTATATTGGAATATAGGAATATGTGGCACGTACTAAAGTTCAACTAACACCTAAAGCCCCATTGGGTGGCACAATTAACTATTACTTTAAATATCTGCTTGCAAGAGAATAAATATACATAATGTCTTTGTAACACTGAGTTTTCTCCCTGGAAAATGTACCTTTTTATTCCCCTGGAATTAATCTTTCTTTTAAAGCTGAAAATTTCCTGTTGCCAGTACCAGTGGAGAAGCCGATGTGCATGTTTCAGCGGCTGCTTCCCGTCATGGCAGCAGCAAATCAGCATTCATCTTTGAAGGACTAGGATGCCAAGGAGCCTATGACAAAGGATCAGCCTGTCCCTTGTCCATTACAGACTATGGGGCCCCAGATAGAAAGGACCAACTCCATCCCAAGAGGCTCATAATATTTTGCAACTTCTATCTACAGCTCAGAATCCAAGATCTCAGGTGTCACATATAAGTTTTAGAATAGGGCAGAAGAAAATCTTGTCTGGCCAAAAGGCAGGTGTATGGTGGCAAAACCATGTGAGGATTTATAATTAGTCGTAACAATTTACTGGAATATTTAATAGAATTATATAGGTTATCTTGTATGACAATGGGTGACAGATGATGTGCTGATAGAGAAAAAGATGCAGTTACATAGCATCGTTCAGTATCTTAGGACATCCCAAACAGCCAATTTTTTGAAGTGCAGTCACTGTTGTAATGTAGAAAATGTGGCAGCCAATTTGCGCACAGCAATGAGATATTGACCAGATAATCTGTTTAAATGATGTTTAGTGATGTTGGTTGAGGGATAAATATTGGCCAAGACACCAGGAGAACTCCCCTGCTTCTCTTTGAAATAGTGCCATGGGATATTTTGCGTCCACCCAAGAGGGAAGACGAGATCACAGGACTGCACTGATGTGTCAGCCTGGGTTATGCGTTAAAGTCTCTGGAATGGGGCTTGAACCCACGACCTCTGACTCAGATGCACTGAGCCAAGGCTGACACCTGTTGAAACTCAAGATTAAGATGTGTTAGCAAGCTGTGAGGGGAAAGTATTATATTTAGACCAGAGAGAGGTTGGTGAGAGGAGGCAGGTCTTCACTTGACTGAGACTTACAAATAATAGTACTCTACTCATCTGTGAAGATGTGCCAAATGGGTCTGTGTCTCAGCTATTTAGCTGCTGTTGTGATTGCACTTGCTTCATGTTCTTCAAAGGCTGCGTCTTCAGCATCAGGAGTATAATAAGCAGGCTCTCTGGTATCCTTTGGACAATCTACCATCAGTCCTTTCCTGATTGGAAAATTACAAAGCACACAACATGGTACTGCAATTTGCGAGATGGTGCTGGGGGCATACCACAAGGCACCCCTGGACCTATCGACACACCAGAATCATCCTTTGAGCATCTCAACAGGTTCCTTAATTATTATCCTTCTGTTCATATGTGATTCATTGTAGTGCTCCTCTGCAGCACTGGTGGTCCTACGGAGAGGTGTCATGAACTATGGGAGTAGCAGGTATCCCTTGTCACCCAGAAGCCATCCTGCCTCTGCTGTTGAAATAGAATGGAGACACTGAGACTGATGAAGTACAAAATCATGAAAGGTCCGAGCATGTCGTGAATTCACATGTGAATTTATGTGCAAGAAGTTGTGCCTGATACCAGAAATGAGGTGCACATTTAAAGGAACAAACACCTTTGAAATTCCTATAAATATGGGGGTTTACCTTTGGGACACACAATGTCCAATGGGCGCAATCAATAGACACACAACCCTAGGGAATCTGACAATTTTGAAAAATGTGATGGTCATCTCAGTCGTCTGTGTGGGAGTACTGTTGAAATGTATAAATTGAGCTGCCCTGGCAAAGAGGCCATTTGTGACTTGCCTTATAGAGGAGTGCACAGCAAATTGGTTCACCTGGCAAAAATTCCCTGTAGCTCCCTGGAATGAGAGTGTGTCATAAAAGGTGAGAGCCGTGATGAGTTTCTCTGCCACAGTCAGATATGTGCATGCTGTAGACCTTGTCTGCAGATATGACCGCTCCTCCAAAGCCTCCTCACTGAAGTACAGCCTCCTTAGACGGAGCTATTGGGAATGTTCTTGGACAGTATGGCTGGATGTAGACATCCTGCTGGTTAAGTAGTGCCAGGATAGCCTACCTCTCCTATGGTGTTGCATGATTAATCTGGCTTCCCTTACAGGCTTCTGCTGCTCCTCTTGCACTAGCAGATAGATCATGTCAAGTGGGATTCCCATTGGAAAGCCAATTGTACAGCACTCAGATCCTAGCTCTGTAATTGTGTTGAAATGGATTGCTTTCCAAGGTCAATGCAGAATGTCGGGCATGGCCTTCTGAGTGTAACAGTAAAAAAATGGTTGCAATACCTGCTAGTAAGTCCCAGGATATGGCCAGAAGTCTCCACACGCAATCTCAGTTGAGCAGTGTCCCTTTAACCAAATACATTTGCTTTGATGAATGGATCCTGGCAAACTGCATGATTTAAATAATGGGCCAAATTCTCAAGAACAGATGGGAAGGCAGAAGTCACTGTATTTCTTCCTAACTCTGTCATTTGCACGTGGCTGCCACTGGAATGCTGGCCGTTTCTTCAGCTCATCCTCAAACTGCGCCGAATTTATGCCAGGGCACTTTTGCCACAGAACCCATGTGTACATCGGCCATATCAGAAATTTCTGGCTCCGCAAATGCGGAATTTCTGGCTTATACCTCCTCCAACTCAGGAACTTTGGGGCCAAAATCTAAAAACAGCCCTTTGAAGGCAAGCTCTGACAGGTGCCTGGAACATCCGCTGTCCATCCGAGAGTTATCCCAAAATAACTATCTTTGAAAGTCTCTGGCCCAGTTTTTCTAATGCAACTTGGGAGCATTCACCCTGTGTACTGAGGTTGTCTTTGTGAAACTTTGCAATAGCACTACAAAAATTTAGCTCGAATATGTCTTGTGGAGGTATTGTCAAAATGGATGTCAGTGTTTCAAAGTATTGTTATAAAATTCTAAAAACTAAAATATCACCACTTCACCCCAAACAGTTACTTTTACATATTACAGAAAACTACACAAATTAGCCAACAGATTTTAATGTGTAATAATGATAATTTAAGGAACAACTTTATGCAGACATGAAATGTATTACTGAGTTTCTTCATGACCTCTCTGATAAACAGGCCTAACATAGCAGCAAAAACAGCATTGTTTGTGGGCTGTTGCACCCGAGGCAATTGTGTAATCTCCCAACATCAAAAAGCTCATTTGTTATCAATCTTTTTAATCTTTGCAACAGATTTCAACTGACAAAAGATGCTGGAAGCAAGTTTACATTTAGGATTCTTCATCTCTCTGTGGTCTTAATGTAATATGACAAGGAGCCCAGACAAACCCTGGAAATAGACAGATCAAATCCTTACTTTCTTCTCCTCTGAGTGCCTTTGTTTTCACAGTTCACAGTGAAGGGGAGTGGAGCGATTCAAAGTATCAAGTGGGTTGGAAAATGGAGAAGAATTCAGGCAGAAGACGATATGGAAAAAAAAATCAGCAACAAAGAAAAGCCCAAAGGCCATTCGCCTTTTGCTATGGTGAAAGAATAGCAAGACATCATACAACTATACAATCTTCACTAGGTAAATCTAATTGATTCACATTGACAGCAGCCTATCCCACAATGGGAATTTAGAAGATGTGCTGGCTTGGCTGTTAGGGAGAGGGGGGGGGGGGGGGGAGGGGAGGAGTGGGGGAGCCAGAAACTGTTAGCTTCATCTCAGCCGTGATTGCTCTCATCAGAGTAATCTCATCCAGCAATCAGCAAATAATCGTTTAGTTAATATATTCTGCTGAATAATTCATAAGGGTTTAGAATGAGAGAACACACTGTGCACTGGTATTATAAATGGAGGATGCTGCAGGCATTGCTCACCACCAAAAATATGCTCATTAGTTTATCTTTGTTTCAGTCAAAGCAGCAAGTAAAATGTAGAATGATTTACTATATATATGAGATCAGCCATGATCTCATTGAATGGCTCGGGGGGCGGGGGTGCTGAATGGCCTACTCCTGTTCCTATACACACACATGTTTCAGTTAAGCTTCGACGAAATTCCAACTTCATTATGTATAATAGTATAAATAAACTTACTGCCCAGATCAAACATCCATCTGGAATTTAGGCAGTTTATAAAATTGTTCCAATATTTGTGAAAATTCAAATAAAGAATGAACACAGTTGTCCAGATCAGTTAATGTTCAGTTTTGTGCAGTTTAATTATTTATCTTCAGCATTTTTATATTTATTAGAATATAGAATGGACAATAAGCACACCAATCATGATATAGTTCTTTGAATGCTCCAAGGCATAGGTGGTCTAAATATTAGCAGGCAACTTGACATGGACCATGAGTGCAGGATTAAAGGATAGTTTTGAAAATAAAGCCCCTCGAGGAAAACAATAAATTAGAGAACACATTTTATTACACACAGTTATGGCTATGCAGGGCAGACAGTATTAATGAATTCCTACAAAAAGAGATGACGAAAGATCTGTTTGACAATGGGATTGGACATTATATATACAGAGATGATTAATACTTCACAAGATACAAATGGTTTCTGTGCTTCTCGGGCTAGTAAGGAATCATTGGGCTGGATTTTACCTGCCCTGAGGAGGCGGGTTTGGTTAACAGGTAGTTAAGAGGCTTTTCCCAGTTTTTCGACTGCTGCTGCGGGCTTCCCGATGTCGGGGAACCTCGCCAGGGTAAGTGAGGCGTGCTGTGGGTCTGTTGTTATGTTGGTGTTTGGATGACAGCTGCAGCAGTGGTGTGAAGGATGCAATGGAACACTGGTTAGTATCAGAGGTAAGGAAATGTTATGAAAGTAATTTTTAATGTGGTTAGATGTTTCTGTAGGTGACAAGCTGTGAAGTGTTTGTGTAGCCTCATCTCATCGGGAGAAGTGACAAAATGGCTTCTGTAATCTCAGCTGCAGCTGCCATCTGTTTTATCCTAAGGAGAGAGTAATTGGAGAGCCTCGATGCAAGGGCTCACCTGTGTACAGTGATTGTCAGTGTTTGACAGCACCTCAATGCTGTCAAACAAGTGTGGTGCATATGCCTTTAAGAAAACCGGCAGATGAAGCGTCATCAATTGACGTCATCTGACACCGGCTTTCCCTTAATTGGCCAGCAAGCCCGCAGGGCGGGCTTAATAAGGCCAATCAGGGCAAAATAGCATCTGTTCGTCAGACGTCGCTGGGGGCGGGACTAGAACCCGGAAGGCAGCAGTCCCGCCCCCACTCATCTCGGTAAATAAAATCCAGCCCATTGACTCTGGAGGGCAATAGACCAAGTTGAAAAGAGGAATCATGACAATGGATTAATACATAATACTACATAGTATTACACAGTATTTACAGCACAGAAACAGGCCCATGCTGATGTTTATGCTCCACACGAGCCTCCTCCAACCCTTCTTCATCTAACCCCATCAACTTATCTGTAATGTATTATCACATGGTTTGTCATATGGTTTGGTATGAGCATGCTCAGTTCGCTCTGGCCTAATAAATCAGCACATGGACGAGCAACTCGTGTCTCTGTCCTTCAGTTGTTCTACCCACAAATATTAAATTTTTGGCAATGAGGATGGGATTCCGAAGCCATTTTTAGGGATCATGGAAGGACACAGTGTTCAACCTTCGAGTGGACAAGTTTAAGGTGAATTTGTAACGCCTAAACTGAATTTTTGCGATGTTTTACTATTAACGTTCATACAGAATCGTCTATGCTTTGCCTTCGGGTGTATGTATACACAGCAACAGCAGCGTTGATTCTCACAGGTACACAGGTAGCGTGCTGAGTCACTGTTGGACGGGATCGGGACAATCACGGCCGCACCTACAGGATTCATCGGTAGCTTCAGCATGTATGACTGAGCTCGTGAACCATTCAGTTCTTACATTAAGCGGATGGAGATGGTTTTTTAGGGCCAATAACATTATTGAGACCAAAGGTGCAGATGAGAATGTTCAAGCTCAAAATAAAGTAATTTGTGAACATAAGAAAGCAATTTTTCTAACGGAGATCGGGCCAGATGTCGACGGAATGTTGACAAACCTACTCGTGCCAGAGAAAGCAAAGGATGCATTGTTTGAAGGCATTGTCGAGAAACTCGAGGACCAATTCGGGCCAAAGCCCTTAGAAATAGCAGAGAGCTATAAGTTTGGCACCAGAAACTAAAAACAAAGTGAAACCATCAGTGATTACATTGTAGCTCTTAAGAACCTATCTTTGCATTGTAACTTCGGCACATTTTTGGATCGTGCGTTGCGAGATAAGTTTGTGTGTGGACTGGTGGATGAGCGCACACAGTCCAAGTTACTGAACACTCCAAACCTAACGTTTGACAGAGCATGCAAAATTGCCCTATCTATGGAGATGGCATCTAAGAATGCTAGGGAGCTCCGTCCAACTCAAGTGACTAGTGCAGCTAAGGTCTACAGTCACAAAGCCACCACCAAACATATAGCAGTGAGACTGGGTCAAAATCATGTTGGTGAGAGCAGTTCAGTGAATTGTTATCGCTGCAATGGAAATCACTCACCACACTCCTGCCAATACGAAATGCAAAGTGTTTTCACTGCCAGAAGCAAGGCCATATTTCAACAGCTTGCAGAGCTAGATCGAAAGCAGGAAGTAAGAAACATTCTCGTGGCAATGCAAAGCAGCGACAACAAAAGGGAGGAGTTCACAATATTGAAGTGAACACACCTGATGTTGAAGAACTAGTCATCTACAGTATCTATGCCACCAGCGGCAACGCTAGCAGTCGTGAGAAAGACTTCCGTACAACGAGCAATATACTGATATGTGTATCGACATGGCGGCGGACTGCTCTATCATGAGTAAGGACACATATGAGAGTAAGTTTAATCAAATACCACTCACAAAGAGTACCGTAGAGTTAAAAACCTGCTCCGGAGAAATCCTAGAGACATGTGGACAAATGGAATGTACAGTTCAACACAATGGCCAGTCAGTAAAGCTGCCTATTATTGTAGCGAGCTACAACTACAGGCCAACCCTCATGGGCAAAGATTGGTTGAGAAAGTTAAAACTAGACTGGAAAAACATCTTCAATGTAGATGCTTCAAAGAAGTGACTTGACATAATGCTGAACAAGTAAGAAAGCATGTTCACAGACAGTTATGAGGGCATCACTGCGTATGGCACGCATATCCACATCAAGTACAACGTGAAGCCTGTCTATTGTAAGGCAAGGCTGGTCCCCTATACGGTGAAAAGTCAGGTGGAGGAAAAGCATGTGAAGCTCAGAGAGAACCGAGTGCTAGTAAAAATTGACAAAAGTGAATGGGTTACCCCGATTGTGGTAGTGCCCAAAGCAGACAAAACTGTACACTTGTGCGGTGTAAAATTCGCAATTATCGCGATTCGAAATAACGAGATAAAGCAGATTCGTTTCATCAGTTTTATTTCAACGAAATGCTGTCATGATTAAACAGGACACAGAAGCCTGTAAAATGGCCACCGCGCCTCGTGGCAGAAGCTTCCAGAATTTTCAGTGGGCAGACAAGATGGCGTTCGAATAAACATTTCAGTATAAGATTGGTTAATACGCAGCAAACACTGATAAAGACAGGATGCAACCTGTCTGCTTTCGACACAATAGCAAAGATATAAGTGCTGGAATCATTTTCCATGCACAAGTAAGGACCATTGTAATGGGCAATCGAAGGCCCATCCAGATACATCAATACGCAAATTCCCCACGGCTCTACAATGAGAGAGCCATTCTCGGGTACTTACACAAGTATTCGGAGGCCCCCAAAACCCCGCCAGGGAGGCTCCTAGCCGGTTCGACAATGGGAAAAACATTAACGGGTAGTTGGCCAGTTTAAGGTGCTACCGAAACCCATTACAAACAAGAATCACCCCATACTGGGAATTTTGAGCGCCAAGATTTTACAAAGGATGAACATTAAGATTTGGGCGGGAGATAAGGGAACACAGCACTATAACTATAGTGAACAAATGTCCATCAAAGGCTTATTCTCTGGATTCGACTCTTATCTCTGCTGACTCTTGACTCGGGCTGAACTCTTGACTCTTATCTCGCTGCTGGCTGCTGAACTCGCTTATTCCTCTGATCCTCCCGGGGCTGATTCGTTTGAACTTTGGAACGAGTCACCTCGACGGAGGCCAGTGACCGGGTGCACCATCACGAGGGTCGGTAAACGGTGTTCTGGACCCGAAGGCCCGACGAGACGAGATGAGAAGAGAAGAAGAAGAATCCACGTGCCGCCGCGGTCAGTAAACCCCGACCGCGCCCGTAAATATAAAGACCATTTTTGAACTCTATCAGGTTGCTGCCGAACCAGTGGAAGACTCTCTTTCGAATTCTATCGACAACCGGTGTCAATACAGGAAGACTCTTCTTTGAATTTTACCGGTTAACTGGTGTCGGTCCAGAAAGACTTTTCTTTGAGTTCTACAGCCGGGCCCGAACACTGTCGAGTTCTTCATGACAACGGGGAGCCCAGCCTGCTAGCCGGAGCAGAGAAGATAAACAAGTGGGGTACAGAGACCCCTTCCAACACGTGACAGTCAGGTGTTGCAGCAAAACAAGCCGAGTGCCTCGTTTAAAATTCTCCGAAGTATCACGAGTGGTGAGCATGTTTCTTCGATCCTACAAATCTAGATTAGTGTAGGTATTAATAGGGGAGGGTGGTTTTATTAAGGATAAATATAATGTGTTCCCCTTTTTACGATGTGCCGTGCGTTCCTCATTACCCTAGACCAAGTTTTATGAATGTATGTATACTTGTACTGTCATTAATTTGTGCCTATGACATGTACTTCATGATTTTGGACGTTATGCAATAAAGATTTCCATTTCGTACTATTCAATCGGGTCTATCTGAGTTTTCTCTGCATTACTGCTCTCGCACCTAAGTCCAGTGTTAGAACCGTAAGGGCGAGTGGGTCGAACCACTCACAGGTGCTTATTGCAACAAGGCTGGCCGGAGACCAGAGCAAGCAATAGTATTAGGCAACGAAGGCCTAACCCCGCACAAGCACCTACGACCGAACCCCTTACAGCGGTGACTACAAAGTTACTATCAACCAAGCAGTTGACAATGAGCAGTATCCATTACCTACATCGCAAGATTTGCATGCAGCACTCTCTGGGTCAAAGGTTTTCTCCAAGCTTGACCTGTCGCACGCTTACATCAGCTGAATGTTGACAAAGAGTCAACAGTATCTCACCATCAACACACACAAGTGGGATGCATGAACCATAGTAGAGGTTGGTGGAACCAAGAGATATTTGGTTGAAATTGGTGACAACATCCGAAGTGTTCATGTAGATTAAATAATCTCTGCTAGAGGTGAACCAAAACATGATCTTGAAACACTTGATCATGAACACATACATGAGTTTGACTCAGTTCAGACTTTAGTAACTGAAGTACCAGCTTCAAACAAGTCTGAGATAGAAACAGGATCATCTTTGAGTTTGGAACCAAAACAAAACAGCCCGAAAATTGGTTCAACACCAAAATCTTCTGTAAGGAGATCAGGAAGGCTCCGCAAACCTGTGATTAAACTGGATTTGTAGATCATTTAAAAAAGCCGGGAATTTTTGTTATGTGGTACATGTCATGCTGGGAAAAGTGGGACCATAGTTTTGTTGTATTTGAGAGAGGAATACATACATTTTTTTTTAAAGGGGAAAACAGTGTAATGTACTATCACATGGTTTGGTACGAGCATGCTCATTTCGCTCTGGCCGAATAAACAAGCACATGGACTAGCAACTCATCCTGGTCTCTGTCCTTCATTTGTTCTACCCACATATATTACAATATCCTTCTATTCCTTTCTCCCTCATGTGTTTATCTAGCTTAAATGCATCCATGCTATTCGGCTCAACTATTCCTGTGGCAGCGAGTTCCACATTCTAACCACTCTCTGGGTAAAGAAGTTTCTCCTGAATTCCCTGTTGGATTTATTGGTGACTATCTTATATTGATGGCTCCTAGTTCTGCTCTCCCCCGCAAGTGGAAACATCTTCTCTATGTCTACCCTATCAAACCCTTCCATAATCTTAAAGACCTCGATGAGCTCACCCCTCGGTCTTCTCTGTTCTAGAAGAACACCTCATCAGGGGGAATGGTGATTAAAAACCTCTACCTACTCAGAGTGCAAATTAAAAAGTGCAAAGAACATCTTAAAACTATATAAAGAAGTTCGAATGTAGTATAACCTCTCAGTTCTGGTATCATTCCAGTAATTCTTCTTTGCACCTTCTCCAGTGCCTCAATATCCTTTTTATAATACGGAGACCAGAATTGTTCGCCAAGTGTGGTCTAACCAAGGTTCTGAACAAGTTTAACATAACTTCTCTGCTTTTCAATTCTAGCCCTTTAGAAATGAACCCAAGTGCTTCTGTTTGCCTTTTTATGGCCTTACTAACCTGCTTTTAGTGATTTGTGTATCTGCACCCCCGGATCCCTCTGTTCGTCTACCCCAGTCAGACATTTATTTTCCAAGCAGTGCGTGGCCTCCTTATTCTTCCGACCAAAATGTACCACCTCACACCTATCTATATTGAAGTTTATTTGCCAATTACACACCCATTCTGCAAGTTTATTAATGTCTTCCTATATTTTGTCACAGTCCTCCTCTGTATTAACTACACCCCACAATTTGGCATCATCTGCAAATTTTGAAATTGTACTTCCGATTCCAAATCGTTTATTTAAATGGTGAACAACAGCACAACAGCGGTCTTAGGAACACCACTTCCCACCTTTTTCCGGTCTGAGTAAATACTTTTAACCCCTACTCTCTGTTTTCTGTTTTGCAACTAGCTTGCTATCCATTCTACTACTAGCCCCCTGACTCTACAATGTTCTGACCTTAGTCAAGAGTCGACTACGCGGTAGCTTATTGAAGGCGTTTTGGAAATCCAAATATATTCAATGGCCCGGATTTTGCGATAGGAGTAATGGTGAGGCTATCAGCGCTCAATGTTATAATGGAGTAAATCGGACAGCAACTTCTGGAGTCTACACACGCGCAGTTAAACGTGGAAATCAGGAAATTACTGTCTGATTTACCCTGCTCCTTCACAAGCTGGGCTACACTGGTACCTCCCGATAGATTTGGCATTAAAACACAAGAAGGGCGTGAAGTTGCTGTACTTACCCACAAAACACGCCAGAAGTAGCTGGGGCTTGTACATTCAGGTGTAAGTGAACTTTTAATGGCGGGATAATTCTGAATTACTGCCAAACAACCTCTCTGGCCCTGAAAATTTACTTTTAAAAGTGTGGAGTCTCATTCCTTCAGATTTTAATTATTGTTGGAAATGTTAATTTTTTAAAACTTTTTCTTTATCTTTTATTTTGCTCTCTTCATCCCATCTCTCTTTCCACCTCATTATTTCACTTTCTGTACATGATTTTACATTGAATTAAATATTCTAAATGACACTTTCTGGTTTAGACTCTGCGTGTCTCAGTGAGGATTCTTCAATTTGATTGGTTGAAGACACACCCTGTTACCTGCACTGCTCACACAGGTCACAGATCCACTGTAATGGGTGCCATGCAGAAAAGGATCTCTATAAGTTGCTGCACAAAATCCCACGAAAGGTCTATGGGCAGTTGTAAGCTTAATTAATGGTGAGCGCCATTCCTTCGCCACTGACCGCAAATACCTAGTCATTATGTCGACTGCATTACCCTTATCAACTGTTATCTCTGCAAAGAATTCAATAATGTTGGTCAAGCATGACCTTCCCTTTTGGAATCCGTGCTGACTACTCTATCATATTTTCAGTTTCTAGATGTTTTTCTATTACATCTTTGATATAAGGATTCCATTATCTTTGCTACCACTGATGTTAAGCTAATTGGTCTATAGTTCCCTGGACTTGTTTTATCTCTTTTTTTAAATATAGGAATCACATTAGCTGCCCACTAGTCCTCTGGCACTATTCCCTTTTCTAATTATTTTTATATACATGCAATAGCGCCTCTACTATCTCTTCCATAACTGGGCGGATGCAATCCATCCAAACCAGGGGTTTTATCCTCTCTAAATTTGATTAGTTTTTCAATTATCTCCTCCCTTTCTATCTTAAATGTCGACATATATTTTTTGATCTCCTCTTCAAATGTCATGTCCACCATGTTAGTCTCCCTCGTAAATACTGGGGCAATGTAATTATTTAATATATCTGTCATTTTGTTGAACCCCTTAGTGGCCCTGTCCCTATCCAAAATTCAGTTAAAGAAAGACTTGTAGTTCTACAGCAACTTTCACGACCTCAGGATGTTCCAGAGCGCTTTATAGCCAATAAAGTACTTTTGAAGTGGAGTCACTGTTGTAATGTAGGAAACGCGGCAGCCAATTTGCGCACAGCAAGCCCCAACAAACAGCAATGTGATAATGACCAGATAATCTTTTGCCTTTAGTGATGTTGATTGAGGGTTAAATATTGGCCAGGACACTGGGGATAACTCCCCTGCTCTTCTTCGAAATAGTGCCGTGGGTTTAAAGTCTCATCCGAAAGACGGCACCTCTAACAGTGCAGCACTCCCACGGTACTGCACTGGAGTCATAGAGTTATAACGGCACAGAAGGAGGCCATTCGGCCCATCGAGTCCGTACCGCTCTCTGTAGAGTAATCCAGTCAGTCCCATTCCCCCGCTCTATCCCCGTAGCCCTGCAAGTTCAAGTGCCTATTCAGTCTCCCCTTGAAAACATTGTGTGTCTCCGTTTCCACCACTTCCATCGGCAGCGAGTTCCAGATCCTCACCACTCGCTGCATAATAAAGGTTTTCCTCACATCCCCCATGTATCTCTTGCCCAAAACCTTAAATCTGTGTCCCCTAATCCTTGTACCATCAACTAGTGGGAACTGCCTTTCCCCGTCTAGCCTATTCAAACCCGTCATAATCTTGTACACCTCTATCAAATCTCCTCTCAAACCTCCTTTGCTCTAATGTAAACAAATCCAGCTTCTGCAACCTGTCCTTGTAGCTAAGATCCCCCATCCCTGGAACCATTCTGGTAAATCTCCTCTGCACCCTCTCAAGGGCCTTCCTAGTGTGTGGTGACCAGAACGAGACGCAATACTCCAGTTGTGTCCTAACCAGTGCTTTATAAAGGTTCAGCATAACTTCTCTACTTTTGTACTCTATACCTCTATTTATGAAGCCCAAGATCCCATATGCTTTGCTAATCACTCTCTCAATATGTCCTTCCACCTTCAGGAACCTATGCACATTAACTCCCAGGTCCCTCTGTCCCTGCTCACTCTTTAAAACTGTGCCATTAAGTGTATATTGCCTCTGCCTGTTCCTTCTGCCAAAATGCATCACCTCACACTTCTCTGTATTAAATTCCATCTGCCCCTTTTCTGCCTATTCTGCTAGTCTTTCTATGTCCTGTTGCAGTCGATTGGTATCACCCTCACTGTTTGCCACACCCCCAAGTTTGGTGTCATCGGCAAATTTAGAAATTCTTCTCTGTATTCCAATATCCAGGTCATTTTATATATATATATATCAAAAAAAGCAGTGGCCCCAGCACTGACCCTTGGGGAACACCACTGTCTACCATCCTTCAGTCTGAAAAACAGCCATTTACCACAACTCGCTGTTTTCTATCATTAAGCCAATTCCTTATCCATGCTGCCACTGACCCACCTATTCCATGAGCCTCAATTTTGTTAACTAGCCTTCTATGTGGTACTTTGTCAAATGCCTTCCTAAAATCCATGTAGATAACATCCATTGCATTCCCTTCATCAATCCTCTCTGTTACTTCATCAGAAAATTCAATTAGTCAAACACGATCTGCCTTTTACAAATCCGTGTTGGCTCTCCTTAATTAGCTTAAACCTTTCCCAAGTGCCCGTTAATTTTTTCCTTGATTATTGTTTCTAAAACTTTACCCACCACTGATGTTAAACTGACCGGCCTGTAGTTACTAGGATTGTCCTTACACCCTTTCTTGAACAATGGTGTCACATTTGCCACTTTGCAATCCTCAGGCACCTCCCTCGCATCTAGGGAAGATTGGAAAATTAAGGCAAGCCGTTCCGCTATCTCCTCCTCCAATTCCCTTAGCAACCTGGGATGCAAGCCATCTGGACCAGGCGACGTATCCACTCTAAGCATAACCAGCCTTTCTAGTACCTCCTGTCTATCAATTTTCACCTCTTCCATTGCTTCTACCTTTTCCACTTCACTAATATTTTGTCAGCATCCACCTCCTTAGTAAACACCAATACAAAGTACTCATTGAGTATTCTAGCCTTGCCCTGTGCCTCTAAGCATATATCACCTTCTTTGTCCCCAATAGGCCCCAGCCCGCCTCTTACTACCCGCTTACTGTTCACATGCCTGGTAGAAGATTTTTGGGTTCCCTTTTATGGAGTGTCAGCCTAGATTTTTGTGCTCAAGTCTGTGGCGTGGGACTTGAACCCACAACCTTCTGACTTCAGAGGCGAGAGTGCCACCCACTGAGCCACAGCTTTTATGGATCAGGGCGTATTTATAAAGAATATCCCTTAGAAGATATAAAGGGGACAGTGGTCTAGTGCTTATGGTGCTGGAATAGCAACACAGAGGTCCTGAGTTCAAATTGTACCAGGGCAAGCTGTGCCATTGAATCCAATAAAAATGGCTCTTAATGCCCTACCACACCTGGCCTACATGTGACTCCAGGGCAACTAGGAATGTGCAATAAATAATGCCTTACCAGTGTTATCCACATTGCAAGAAGAAAATAAAATACAAGCCTGGTCGTTAGCAACCTGACATTTAGGGTTAATTTCTTGACAAGTATTTTGGCACAATCAACCAAACTCTTGACCCTAAAGTGACTCTGAGAGGCAGGGCTTCAATCAGATAAGCAACATTTCTTTGTAAGTTTAACCGCCTTCAACAGCAGAAATTTTTCAGGCAAATTTATTGACATCATCATATTAAGTGCTTATTTTCAACTGACGCAAATTAAATAACCTTTCAGAGATAAAGCTGGTTGGCCCCGTGTGTTTGTGTGATTTTAGTGACAATATTGGTAAGGAGTGCTTGATGTCGAAAGTAATGTTCTGATGTTGATAAACTAAGGTACTTACAACGAAAGTCTTTACCATAGATTTCAGATGTTTGAATAGGAGAAATCAGGAAGAGTTTGAATGAGAAACAAATCTAAATTGCAATGTTATATTGTTTTCAAACGCAGTCCAAAAAGAAATCCGCCTGTGGTTGAGCCAATTTCGAACAGTATAGGATCAGTATATGTAAGTGGTTAGCTTAAAGAAAAAAAATTCTGACTGACCACAAAATAACTGACCAGGATGGTTTACTTAACATTAATGGTGGAGGATGGAACCAGCAAAGAAATATGAAACATTTTCGATTTAGCAGTTTAACTAATTTCTCCGTTTTGATATTCACTTCATCTAAAATGCAAGAGTTAAAACAGGAAGAGTGTAATTTTCATCTGTTAGTTTGCAATATTGCAAACATTTACAAACATTTACTATAATCCTCAAAACTGACTATTACTGATACACTGTAATTAGCTCAACCCAACCATGGGCATATACAGGAATTCTGATTGGAATTATACCGTGTTTTACTGATTGAAGTTAATACTGTGTTGTTGTAATTCCAAAAGCAAATTATTATTTTCTTCATGCTGATATTCTTATTACAGTAATCATAGTTATTGTTATAGTATTTAAGCTATGGCCAGTTCAGTCCTCAATATCTTTGGGATGAGCCAAAGGTTAAGTGGATTTTACCAGCTAATTCCGACTGGTGACTGAACTGTAGCCCGGTTTGACTAACTGAGCTGGTTTATGTAGGGTAAATGCAAAACAAAATTAGGCATCACAAAGTTATCCTGAATCATAATCAATTATTCATATAGAGTAGATTGCGCATCAGTGAAATACACAAATGTAATAGGCTGAATGGCCTTTCCTCATTTCATGCTTTCTTGGGTTTTCATTAAAGCACAGTAAAGGGAATATACAGAGTGCTTCGAACACATCGGGGAAGATTCTCCTCTCATTGTGCTTGGGGATAAGGATCTCTTGGGTGCAGCACATAGAGGAAAATCGGTGGGAAGGATCGCGCACACATAATGAAGCCTGTCTAACTTTGCATCCATTTAAATGTTTAAATGAATGAATGGATGGATGGATTGAACATCAGGCAGGCTCCATTACAGCCACGCAATCCTCCGCACCCGATTTTCCTCTGTGCTCCGTTCCAAGCGCAAACTAGAAACCTGCCCAATTGTATGTTTGCCAGTTGTATACCTAATGCTACGACAAATTAGATAATTGTGCATACATGAAACAAAGCCAGTTTAATACTGAAGTTTTACTTAATGATTAATCCAATAATATTCAAACGGGAAAAATGTGTTTACAGCAGCAGTTTAGACATCACTTGCCACTAGGGTTGCAAAATTCCGGGAATTTTTAAAAGAGGAAAATTTCCATGGGAATTGAGAGTATTTTTGCACACTGATGGTTTTTGTCTCTGACCCTTATATTATCTTTGTCATCAAAATAGACATACTGTTCCATACAAATAAAAACAGGTTTTCAAAACTTTATTTAGGTTATAATTTTGAACTTTATTGAACCCCCACAAAAAAGACCCATCTAAAATAAAATAAAAAGAGCGTCAGCTTATTTAGCCTGTAATTTGTCTTTATTTTGTCCCTTTCAGTCTTCTACTCATGAGTCTTCTGAGTCTTCTACTCATCATTGCTCCTCCTGATTCTCTGACTCTGGCTCTGAAGTGTCCATTTCCTCCTCTGTGTCACTGTCTAGCTGTGTGGTGGACACTTCTGTATTTGGCTCAATAAGTTGTAGGTTCGCCCGGATAGCCACCAGTTTCTCCACTCACTCTCTTGTTAGTCAGCCTGTTGCGCACCTTTGTATGCGTATTCCCAAAAAGTGACCAGTTTCGTTCAGAGGCCGCTGATGAAGGTGGGATTTGGAGTATCACCGATGCAATGGGTGATAGGGCCTCAGATGCACAAAGTCCCTTCCACCAGGTATGTGCACTGATATGCTTGTATGATTCCCATATCCCGTCCCCATTCCAAAGACCTTGCTTGGTAGAGAACTTTGCCAGACTTCCCAGAACTTTGCCCACGTCCAGATTGAGGTGGCGAGAGAGGGTAGAAATCACACTGTAAGCGCTGTTGATCTGTTCTCCAGAAAGTATTGGTCTCCCAACATGCTTTGGGTCCAGCATGTATGCTGCAGCATGAATCGGCTTGACACAAAATTCTTGACGCGTCTGTATGAATTGAACAATTGCTTTCTCCTCTGCTTTGAGCAGCAGGGATGTGGGTAGGGCAATGCTGATTTGTTTTTTTAAATCAGCAAAAAGCCTGAGAACATCTGACAAGACAGCATCATCTCCTTCAATCTGAGCAATTGCAGATGCTACTGGTGAGAGTAGTTTAAGGCTGCTAACCACTCTCTCCCAAAACACATCATCCAGCAGTATTTTCTTGATGGTGGTTTCCATATCCCCAGACTGGGATATTGCCATTTCTTGCAGCGACTCCTTACCCTCCAGAAGGTTGTTGTAAATTATGATAACGCCACCCCATCTAGTGTTGCTGGGCAGCTTCAGTGTGGTGTTCTTGTTCTTTGTCATTTGCTTGGAGTTGTAGGTTGCTGCAACTACCTGTTTTCCCCTGACATACTTAACAACTTGCTTGGCTCTCTTGTACAGTGTATCCATGGTTCTCAAACCCATGATGTCCTTGAGGAGCAGGTTGAGCCCATGAGCTGCGCACCCAATAGACGTAATATGAGGGTAGGCCTCCTCCACTTGAGCCCAAGCAGCCTTCATATTCGCAGCATTGTCAGTAACTACTGCAAAGACCTTTTGTGATCCAAGATCGTCGATGACCGCTTTCAGCTCATCAGCAATGTATGTGCCTGTGTGTCTGTTGTCCTTCGTGTCTGTGCTCTTGAAGAACACTGGGAGAGGAGTGGAGACGATGTAGTTCATGATGCCCTCCCCTCGTACATTTGACCACCCATCTGAGATAACTGCAATACAGTCTTCCATCTCTATCGTTTCTTTGAGCTTTCCTTGGACTCAGCCTCCAGCAAATAACTAGACAAAGCATGTCTGGTGGGAGGACAATATGCAGAGCGAATAACATTGAAAAATCTCTTCCAGTACACATTGGCTGTGAGCATGAGGGGTGAGCCTGTCGCATATACAGCTCGAGCAAGGCACTCATCTGCATTCTTCTGGCTATGGTTATCCATTGTATCAAAGAACCTTCCAAGTGGGCCAGGAGTTGCTGATGATAAGGAGCCTGATGCTGAATGTGAACCATCATCTTCTTGAATGGAAGCAGAGGAACTCTGGGCTGACTGCTGTGAGCTTTGAGTGGAATTGTTGCATTTGGATAAATGCTGCTGCATCTTTGTGGCATTCTTTCCATATGGCTTTGTACAGTGTTTGCACATGTACACAGTCTTTCCATCTTTAATGCCTGGGGTAAAATGCTTCCACACATCCGACGGTAAACGTGGCATTGTTCTATGCAGAGAAATAAAGGGCATTCGTCTCTGTGTCGAACTGCGGTCGATCAGCACGATTGCAACAGGGTGAGTAAATTTTTCCTGATGCTCCATGTGATGGAAGCATGACCTGTGCATGCACGACGCTACATCACCAATAGAGGGAGCTAATCGCTCATCCACTCATCCAACCAATCAGGACACATTTGTTCACAGTCACACACAAAACTTGTCATTATTAAAACAAGCCAAGTAAGAAGATAAACATATATTGATTAAGAAATTCCTTAATAATTAAGATTCCATCTCTGTTAGTAATTTTAAGAGAGGACCTGTGGAAAAAAACAATATTATGCTAGTATGTGCTTTTTTGGGCAAAATTCCCAAAATTCCCAAGCTAAACTTCCCGTGGAAAATTTCCGGAAATTTACCGGAAACTTTCCACCCCTTCGCAACCCTACTTGCCACACAACTGTCAGCTTGCACAGCAAGCACGCCATCATTAGAATGGCAGATGTACGTATCTGGAACTAAATCAGTGGTTTATTTGCACGTACCGTGAGCCCTTTCGCCAGTGATACAGAAGTGTTTTGACGCCTGGTAGTAAAGGAGGAAGTAATGTCCAGCCCAGCTTCAAAATGCAGGACGCAAGAACAATAAAAAATATGTTTTAACCTCCTCTCCAAATGTGGAACAAACACAAGAAATCCATTACAAAATATTATTAAAATTAAGGAAAAAAATTGTGTACTTAATTAATTTCTAAAAGTTAGAAAATTGACTGACAAATTGAGTAATTCTACTGGTCAAACTCATCATTGTAGAAAATCTCCAAAGATTTTACCTACACAGCATACAAACTGTTGATTTTTCTGAATTTTAGCCTAGTTTAATTGAGAGGAATTACTTTACAAACACTTAATGGCCTGTTTTTTCTGATGCCTACGGGTGTGTACGAGCTGCGAAGCGCATGCGCTGAAAACCGGCATTTCCGATCTGTCAAGAATCCTCTTGACAGATCCTCCGCCTGCCCTGGAGAAGGGCCTCCGCGGGCAGATAATTCCGCTTTCTGCAGAACCTCCGCCCGCTGAAAACCCTTAGAAATCTTACGCCTGATAAAAGCAGGCGTAAGGCCTGCTTTTACCAGCATAAGAGTTGAAAAAAGTTTTAAAAAATGTTTTCACTCATAATATTTTTTTTAAAAGTTTATTTTTAGCCCTGTAAAAAAATTTTTTTTTTTTTCAAAAAATAAAATTTTGTTTAAAATATTTAATTTAATGCAATTTTAACTCATTTTATAAATGTGATGGTATTTTTTTTAATTTATTTAATGTTTGTCTGTTTTTGGGGTGATCTCCATTCATATATTTGACAGGTCTATCTGTCAAAAGAATGAAGGGAGATACCCTTCTCCTATTGGCTGGCCTGGCCCACATGATCTCAGGGACGCTTGCGAACCGCATGCGCCCCTGAGATACGAGGGCCCTGCGGATTTCCACTGTGGAGAGGCCCAGGAGCGGAAGTGTCCGGACCTCGGGAGCCCTCAGGGAAGTTCGTAGAATTTTTTCCGATAGGAGGCATCCGCACACAGGAAGCCTTCTATCGGAAATGACGGGCCAATATGTTTGTATCAAATTCCACTCTACTATTTTAACAAAGGCATCAACCCATTGAACATAAATAGGTGAACGCCTCTGGTAATATAGCAGAAAGAGGAATTTCATATGAGTACTTTGAGTGTTTGTACAATAATGTCTCCCAGAATAATTTTCAGCATGTAGTAGAAGAATGTATCAAGTTTGCTGGATACTACTTTATGTAGGATTTTGGATGTAATTTAAAGAACTTGCATTGATACAGCAAACCTCAAACTCAGACATCCCAAAGCCATTCACAGCCAATTAATTGCTTCTGAAGTGTAGTCATTGTTATAAAGTTGGAAAACATGGCAGCCAATTTGCACACAGAAAGGTCCCAAAAACAGCAATGAGATAAATGACCAGATAAACAGTTTTTTTTTAGTGATATTAGTTGATGGATAAATGTTGGCCAAGACACCAGAAGAAGCAAATAGGGTCTTGGTTTAACATTTCATCTGAACGACAGAACCTCTGACAATACATATAGATATTTGCAGGGCTGTACTGTGAGCAACCTCCAGCAGTTTCTTTACGGACCGTTGGTTGGGCGTTGGTTGGGCTGGTCACTGCCTGGTACAAATGGGTGGAATCAGCACGACGCACGTTCTGCCCATTTGTAGCTCGAAATTACAATGGGGGTGTGACGTATGTCATTGGACCCCGATTTGCATAATTTAACGGGCCTCCTGCCTGATTCAGACAGGTGCCTTGGCCGTCTTTGTAAATGCTCTGGAAAAAATGGCGGTGCATGGGATTGGAGTGGGAACGAGGCGGTTGGTGTAAGATTACGATTTTAGGGTCACTGGTGGAATGAGTTAAACTCACTGCTTTGCAGAGCTTTTTGTGGAATTTCAGGAACCCCACAGAAAAAAAACATTCCGTAAAAAGCATACATCCATACTTCGGGCACACTGTTTAAAGAGGCCATCACATTCTATGCTGTTTTGAACACTTTGGCCGGAATTTCCAGCAAATCAGCAGGCAGGATTGGTGGCGGGTCATGTGGGAAAGTGTTTTTTTTTGACAGCGGGTCGGAAACCCACCGCAACACATCTTTCCCAATAACGGGTCTGTCAGCTCTGAGCAGACCCGACAGGCAGCGGCAGGCGACCCAATTAAACTCATTATAATGTACTTAACAGACTCTAAACAGGTTTTTTAAACTCACTTTTTAACTTTAACTTCATGGCCACAGGGGACCACGTCTGTCAACCTGAGGCAGGAGTTCAGTGGTCATTGCTCCAGCTGATTACTGGACAGCTTCAAATGTACAGTAAAAGCTCCCACCTGACAGATCATCACTTTCCTCAGCCACAAGCTGTTTCTCAGTCCATTTCCAGCACAGATTCTGCAGGCTGCAAGTCTTTCCAACAAAGTCTCCATCCAGTGTCACCTCATTGGAAGAACTCTCTCACCATTGACAGAATGCTTCTGTCATCTCTACTTCATCTGCCATCTATTCCATCAACATGGGTGCCCTTTATACTGTCTGACCTTGGTCTTCAGAATCTGACCACGATCAGCACCAACACCAGCAGCACCAGGCACACCAGCAGCACCAACAACAACACCAATCTTCTCCACAATCAACTGATGCTGCACAGGACAGAGGGCATCAGTACCCAACCACGTTGCTGCCCGGGAGGCCAGGGATGGCCTCACCATGGCCAGATTTACTTCACTTGACGCTGCACACAGTGGTTGCCACATGATACACCAGGTTGGCACCACCCCACACCAATACCATAAAGCATCCCTACAATGCCCAAGCCATTCCTTTCACACTCATCACCATTGCGGGGGGTACCGTTTTGTCTCACCATTCACCAACTCACTAAGCCACTTCCAAAGGTTCAACGGAAAGTGTTCAAAATAAAGGTTTCAGTGTTTGACAGCACGTTAATAGAAACTTTACATGAACATTGGATAAAACACCCTTGGCTACCCTTGTGTGTTGTTAGTTGGTATGCACTAGGATGAGGGTGAGTGTGAAGGGTGGCTAGTGAGATGGGGATGTGATAATGTAGAGAGAGAGGGATGGGTGGAGGTGCAAGGTAAGTTGGTGTGAGTAAGGATGTGCAGGCGTAGGGTAGGGACGGCAGAGTGATGGGGATGTGATGAGAGGCACATTCGGATGAGGTTGAGTTTGGCTTTGTACTAACGTTTTGTGATCTAATGAGATCATTGAAAGGTTTGCACCACTGCACCCAGGTCCTCCTGACGACATCCCTGCTTGTGCCCTCCTCTGCAATGTGCAAACAGGCTGTGTTGGTCTCCTGAGGAGGTCTCTTTCGCCTTTGGGAAGGGAAGAGAACCTCTCTGTGTGCAGCGACTCCCTCCATAAGCATATTTGTGGGAGAGCCTGGATGCAGATGTGCACCTCTGTGCAGTGATTGTTGGTGTCTGCAGCACCTCACTGCTGTAGAACACTGACAGCACAATTGTCAAAAGTAAGGTGGCCAAGGTCCCTTTAAGGAAACTGGCTGATGATGCATCATGAATGACGTCACCAGACCCGCTTCCTCTAATTGGACCGGGCAACGCGCTAGGCAGGCTTAACAAGCCCTATCAACGTAAATTAATTTTCCAGAGCGGGATGGAGCCAGCAGCGGGGCTGCGACCCGCCACCGACATCGTCCGCCACGGACCCGCTGAGGTGAGCAAAATCCCGGCCTCTGTTCCATTTAAACTCGAAACTAATTACCACGAAAATCACAATGGGCGTCATTACTTCCCTGATTATATGTTTTATGACATGTCATTTTCTGCCCAAAGGAAAAATAGCTAACACTAGACCTGAAGGAGTAAGCAAAGCAAGGCCAACAATCTGTAATTAATTCTATTTGGTTGATGTACCATTGAGACTGCTGGGAGTTTAGCATATAAATATTCTCCAGATGTGTGCCCTGAGCAAAGAGGCATTTGTCACAGTATTAAAGGAGTACTCCAGGACGATTTGCAAAAATCACACTTGTGAGCCATCTCTCAAATTCTGCCATTTCTTTAAATAAAAATGCTTCTAAGTTTTAACCCACGAACTCTGATGGGGATGACTACAGCCCTTAGACTGCTTACCATGAAAGAGAAAGACTTGCCTTTATATAGTGCCCTTCACGACCACAGGATATCCCAAAGCGCTTCACCACCAATGAAGCAATTTTTGAAGCATAGTCACTGTTATAATGTAGGAAACGCGGCAGCCAATTTGCGCACAGCAAGATCCACAAACAGCATTGTGATAATGACCAGATAATCTGTTTTTTGGTGATGTTGATTGAGGGATAAATATTGACCAGTACACCGGGGAGAACTCCCCTGCTCTTCTTCAAAATAGTGCCATGGGATCTTTTACATCCATCTGAGAGAGCAGACGTCACATCCGAAAGATGAATGATATTGCGATGACATTTGAGTGTCGGATTCTTCACAGTCCCTCTCTGTTTCATCACTGCGCCAATTAGTAACCTTATATGAAATTACAAAAGTATACTGTCTTCTCTACACTTGCCTCAGATTAGGACTCACCTCAGCATTTTATTATTTTATTTTAATAATAATTATCATTTTATTTAATTAATTAAATAACTTGAAAAAAGTTTAAATTAATGTTCCCATTGATTTAATATATTTTAAGTAGCTAATACTTGCAGATTGTGGTGTTCTGACTTAAGAAGTATTCACCAATGAGAAAACAAAATAAATTATAATAAATATTTTAGAATAAACATCAGTCAGTGGGATGCACGCAGAGTGTCGTCCACTTGAAAATCCTCCCAACTTTACTTTTTTTTTTTAAAAGCAACTGTATTCTCACGGGGATCGCGATGCGGGATTAACCTGCGCCCATTGCTTCCGATGCAGGCAGCACAGCAACTTCATGCTGCCTGCTGATTAACATGACTGTAGCGTGCAGCCAGCACTAACCACGCTGCTGAGTGGCTGCACGCCTCAGCAGGGGGCCCAAAATCCCGAGAGGCGAGCATCACTTAAAGCTAGCCTGCATTACTTAAAGCCAGTCTGCACCTCTTAAACGGGAGGTGCATTGTGGCTGGAGCAGGTGCTGGAAGTCATTGTGGAACTCATTCTGACATGGAAAAAGACTGAATAATGGCACAACGTAGCAGTGAGTGGGCTTCAAGGTTTCCCGACGCTGCACTGAAGGCCTTGGTGGAGCTGGTGGAAAGTAGGAGAACTGTGCTCTATCCACAGGGGGCCAGGAGGTTCTCCAGGCAAACTGCGAAGGCAGTTGGACCAGATAGACGTAGTGGTCAATGCCAGAAGTCAAGCCCCGAGGACCTGGATGCAGTGCGGCAAAACGTTCAATGACCTCACACGAGTGGTCAAGGTCAGTGACTGTATCTTCAAATGCCATATCCCACCAGGCTGCACCATTAGCCTCAGCAACTGCTCAATGCACCACACCCCAATTACTCACCGACCAACAATCTCCATCAATCAGGACTCATTCCTAACATTCATAGCTTCCCCTGACTCTCTCACATTTATCACTGCAGCAAGCCTCACCCCACCCCCCGCACATCTCATAGCTTGCACACACTGCCAGCTATTCAACCCTGACAGCCACATCACCCAAACACATTGCACCACACTCACTGACACACTTCCCTCTCTCTTGCAGGACAAGGTGGTGCACAACTGGAGGCAGCAGGACCTAACCAGTGAGGGACAGACATCGCTGCATGCCCTAACTCCCATGGAGGAGATGGTGCTCATCATCACTGTAGCAGCCATTGCTGAGACTGTGGCCAGTGGCAGGGCAGAAACCATAGAAGATGACGATATCCTCATACCTAATCCTCCTTCCCACATCCCACTTACCTCTCAGCACACTATCTCTTCTGATTTACAAGCTGCAGATGGTGTAAGCATGCACCTCTCACTTTCCCAGTCCTCCCCTCACGACAACCCTACCCTTGTGCGTTTCTCCTTTCAGATACTCTGGAACTACAACCTTGCCTGGCAATGGTGGAAGAGCAATAAAACACTGATGATGAAGAAACACAGTCGCTCACAGCCACCAGCTCATCTACTGACACTGTGCGCAATTTAGAGGATAGCTTAGAGGCGGGATCTGCCCATGGTGAGACACCGGGCATGAGCGGCCTGCAGCCAGGGCAGGGGGAAACACCATCCAGGATCGAGCAGTTCATTTGATTGGCGCCTCTGCCGTTGGAATTGATATCCACCACCAGTAAACCGTGGCTGCAGTATGTACTACCGACAGGAAGCGCTGCAGCAGTTCACCAAGCTTACTTCAATAGTACCTCATAGCCCATGATTTCTATCACCAAGAAGGAAAAGAGCAGCAACATCATTGGAAATTCATCACCTCCAAGTTTCCTTGCAAATCACATCCTGACTTGAACATATATCGCCGTTCCTGCATCATCACTGGGTCAAAATCCTGGAACGCCCCAAACTACCAGCACTGTGGGTGTAAATTCACCACATGGACTTGGAGGGGAACTTGTTCCCATGCCCTTGTCCTCTAGGTGGTAGGGATCGCGGGTTTGGGAAGTGCTGCAAAGGAAGCCTTGGCAGGTTGATGCAGTGCGCCCTCTAGATATAGATTCACACTGCTACTGCATTCGCCGGTGCTGGAGGGCATGGATGTTTAAGGTGGTGGGTGAGCTATTGCTAGTTTGCTCAGTCAACAGGAGAGCGCCTGTTTTGTATGAGGCCAGCGGGCACCCGCGCCACTGTGGACATACCTCAGGCACTTGCCTGCTTGTTGCGGCAAGAAAATCCCCTGCGCTGCCTGTCTGCCATGGGGGAGTGGGGAGTACGGTTTCACTTCTGTCCACTCCCCTACCTCCAAGACTCCAGCCATCATCCATTCAGCCCACTTGTGTAAGGGGTCATTGCAGATTTTTGAAGAAAGAAAGAAATATCGTCCTCCCTTCAGTGGTTCAGGTCTCTGACATCAGCTAAACAGTTCCACCGCTCAATGTGGCCAACTTGTACCTATCTGTAGGCTGGTACATTTCATCTCACTCGGCATTGCAGCCTTCAGTTCATTGCTCGGTCTCGAGTGAGCGAACAAAGGAGGAACAGTTGGCCCTACTCCACCCCCACTGATGCCCACAGCACCATTGGCTTTGTAAGGACTTCTGTCCACTACATGGCTGACCGAAAAATCCCAGAATTAGCAAGGACCCAGTACATCTGGGTCTCTGTCCTTTTCCCGTTATTTGTGCCAGAATCCCATCGGATCTATGGTGGGAGTCCAGCAGATATCCCGAGAAGCTGAAAAATGCAGGCAAGATCTCTTTATAGTCTGTCTTTCATGGTGAACTGGGTGCTGTTCAAATAATTTCACAATTCCGTACAGTGTTTTCACATTTTTGAATCTTCACAGCTACTCAATGGTTTATCTGCCCCCTTGCTGCTGTTCTAGCAATGACAAAACAGCTGCAAGCCATTTTCATACAAGCCTATGAATTTTAGAAAAAAACCTTTGAAATAGCATATTTAAGGCAAATGTGACAAAATATGAGTAAATAAGATACATCTTTGCTGTAAGACTCAGTCATTCTAAAATTGAGAAGAAAATATGTTGTATTTGAAAAGCTATCATAAATAGCCTAACAAAAAGTTGTGACAAATGTGTTTGTGACTAAACATTCACTCCCTCCACCACCGGCGTACCGTGGCTGCAGTGTGTACCATCTACAAGATGCACTGCAGCAACTCACCAGGGCTTCTTCGGCAGCATCTCCCAAACCCACGACCTCGTCCACCGAGAAGGACAAGGGCAGCAGGCGCATGGGAACACCACCACCTCCAAGTTCCCCTCCAAGTCACACACCATCCTGACTTAGAAGTATATCGCCGATCCTTCATCGTTGCTAGTCAAAATCCTGGAACTCCCTCCCTAACAGCACTGTGGGAGTACGTTCACCACACGGACTGCAGTGGTTCAAGAAGGCAGCTCATCACCACCTTCTCAAGGACATGATGTGGAGATGCCGGCGTTGGACTGGGGTGGACAAAAATGAGAAGTCGCACAACACCAGGTTATAGTCCAACAGATTTATTTAATTTTACAAGCTTTCGGAGCGGTTCGCTCCTTCCTCAGGTAGGGTAGCAGTGAGAGAATCTCCCAGAATTCACAATATAAACACAGAGAAAATCTATTCAAATCTTTCCCTACATCAAAGACACACTAAGAGCACAGCCAAGACAATGAGATGTGTCCCAGGGGGTCCAACGTGTCAAAACACCTGCTGGCTGCATATCCTGTCAATTTGTGTTGGTTCTTGTGTTAGTCTTTTTAAAAAAAAAACACCTGGAAAGACCGGCCGTGATGTCAAGTCACGTTCTGTATCGTGACATGAACCCGATATCGCGATTGAGGCCATCCTCATGAGTGCGGAACTTGGCTATCAGTTTCTGCTCTATGATTTTGCGCTGTCGTGGACAATTTGGGATGGCCAATAAATGCTGGCCTTGCCAGCGCTGCCCACATCCCACAAACAAATTTAAAAAAAATTACAACTTCTTTTAGCCCTTTGTCAATCATAGAATCATACAGCACAGAAGGCGGCAATTTGGCCCATCGTGCCTGTGCCAGCTCTTTGAAAGAGCTCTCCAATTAGTCCCATTCCCCTGCTCTTTCCCCAGGGTCTTATTTTTTTTCTTTTTCAACTTTATATTCAATTCCCTTTTGAAAGTTACTACTGAATCTGCTTCCATCACCCTTTCAGGCAGCGCATTCCAGATCATAACAACTCGCTGCATAAATAAAACTTCTCATTTCCCCTTTTGTTCTTTTACCAATTATCTTAAATGTGTGTCCTCTGATTACTGACCTACCCAACAGTGGAAAAAATTCTCCTCATTTACTCAAAACCTCTCATAATTTGCTTTAGATATGCTATTTCGGATCTCCCCATAACCTTCTCTGCTCTAAGGAGAATAATCTCAGCTTCTCCACTCTCTTCACATAACTGAAGTCCCTCATCCCTGGGATTATGCTAGTAAACCTCCTCTGCACCCTCTCCAAGGAATTGATATCCTTCCTAAGTGAGGTGCTCAGAATTGGACACAATACTCCAGCTGAGGCCTAACAAATGTGTTATAAAGGTTTAGCATATTCGTTCAGTGTTATTCCATCCATAAAAAAATATAAGTACACTACCTTTAAAATTTCTCATGTAGGGCATGTGTTCCATGAAAGCTGCTGTGTAAATGTGCCGATTTTACAGGCAGGGCCTAATTTGAATCTGAGGCCTTCGGTTTCCCGCCTGTAGCCAGCCAGCTTGAGAGGCTGGCTGACTGCGGGCGGGTAGGCCTCAGTTGCGAGGGGTCGGTCCGGTGGAGGGATTGTTGGTGGGGGGGGGGGGGGGTCCGGAAGCGGCAATAGGGAGGGGCCGGCAATTGGTGGGAGGGGTTACGGGGATCGTTGGTGGGGGGGGCGGGGGGAGGGTTGTCGGCAATCGGCCGGTGGGGGGGGGGTGGCGGCAATCGGCCGGTGGGGGGGGAGGGGTGGCGGCAATCGGGAGGGGGGGAAGAGAGGGTCGGGGGTAGTTGCAGGATCGGCAGGCAAGCGGGGATCGCAGGGGGCGATGGTCGGGGATCGCGGGGGGCAGGAGGATCGTGAACAGCGTCACCATCAGCGGTGGGGGGAGATTTGGGAATGTGATCGTTGGCCTTGTGGGGGGGGGGTTCTCCGATCGCAGGGGGTGGTCTAGGCAGGGACCCTGGATCCAGGAGGTGGGTATAAAGCCACTTACCTCCTGGATGCAGCAGTCCCCGCCTCGCTTCAACT
Source organism: Squalus acanthias (assembly GCA_030390025.1). Taxonomy (NCBI): domain Eukaryota; kingdom Metazoa; phylum Chordata; class Chondrichthyes; order Squaliformes; family Squalidae; genus Squalus; species Squalus acanthias. The sequence continues at coordinate 109,556,327 of CM059425.1, read as the reverse complement.
GTCTGGTTTCACAAATTGTGTGAAACCCGTCCACAGGCAGTTAAATTCAAAATGGTCGGGGAAAAAAGAGGCGTCCAGCCTCATTACAATATTTAAATTGAGGTAATTCCCCCTGGGAGCTGGTTGGTCGCCCGCCCCCATCCCGCCTCCGGAAAAACCGGAAGTGGGCGGGTTGGAGGCGGGGTCAGGTCGGGATTCACATTTTTACAATTTAACTTTTTTACAATGTGCATTGTACCCAACTTCCCAGGATATATCAGTGCCTTTTAGTCTGCTGAACCACTGAATATTTTTCTTGAGCTTCTAGCAGTCTTTGCTCAGTTGTTCTTCAAAATCATTTCTTCAATGGATATTGAAGTCCCCCACCCAGAGTAGATTCTGTGCCCTTGTTACCCTCAGTGTTTCTTGCAAGTGGTGTTCAACATGGCGGAGTACTGATTCATCAGCTGAAGGAGGTGGTTATCAGCAGGAGGTTTCCTTCCCCATGTTTGACCTGATGCCATGAGACTTCATGGGGTCCGGAGTCAATTTTGAGGACTCCCAGGGCTATCCCCTCCTGACTGTATACCACTGTGCCGCCACCTCTGGTGGGTCTGTCCTGTTGGTGGGACAGGACATACCCAGGGATGGTGACAGAGCAGTCTGGGATGTTGGCTGATAGGTATGATTATGTCAGGCTGTTGCTTGAATAGTTTGTGGGACAGCTCTCCCAATTTTGGCACAAGTCCCCAGATGTTAATGAGGAGGAATTTGCAGGGTCGACTGGGCAGAGGGTGCCTTTGTAGTGTCTGAAGCAGGTGCTGAGGTCGATGCCACGTGGACCATCCTGTTTCATTCATATTATAATTTTTTGTAGCAGTTTGATACAACTGAGTGGCTTGCTCGGCCATTTCAGAGGGCAAGAGTCAACCGCATTGCTGTGAGTCTGGAGTCACATATAGGCCAGACCTGGTAAGGATGGCAGATTTCCTTCCCTAAAGGACATCAGTGAACCAAATGGGTTTTTACGACAATCCAATAGTTTCATGGTCACCATTACTGATACTAGCTTTTATTCCAGATTATTTAATTAACTGAATTTAAATTCACAATACTGCCATGGTGGGATGTGAGGTCCCGTCTCTGGATTATTCGTCCAGGGCTCTGCATTACTAGTCCAGTAACATAACCACTATGCAACTGTACCTCCATTATTTGGATGGGGTTGGAAAATTGGGCGGCAGCAGATATCACAACTGCAAAATTAAAGCAATTTATATGAGCAATTATTTTTGAATTCTCAGTATAAGAAAGAAACAGTAAGCGCTAGAGCCATTTAAAAAACATTGGCACAGATTTTCCTGTCAAAATAACAGTGAGGCTAATGGAACTCGCCGTTATTCATACTCAAATCATACAGCAACTTCAGGCGATGTGCAGATGTGTGGTTAAACGTGGATATCCAAAAGTTGCTGCCTGACTTGTGCCACTTCGCCATTAGTTTCGTGAAAACGGCATCTCACTGTGTGGCTAATTATTGAAATACAAAGATACAAACTATACTTGTCACAGAAAGTTAAGTCTTGTCCATTCCAGTTTAAGTACCCTTTTCACAATGTGATAAGTGTTAATTACTGCCAGTCAACCTCTCTGGCACTGAAAATGAACTGTGACAAGCGTGGAGTCTCATTTCTTCAGGTTTTAATTGTTGCTAGAGATTTTAAAAAAGTAAGATGTTAAAAAAAAATGTTGTTTTTCCTTCTGACTTTTTTTTCTCTCTCTCCTCTCTCTTAATCCAATCTTTCTTTCCCTCTCTTTATTTCTCTTTCTGTACCTGATTTGACACTGAATTCGCCCACTTTAATTTACACTTCATTCTCAGGCCTGGCGCTGTTAATTTCACAATCCTTCAATCTGATTGGTTAATGAGATACACAGTTGCTTGCCCTGTTTACTCAGGTGTCTGTTTCCCTCGCTGTGACCTTATCAGCTCGCACTTTCAGCAACTTGCCACGCCAAAAATTTTAAAACCTAAACATAGAAACATAGAAGATAGGAGCAGGAGTAGACCATTCAGCCCCTCGAGCCTGCTCCGCCATTCAATGAGATCATGGCTGATCATCCAAACTCAGTACCCTGTCCCTGCCTTCTCTCCATATCCCTTGATCCCTTTAGTTTTAAGAAATATATCTAACTCCTTCTTGAATATATTTAATGAATTGGCCTCTACTGCCTTTTGTGGTAGAGAATTCCACAGGTTCACCACTCTCTGGGTGACGAAATTCCTCCTCATCTCAGTCCTAAATGGCTTAACCCTTATCCTTAGACTGTGACCCCTGGTAAACATGCAAGGTCAGGTCTAACTAAGGGCAGATGCCGTTAGATGCCCTGCCAATTGTGGCACGTTGTAATGGCCCAAATCTTGCTGGAAAAATAACGGCGAGTTCACGATGTACGCTGTTATTAATGCACAAATTGCCCAGCAAGTTCAGGTGAAGGGTGGATATGGCATGAGTTGCAAATCACCATAACCTGCTGGTCGATTCACGCCACTCCGCTGCTTGCCTTACACAACCGGCAGCTCGCCCTTAATCTCCCCATTACTTTTAAGAACTTGCTGGATTTGCACATTAATTGCCGATTAAACTCACCTGGTACTGAACATAAGAACATGAGAAATATTGGCCCCTCGAGCCTGCTCCGCCATTTAATGAGATCATGGCTGATTTGATCTTGGGCTCAGCTCCATTTCCCTGCCCGCTTCCCATAACCCATCACTCCCTCATCGTTCAAAAATCTGTCTATCTCCACCTTAAATATATTCAATGATCCAGCCTCCACAGCTCACTGGGGCAGAGAATTACACAGATTTACAACCGCCTGAGAGAAGAAATTCCTCCTAATCTCAGTTTTAAATGGGTGACCCCTTATTCTGAAACTATGCCCCCTAGTTCTAGATTTTCCCCATGAGGGGAAACATCTTCTCTGCATCTACCTTGTCGAGCCCCCTCAGTATCTTTTCTGTTTCAATAAGATCACCTCTCATTCTTCTAAACTCCAATGAGCATAGGCCCAACCTGCCCAAACTTTCTTCATAAGACAACCCCTTCATCTCAGGAATCAATGTCGTGAACCTTCTCTGAACTGCCTCCAAGGCAAGTATAACAACATAAGTACCCTTTTAACGATGTGATAATTGTAAATGCAATACAACCTCTCTTGCCCAGAAAGGGAACTATTACTGTTGCATCTCATGCCTGCATGTAGTAAATTCTAATTTGAGATTTAAACATTTTTATCTTACTTTTCTTTTCTGTCACTTTTTTCTCTCTCTTTTAATCCGATCTTTCTTTCCCTCTCTTTATTTCTCTTTCTGTACCTGATTTGACGTTGAATTCACCCACTAAAATTCAACCTCCTCCTCTGTTGTTCCTCTTTCTTTCTCAATTCTTTTATCTCATTGGTTAAAGAGATATATTATTGGTCCCGTTGTTCACTGAGGTCCCTGATGACGTTATCAGCTCGCACTTCCAGCAACTTACAGAGCAAAAACATTTTTAGATGAAGGGTGCAGGAAAAGGTCTAACTCAAGGTGCACACCAATATATAGACCCAGAATTTGCTGGAGCACAGCATCTCACAGCGTGCCCTGTTAATTAAGACTTTTTCCTGCACCCTTCAGCTGAAACTTTTTTTTGCCCACAAAGTTGATGCGGCGAGGGCAACAGGGCATCTGGGGCCTTGCTGAACAACGGGACAAACAGGGTATCTGCTGAACCAGTGAGATCTAAGGATTGGGAGGAAACACTAAGAAGGAAGGAGAATTAGAGTGGGTCAATTCAATGTCAAATCAGAGACAGAGAGAGAAATAATGAGAGGGAAAGAAAGATTGGATTAATAGAGAGAGAAAAAAAAGGCAGAAAGGAAAAGTAAGAAAAAAAAAGAAAAAAAATTAAAAGTTGACATTTTTAAAATCTCCAACAGTGTGGAGACTCCACACGTTTAATTGTTCACTCTCTGGGCCAGAGAGGTTGATTGGCAGTCATTAAATCATGTCATTAAAAGGGTATTTGTGCTACTAATTACTAGACTTAACTTTCTGTGGTGAGTTTAATGGGCAATTAATGTGTAAATGCAGCAACTTCATGAAAATCACAGGGAGGTTAAGGGCGAGATGCTGTTTTTGCGAAGCTAAAAGCAAAGTGGCATAAATTGGCCAGCAGCTTGAAGGGGATTTGCAATTCACGTTGTATCTCTTCCTCGCCACAAGTTGCAGGCCGATTTGCACATTAATAACGGCATCCACCGTTCACAGGCCGTTATTTTTTCAGCCAATTATGTTTTCACAAGTTATGTCTCTCGTTCTTTTATCCCTCCCTCTTTTATTCTCTTGAGCAGTCTCGCGCTTTGAAATAAAAAAATAGCACTTAAGAATAAATTTACTGTCAAAACTCATCTCAAAAAAGTTTTAAAATTCATTTCTTAGCTTTTTTGGAAGTTATTTGTAAAAAAAAAACAGGCTTAAAATTAAAGTTATAGCCGAGAAAGGACATGCTACGGAAGGTTGCTAACAATTGCCTGATAGAATTCGGCCAAGTGTGTATGTACAGGCTGAAGTATGCTGAGAATAACAGTCGCAGAGTGATTTCAGCTGACAGCGAGAGCTCTGGTAAGCATATCAACTCATATCAGTTGAGAGAGGTTGAGGCTTGCGAGTAAAAACTTAATTGAAGCTACTCAAAGACACAAAAAACAATTTTATAGGCAAGTATAATTATGTTATTGTGAAATAAATAATCTTTATGTCTTTATTAGATTAGAAACCTTATTTTCAATATTAGGTATTTGTTACCATGAAAACAAAGATGGTGGCTGAAAAGATTTTCAAATATTTTTGAGAGGTTTGGTTGATTTGCCTTATCCTTTTTTTGTTTGTAATTGTTGCTCACTGCTCATTTTTGATTTAGTTTACTGAACTTCCAGACTGTGGGGTTTTAGTTCTGGTTTTCTACTTGCTGTTTGGTATGATTTGTCATTGCTTTATGGATATGAAATTTCAGCACATCAGGGCAATACAAAGTGTGCATATGATGAAGTGTAATGGTCAAAATGCACGCTTACCTTTTTAAATTATATTACTAGTGGATCTCCCATGGTGAGCAATAGGATATGCTGTTTTGTAATGGGACAATATACAATGTAATGTACAGTATATTACTATGAGGGATGCCAAATTAGGGCATTTGAGTTAATCAACTTGCATTTTTATTACATGATGCTCTGAGATTTTACAGCAGCAGTTCACGATTCTGTCCACATTTCTGTAAATCAATGGCCTTGATAATTATTATATTCCTTTATCTATGCACTCTTTTTTTAATCTCCTACCTTATTTAAAGACCAACACGTGCAGCTAGATAATATTCACAATGTACCAGGTTGGAGGTCGGTACCAGAATCAAGCAGCCAGAGGCTGTAGAGGTCGATTGAGGATATATAAGTGACAGGAAACGGTGGCTGAGGACCAAAGCTGGGTGGGAGTGGGAAATTGGAGGATGGCGGGGTTGGGGGCGGGGGGAAGTACATCGCAAATCAAAGCATTAGGAAACACGTTCGTAAAAAGTCTACCCTGAGAAAGTGAGCCAAATGTTTTTTGATTGGTTCCTGGACAATAATGTTTTCATTATCCTACGCAGTTAGATAAATAAATAAATATCACAGCTACATAGGAATAATCATTGTTTAGAAATTCTCAATAGAAATAGTAAAGTTGTGTTGTTATCATTTAATATCTCTCTCTTCCACTCTTCTCTTTTTTTCAGCCAACCTCTCTCATGGAAGTAAAAATGAATACTTCAACATGGTTTTCCTGCCAAAACTTACCTAAACTGTGTTCTAAGGTTGATGCTCCAGCTTGTTTCAAAATAATTTGGAAGAACAAACTCATAATTATTGTTACAGCTCGAGGAAAGACAGAGATTACATGACAAAACCATGGTGATGAAAACAGGAAGATTTTCCACAGTGCACATTACATCGAAATAACAACAGGGAAATATGTATTTCTGCTCAACCAGTCCACGGTGTTCTTTGTCCTGCACAAGAGCAGTAATCCGGATCCAATGTGCCAGCTCTGTTCTTCTATCCCTTTATTCCCCTTTCCTTCAACCACCTACCACACCTGTTCCTAAATGTTGACATGGGTCTCTGCTTCAATCACTAACTCTACTGCATTCCATAGCTTCATAACTGTTGCTCCTGCTCGCAGACCTAAATCTCTTAAACTTATCATATATTTTGTCCCCACATCCTTGGCCCCTTAACTACTGGAAACGGTCTGTTTCTATGAACTTTGTCCAATTCCCTCATAATTTGAAATCACCTTGATTAAATCTCCCCATAATTTCACATTTTTAAGACTGCAGCACACTGAAATTTGGAGACACAGATGTAGTCATTAACTCTCTTCAACTGGAAAGGATATCAAATTCAAATCATAGGCTTTTCAGATATGCTGACGCCTCTGAATAAGAACATTGGCTCTCACTGATGACATAGATTCTTAATCCTAGTGAACCGCCCGAGGTGTTGCTCATGCAGAGTCCAGGACCGAGAGTCCTCTTCTGATATTCACTGCAGTCCCTCTATAGCATAAATGTGACAGCAGTTCAGCCATCACTGTAATACAATCTGGAGAAGTGTGAGGTAATGCATTTGGGGAGGGCTAACAAGGCAAGGGGGATACACATTAAATGGTAGGACACTGAGAAGTGCAGAAGATCAGAGGGACCTTGGAGTGCAGGTCCACAGATCCATGAAGGTAGCAGGCCAGGTAGATAAGGTGGATAAGAAGGCATACGGGATACTTGCCTTTATTAGCTGAGGCGCAGAATATAAGAGCAGGGAGGTTATGCTTGAACTGTATAAAACACTAGTTAGGCCGCAGCTAGAATACTGCGTGCAGTTCTGGTCACCACATTACAGGAAGGATGTGCACTAGAGCGGGTGCAGAGGAAATTTACGAGGATGTTGCCTGGGCTGGGGAATTTTAGCTATGAGGAAAGATTGGATAGGCTGGGGTTGTTTTCTTTGGAACAGAGGAGGCTGAGGGGAGACCTAATTGAGGGGCATAAAATTATGGGGGGCCTAGATAGAGTGGATAGGAAGGACCTATTTCCCTTGGCAGAAGGGTCAATAACCAGGGGGCATAGATTTAAAGTAATTGGTCGGCAGTTTAGAGGGAATTTGAGGAGAAATTTTTTCACCCAGAGGGTGGTGGGGGTCTGAACCTCGCTGCCTGAAAGGATGGTAGAGGCAGAAACCCTCATCACATTTAAAAAGTACTTGGATATGCACTTGAAGTGCTGTAACCTACAAGGCTACGGACCAAGTGCTGGAAAGTGGGATTACGGTGGATAGCTCTGTCGGCCGGCAGAGACACGATGGGCCGAATGGCCACCTTCTGTGCTATAAATTTCTATGATTCTATGATTTATTGTAGCATGTAACAGATGACTAATGTAACATAAAAATATTAAATACCATACGGATGTGCAAAAGTACAACCCTGATAGATATAATACATGAAAAACTATTCATCTATTACTTTACAAAACTCACTGGAGGTGCTAGTATCTTCTTTTTTTCCAAAAAATCTTATTCTCAGTTATTTCTGATGCAGAGACGAAGAATGTGAACTTCAAATCGCACGATGCATCCCTCTCTCTCACACACACATGCGTTCCCTACAGAAGCTAGGATGCCCAGTCCTTTTCTACTATCATGTGATGTGGGTTGTCCTTCTGCACTCTGGGTATGGTAGTTCCACAGCAGCAGGGTCAATGATGAATTGTTCTCTGACACACAAAATTTGTCAACAGCAGCTCCAATGTTCCAATAGGCCGAGGAGACAATTCCAACTCAATCCCAGGGTTCCAGACAGAGGAGCAGATCTAGAAAGTGGAATTTTTCTTTTGCAGACATTTCTAACATCAGTTAACATATTTTATGGCTATGTTTTTCAGGATTTTTTTTCCCCCCAGAAGTGAATACTTTTGTTATCAGTTATTTCCAGCTACACACATTCACCTCAATGAAGAAAAATGGCAGATGGTAACTGTGGGGAAAAAAAATAGGTGAGCAATTTTATTGGTTGGTTTTGTAATACTTGCTGGTTACTGAAGGATTGCTTTGAAAATAAATGAGGAATTTGTTTGTTTCATGTTCTGTTGGTTACTTGTTGCTTATTGGTACATTTTAGCACTTTTTGATTCCTTCTAATGTAATCATTTAATTTAATGGTAACTTAACAGATGTTTTGACCGACAGACATTTGATGCTTTGGAGGAGAAACATTTTTCAAAAGGTGTGCTGCTATGGGCATGCAATATGTACACACTATAATTAGAGGTCAGCTTGGATCTATGGAGCAGCACTTTTAAGGACTGTTTTTGTCAAAGTTAGGACTCGGTTTTAAATAATCACTTATAGGGAATTTGGGGGTGTACTTGTAACAGCGTCTTCCCTACTTTTAAACATGATTCTGTGAATCGTGCAAATAATAGAAAATAAGGGGGGAATTTTGCCAGCCCTGGGGAGGTGGGTTTGGAGGCGGGACTGCCGGGAAAATGGCAGAAACTGGGAGCGGGTACCGAACCCGCTCCCAACCCACCTCAGTGCCATCTTCCCAGGAGGCGGGTCCCCGACTCGCGCTGGGACCCGTCTCCTCGAGGCGGGAAGGGGATTACAGCCACTTAACTGCCTGTTAACACATAGTTAACAGGCAGTTAAGAGGCTTTTCCCCATTTTACCAACACAAGTGCGGGCTTCCCGACGTCAGGAAACCCTGCTCGGATCAGCGAGGTGAGCAGTGGGTCTGCGGGGGTCAGAAGGTTCGAAAAGTGCACTGTGGAGGTGAGTGATGGGTGCAAGTGTGGAGAGGTAAGTATGGGAGGTGAGTGAAATGTGTTAGAAAAAGTTTTCTTACCTTTGTTTCTTCCTGCAGGCTTCAATCCTTGGGCATCCGGAGGCTCCTCATCTCCACGGCAGAGATGACAGAATGGCTTATGCATTCACCGATGCAACAGCCATCTGATTTCTGCTCAGGAAAGAGGTTTGGTGAATCTTGAGTACAAGGACTCACCAAAGAACAGAGATTGTCAGTGTTTGATAGCTTCTCAAAGCTATCAAACGATGACAATTCATCAATCAAAAATTTTTGACAGATGAAACGTCATACGCTGACGTTCTCTGTCACCGGCTTTCCCTTAATTGGTCTAAGCCCACAGGGCAGGCTTAACAAGGTCAATCAAGGGAAAATAGCGTGGGTTGGCCAGACGTCATTGGGGGTGGGACTGAAACCCGGCAAGCAGCAGTCCCGCCCCCATTGATAAAATTCCCCCCTAAGTTTTTTTGTTCTACTATTGTATTTGTACCATGGTATTGCTTTCCAGCTCAGGAGGTGATACATTTTACTGTAAATTCCCTAAATATTATTGTGAAAGAAATCTACAAGACTAAGGGGTAGAAATTAGGTCGCGCCCCATTTGGGGCGCAAATATCGTCTGGACGCAAATATTAGCGCCTGGCGTTAATTATCGGCACTGACTGGAAACTTCACTTTTACCGCCCCGGGAGGTGAGTGGAGCGCTAAATCAGGCGCTGCACACCTGTCTTAAGGCGCAAAGGCAAGGAGTGAGGCGCTAACTCAGAGCGCTGGCGAAGCTCATGTAATGTCAGTCAGCAATGGAACACACACACAATGGCACGGGCCAGTTCTTAAAGGGGATGGTTAATCTTGCTTTCCATCCACATCCTGTTCATTGCAGCCTTGAATCTCGGCCTGGAGAGACTTGCACATCAAATGTGCTGGAAAGAACAATGGAGAGTAACAGGCAAAGAGCTCAGAGTGCAGCTCCCACAGTCTCTGCTAAATCGATACAAGGAATGGCAAATCAAAATGAACCTGCAAAGTGCTGCTCAGTACCCAAAACTCCTTCACACAACGTTGAATCTCTCCAGAAGTCTCTCCCTCTCTCTCTCTCAGAATGCGTAGTTCAAAAATGCCACCAACAATAAAAGACAGAAAGAGGCCCCCTTTAAATAGCGCCCCCCCCAGCCCCACAGCGATTGATAGCGTTCCAGTCTTCTGGTCGTTGGAAGCGCCAGGCGGTAAGGCAGGGGGCGCCACTCAATTTCCGCTCCGGGGCGCCACAAGGGCGTTGCACCATGGAATGACGTCACAATCTGCGCGCGCAGGTGGTCGCAGCGGTAAGTTTTAGCACCGCCGCACAATGTCAAGTTAAGTTCCCAAGCGGCGCAAACATCGCTGCGCCCGGGCGTTAGCGGCTTTGCGCCCCATTAGCGCCCTCTTAAGGCGCTAACGGGAGGCGCGACCAACTGAATTTTTACCCCTAAGTATTTAAATTGCAGCCCTGAACATAAATAAGGCAGTAGGACTTTGTCGTTGAATCGTTGCAATACAATGTGTAATAACATGAAACTATCGGATTGTCATAAAAGCCCATCTGGTTCACTGATGTCCTTTAGGGAAGGAAATCTGCCGTCCTTACCTGGTCTGACCTATATGTGACTCCAGACCCACAGCAATGTGGTTGACTCTTAACTGCCCTCTGAAATGGCCTAGCAAGTCACTCAGTTGTAACTAACCGCTACGAAGCAATCTTTGGAATTCTCTGCCCCAGAGGGCTGTGAATGCTCAGTCTTTGAGTATATTCAAGGCTGAAATAGATAGATTTTTGGACTCTAGGGGAATCAAGGGATATGGAGATCGGGCAGGAAAGTGGAGTTGAGGTCGATGATCAGCCATGATCTTATTGAATGGTGGAGCAGGCTCGAGGGGCCGCATGTCCTACTCCTGCTCTTATTTATTATGCTCTTATGTTCTAAGATAATTCAATGCTGATTATCCATGCGACATTCTGTTGCGACCACTGTGAACTTTCTTTGCCATCTTAGCCTGGAAAGTAATGTCAGTGATAATAGCAAATGACCGTTTAATGCATTCATACAACATTGTTCTGCCTAATATTTCAACTTGGGTGTTAAGCTATGGGTTAAAATAGCATAATGTGAAATACAATACGAACACGCTAAACATTTACTTCTTTCACAAACAGTAATTTCTGGACTGAGTGTTAGCACTGCTAACTTTATTTGACACAAGATTAAAGCTCATTTAACAAATGGCAGTAAGTTCCATAAACTTTATCTCAGGAGATCTGGAAGTTCTCCTGAAAACAATCATTCACAAAGTGGCAGTTCTCCTTTCTTTGCACATATATTCATCAGAAACTAAAATGTAACAAGAAACACATTTTTAACTTACTTACAGTTTATCTATTTCATCAAGCTCTGCAGGCGAGGCTGGTCAATATAGTCATTGTATACCTGTTGGTAAAGGTAAAAGAAATGAACATTAGTAAGGGGAGCTGATAGGGTAGATAGAGAAAAACTATTTCCGCTGGTTGGGGATTCTAGGACTGGGGGGCATAATCTAAAAATTAGAGCCAGACCTTTCAGGAGTGAAATTAGGAAACACTTCTACACACAAAGAGTGGTAGAAGTTTGGAACTCTCTTCCGCAAACGACAATTGATGCTAGATCAATTGTTAATTTAAAATCTGAGATTGATAGATTTTTGTTAACCAAAGGTATTAAGGGATATGGGGCAAAGGTGGGTATATGGAGTTAGGTCGCAGAACAGCCATGATCTCATCGAATGGCAGGACAGGCTCGAGGGGCTGAATGGCCTATTCCTGTTCCTATAAGGATTTATGTGAGAAGTCGCACAACAGCAGGTTATAGTCCAACAGCTTTATTTGAAATCACAAGCTTTCGGAGCGCTGCTCCTTCGTCAGGTGACGAAGGAGCAGCGCTCCGAAAGCTTGAGATTTCAAATAAAGCTGTTGGACTATAACCTGCTGTTGTGCGACTTCTCACATTTGTCCACCCTAGTCCAACACCGGCATCTCCACATAAGGATTTACATCTTGTTCAATTTATTCTATTATAGCATGTAGCCAAATTATATGTTGCACTGGACTTTAGTACCTTTTTAAAGATGTGCTTTAGCAATGTGTCTTGTGTCAATGCAAAGTTGAAAACTGTTGAAATATTCTTGGCACTTTGAGAGTTTACTTTTGAATCATTTGGCTCGTTGGCAGCACTCTGGTCTGAGTCAGAGTGTTGTGCGTTCAAGCCCCACTCTAGAGACATTAGCACATAATCTAGGGTAGCACTTCAGTGCAGTACCGAGGGACTGCTGCACTGATGGAGCTGCCGTGTTTCAGACGAGGCATTAAACGGAGGCTCCATCTTTCATCTTGGGTGGATGTAAAAAAAATTGCACAGCACTATTCAAAGATGAGTAGGGGAATTTTACTGGTGGCCATTCCAACATTTATCCCTCAGCCAACACCAAAACCAGATAATCTGGTCATTTATTTCATTGTTGTGTGCAAATTGGCTGCTGCATTTGGCACGTCCTGAGGTCGTAAAAGGTGCTATATGAATGCAAATACTTTCTTATTTCTCTTTCATTTTGAAATGAGCCTAATTTCCCACCTGTGCTCTGACAATTGACTGACTGACTGACAACAAGTGGAGCACAGCTCGTAAATTGTTAATATTGGAAATGAAAAGGGAGTGATGAGACTTTTACTGTGAATCAGCAGAACTTCAAGAATGGTCGAGGAGATGGAGGGAAAACCACAGAGCAGAAAGTAACTTCGGTAAACAACGAAAATATGGGGAAGAATTTCTCTGGTCACGATGTGTCATGACATTGTAATTGTGTTCCTGAAAAAGATTTCCGCTGGTCAGTATTTCCAGTGAAATTGTAAACGTGTTCAAAAAGAGGAAATTGTCATGAACAATTATGATATCATTATACGTAGTAACCAGACCAATTCTTCTCCAAAACAGTATTTGGAATTATGTGCTAGAGATGGAGGCATTGGTAGCAGCAGGAAATTACGCAATGCTGGAGGAGTTACAGAAACATGGCTAATCACACTCCTGACCCGTGCCTTGTAGATGGTGGAAAGGAGGTGAGTCACTCGCCACAGAATACCCAGCCTCTGACCTGCTCTTGTAGTCTCAATATTTATGTGGCTGGTCCAGTTAAGTTTCGAGTCAATGGTGACCCCCAGGTAATGCCATTGAATGTCATGGGGAGGTGGTTAGACTCTCTCTTGGAGATGGCCATTGTCTGGCACTTGTGAGGCATGAATGTTACTTGCCACTTATCAGCCCAACCCTGAATGTTGTCCAAGTCTTGCTGCATGCGGGCATGGACTGCTTCATTATCTGAGGTGTTGCAAATAGAACGGAACACTGTGCAATCATCAGCGAATATTCCCACTTCTAACTTTATGATGGAGGGAAGGGGAACCAGCGTTGGTCCCCTGGTTTGATGGTAATGGTAGAGTGAGCGATATGCCAGGCCATGAGGTTACAGATTGTGGTGGAAATCAATTCTGCTGCTGTTGATGGCCAACATCCTCATGGATGCCCAGTTTTGAGTTGCTAGATCTGTTCTGAATCTATCCCATTTAGCATGGTGGTAAGTGCCACACAACACGATGGAGGGTGTCTTTAGTGTGAAGACAGAACTTCGTCTCCATAAGGGCTGTGCGGTGGTCACTGCTACCAATGCTGTCATGGACAGATGTATCTGCGACAGGTAGATTGGTGAGAACGAGGTCAAGCAGGTTTTTCCCCTCGTGTTGGTTCTCTCACCACCATGCCCAGTCTGGCAGCTTTGTCCTTCAGGACTCAGCCAGCTCGGTCAGTAGTGGTGCTACCGAGCCACTCTTGGTGATGGATATTGAAGTCCCCCATTCAGAGTACATCTGCACAAGAGAATAACTTCATTCAAAGCTGAAAATAGAAATGTGCATTTATTTCCAAAGGAATTAGATTAAGTGCTCAGTTTTATTAAACCCATTACACACTGCAATATCAATGCCTACTGTACTAATTTCCAACTAATGGCAGATTATCAGTGCTTTGAAACCCATATTTCTCAAAGCTGTGGCAGTAATGTGATTCATTCTAATTGGTAATGAAATCTTACAAGCCAGCTCTGGGGTAACATTAAACTGACAGATTTGCAGTAACAGCATTTTATGATAGAAATGTCAACACCTCTTTCTGAAAATGGATGTCAGCTGCACGTAATTTTGCTACCTGCTTTTCTGGTCGTATGTAAATTGAAGCTACGATTTTATGTAATGTTTCAGCAGGTGAATAATCTGCCAACTGCACATAATTAACATTTGCTGCTGGCACTTCAGCTCTCTTGTCATAATTAAACAGCACCCTCATTATTAACTTTTCTAAATAAAACAGTCCTCAATATTCTCCTTGTCAGAGCCCTGGGTGCAGGCCTGGAGGGCAAATGCAGCTCACTTGATCATTTCATCTGACCTGCAATGCACTGTTTAATTATTCACAAGAGTCAAACCACCAATACTGCCTGAAACCTATTAATGTATTAATTATTAAAATTCTCAATGCATGAATAACTCTGTTTTATCCATTTATCCAACATTAGACTTGCTAAATTAAAAGAACAACTCATTAAGGTGGAATTAAATGAATCTTGTCCCCCCACAAATAGGTGATAGCTGGTTATCAGTTTTAATGCAGTATTATTGACACATTACTTTGTAAAACCAAAAGTGGTTTTGTCGCCGTTGGATATCTGAGTTGAAATAGAATACATGCATGAAAAGCTTTCAGTTGGTGAGGCTGAAAATGTTCACCTTTTTTCACAGATTAATAGTCTCAGCTGAAACCTGTGAAAACGTTTGTCCTCTTTATACATCGGGCACGAGTTTAGCACTTGTTTTGGAGTGGTACGAATCGACAGCACCAGATGCTATTGCGAGCTGCACATCACTCTGTGCTAAGTGTGTACATTTAAATGCACAGGTTGAACTCTGCTCTGTGACGTCACTGAAGTTTCTGAAGTTAGTGAAGAGTTTGCTCTATTCTAACTTCAGAAAGTTCAAAGCATCCGAGTAGAGTGCACAACCCCTTTCAAAACAAAGTTCAGGAAGATCGCTTTTCATCATTTTTATCTATGTTGCAGTTGGTGTGAAGCCTAAGCATCATCAGCACAACTTCTTTGAGAAATTTTAAGCACCCTCAATTTCGCAACTTGAAACCACAGTTATACTGCTTGCTACATTGATACAGAATATTCTTATCTTCTATTTAATGAAATGATATTGCAGTGTAACAGTGCATTAAAGAATAGAACTGGACAAAGGGGAAATATTCACGTCTCCCCCACCCCCCCATTATGTTTTTGGATCTTTCCTAACCTTCCCAGTTTACATTGACCCGGAATTTGTGGTGGGTAATAACGGCAAACTGCCAGCGTTCACCATTATTACCCCCTGAAACTGACCGCAACTTCAGGATTTAGCGCATGTGCATCTAAACGCAGAAATCCTGAAGTTGTGGTCAGTCATTCACTGCTCCGACACAGGCTGCTCTGTGGACCATCGCTCCAACTCCCCATCCCCATAACCGGCAATCAATGGAACTGATGAAAACTTGGGCTTTTCCGCGGTAATATCACTGTTAAACACCCCATTAAATGTTAAGCCTTGTTGGATTAGGTGTAACTTGAGTTTTAACAGCGTATTGACTGCTAAACAAATATTATGGCCCTGAAACACTAATTTTTATATTTGTGGAGTGACAAATTTCCTCATTATGATAACATTAAAATTTTAAAAAATGTAAAAAAAATGTTTTTAAAGTTTATTCATGATATTTCAGGTTCTACCTTATACCCGTGAGAGTGTCTCGGGCCGTGATTTTCTCCTCAGTGTCGGAATGGGTGCAGGTCAGCTGGTTTCCGGGTTCCGGTCCCGCCCCCAGCTACCTCCGATCCACAGATGTGATTTTCCCTTGATTGGCCTTGTTGAGCCCGCCCTGATGACACATCATCTGCCGGTTTCCTTCAAGGGACCACGCACAATTTTATTTTGACAGTTGATTTTTCAGTGTTTGACAGCATTGAGGTGCTGAAATCACTGACAATCACTGCACAAAAGTGAACTCTTGCACCCAGTCTCTCCAGTGACTCCCTCCATATGCTGGAATAGATGGCAGCTGCAGGTGAGATGACAGAAGCGATTTGTCACTGGTGAGAGAGGTTCTCCCAATGAGGTGGCACTGGACATATAACTGGATTTAAAAACTTGTAAGCTAAGGGAATCAAGGGATATGGGCATCGGGCGGGAAAGTGGAGTTAAGGTCAAAGGTCAGCCATGATCTTACTGAATGGCGGAGCAGACTCAAGGGGCCATATGGCCGACTCCTGCTCCTGTTTCTTATGTTTATCAGCTCGCACTTCCAGCAATTTACAGGGCAAAATATTTTTGTGCTGAAGAGTGTAGGAGAAAGTCTAACTCAACTACCGTTATGTCTGTTTGCATAAGATAGCAGGAAAAACTATAAACCGAAAATCGCAATCCCATTGCTCCAGGAGAAAATCCCATTTTGCCATTCAGGTACTGAGTAAAACTAGTTTGGACTTGTTCTAGCAGGGCAGAAGAAATGAAAATAAAATGACAGGACCCTTGTGATAGAATTGGAGGGTGTCCACCCCGTAGAAGCATCTGGCAAGTATTGTGTATAATTATTCAATCATTCGGGCAGCTCTACAGACACAGATTGAACCGGTAGTGCCTGTGTGTAATCGACTACGCCGGAATCATAGAATCATAGAAAGTTACAGTACGGAAGGAGGCCATTTTGGCCCATTGTGTCTGCGCCAGCCAACAAAGAGCTATCCAGCCTAATCCCACTTCCCAGCTCTTGGTCCGTAGCCCTGCAGGTTAGAACATCCCAAGTGCACATCCAAGTACTTTTTAAATGTGGTTAGGGTTTCTGCCTCTACCACCCTTTCAGGCAGTGAGTTCCAGACCCCCACAACCCTCTGGGTGAAGACATTTCCCCTCAAATCCCCTCTAAACCTTCCACCAATTACTTTAAATCTGTGCCTCCTGGTTTTTGACCCCTCTGCTAAGGGAAATAGGTCCTTTCTATCCACTTTATCTAAGCCCCTCATAATTTTATACACCTCAATAAGGTCTCCCCTCAGCCTCCTCTGTTCCAAGGAAAACAGACCCAGCCTATCCAGTCTTTCCTCATAGCTAAGATTCTCTACTCCCGGCAACATCCTTGTAAATCTCCTCTGTATCCTCTCTAGTGCAATCACATCTTTCCTGTAATGTGGTGACCAGAACTGCAGGCAGTACTCTAGCTGAGGCCTAACTAGTGTTTTATACAGTTGAAGCATAACCCCCCCTGCTGTTGTATTCTATGCCACGGCTAATAAAGGTAAGCATTCTGTATTCCTTCTTAACCACTTTATCTACCTGTTAATAAGGGATGAGATCGGTACGGTAGAGATAAAAAATCTTGGCTTGGCAGATCGTGATGTAGAACTGGAATCAGTTTGGGTGGAGCTAAGAAACAGCAAAGGGCGGAAAACATTGGTGGGAGTTGTGTATAGGCCACCAAACAGTAGTGGTCATGTAGGGCACAGTATCAATCAAGAGATTAGAAGTGCATGTAACAAGGGCAATACGGTAATCATGGGGGACTTTAATCTACATATTGACTGGGCAAATCAAATTACCACTAATGGTGTGGAGGACGAATTCTTGGAATGCATGCGAGATGGTTTCCTGGATCAGTATGTGGAGGAACCAACCAGGGAACAGGCTATTCTGGATCTGATACTGTGTAATGAGAAATGGCTAATCAATAATCTTGTGGTAAAGGGGCCTTTAGGGACAAGTGACCATAATATGATTGAATTTTATATTAAGTTTGAGAGTGATGTAGTCCAATCTGAAACTAAGGTCTTCAATCTAAACAGAGGAAACTACAAGGGTATGAGGGACAAGTTGGCCATGGTAGATTGGGAGACTACACTAAAAGGTATGAAGGTGGACATACAATGGCTAACATTCAAGGAAATAATGCATAATTTGCAACAAACATATATTCCTCTAGGGCATAAAAACCCAAAAGGAAAAGTGTTCCAACCATGGCTAACAAGAGAAATTAAAGCTAGTATTAAGTCAAAGGAGGAAGCTTATAAAGTTGCCAGAAAAAGCGGTCAGCCTGAGGATTGGGATCTTTTTAGAAATCAGCAAAGGGGGACCAAGAAATTGATAAAGAAAGGGAAAATGGAATATGAGCACAAACTAGTGAAAAATATAAAAACGGATTGTAAAAGCTTCTATAGGTATGTGAAAAGGAAAAAACTGGCAAAGGTAAATATAGGTCCTTTACAGTTAGAGACGGGAGAATTTATAATGGGGAATGAAGAAATGGCAGATAAATTAAATAAATACTTTGTTTCTGTCTTCACGGAGGAAGACACAAAAAACCTCTCAGAAATACGAGAAAACCAAGGGTGTGGCGAGAATGAGGAACTTAAAGAAATTATTAGTAAAAAAACAGTACTAGCAAAATTAATGGGACTAAAAGTCGATAAATCTCAAGGACCGGATGACCTACATCCTAGGGTTTTGAAAGAGGTGGCCATTGGGATAGTGGACGCATTTGGTTGTCATCTTCCAAAATTCTATAGATTCTGGAACGATTCCTGCAGATTGGAGGATAGCAAATGTAACCTCGCTATTTAAGAAAGGAGGGAAGAGAGAAAACGGGGAACTACAGACCTGTTAGCCTCACATCAGTAGTTGGGAAAATGCTGGAATCTATAATAAAGGATGCAATAACTGGGCACTTAGAAACTAATAGTAAGATTGGGCAGAGTCAACATGGATTTATGAAAGGGAAGTCCTGTTTCACAAACCTATTGGAGTTCTTTGAGGATGTAACTAGTGGAGTAGACAAAGGGGAACCGGTAGATGTGGTGTGTTTGGATTTGCAGAAAGCCTTCGATAAGGTCCCACACAAGAGGTTGGTGAACAAAATTAGGGCACATGGAATTAGGGGTAATATACTAGCATGGATTGAGAATTGGTTAACAGACAGAAAACAAAGAGTAGGGATAAACGGGTCTTTTTCAGGATGGCAGGCTGTGACTAGTGGGGTACCCCAAGGATTGGTGCTTGGGCCCTAGCTATTCATAATCGATATCAATGATTTGGATGAGGGGACTAAATGTAACATTTCCAAATTTGCTGATGACACAAAGCTAGGTGGCAGTGTCAGTTGTGAAGAGGATGTGAAGAGGCTTCAAGGGGATCTCGACAGGCTCAGTGAGTGGGCGAGAACATGGCAGATGGAATATAATGTGGATAAATGTGACTTTGGTAGAAAAAGCAGAAAGGCAGAGTATTTCCAAAATGGTGAAAGATTGGGGAATGCAGATTCTCAAAGGGACCTGGGTGTCCTTGTACATGAGTCACTGAAAGTGAATGTGCAGGTGCAGCAAGCCATTAGGAAGGCAAATGGTATGCTGGCCTTTATTACAAGAGGATTTGAGTACAGGAGTAAAGAAGTCTTACTCCAATTATATAGGGCCTTGGTGAGACCACACCTGGAGTACTGTGTACAATTTTGGTCTCCTTGCCTAAGGAAGGATATACCTGCCGTAGAGGGAGTGCAACAAAGGTTCACGAGATTGATTCCTGGGATGGCGGGACTGTCGTATGATTAGAGATTGAGTAAACTAGGCCTGTATTCTCTTGAATTCAGAAGAATGAGAGGGAATCTCATTGAAGCATACAAAATTATTACAGGGCTTGATAGGGTGGATGCTGGGAGAATGTTTCCGCTGGCTGGGGAGTCCAGAACCAGGGGCCACAGCCTCACGATAAAGGGTAGCCCATTCAGGACTGAGATGAGAAGAAATTTCTTCACACAGAGGGTGGTGAATCTTTGGAATTCTCTACCCCAGAGGGCTGTGGAGGCTCAGTCATTGGGTATATTCAAAACAGAAGTCGATAGATTTCTGACTAGTAAGGGCATCAAGGGATATGGCGATAAGACCAGTGAATGGAATTGAGGCAGAAGATCAGACATGATCTCATTGAATGGCGGAGCAGGCTCGAAGGGTCGAATGGTCTACTCCTGTTCCTATTTCTTATGTACCTGGCCTGCTACCTTCAGGGATATGTGGACATGCACTCCAAGGTCCCGTTGTTCCTCTACACTACTCAGTGTCCTACCATTTAATGTGTATTCCCTTTCCTTGTTAGCCCTCCCCAAATGCATTACTTCACACTTCTCCGGATTGAATTCCATTTGCCACTTGAATAAGAAATAAAGTTAGCTGAAAAAGCTATTTCTTTTTCTTCCTACTCAATATCTGCAGAAGGTAACAGGCGATGTAGGTTCCATTATCCTCGAGATATAAAAATAGCCATGTGTTTACACCCATTGCTTCTGGAGTGTGTCACTGACTTAAAAATCTATCATCTGATGTCTTTTAATAGATGTACCATCTGATCCGGTGTAAAGGCATGATGCACATCGCCATTTTTGTTGTTTGACTGGCAATAGGTCAGATTCCAGAGTGTAGTAGCAATTCCAAATTATTTACTTCTACAATATGGAGATAGCGCAGGCTCTGGCCACAATCTTCCAAGGGCAACACGGTGGCACAGTGGTTAGCACTGGTGCCTCACAGCGCCAGGGACCCGGGTTCGAATCTAGCCTCGGGTGACTGTCTGCGTGGAGTTTGCACATTCTCCCCGTGTCTGCGTGGGTTTCCTCCGGGTGCTCCGGTTTCCTCCCACAGTCCAAAAATGTGCGGGTTAGGTTGATTTGGCTATGATAAATTGACCCTTAGTGTTAGGGGGGGATTAAATATGTGGGGTTACAGGGATAGGATGGGATATGTTAGGGGGAATTAAATACGTGGGGATAGGGTGGGATATGTGTCGGTGCAGGCTCGATGGGGATTCTGTGTGAGGAAGCAGGGATAGGGTACTGGATTTGGATGATCAGCCATGATCGTATTGAATGGTGGAGCAGGCTCGACGGGCCGAATGGCCTACTCCTGCTCCTAGTTTCTATGTTTCTATGTTTCCTCTTTAGCTGTGGGAGTGGTGCCAGAGAACTGGAGGATTGCAAATGTTACACCTGATTCAAAAAAAGGGGAGTGGGTTAAACCTGGCAACTACAGGCAAATCAGCCTAACATTGGTGGTGGGGCAACATTCAAAAACAATAGGAAAAATATGGGTCAATAAATGACATCCAGGCAAATTGTGTATGACTAACTTGATCAAGTTCTTTGATGAAGTAACGGAGAAGGTTGATGAAGGTCGTGCAGTTGATAAGGTACCACATAATAGACTTGTTAGCAAGATTAAAGCCCATGGGATTAAAGTGGAAGTGGCAGCATGGACACAAAATTGGCTAAGAGACAGAAGCAGTGAGTAGTGGTGAACGGTTGCTCTTCAGCCTGGAGGGGAGTATACAGTGATGTCCCCCAGGGGCCGGTATTAGGACCACTGCTCTTTTTGATATATATTAATGACCTGGACTTGGGCATACAGGGCATAATTTCAAGTTTTGCAGATGGCATGAATTCAGAGTTAGGAGCATAGTGGCAGTCTTCAGGAGGACATATACAAACTGGTGAAATGGGCAGGCAGATGGAAGAGGCAATATAAACTAATTTTAAAGGTGGGGGGGATAGGAACAGAGAACCCTGGGGATGTACATTCACAAATCTTTGAAGGGGGCAGATGCTTTCCATTGTACTATTTCTTCTCTCCCATTGTATATTATTGGTACAACTGTGGCCATTGCTCCTCTGAACCTTCCTCTCGTGTTTCTCCTCAGATGAAAACATACCATCCTACATTCTTTTCTTTCTCCCTATATTCTCACAGTGCTGAAGTGAAATTAAGACTCCCACTGTACATCATTCTTTCCCAAGGCCTCAAAACTGTGGGAGGCCTTACCTCCTTTGGCCTGCCTTTCCTCCTAGAATCTACATATTTTTAAAAACAAAGTTTGGCATCGATAACCATTACGTCCTAGTTCACCTCGTCTTCCCTTCTCCTCTTTTCAAACTTGGTGATGTCCTGTACTATGAGCTTCAATCTTCAGCTTGATCCTTGGTTGCTTGATAAAATATATTATTAAGGGGGAAAAATTCGGTATCGGTATTTTTGGGGCGCTAACATCGGCCGGCCACAAACTTTAGCGCGAAATTCGTGTCCAGCACCCCTGGAGGTGATTGGAGTGCTAAATCAAGCGCTACACACCTCTCTTAGGGTGCTAACGTCGGGGAACGGGGCGCTACCTCAGAGCGCTACTCAAGCTCAGGCGCTGTCAATTACCTTGTCCTCAGACAGACTGGCGCCTTCCAGTTCTTAAAGGGGAGGTTCCATCATGCTGCACAGCCTCATCCTGATCATTGCTGCTTGTGACCTGGGCCTGCAAGGAGGTGCAATTCTTCAATCAGCAATATCATGGCTGCTCAGAGGCCCAGGGAGAGAGCTCGCCGGTTCAGCGACCAGGCATTAGAGGCTCTGGTTGTGGCTGTGGAAAAATCAGGAAGCACACGCCTTTAAATAGCACTCCCCCAGCTCCCAGCCGACTGCAAACCGTCCCCCTCTACCTGTCGTTCCTAGTGGCAGGCGCTGAGACAGGGGGCGAGAATGAATTTCTGGTCTGGGGCGCTACACGCTTGGATGACATCACGATCGCCGGGCGCAGGACATCGTGGCGGTAGTGTTTAGCGCCACCGCAAACCGCCAGTTGAATTTCGCAGCGGCGCTAAAATCACCGCGCACGGGCGGTAAGTCGTTAGCGCCCTCCGGAGGAGCTAGCCAACCGAATTTTTCCCCCCGAGACTCTGTTCATAATACAAGACTATTAATGGGGAAAAAGTAAGATGGTGACAGCAAAGTATAATATAAAGTAACAGATGAACAGAAAATGTAATAGACCATACATCAAATAATGGCCCGGAATTTGAGGCCAGCAGCGAAGCTAAACGGCACACAGACCTGGGATTCTAGTGTTAGCACTTGGCTCCTCTAGCAACTTTGACAATTAAAAATGTACTAAGGTTAACCCAGGCTCCACAGCACAGCCTGTGGAGGAGCTGTCATTGACAGACTTCAACTTCGGGATTTCCGCACGCGCCAAATCCGAAGTTGCGGTCAGTTTCAAAGGCCATATGACGGCGTACTCGGAGAGTATGCCGTCATACTGACCGCAAATTCAGAGCCATTATAAAACGAAATGGAAACTGCAGCTGAGACTAAAAAGGGGATTAAAAGTACTTGGTAATTCGGTAAAAACATCAAACTCTTCATTGCATTCTCTTGTCTTCCGTAATTTTTTCTCTGCATCTTCCTCAACACTTTTTCTTCTTTTATAAATTTGGATGTGCAGTTAAGTGACACCCCCACCCCCACACCACCATCCTGAGCATGTAGTAGTGAGGAATATAAATGATAAAAGGTCATAAGAACATAAGAATTAGGAACAGCAGTAGTCCATATGGCCCGCGAGTCTGCTCTGCCATTCAGTAAGATCATGGCTGGATCTTCGACATCAACTCCACTTTCTAACTGATGGAATAATGATGACTCAACACATTACTATGAAATCCCTTGGCTAGCAAAAGCAACTAAAACACGAACCATCGAATATCACAACACTCCAGGAGAAATCGCAGACAACAAAGTATCTGCCAGAACTGAAATATGAGAGAGAGAGAAGGAGAAAAAGATGCAAAGTATTTCTCCTCTATGATGTTTGATCTATACATAGTAAAGGGTCAAAGTAGAGAAAAATGCTTGCAAAATCAAAACACCTAGCTATGTCTCCTGGGCCCTGTATATTTTAACAGATTATAAGCCTTCGATTTGTTGGACTAATAAGAAAGCAAATTGGTGAGAATTGGAGTGAATGCTGATTCCTTGTTTCCTTTATAGCTTGGCTATGACATGAAAGTTTGATGCATTTGTGGCTGGCCAGCACGACAAGGCGTGGTTTATTTACACTTTCATATTGCAATTATGAAGGCGAAAAAGCACCTTCCTTTTTGGGGCATTTAGTGCCAGTATCAAGTACTCCCAGGTCAGGTATAGCTTCCATAACTTTGTCTCAATAGTGCATCTTAGTCCGACCTCAGAAAGCACCCCATACTGCACCAGTATGCCACTTTTCCCTATTCTCACCAAGTGCCATTGAGCAGGAATTAACTGTGCTCTTTGTTGTTGCATTATTAGTCCCATATTCCAAATTCATGCCACTACAGATATCGACAGAACTGCTTGAATAAAACAGCTAAACGGCACACTGATAAAACTACTCCAACTTCCAGTGAGACTAACAGGCTGATTGGTGCTGGACTAGCTTTGTGTCAGCTCTAGCAATAGAGTGCCCCAGAAACCTGTGTCATAACCACCCCCCACCCCCCACCCACCCCCGGCAGATGGTTCTGTGAAACAGTGGCAATAAAGGGCAAACAGAAGAAATTATCATTGTACCAATAGCTTTTCATGAACATCTGGTCAAGGCTCCAGCATGTGCTTACCTCATATATAATTTGTTTGGGAAAGGAGAATCGGGGAAACGTCTTTCCTTTTCCACCAGCAGTCTGATTTTTTCTGCCATTAGAACAGCTGTGCAATGCTGGTGAAAATGAATCTAGTGTAAGAGTGCAAAATACCTGCCCCAGTAAATTGATTTGTTTTTAACCACCAGCAATAAGCTCACTTCACGATACGCCAGCCTCTACATCTTGAGCGGCCTACAGATAGTTTGAAGTGGTTGCTGGATCTAAACACTGCAGGCGGGTGTCCGGTTCTCTGTGTGCTGTGGAAATGCTCTGTATGTCATACTTGACTTGACAGACTCTTTCTTTGGCGTTGAGCCATCGGCTGCCACTTAATATTCCAGTGCATTCGAGAAACAATGAGACGACATTGATGAATTTGTGTCTCAATGCTATAGGGGGAAGATGTAGACAGGGAAGCCGATTGACTCTTTCATGTTATCTACTCCAACTTGTCAAGTCTGGATTGTTTGGGGTGAGATAGAATTATTTTGTTTTGAAAATGTATGCAATTTCAATGCATCCCCCTCTCCAAACCTATTCAAACATAGAGAACACATTACAATCAGTCTTACTCTTTTAGTCACAATACTTCCACCATGTTGATAGCTCACTTTATTGTTTTACTGTAATGTAGCTGTAGAAATGGTACAAGACATATGGTAAATGCCTCGATGGCAGGTCTAGCAGCAGTGACGTGTGCCGTTCGCTTTCTGCTGGGAGGGATTCTGGAACACCACACGGACTGCAGCGGTTCAAGAAGGCGGCTCACCACCACCTTCTCAAGGGCAATTAGGGATGGGCAATAAATGCTGACCTTGCCAGTGACGCCCACATCCCATATACGAATACATATTTTTTTTTTACTATTTTTGAACATTTCAGATTCTTCACAGACCTGTCATTCTAGTGTTAGTGCTTGGCTACTGCAGGAACTTTGACAATTAAAAATGTGCTAAGGTAATATTAAGGAAACTTTCAGGAACACTGTAAATGATAAATAGGAATGTGTTGCTTAACAGACATGAATATACTCACTAAGCAGATTAGCAAAAGCAAAGAGTGTGCGAAAGTGAGATTGTGTGTGAGAGAGTGAGAGGAAGAAAGAAAATAAAATATGAAATAGATCACTTCCAGACCAAACTTGTGAGCAGTCCAGATTGCTGGAGTCAATCTCTATCAACTCAACTAACTGGCAGAAGAATGGACCTCGGAAGTGTGGTGGGGAGGCGAGAGGGGTGGTTATGGCCTGGATCCTGCAAGAGAGAATCATTGGAGGTAATTTAAACAAACATGCCAGGTGGGAAACCCAGGGGATCGGGTGGAATGCTGGTTTTACACCCCGCCGACAGTGGCATTATGGCTCAAACGGCCTCCTTCTGTGCTGTATGGCCCCGATATTGACAGGGGAGGGTTGTGTAGGCGGGAGAAGGCAGAGTTTCAGTTGGGAAACCCGGAAGTCCGAGTTTCCCTGTGTGATGTGGAGTTTTAACTCCAAAGCGTGCAACTTTTTTCTTTGTCAGGTTTCCCGCTAGGAGGGGGGAGTCTGAACCCTGACCCTAGGGAGGGTTCTGAGACCCGACCCTGGGGGGGGTGGGGGAAGGGGTTCCAAGCTCTGACCCCAGGTGGGGAGATCCTATCCTGGGGTGAGGGGGGGAGGGGAGGGGTTCGATACACCGACTCCGGGGTGGGTCCAATCCCTGGCCCCCAGGGGTCTTTGTATGGGGGGAGGGCATGATCCAAATGGAAGGGAAGCTTGGGGGGCCGACAGAAACACTCTTGCTCCTTCCTGGCCTACAAACAGTGCTGTAAAGGCACTTACCTTCTCCCTGAAGCTGTCCTTGCCTCCCTTGAGCTGCCGGATTTCCCGAGGGCTGGGAATCCCTGCAAAGCTAAATCTGAGGCTGCCAGCCTGATAATATTTAAATTACCAACCCACCAGCTGGGAGCGGGTTGGCTGCCTGCCCCTTGTCCCGCCTCCGGTAAACCTGGAAGTGGGTGGGTTGGAGGAGGGTTGCGGTTAAGAACATAAGAACCCAATAATTAGGAGCAGGAGTAGGCCATACGGCCCCTCGAGCCTGCTCCGCCATTCAAGAAGATCATGGTTGATCTTCGACCTCAACTCCACTTTCCCACCTGATCTCCATAAAGAAATAAAGGAATAATGAGTGACAGCACAATACTAAGGAAAAGAACTGTAAAGGAAACTTACATGTTAAAACAACTCTTAATGAATCTCAGGTAGAAATCAAACCTCCACATTCAAATGATGAACATAAACCATCTCATTGAATCATCGATAATTGCTTGCTGTTTTTTCCTGGTCCGACATCATCTTTCATTCCTCCATGTCAGTGAAGTGACAAATTTTATCCTATCTGGCATGGAAGAGTTTCACATCTTTCTCTTTCCCTTCTGTCATAGATGATACTCATCCTGGTTCAATCATGTTCGTCTGCTATCTCACGTAAAAAATTCTGCCCATCGCAACTGATGCCTTGATCAGGCTGAAGCATCCCAAGGCAACTTTATCTCTGCTGATAACATCTGCAAATCTTGAGCTGCTAACCAGAACTCTATTGAATGGAAACACCGACTGCTGTTTTCCTCACACTCCAGCAGCTGCTCCTCCAGTCCGTTGCCAACGCTGACTCTCATAATTTCTGTCTATCCTCTTTTCCGCTGCTCTGATCCTGATAGCACTGTGGGGTCTACCCTCCTCCCATCCTGATGATGTAATTGCTAGCTCTCTTAGAAAGAGAGATGGCCATTGCTTGAAAATTTCCTCGTCTTCACCCTATCCCTAAACAAGTCAATCCCATTTCAAGTGAGCCCGTCAATGTTGCAGTCGATAGCTTCAGTGCTTAGGAGTACCTGAGGGCTCTGTCCTTTCTCCCACTTTATTCCTTCTTCAATATCAATAAATTACTCTACTAATATCCAACCCTATCCACTCTTCAGCTGATAATTCCACTCTATGCTCAAAATTACTGTTAGTGCCCACAAGTGTAATTTTAGTGCAATTGCTGAATCAACATATTTTCATTTCCTCCGAGCTCTTAAATACTTAAATGGTGTAATGAAAATCGTGTTTCTTTCAATTCCTCAACTCCCTGGGTCTTATGAGTCTAACCAGCAGCCACCACTTCTTTCTTTTGATGGCTCAACCCTTCGTAATTCTTCACCTCACTATCTCCTCTGACCCCGCATGCAACTTGCAGATTTTCCCCATTGCTGAGGCTGGCTACAAAAAGTTCACTTTTCTCTTTCGTGCCATGTACTGTTTTCACCTCAGCAACACTTAGCTCTACAAAGCCCAATTCCATCCAAGACTTGAACACTGCTCCCATATTTGAAGAGCTTCCTCTTGTACCTCCTTCACAGGATACAAAAGAAGAATCTTAAAAGTAATCCTTCTCTCGCCTTGAATGTTCAATTGTTTTGCTCTCACTTTGTTGCAAACTTTCTTCCCCCATTTTATTGATTAGACAATATAACCAGTGCTCCTCTAAACTTATTTTTCTGGTTCTTCTGATATCATCACTGTTGCATTCATATGCAGCCTTCTACTGTCATTCTTTCTCAGAGTCTCAAGTGTGGAACTCCTTACCTCATTCAATGCTTCCTTCCTTCCTTCCGACTTTCAGACTCAGGCTTGATGTCACATAATCAGTACTTTCTGATTCACCTCACTTCCTCTTTTATTCTTTTTAAAGTTGATAGTGCACTGCAATATGGTTTTTAGTCATTCACCTTAGTTTCTTATATTTAAAAAATTAACCTTTGACTAAATTACTGCCTTGCAATACACACTGGGACACATCCTCTATACAATACACATTACAAGGGGACAGCCCTGGTAATCTACTGTAAAATACATGGTGGGGGGGGTGGGGGGGCGGCGATTTTCCCCGGATACTTTAGGCGCTAAAGAGCCTCCGAGTTGGCCAAGATGGAGTCTTAAGCTTAAACATCCATTTAGCCTGCGGTTAGAACAAGACGCCATTTTGGCAAAGGAGTTGAAGCTTGAGCTAGGAATGGCCACCTGGAGGATCGTTAAGGGGCTGATTTCCTCTTAAATTGCTGGCTGGCACTCATTAAGGAGGCTGCACAGCATTTTGGTGGCTAGGACTTGAACTAACACCCTCTCCTAACAGAGACCAAATGATTGGGAGTAAACAAGTCTTTACTGAGGATTTTGAGCCTTTTCACCTTTTTCTGTTCACTTGCTGCGAAGGTTTGCAGAGGACTTTTGAAACACATCGGGAGACTTTCTGGGACACTTTGGCCAAAATGTTTACCTGTGAGGCGAGTCGGGGTGGGGGTGGGGGTGGGGGTGGGGGTGGGGGTGGGGGTGGGGGTGGGGGTGGGGAGGGGGAGGGGGAGGGTGGGGGGGGAGGGGGAGGGTGGGGGGGGGGAGGGGGAGGGTGGGGAGGGGGAGGGTGGGGGGGGGTGGGGGAGGGGGGGGGTGGCTGCGTAACGGGTCGGCCTCACACAGCACTCAGCAGCGCGCTGTCCACCTCGTATTTAACTGAGTTTGATCAATGAGTTAGGCCTGCGGGTTTCTCGGCCAATTAAATGGAGAGGGTCTGATGACTTCATCGATGACTTGCCTTGAGCTCAGATATTTAAAGGGACCTTCCACACATCACACTTGAAGGTGGTTGGACGAGGATCAGAGCTTTTTAGCAGAGGTGTGGTTGTTCAGAAACTAACGATTTTCTTTCTGAGGCTTGAGGGGAGCCTGCAGTCCCAGCGGCAGAAGGCAGCGCCCAGATTCTCTGACTCCTCCCTGGAAGTCCTGCTCCAGGGAGTTTGAGCACACGGGGACATCCTGTTCCAGTGAGACCAAGAGGGCATGGTTGGAGATCGCGGAGGAGGTCAGCACCAAGGAGGTAGTCAGGCGGTCCTGGATCCAGTACCGCAAAAGATTTAATGATCTAATAAGGTCAGGAAAGGTGAGTGCAATGCCACACTCACCTACATCCTTATCACCATCACTCTGCCTTCCCAAGCCTACGCCTGCACTTAAATCCTCACACCAACCTACCTTGCAAGTTGCACCCATCCCCCTCTCTATGCACCTACTCACATCCCCGTCTGACTAACCACCCCTGACACTCACCCTCATCCTAATGTAATCATAGCAAGTAACACCACAGAAGGAGTCCATTTGGCAATGTCACACCACTCCCTCATAGTCACACACTACAGATGTAGCCCATCCATTCCTTCCACTCATTCCATCACTCTCACTCAAAGTTATCTTCTTTCCCTCCTTGCAGGAGAAGAGAGTCCAGAACATCCAGGAGAGGCAACGAACTGGAGGTGGCCCTCCAATATTCACCAACTTGACTCCAGCAGAGGATGAGGCACTGCAAATCACTGGAGTTGCAGAGCTGCTGGCAGTGGGAGATGGAGAGAGGGGGACCTCCCAGCAACCTGGTAACAGAATTAAATCTCATACAGCCACATGGCATACAACAGTTACTCATGGTGGCTTGATGTCAGCAGCCAGTGACATGTCATCATGTGTATAATGGTAACGTTGCGCATTCTTATTACATTTCTAATTCATGTCTTTACTCTCCCACAGGTCCATCAAGTGCCCCCCACCGCCCCCCCACACTGTCCAGCCGGGGGAGGAAGACAACTCCTTAGAGGAAGCTCCACTCTCTGAGGGTGCACTGGCACACGACCCATGCACACTCAGCACCAGTGCAGATACACGCACCTCGGTGGGTCCAGCGAGACATAGAGTAGTGTTGTCACCTGGTCTCTCACAGATCACAAGTGAGCAAGAGAAGATTTGGAGACAGGGACAGCATTGGAATGTCCTCGCCGGAGGGCGCAGGACGCTCCCAGCTTTGCTCAGCTTCGTGCAGATGCTGAACCTCAGGGGCCGTCGACAAAGAGGGTGATCTTGGAGGGGCAACAACAAATGTGCGAGGCTTTTGCAGCCACGATGTGTGCAACTGTACAGAGAATGGAGAAGTCCATCTCCAACATGAGAACCCCCATCTCGCAGGTGATGGCGACGATGTGCTGTTCCGTGGAAAGGATGGCCACCTGCATGGAGCAGCAAATGCGCCAGTCCAACGAGAACATGCTTGCTGTGAACAACAGATTGCAGACTCTCATTGACCTCGTCTCGAGGAGTGATACCAACATCGACTTGGGTGTTCATCGTCCCAATGATGTGCTGTCCAGCTCCTTGCTAGCAGGGAAGTGCGGGTGGCCCATGAGAGGGATGACGGTGACAGGGGACATGGAAGTGGGGGCTCTGCTCAAACGCTCTCACTTCTCCTCCGTTGCCTCCCCCTCAGTCAGAGCCCCACATGCTGCCTTGGATCCTGATGGCCGTGTCTGTCCCTGCACAGTTGCAGGAGGAGCAGTCTTTAGCGGGGTCCTCACGGGCCCTAAAACCCAGAGGACATCCGCCAAAAGTGTCAAAGCAGTCGGCCTCTATCTCTGCTGAAGCCTCAGGGGTTGCACCTCATAGAAGCACTCGGAAAAGAAAAAAAAGACACAATCGTTGATGCACGAAGCTATGCAGATTGGTGTTTGCCAAAATGTTAGTATTAAGTTTCAGTTCTATTTATGACGCACATCAATTTATTTCTTTGCACTACTTTCCCGTCTTGTCCATTCTTGCCTGTTACCTGGGAAGTGGCCTCGTCACTTGGAGTGAATGGTGAGACATTACTTAAGCTCCAGCAATGGGGGTTTGGTAGACAGGAATGGATTGGTAATTGTAGGACTGGTTTGTGGTGTTGTTGTGGGGTTGGGGGGGGAGGGTGGGGGCGGGGGGAGAAGTTGGTACAGAATCTGGTAGCCAGATGGGTGCACTGGTGCCAGTTAAGTAAATCCGGCCATTATGAGGCCGTCCTGGGCCATCTCCAACTCCGGTTCCTCTTCCTCCTTGTGTTCTACCTGTTCTTCCTCCTCCTCCGAAGAGGCTGTACGCTCTGCACCTTGCTCCTCCTGCAGCTCCAATCCTCGCTGCTGTGCTATCTTGTGCAGCGCGCAGCAAACAATGATGATTCTAGACACCCTGGCTGGTGCGTACTGAGGGACTCCTCCGGATCTGTCAAGGCATCTGAAGCGCATCTTCAGCATGCCGATTGCTTGCTCTATGACACACCTGGTGGACATGTGGCTTTCATTATAGCGCTCCTTGGCCTCTTCAATGGTGTCATCAACCATGTCTTCAGTGGATAGCCCTTGCTCCCAAGCAGCCAGCCGGTAACTCTGTCTGGAGGTCTGAAGAGCTGAGGGAAGGTGGACTGGTGCAGCATGAAAGAGTCATGACTGCGGCCAGGGAATCTGGCACACACATGCATGATGATCTTTATATGGTTGCAGACAAGCTGCACATTGTGATCCGCAAGTGCTTCCACTCCCTCAAAGACTCCTGGGTGGTGATGGGGGTCCCTCGATGGCTACATGTGTGCAGTCGATGACGCCCTGCACCTGTGGAAAACCAGCCAGAGCCACAAAGCCGAGCGCCCACTCAGTAACACTGGCTTTATCAAGTGGCAAAGTTTACATAATTGGCTGACTTGTGAAACATGGCATCAGTCACCTGGGTGATGCATCTGTGGGTGGTCGACTGCGAGATCTTGCAAATGTCTGCTGCAGATCTCTGGAAGGAGCCTGAGGCGACGAAGTCGAGGGCGGTGGTGACTTTCACAGCCACTGGTAAGGCGTGTCCCCAGGTCCTCTGGGCAGCAGGTCTTGTTCCAACAAGCTACAAATGTCTGCGATGACCTGGCGCAATAGCACTGCTGCTCAGTCATGTCCAGGAGGCTCATCCTCTGCCTGTATACCCAGTGTTGGGGGTATCACCTCTGGCGCGGTGCACCCCTGTGCGGGTCCCCCATCTTCTGTGGAGCATCAGGTCGGTGAAGAGAAGGCTGCTGGTGTGGTTGCTGCTGCTGCTGCTGTTGTTGGTGGTGTTGGGGCTCATCTTGGTCTGATTCTAAGATCCATGGTGAGACAGCATAAGTGGCAGCCATGCTGATGTAATAGATTGAGAGGTCGCACAACACCAGGTTATAGTCCAACAGTTTTATTTGAAATCACAAGCTTTCGGAGCTATCGCTCCTTCCTCAGGTGAAGTAAATTGGATACAGAATCGCCAGAGCATATATAGATGGAAAAAAAAGCATGTGTACTTTACAATTGCAGACCAATAAATTAAATCATCCTGACTATCTGCCGAGGTGTGATAAAGTTAATTAAGTCAGCCAGGAAGGTACCACATCAAAAGACATAGCAAGATACAACTGAGACAATGAGGTGTAGTCGCAGGGGTTCTAACGTGTCAAAAGCTGCCGTCTGTATGTAAAACGAAAAGCTTTAAAAAAAATTTACTTTTTTACTGGGAAAATTTTTACTTTTTTACTGGGAATCACATCTGTGAACAAGCTAACGACGACTCGAGTCCGGATCACGTCATGTATCGTGACATAAACCCAAGATCCCGATTGAGACCGTCTTCATGAGTGCGGAACTTGGCTATCAGTTTCTGCTCGATGATTTTGCGTTGTCGTGTGTTTCTAAGGTTGCCTTGGAGAACGCTTACCCGCAGATCCGAGGCTGAATGTCCTTGACTGCTGAAGTGTTCCCCGACTGGGAGGTAACAATCCTGCCTGGCGATTGTTGCGCGGTGCTCGTTCATACGTTGTCTCAGTGTCTGCATGGTCTCGCCGATGTACCATGCCGATGGCAGGTAAAGTAGAGATCAGAGGCACAATCCTCCAATGTACTGAGAGTGACTAGCAATGTGGTGAGAGTGACTAGCAATGTGGTGAGAGTGGCAGAAATGACCTACAAACTGCTGACAGCTAAACCTCTGCACAAAATGGAGTCAGCAAGAGCCTTTCCCTTAGGGAAGGAATCAGGTGTAATGTGGGAGTATTTATGTGTTTTTTTCCAGCTGTCACTTAATGAAGTAGCACAATGGCCACTGAGCTTCCGCCTCCCCTTCACAGGCGAGGTTCCCGAGGTGCGTGAATCCCGTGCGCAACCAGTTGAAGTTCAAACCTGACGTTAAAAAGGCAGTTAAGAGTCTGCAAAAGAGCAGTTAGCAACCTCAACGATGCCGCGTTCCTCTCCCGAGCGAGTCCATGGCGCGCCTCGAAATGCGCCCCAGTGATAGGCGGGAGTCGGCGGGATGACTGCGGTTTTTCTGATGCGGTCAATTTCCATGCTTTTAACCGCCGATCCGCTCCCAAACCCGCACGCTCGCCAGTGTGAAAATTCCGGGCTTTGTCAAGACTTCGACACTCAACATTTATTCTGGAAATTCTCTGAGGACTTCACCTAAAAGGAGTGAGTGCTGTGCTGATCTACCTTATTGGACACCTTAGGAGTCACCAGGAGAAAGGGAGTGCTTGATCATCGGCATTTTGTTGGGGGTCCCCCTTGGTCTGCAGGAGGAATGGGAGGAGGACACGAGGCCGGGCAGAGCAGCACCAGCTGCTGCAGGAGAGAGGGACAGGAGGGCGAGGTGGCGTCCTTCCCCCCCCCCCCCCCCCCCCGCCCCGCGGGTACAGGACCTCCCTCCTCCTCTGCACCTCCTCCACCAGGACCTCCAGTGCCGTCTCCGAGAACCTGTGCGTCCTCTCCCTCGGTCCCTGAGCCATCCTGCAACGTGCCGCTGTGTGCCAGCCAGAACACTCCACACCTTCAGTGGAAGTGGCTGCGTGGAGCCCACGTACACGGCTGCACGAAAATTGCTTCTGATCCATGCTTGCGTGCTAAACCTGCAGGTGTCTGATTTAGTGCCTCTAGGCAAGGTCAAATTATGGCAATCAGCAATTAGGACCAAAATTGCGTGCTAAAAGCAGACTTTCAAACAGGCCTGTCTTAGCACAGCTCCCATTGAGAGCCTGTGTTCACCCTCTCACCAAAATAACCCCATGATTTTCTACAGTGACACTATGACAGTGGGTGATTATGGT
Source organism: Squalus acanthias (assembly GCA_030390025.1). Classification (NCBI taxonomy): domain Eukaryota; kingdom Metazoa; phylum Chordata; class Chondrichthyes; order Squaliformes; family Squalidae; genus Squalus; species Squalus acanthias. The sequence goes on along the minus strand of CM059425.1, from coordinate 109,521,822 downwards.
CTTTGCTGACAGCAATAAATACGTTCCTCCTCATTTTCCATTTATTAAAAAAATTCTACCTTTCTCTTTTGCCCTCCTTCTGGTCACACTGTCCTCCAGCCAAAAGTCAATCTGCTTCCCGGCTTCTGCCGATGGTGCTGTTCAAATGGTCAATGTGAAATGCGCAAGTGGAAAGCGCCCCTGCGCCCCCCCCAACCGTCCTCTATTCAGGACCTGCCTCTGACCACAGAGCTGAAGTCAGAAACACACCACGCAAGGAATCGAGGACATTAACTTCGATCCCACTGCTGCAAATTTGAGCCAAACTTTAGCCGAAGCACCAAGCAACTGACACAATTAGTTAGCTGGTTTCACCAACTGAATCAACTTTAATGTTCTGGTTTATGAAGTCATTAGCAGCCCTCAAATTACATTAAAATCTCAGCATCTGGTAACTTATATAATCACAATCAAAAATACATTTATCGGACTTCTGAAAAAGCTGTTTCCCTGTAAGCCACTCGCCTCCCCTAATACAGTAAAGTTTACTGTTGCATACAGCAGATTTCCTCATCTCCATGAGCCTACTTGTATGGAAAAAGAGAGAAGCACAATGGTATAGCACTGAGGTTATCTTTATTAAATCGAAGAATTGTTTAAAAATTGCTGAAAACTACTGGCTATGTTTCAAAACATCCACATAAATTTTATTACAACAGCTCCAACTGCACTGCAAAGGACTGTGCTGTATCTTTGTCTTCAGAGAAAACTGGATGTGTATTTTTACATAGCAGCGTTTTACAAACACAGTAAAGTTTGGGATGGAAGAAGTCAAACATGTGACCAAAAAACCCAACATCTAGAATTCCATATCTAGTTCTCAGAAGTAATTACAACCAATAGCTACTAATGAAAATCACTCTGTAAAGCTATTGCAGTCGTAACAGTTTAGGTTTTAAAGTTCAGTAGGAGTTCAGTAGGAACATAGGAAAAGGAGTAGACCATTCAGCCCCTTGAGCTTGTTCCACCATTCCATTAGATCATGGCTGATCTGTATCTTCACTCCATTTACCCGCCCTCATTCCTGGGGGGCAACACTAGTCACATCCTGCCAATTGCAGTACCTGCCCATTATCCCTACTCTCGGTCTCCTGCCTCCTAACCAATTCCCTACCATGTCAAAAAGTTGCCTCCAATTCCATGCGCTTCCATTTTTGTTAAGAGTCTCTTGTGTGGAACCTTATCGAATGCCTTCTGGAAGTTCATATAAATAACATCCATCGACACTCCCTTTTCTACCTTAACAGTCGATTTAACTTACACAGGTTACTTACCACCCTATTTACATTGAGACTACGGCTACCACCTTAGTGGGTTAGGGTCCTGACACAGGCGGCTGGAGAGCTCGCCCGTTTCAGGAAGGAACCACATGGAATATATAAATATGGGTTCCATGATGTATGTAGGACCCCAACTGCAAATTTGAAGTACAAATGGATGGAATGTGCCTTGTAGGAGCAGTAAGGTGCAAAGTGATTTTACACTTTAATTTGGGAAATTGCCTTCATCCCTCCAAATGATTTCATTTTATTTTTAACTTAATGGGCTCTTTTTTTCTCAAAGAACTTCAGGCACAAACCATACCTTTATAAAGACAACAATCATTTATTAATTATACACCAGAAAATTGACATTAGAATTTAAACAATATCTTGGGTTTATGCACGAATTAGAATTGCCTTAACCATACAACAACACCTTCTGAATTTCCAAAATGCATAACCTTTTGGGAAATGAAATGTCTACATTCGACTAACCCCATAATGAAAGTTATATACCCATGGTTGGCTCAAGCGTGTTGGGAAGATTCCAAGTATTTGGATGGACACCATTGTAGTGTAGCATGGCTATCTCTTGTAGCCAGGTTACCTGCTTCACAGACAATCTGTAAGCCTGCACAGTCATGAAACTGTGAGGTAGCGCGCATTCAGGAAGATGCCAGGTGAGGTGGCGTCGTCAGGAAGCAAAAGGCGAGGATGGAGCAGTTATCATACAATCATAGAATGGTTGCAGCACAGAAGGCGGCCATTCGGCCCGTCGAGCCCGTGCTGGCTCTCTGCAAGGGCACTTCAGCTAGTCCCACTCCCCCGCCCTTTCCCCGTAGCCTTGCAAATTTATTTCTTTTGGGTACTTATCCAACTCCCTTTTGAAAGCCTTTCAGGCAGTGCATTCCAGATCATAACCACTCGCTGAGTAAAAAAGTTTTTCTTCATATCGCCTTTGGTTCTTTTGCCAATCACCTTAAATCTGTGTCCTCTGGTTCTCAATCATTCCACCAATGGGAACAGTTTCTCTCTATTTACTCTGTCTGGACCCCATATGATATTGAACACTTCTCTCAAATCTCCTCTCAATCTTCTCTGCTCTAAAGAGAACAACCCCAGATTCTCCAGTCTGTCTATGTAACTGAAGTCCCTCATCCCTAGAATCATTCTCGTAAATCTTTTCTGCACCCTCTCCAAGACCTTCACATCCTTCCTAAATTGCGGTGCCCAGAATTGGACACAGTACTCCAGTTGAGGCCGAACTAGTGTTTTATAAAGGTTCATCATAATTTCCACGCTTTTGTACTCTATACCTCTATTCAGGAGGCCCAGGATCCCGTAAGCTTTTTTTAAGTGCTTTCTCAACCTGTCCTGCCACCTTCAACGATTTGTGCACATATACCCCAAGGTCTCTGTTCATGCACCCCCTTTAGGATTGTATCCTTCAGTTTATATTGCCTCTCCTCGTTCTTCCTACCAAAATGTATCACTTCACACTTCTCTGCGTTAAATTTCATCTGCCACGTTCCGCCCGCCTGTCTATGTCCTCTTGAAGTCTATCACTATCCTCCTCACTGTTCACTATATTTCCACTTTAGCTTTAGAAGACCTTTTTAACCTTTGGTGTGGTGGCTTGTGAACAATAGGTTCCGACAAATACAAACCCATGATTGATTGACACTTCACTTGTTTTCTTCTCTGCTTCCACAACATAACTTAGGCAGGTGTTCAAAATGAACTCCAGCCAGCCTGGACTTGTTCTTGGTGCTATGGTGATCTATCCTCTGCTGTGTTGTCTTTGTGTCCTTTTTAAGAGTCCTTTTTCCTTCAGACATGCTGGAGCCGATTTTGTATCAGACTTTCGTTTATCACACAAATTTTCACTGCAGCACCATACATGCTCTGCCCATTTGGCCCAGAAAAGAAACCCTATCCTGCTGCAGGCTCATGAAGGCTATCCCCCGCCCCAGACTCCAACTGTCGGCCGATTCAGCGTGGAAGCCAGCCAATTTCCTGCCTCCCACAACCACTTGGTGCCCGCAGCATGCCAGCTGTGTGTAAATGAGCCCTGAGCCTCAAAATAGCTTGGGCCTCGCGCAGCGGCAGCAACAAGCGGACCGCCCAATGTGCACCGCGAGTTAAAATCACCCCTACAGTATTTACAAAATTTTAAACTCGCTGCAATTGTTCTTCTGTACTGAATTTCAACACATCCCGATCATTATATATTTAATCAGCACAAATGACTTAAGCCTGCTGCACAAACCACCTTCAAACAGCCTCGAATGAAAATTCTGAAAGATTATAACAAGTGGAATTCGCTTTCAACGTGGTGCAGAGCACATTATGAAACTAGTCACCAGCACAATGTTAGAAAGGAACAAAAGGAGGGATTTGGTTATTGCATTTCCATGAGTTTATGTTTATCTCATGGGTTACAACATTCTGCGCATAAAATATACTTTGGAGCATTGGAAGCTGCAATAATAATTATCCACAATAGTGTGGAGTTGAGACTACTCTGCCAAGAAAATGTAGTTTTTACATGTGTGTATAAAACTGTGGAGGACGCAGAATAAATGCCAGTGTCTGTTCTGCTTGGACACAGTTTGTTTATATCTTATGAAATAATTTAGAATCATGGCAAAATTCAAATACATCTTTAATGGTCATGCTCACCGATATAAAAATGAATTTGCGGTCAGCGGCAAAGCGAAGACGTCCGCCGCTGGCCCTGAATTACGCTTCGCACACGGATCTCGCGATCTCTGTGTCAAGAACTTCGGGTTTTCCGACATTCAGAACAAATCAATGGAGGTTAGTGGGGATCCCCTAGTGCGAGCTGCTGTGACGTCAACAAGCTGTCTGAGCAGCCAATCAAAACGCAGAATTCTCACAGACAGCAAAGAAGGAAGTGAGTAAGCTCTTAAAATTCTAACGTTTAAAAAATGTTAGAGGAAAAACAAAGATTGGGGTGCGCACATGGGGAAAAGGCAAACCTGAAATAAAGATGAACAAACTTTTAAAAAGTTTTTTTTTAAAAAAAATTGTTTTAATTTTTTTTTTTTTTTACACGTTTCTTAAAAATTGTAATTTTTAATAAAATGGACAAATTTCACACTGCACAAAATTAAAATTAGTTTTTCAGGCCCTTAACATCTGTATCAGTCAACACGCTGTTTAAACCCCAGTTACATCTAATCCCTTTGGGACTAACTTTTAGTGGGGAATTTAACGGTGTAATTACTGCGGAAGAGCCGAACTTCTCATCAGTTTCCCTGATTTGGGTGATTACACTGATTGCCGGCTCTGTGGGGACTGTGGGTAGGTGGCACAATGTAGCCTGTGTCCGAGCTGCGAATGACAGACCGCAACTGCAGGATTTCAGCATGTGCCAAATCCCTGAGTTGTGGTCATTTCAAAGACAGAATGACGGCAAATGCTGCCAGTTCGCCGTCATCCCGACCGCAAAATCAGGGCCTCAGTGAAATTTGGTGCTCCTTGCTTGCCAGAGGCGCACATCAAGAATTCAGGCCCATATCCCGAAACTCTCCAGATATGGGGGGGTCACACAGGCCAAGTCCCCTATATGCACTCCACAACAGCAGCATAAACTCATAACATTAGCCCTATGTTATGCACTTGCTCAAAGCCATAATTAGATAATTTTACAGTCCAGGAATCCCGCCCCAACCGTGGTTTTGCCATACATGGATTTCAAGTATCCACGATTTCCTCTCTGCGACAACTTTTGCCAACCGCGGCAGTGAATTTTGCGTATACGCGGTTTTTAATTTAGGATTAAGGTAAATAACATGATTTTATTGCTTTTTATATTTTTTTTATTGTGTTATTTGAACATTTATACTGTATTTGCCAACCGCGGTTTTACTAACCACGGGGGTTTTCAGGGATGTATCCCCCACGGTTGGGGAGGGATTACTGTACTGTAGATAACCATTTATAAAACACTGAAATGTTATGCAGTGTTATGTGAAAAGGTTGATGGGCAAATGAGTGCACTCCCATCCAGTTGGTTTGATTACACCCATATGAACACACCAATGACATCGTCACGTCTTGAGATGTCTGACTATACCTACAAAGGGGTCGGGGGAACGTTGCACAATTCTCCACATCTCCTCCTGACCAATAAATCTTCAGATTCCAACAACCACAGACCAAGAGAGAAAGTAGTTAAGAAACCAAAATATGATTGAAAAACAAAAAACATTTTTAGTTCAGCGAGTATTTAGTCGTGCTTTGGTTTACAAATCTGTGCTGTCTTTTTGTGATACGTTGTATGAATGCTAGTTTCTCTGCACTTAACAGGATTCATGTTCAAGTTATGTGGTTTCCTCTGACAGGCATGGCACATTGTTTGTACTTAATAAGACAGGAGGAGCTACCTCAAGCAGTTCAACATGCATTTGCCGCATTACAGAACAGTCATCATGAGATTATGAAAAGACATAATCTCATGGTGTCCCCTCCATAGTATTCGACACTTCTGGCAAGGGACGTGAGCCCTGAGAGAAGCACATATGCTCAGCCTTGTGCCCCTCATTAGTATTCAATGTCTCTTCGGGAAATTCTACTGGGTACTCATGATGAGGAATAATGAGGTCCTTCCTCTTCATGAATGAGATAATTACAGTATTCACAGTTTCTCACTATGGATCCTATACAACAATGTTTTACAGTTTTACCTTCTACCCCAGACATGTTGAGATAAAGGGGTACTGACTAATGTGTGTAAAACAGGCTTAGCCAACTGGAGACACATAAGTTGCCTACATATCTTCTGTTTCTGAAATGTAGTTATTTCCCCCTTCCATTTGATTGGCTGTATAGTGGCTCTTTCTCTCCCATCTTCTAATTGGCTGCTATGAGGCTCCCTTCATTATTCCCTTCGTTACTGGCTGAACCATTCCTAGCATGACCTGATGTTGTCAGTTCTGATGAAGGGTCATCGACCTGAAACGTTAACTCTGTTTCTCTCTCTACAGATGCTGCCTGACCTGCTGAGTATTTCCAGCATTTTCTGTTTTTATTTCTGATGTTGTTGTTAACTGGGTAGCTACAGCAGTCGCCCAGATTGAAAAAAGATGCTGGCAACGATTAAAATGTGGGACGTGCCATTTTCTGATCAACGGGGAGCACAGTCAAGTGGAAAGCAGCAACAAGACGGGAAAGCAATCAACTGGGGAGCATGATTGACCGGGAAGCAGTGTTCAGAGAAGAGTTATTTCAAATGGGGCCCAGTGTCAACTCGGTCCATGTCAACAGGAAAGTATGGTCAAGTGGGGAATGTTAACAAGACAGGAGTGTGATCGAGTGAAGAGTGCAATCAAGGGAGGAGCTCAGGCAATTGGGCAGTAGTGTCCACAAGAAAACAACATCGAACTTTCTTAACAGTGTCTGCTTTATGCAGCGAGTTGTTGTGATCTGGAATGCACTGCCTGCTAAGGCAGTGGAAGCAACTTCAGTAGCAACTTTCAAAGGGGAATTGGATATATACTTGAAAAGGAAAACATTTTCAGGCTATGGGGTAAGAGCAGGGGAGTGGGACTAATTGGATAGCTCTTTCAAAGAGCTGGCACAGGCACCATGGGCCTCCTTCTGTGCTATAAAGCTTCGACAATTTTAAATGATAAGAAAGTGGAAGTCATGATGGTATATCATGTATTTTTTTAATGTTTTCAAAACAAACATTTATTGGTTTAATTTCCGCTGTACTGTTTTCGGTGTACAAGTTAACACATTTAGGAACATTCCTTTTTGAGTCATAATTTTTTGGAAAAGATCATTAGATCCAAGAAGCCTATTCTTCAACCACACCGACCTGACTTCTCACTGCATATCTCAATAATTCTCTCTCCAAAAACACAATTGTCTCTTGAAGCCATGAAAGATTTTTTTGTTGTTTCCATACTTTATGTTCATATATATATATATAAATTGAAGTATAGTACATGCAATAAATCCCACAGAACTTCCTAAACAGGAATTGCTTTGCAATAAGATGACTATTTGTTTGATGATGTATCAACATGGGAATAATTCTGTGTTGTGTCAAAATAAGATTACATCGGGACAGAGAAATGCACAGGACCAGAAAAAAACCCATTGCCGTTCGCATCAACTGACTTGCAAAGGACATTGGTTTACAGGGTCTTGAGCGCGGCACTAAATTATTCCCCCGTCCATCGTGGTTCACGGAAAAAATGCTGCAAAGACTGCTGAGTCTGTACTCGGATAGAAATATTATATTTAGCCCATAATACATTACCATGGACAATAAACTGATACTGCAAGATGAAATTTTGTACTAGGTAATTTCAGGAGCGATAGGATGTACCGTACTTGCAGTCAAACTCTTCTCAAATTTTAAGCAATATGTACTTTTTCCCCCCCTCTATTTTCCAACTTTGTTCTAAAAGGCTTCTCTATAAAAATAAAAAAAATGTTTGGTAAAATCAATGACGGGAGAACAAATTTACTGAATCAGGCTTTTGCTTCTGTGTACACAGCAGTAAAGATCGTGTTAGAAAAAAATCAATTCCCATTTCTAACTTTAACTGCTGCACACACAGAACTAAAAGGCTGAATCAGAAAAATAACGGCTGGCTGAGTAAAAATAGAGGCTGCAAAGTTCTTGTCCCCCCTCCTCCCATCACTGATTTTCCCTCATCGCAGCAGCACCTTTTGAAAATTGGTCAGAAAATGGGTGTGAAAATGCGTTGACAAACTGATATGTCATGTATGCTCCTACTTCTTGTGTTCTTTAGAGTTGAGGTTGGATCAGATCAGCCATGATCTCATTGAATGGCGGAGCAGGCTCGAGGGGCCGATTGGTCTACTCCTGCTCCTATTTCTTATGTTCTTATGTAAAGCTTACCATTCTTTTATTTCTGAGTCCTGTGTTACGTTATTAGCAAGTTATTCAACTCCCTCCATCATACCTCACTGTTTCCAAGCTATACGCATCAAGGTGAGAACCACTCTTGAGCAATACAAATATTTAGGTTTACTGTTGGATACGGGTAGATACATTAAAGTACCATTGCCACTAAAAGTGCCAGTGCAACTACAATAGCATGTGTAGCACAAGTTCTTGCTCCAGTGTATGCCACAAGGTGAGGGGATGTGGCTTTGCATCTCTGGTTTGCCCCACACCGAGCCCCAATTTCACCTGGGCGATTGCACAGATTGTGCTCCCGAGTTCCACCCCACACACACTCCAACTCATCTAGAAGTGTGGCAACTGCATCACATCACACTCTAAGCCCCACACATCACCCTGGTCGTTGCTGACTTCCCATCCCCAAGGCATTCACTCACCTTCCCTAAGTTTTTTTTTTGCAATTCCTCCTTGGTGCCTGAATCACCCATTTGTGAAGTGCTTTGGGTTATTTTGCTATTTTAAAGGTGCTTTATACTACTTCCACTGTCCTTGCTCCAGTAATATGTCTGTTGTTTCTTAAAAATGTTTTACTAGCGAGCTGTGGTGTTGCTCCTGGGGGAAAAAAATTGTTCCTCCTAGACATGGTTAAATCAAATACAGTCTAATAGCACATGGCCGTGTAGCACTGGAAGTAAACAGGATTGAGGTGGCTTCTTGCTATAGTACAATGGGCTGCCAATACTCAGTTTGTAAATGCTCACAATTGATGTGCGGCAAAGCGATTTTAAAGAGTCCTTGTTCAGAAGATGAAAAAGAAAGTCTCGGACTCCCTTGGACCTTTAATAGTAATAGATTGAGACTCTGGCTTGGATGCCACATCAGAACTCCCTTTAAGGATTACAAGTGTTAGCATCACTGGTGTGGCCAAACATACGGGAGCCTGAGACTGGATTTAGTGATCAGTCAGTGCGGTGTTTCCATGTCATTCTTGATTTTTCTCGGACAGAGAGTGACCAGGTAGAAGAATTGAGTAAATTGAACTTGCCAGAAGGTGCCCACATATTGATAAGGAAGAAAGAACTTGTATTTTTTAATAGTGTCTTTAATGACCTCAGGATGTCCCCAAAGTGCTTTACACAATCAATAAAAGTACTTTTGAAGTGTAGACACTGTTGTAACGTGCAAAACACAGCAACCAATCTGTGCACAGCAAGATCCCACAAACAGCATTGACGTAAATGACCTGACCATCTATATCAGGTGTTGGTTGGGGTGGGGGGGGGGGGGGGACACCGGGAGAACTTCCCCGCTCCTCTTCAAATTGTGCTGTGGGACCTTTGACATTACCGGAGAGGGAAGACAGGGCCTTTGTTTAATTTTTCATGCAAAAGACGGCGGTGGTTATTTTGGCGAAAGGGTGAAAACAGGCTCTCAATGGGAGCTGTGCTAATAAGACACGCCGGTTTGAAAGTCTGCTTTTAGCACGCAATTTGAACTTGCCTGGAGGTGCTAAATCAGACACCTGCAGGTTGAGCACTCAAGTGCTGATTAGACACAATTTTCGTGGAGCAGCCGATGTGGATTCCACGCACCCACTTTCACTGAAGGTGTGGAGTGGGCTGGCTCAGGGGCCGAGGGAGAGGACGCCCAGGTTCTCCGACAAGGCACTGGAGGTCCTGGTGGAGGAGGTCCAGAGGAGGACGGATATCCTGTACCCGCAGGAGGGAAGGAGTCCACCTCGCCCTCCTGTCCCTCTCTCCTGCAGCAGCTGGTGCTGCTCTGCCTGGCCTGATGTCCTCCTCCCATTCCTCCTGCAGACCAAGGAGGACCCCGAACAAGATGCCCATGACCAAGCAGTCCCTTTCTCCTGGTGACTCCTATTCAATGTCCAATAAGGTGGAGTAGCACAGCACTTACTCTTTTCAGGTGAAGTCCTCACAGAATTTTCATAATAAATATTGATAGAAGTGTTGGTGAAGTCTTGACAAAGTGTCCCAGAAAGATGTGTTTCAAAAGTCCTCTTCAAACCTCCAGCAACAAGTGAACGATAAAAGGTGAGATACCTTTAAGTAGTGCTCAAAAATCCTTTGCAACGAAGAGGTTACTCCCAATCAGCTGGTCGCTGTTAGGAGAGGGCGTTAGGTCAAGTGCTAACCACCAAAATGCCGTGCATCCTCGTTAATGAGCGCTAGCAGGCAATTTAAGTAGCAATCAGCCCCTTAGCAATCGTCCAGGCGGCTGATCCTAGCGCATGCTTCAACTCCTTCACCAAGATGGCGTCTTGCGCTAAACGCGGGCCAAGCCAGCATTACAGCTTAAGACCCCAACTTGGCCACCTCGGAGGCTCTTTAGTGGCTAAAGTATCCGAGGAAAATCACCCCCGGCTCCTTCGACGGCCCCTACTCCCTCAGTACTGCACTAAAAGTATCAGACTAGAATGTCTGATTATGTCTCTGGAGTGAGATAAACCCACGACCTTCTGACTCAGAAGTGAGTGTGCTACAACTGAGGCAAGGCGGGCACCTTTTATATTTTCAAACTTGCGTGTGTTCCTCTGGTGTTTTTCCTGTAAATTTGCAGTAGGAAGGATCATGTTGCATCATATTGAGGTCTACCTGTGAACAGTGAGAACTATAACAGTTTGCATGCTCGGTGTGGTTCCCACGCACTAGGACAATAGAATAAAACCCTGGTTGGACAGTGAGATCAGTCATGGCTCCCACTTATTAAGGAAGACCGATGTAATCATTCTTTCATGAGGGAGGGGTGAGGGGTTAGAGCTGAGTAGTTCACTGGGACACTGGTCTTTCTCTTCTGGGACCTGATGGCATGAAAGTCTGCCTATTAGCTGTGATGCTTCTACATGGAATGAGTTTGGATAGTCAATATTTCCTTGGCTATACGACGGCCGCGATTTTGCCGGCGCTCAGAGTGTGGGTTTGGAGGCGGGTCCGCTGTCCAAATCAAAATGATTGACAGTGGGTTGGGGACCCGCTCCGAACCCGCCTCCATGTAAGGTTCCAAAGTGTCAGGTCTGTAATTTCAGAACAGACCCAACACCAAGTGGCGGGGCAGGCACTTAAGATAGTTAAATGCTTGTTAACTACTATTTTGCCAGCCTATTTCTATTTTACCACATTTTTAATGGGGTTCAACGTCATTCAGAAATCACGTCAGGTAAGTATGTCGGGTTCTCTATGTCTCCCCATTGCTGTGAATAGGTGACAGCTGCAAAAGTGGTATGAGAGCTACCATTTGAGAGCTGTTCACTTTCCAGTGTCAGAAGCTTGAGCCTTCAGGACTTGGAAGACACTTTTGAGCTTTATGCAGTTTGGAAGTGTTTGGAGTAAACTCTCTATCCATTGTCACCTCCTTGGAGCAAGCTCTCTCACCATTGACAGATCGCTTCTGTCATCTCAACTTCAGCTGCCATCTATTCCAGCAACATCGGTGCCCTTCAAAAAATTTCACCATGGTCCTCTGAATCCCTCCACGATCAGTCCCAACACCAACAGCACCAGGCACACCAACATCACCAACAACAATACCAACCTTCTCCGCAATCACCTGATGCTGCATAGGAAACAGAGCATCAGCACCCAACAACATTGCTACCCGGGAGGCCAGCGATGGCATCACCACGGCCAGATTTACTTCACTTGACGCTGTACACCCTGGCTGCCACATGATGCACCAGGTTGACACTACCCCACACCAGCACCATAAAGCATCCCTATAATGTCAAAGCCATTCCTTTCACACTCATCACAATTGCGGGGTGGGGTGGGGGGGGGGGGCGGAGTTATGTCTCAACATTCACTGAAACTCATGAGACACTTCTAAAGGTGAGCACAGATCTGTCCAATAAGGTAAAGTCTGTATAGATTTCAATGTTTGACAACACATTAACAGAAACTTCATATGAACAGTGGTTAAACCACCCAAGTGGCTACCCTTGTGTGTTGCTAGTTGCTATGCTTGCAGTAGGATGAGGGTGAGTGGGAGAGGTGGCTAGTGAGATGGGGAAGTGATAATGTAGATGGAGAGGGAAGGGTGGAGGTGCAAGGTAAGTTGGTGTGAGTAAGGATGTGCAGGAGTAGGGTAGGGAAGGCAGAGTGATGTGGATGTGATGAGTGGCACAGCAGGATGAGGTTGAGTGTGGCTTGGCAGTAATGTTTCATGATCTGCTCAGATTATTGAAAGGCTTGTGCCACTGCAGCCTGGTCCTCCTGACGACATCCCTGCTTTTGCCCTCCTGTGCAATGTGCAACCAGGCTGTGTTGGTGTCCTGGGGAGGTCTCTTCCGTCCATTGGAAGGGAAGAGGACCTCCCTGCGTGCTGTGACTCCCTCCATAAGCATATGGAGAGAGTCATGGGAGAGCCTCGGTGCAGCCGTACACCTTTGTGCAGTGCTCGTCAGTGTTTGCAGCACCTCAATGCTGTAGAACACTGACCGCACAACTGTCAAATGAATGTGGGCAGGGTCCCTTTAAGGAAACCGGCTGATGATGCGTCATTAAATAACATCATCAGACCCACTTCCGTTTAATTGGCCGGGAAATGTGCAGGGCGGGCTTAACAAGCCCAATCTACGTAAAATCACTTGGAGAGCGCGGGCTGGAGCCGGGAGCGGGACCGGGACCTGCCAACCACCTCTCCTGCCACGATCCCGTCTCCGCTGGCGAAATCGCGGCCAGTGTTTTGGAACATCCTGAGGTTGTGAAAGGCACAATAGAAATGCAAGTTCTTTCTTTTTATTCATCTTGAATTGTCAAAGCAAGTTATACTTAAGACATTTTGTGAAGAAACATTAAACATATATTTGGAAACCAGAAACAAATCCTTAATTGAAAAAAAGCTTTGTTAATTTTCTCTGAGTCTAATTAATAGTTTTCCTTCCATGCTAAAGAAATTAGTATATTTGGAAAAAAATGTTATTTTATAATTCTGCATTATTTTTATATTGTATTTGCATTTTAAATTCAATTCAAACATAAAACAAGGGATACTTCCAAAGTAATTCTTAAGCAAATACTTAGTGTACTTTGAAGCTTTACAACTGTTAAGTCTTTTATGAAGATCTCCTCAGCAGACCCATTCGTGTTCCCTGGAAATTGTTACATCGAAGCATCACTTGCATTTATTACAGCAATTTCTTATCAATTAAACCTGAAGTAACAGCCAAACACCAGTTGAGTAGGCAGCAGCGCATGAGCTGTACAAAGCAGTGAGGTGCCAGATGTGAGCCTCTGCCCACTACCGCAGAGTTCAGACTCTTGAAAGCAGGATTCACTGTCTAGGTAGGAATAGGGAAGTTAAAAGTGCTCATTTCTCTCCTCCTCCCCTCTACTGGTATAGTAATCTTTAGAATTTGGAGCAAAAAGTAGCACAATGTTTGAAAATGGGATTTTATTTTGCAGAATTGAAAGAAAGACTTGTATTCATATAGCGCCTTTCACGACCACCGGACGTCCCAAAGTGCTTTACAGCCAATGAAGTACTTTTTGAAGTGTAGTCACTGTTGTAATGTAGGAAACGCAGCAGCCAATTTGTGCACAGCAGGCTCCCACAAACAGCAATGTGCTAATGACCAGATAATCTGTTTTAGTGATGTTTGTTGTGGGATAAATATTGGCCAGGACACTGGGGAGAACTCCCCTGCTCTTCTTCAAAATAGTGCCATGGGATCTTTTACATCCACTTGAGAGAGCAGACGGGGCGGCACCTCCGACAGTGCAGCGCTCCCTCAGCACTGCACTGGTGTGTCAGCCTCGATTTTGTGCTCAAGTCTCTGGAGTGGGACAACCTTCTGACTCAGAGGCGAGGGTGCTACCCACATTTTTAAACAATATATTATTTATTGAACATTAAAAACATTTACAACATCGTGATCATTCCATTGTATCATTCAAATCCATTCCGTTGCTCTGCACAGCCATTCCTCCACCACATATTAACATCAAAACCTGAAGTTTAATGTGTCTCCCGTAACATATATTAATCAATTGTATTTTAAAAATTGATTGTAAAATAATATCTTTAAATTCCTTTCTGATTAAAACATCCACAGAGCCGTATAATGATCTTTTAGCTTATATTTGAAATACTCTTTTAGATTTATTCTCCTCCCCTTAAAAAAGAGCATTCCTTCTTTGCACAATCACGAATCTAGCCAAACTGAACATTAAATTAATTGCTGCTCCGCTAGACTCGGGCAGACTCTCCTGCAATCCCCATCTCAAAATTGAGTCCCACGGGATTCCCATTCTCGCTCTTCGGTCCCCACCCAGCAAAGAAACCTCACACAACTGTCAAACATAGTACTTAAAATCCTGTAACAGCGGATATAACACCAATGGGACAGAGTATCATCCCGTGTCCCACACACTGGGCAAGTTGCCCCCTCCACTCGCCCAATCTTACACAAGACCGTCATGGTAAAAATCCGGTTATGAGCCAATTTGAAATCCAGTTCAATCCACTCTGGACATTTACAATTCGCCCACACTCTCTTCCAAATCCTGTTGAAGTCCAGCTGTGGGTATATACACTGCCAAAACTCCTGACCAGCTGGTGTCTTGAATCTCCATTCTCTAAATACCCCATAGAAATCTCGAGTATTACAGTTGTCAAATTGGACCACTTCTTCCCCTTTCTCCAGCAGAAAGCTTGGAAAAGCGGGACACATTTTACTTCCTTTGGAGATTTCCGCATTTAATTCTTCCATCCAATCCTGTGGTATTTCCTTCACAATCTTCTCATACATGATCATAATTGTTTTTTCCTCTACCTCCTGATCCTCCTCCCAAACCATGTCCCTCACTATCGCTTCCGGCAACCAACCTGGAATTACATCGTATAATACATCTTTCACATATGTAATACCAGCTTTTATAAAAGCTTAATTAAATAATACCTCTCCTTCAATGTTGACCCACCTGTTCAAAAATAAGGACTGTTCTAAAAATTCCTCAGCACCCTTGGGCATAAACTGCACACTTTTTAAAAATTGGGCCCAAGTCTCTACAACCCCCTTATAAAACCTAGGGAGAGGTTTAATCGATTTCAAAAATATATTATTGTAATCATATACAATATATCCCCTGCCCTCCTATCCCACTTCATTTAAAAAAATGCTCAAAACAACTCTTCCAAAAACTTGTATTTGACTTCTGAAGAAATCTCTTCACCCATTTGATTCTGAAGGATTTTTTCTTCAAATCAATATCTGGGAAATGGAGTCCTTCCTGATTTCTCTGTCCAATGATGGTATTGTAACCAAGCCTCTCGGATGGACTTTTCCGCCCACTCAGGAATATCCTCCACCTTCAATAAGTACCATAGCTTAGATAGCAGGAGAGCGGACACCACTGTTGCTCTTCCTTGCACTTTCAACCACCTTCTTTCCCATCTTCCCAAAATTTTTTTAATTTTCATAACCTTCGGTTCCCAATTTAATCGATCCACTTCATCCTTGTCCTTCTTGCATCCCATATGCACCCCCAGAACTTCCAAAACCTCCACCACCTTAAAGGGATTTGCCTCCAACCATTCCCCCCTACCCCTTCCCGCAACCAGGCATTGGGACTTACTGTAATTCACTCTGGCTCCTGAAGCTCTACAATACTCCTCCACTATGCCCATAGCTTTCCTCACTGACTCCCCATTTCTCAATGTTAAGGTTGTGTCATCTGCATATTGGTGTATCACCGACACCAGCCCGGAACTGTGAACCGCAATCCCGACTACACCTTGTTCCTTTCGCATCATGTAACCTAATGGTTCTGCTACCAATGTGTACAACAATGGAGACAGGGGACAACCCTGTCTCACTGACTGCTGTATCGTAAAATACTTGGATCAAAAACCATTACATTTAACACAGCTAAATATGTTTGAATAAAAAAATCCTTCTCCACTCAATAAAATTTTCCCCAAAACCAAATGCTTCCAAAACCATCAATAAATTCTCATGAGAGACCCTATCAAAGGCTTTCTCTTGAACTATCTTTAATACATAAGCCTCCCTCCCACTCTCTTCCATGAGCTCTATCGCATCTCGGATTGAGACCACAGAGTCTGCGATGTCCCGGCCTATGACTCCATAGGACTGAGAGGGCAAAACTATCTGCGGCAACACCTCCTTCATACGATTTGCCATAACCCTCGCCAAGATCTTATAATCCACATTTAATAATGTGATGGGCCTCCAATTCTTTAGATCCCTTCTATCCCCTTTATTTTTATAAGCTAAGCGTATGACACCTCTCCTCATAGATGGGGCCAGGCTTCCTCAATTTTAATCTCCTTAAAAACCTCTAAGAGCAATGGACTTAAAATGTCTAAAAATTCTTTATAAAATCCTGCACTTAGTTCATCGGACCCTGGGCTTCCCCCCCTTCATTCCACTTATTGCTACTTTTATTTCCGCTAATCCTATTTCTTTGTCACATATGCTTCTCTCCTCCTTTAAACCCTCTTCAATAAAAGCACTAACCTTCTCCATTGCCAATTTGGAAATGTCTTCTTTTGTATATAACTCTTGATAAAAGCTGCTAGCCGCCTCTAAAATCTCCCCACTTTCATTAATGATCTTCTCCCCAACCTTCAACTCTCCAATTAATGATAATCTCTGTCGCAGCTTCTCCTGCTCTAGAAAATATCTAGTGCATCTTTCGTCCCTCCAATGCATCTTTAGCCTTTGCACGGAGAATGGCCCCCTTGCATTTTTCAGCTTGCAATAATTCCCACTCTTCCTTTAAAACCAGGAACTTAGTCTCAGCTCCCTTATCCCCTCCGTCAACTGCTTTACAGACATCCGTAAACCTTTTGTTTATATTCTCTTCTCGACGCCGGTTAGCTGCCGCTCTCTTTTTCCCATAACGTACCGAAAATACTTTTACTTCATATTTAAAATTGTCCCACCAAACTCTTCTTTCTTTCAAGAACAAAGGTTCCTTCCGAGCATTCTTTATTATATTTTAAATCCCTTCTTTATAAGCAATTTCTTTCAGGTATTGATTGTTTAAAATCCACACCCCTGAACCGATCTTAACTCTGCTGTTCCTAATTCTAAGAACCAAAGCCGAGTGGTCACTAAAAAATACTTTTTTGTAATAAATCTCCATCACCTCAGAACGTAACCCTTCTCGCATTAACAAAATCTATTCGACTCTGTTTTAAAACATCATCCACCCAACCTGTTCTGGAGAACTCCCTTTTTAATGGGGTTTCTGATCCCTTCAAAAGTCTCTCAAATTTAAATCTGCCATCATTTTTACAATCATCCCTCTGGAATTATCATCCTTAAAGGTCATCTGGGCTGAAATGTCCATCCGAGATAAAAATACATTAAAATCCCCCACTATACAAGGGTTTTCCACCTCTGCCACTTCAGTGAATAACGACCGAGAAAACTTGCGACGCTTGCAATGGTCGTTCGGTGCATAGATATTAAAGAGATCGCAATTAAATTCTCCATTTTTGCCTTTAGCCTTAAAAATCTCCCCTCAGTGTCCTTGTCCACCAAGGCAACGTTCTCGTTTATGGACAGACTCACCAAAACAACCTTCCCTGCAGTTTCAACCTCTTCTTTACATTAGGTTTGGGCAGAGGAGCTGCCCCTTCTCCCTCCTTCTGCCCCTCACTAACCTTTCCCTTTCCACACGATGCCACCCCACCCTCCACTTCCATGTCTCTGTCCCCCTCCGACTCCTCACTCTCGAGCTCTTCTGTAACCTCCCGTCCCTGCTCCCCGTCAGATACATAATCTTCCTTAGAGATTCTTCCTGCTATTGCGGTTTCTCCAACAGTGCCGCTCCCTTCAGCCTCATCTCCACCGCTGACTATTGCTCCCCATTTCTTCTCTCTCTGGGACAATGGCACATCTGTACCTATCTTGCTCCCTTCTGGTGTCTTTGTCTCCCACGACTCCAACTTTTTGATTAGCACATCGTCCTCAATATAAACCGGCAGGTTTAAGAATGAGACCACCACCTCTTCAGAATATGAGAAGTCGCACAACACCAGGTTATAGTCCAACAGATTTATTTAATTTTACAAGCTTTCGGAGCTGTCGCTCCTGACCTGACGAAGGAGCGACAGCTCCGAAAGCTTGTAAAATTAAATAAATCTGTTGGACTATAACCTGGTGTTGTGCGACTTCTCATTTTTGTCCACCCCAGTCCAACGCCGGCATCTCCACATCATGACCTCTTCAGAATATAGCAGAGATACCTCCAAGAACTTATCTCCAACCTTCAAACTGAGTAAAAGTCTTTCCACCTCCTCTCAGGCCACTGACCGTCACCTCGAACCCAACATTCGGCTTTGGTTGGCAGGCAAAGCAGCTTCCCTTGCCACAGTCCTCACGTACTGCCTGGATAATATCCCAAGCTTGTATCTCCTTATCCTCACAATAAACCACCACCGTGTTTTCTTTTCCAAACCTCCTGAGGTCCCAACCCAAATCTTTGGGCCTTTTTTTCCCCAACATTTTCTCCCCCGATTAAATTCATCCTGGGAACACTGTCCTCTGAGTGGCCCGGCACTCTGGGCCCCTCAGCAGCCATCTGGTTACGGTTATGGACCGAAAAGGCCCTAAAACTTGAAAAAAAAAAACACCACCAACTTTTTACGAACTCACTCCAACTCCCTGCAGTAATCAAGCACCCAGCAGCACCTGCTCACTCCTAGCCCCTCCCACCTAGAGAGTGCTACCCACTGAGCCAGGGCTGACACTTGAAAATAAAAAGGTGTTAAATTCAAAAGGTGTTATTACATGCCTGATTGGAGTATTAATTAGTGATTGATGCAGAAAATGAAAATGGAAAGTTACCCTGATTTGCAAGGATGTAGGTGCAATGCAGGAGAAACATATAAGCAAAGAATGTTGGTCCTATCAACAATTACTATCCTAGAAATAAATGAGTGTAGGAAATATCTGGACAGCTACGTAAAGTACACCAACAAGGAAAGTGAGGGAATTTTTACTTATGATAATCTACATGTCAGTGAACACAATGAATGAAAGTACAATCTGTAAAGCTTCAAAATATGTGTGGATGGCGAAATTTCTTTAAAAAGCAATTCAGTAGGTTGCAAAGTCAGTGATGATTTTGCTGGAGCAAAATTCTTATTTAAAGTTTCCCCGACGACCTACAAGTGAAATACGTTGAGTAAAAGAGTGAAGAAAAATTTTGAAATGAAAATCAATGCATCAAATGCAGTAAACTGTTACTTCATCTGAGCTCAAGAGGACAAGTGTAAAGATTCACACTATTTCTCACCAATGGAGGGTTCTTGAAAGCACACTGGCATACCAGCATATTCTGCGCGAGTGCTATATATGCCAGCTGTCAAGGTGGGCGAGGAAATGACACAGTTTGCATTTGCAGTGGGGGCCCAAGGGAGTCCGGGAGAAATAATTTTCTGGTTCCCACTCACCAGATCAAAGCCAACAGCAGCATTCTGCTCCATTGGAATTTCTAGGCTTATGTGCAAGAGCACAATATAGTTCGCCTCTTGGTAACAAGTTTGATTTATCTGGTTTTAAGAACATAGGAACAGGAGTAGGCCATTCATCCCTTCGAGCCTGTTCCACCATTCACGGAAGATTTTACGTGAACTAGCTCCATCGGGCAGCCTTTTAGGATGTAATTTTTTGTAAAAGAAATGTACATTATAAAGTATTCCTTGATATATTTAAGAGTGGTAACCTGGTGCAGTTTTATTAATAATTCTGAAAATGGGTTTATCACCAAAAAAAGAATCATTTTTAATCAGAGTGGCCAATTTTCTGGGCTGGCCGTGTTCTAGCGCGATGTTTTTTAAACCAACACAAAAGATCTCGGAAACTCGATTTGCGCTGGACGTAATTTGCATTTCCTTGATCTTTCGCGTGGTTTGGACGATTTCGAGCAAATTCCATTGAAAAAAAACACGAAACCGAGCAGGAACTCGTGCCCCTAATCTTTACCAATTTCATTTCAAATGGATTTTATCTGGGACTAAACAACACAGAGATGTCCAGCAGAGAAATCATTTTGCTATAAAAGATACTTGTCTTAAAATAAAATTGGTAATACCAGGGTGTGTGTGTAATATATAAATACATAAAATGTATGTATGGATACAGAATAAAATGGCAGTAACTCAAAGCAATGTGTCAGAAAGTCTCTTAACTATTTTATTTATTTCCAACCTGACGAGACACATGCTTGTCCAGCATCAATCTGAAAATGCAAATCAAGCTTTCCTAGTTTTCACGTCAGGGCAGAGGGAAGTGGCAGAAACAAAGGAAAGCAGGCAAAAATAAGAAGTTATGGGAAGAAAAGAGGCAAATTTGCTGAACTAAAATATTTCGCTCAGCTTACAGGTGATTGCTTTCTCTATGCCCTGCACATTTCCCCTTGTACTTCAAGTGGTGGTTTTTCTATATGGCACAGCACAAAACCAGAAGGTCCTGGGTTCAATTCTTGGTCTGTGATATGTTAGCTGATCTCAGCACTTGGAATACATCAATTTGTGAATTTCAACACACAAAGAACTTGCTGATGACTCTAAGGGGGAAAAATTCAGGTTGGTTAGCGCCTCCGGGGGGCGCAGAACTTAGCGCCCGAGCGCGGCGATTTTAGCGCCGCTCGTGAAATTGACCAGTCGTTTTGCGGCAGCGCTAAACACTACCACCACGATCTCCTGCGCCCGCAGATCATGACGTCAGTCAAGCGTGCAACGCCCCGGACCGGATATTGAGTCGCACCCCCTGCCTTAGCGCCTGCCGCTAGGGACGACAGGCAGAGGGGAACGTTTTCAAGTCGGGAAGGGGCTGGGGAGCGCTATTTAAAGGCGGACGCTTCCTGCCTTTTCTTGTCGGCAAAATTTTTGGTTTTAACGCTGTCCTAAGGAGTTTTGGCCCTCAGCACCACTTTTGAGGTTCCTAAGGGCCGAGCTCTTTCCCTGGGCCTATGCATTCGTGCTTCCAACACAATTGCTTTTGAGGTCTCTCCAGGCCGGGATTCAAGGCTGCAATGAGCAGGGAGTGGCTGGCCAGCAAGATGGCCTCTCCCCTTTAAGAACTGGATGGCGCCAGTCTGTCTGGCTTCCATGGGAACTGACATCGCCCGAGCTTCGGTAGCGTTCTGAGGTAGCGCCTCGCTCCCTGACGTTTGCGCCTTAAGAGAGGTGTGTAGCGCCTGATTTAGTGCTCAAATCACCTCCGATATCGGCGATCGAGGCGGAGGCGATAATTAGCGGCGGGCGCTAAACTTTGCGCCCGGCCGATATTAGCCCCCCAAAATGGGCGAAACCGAATTTTTCCCCCTTGATGTCTAAGTTCACACATGAAGAATGGCCGATTTTGTGTGGTGTCAACTGGCACCCACGAGATTGCACTAGAGCCGTTCCAGCATTTTCATGAGGGGGAGGGAGAAAAGTAAAATAAAAGTAATCTAAACATCGTAACAATTGTACTGTTTCCATTTTTTTTTTTAAAACACCCTCACCTGCATGTTTCTGCAGGAAAATCACCAAGGAAATGAAAGGGAAACACTGCGGGAAATGTGTATGGGGAAAGATTGATAATGATATAGGAACAAATATCATTAGGAACCATGATATAGGAAGTTGGATTACAAGGATGTTTTCTATTGCTAAGAATTATGGGTTAAGTGTAATTGAGGACTCTCGGTTCCTGTAATGACACCTGCTTCCTGTGATATTAAGCTGTGGCATTTCAGACATATGTTTCAAACAAGCACATCTTGCTGAATAATTGCAACATGTCTTCAGCCAGAGAATAAAAGGGGGAGAAGAAATCTCAAGTTGTCTCAGGCCCGTGTAAAAATGATTCATAGCAGTCTTAAAACTTTCCAGTGTTCTCTGTCCATAATCTGAACATTGGGGGAAAAAACCACTAAATTTTTCAAGCTGGCGAGTCATGGCTTTTTGCAACTTGTCAAACCTGTTCCAACTTCCCCTGTGGCTGTGTGAATGATGATCTCTTCCAGCATTCACACTGTTAGGCTTACATCAGCAATGATCACTTCCCTGGGGATGTGGATGCCACAGAGTCTGTGCAACAACACTGAAAATAGAAAATGCTGGAAGAGCCAACAACTTTTCTGCAGTGCAAAATCAGCTTAAAAGTTGAGATGGGAGTTTCTGAGATGGTGAGTGAGGTGTCATTACCCTGTGGAGTTGTCGTCACCAAAGTGCTATGACCAGATAACTAGAGGATAAATTCAGTGATCCCTCACATCCAGCAGGGAATGTCACTTAACGAGAGTGCAGGTCAGTAATAGGGCTACAACCTTTTGATTGCAACTCCCCACTGGGAGTTCGGGATTGCTCAACTTACACTTAGATTCACGTGTAAAGAAATGTTGAGCAGAGTTTCCATTCCCTGTGCTACTCCTTAACAGCCACCCTTCCCAAAGCTCCACAAAGAACAATGATCCAATCTTGCAAGCTCACCATTTCACTAAAGCAAGGCTCTAAATATCTGGCCCAACTGAGTTCCAGGGACAGCCACCAGATTGTTTTGACTCCTGGGACAATATGCTCCTCCCAGTGCGTATGCACCCATACAGAGAATTGCAATGTGCGAAAGTCCTCTACTGCAAGAATGCATGACAAACCTGTACAGTGATTTCACAAAAGGTGTTTTTTTGAAACTGCATGCATTTTCAAAGAAAACATTCTCTTCCTCTTCATCGTCATTATCCTCATCATCAAAACCATGAACCACGTTATCATCTTTATCCTTCTTGGAGAAACTGGAATGTTCATTTTACCATTCTGAAGGAAAACAAGTCTGGCTTTATGATAGTCCATTGATACCACAGAGCCAGGAACATAAGACAAAGTGAATAAAAAGCTGGTGTTAGAGAAGCTATGCGAGGTGAAGTTATATTTAGATTCCATTTTGTGGTTAAAAGACAGTCTCTCAAGAAATTTGCTGAAACAGTTAGTATCTGGAGCATGTCAAGAAGACAGTCAAATCTACAAAGCTGGTGCCACTGTCATCACGCAAGGTAGATTTGGACTACATGTGTAAGTGCCAACCTTCCAATAGACACATCTATCTTTTCTGCAACTATACATCTACCCTTTTCTGTGCATTTAAGTAGGTAAGACAGTTTATGTTAGGTCCTGTGTCCATGCTGTGGAGCCTTTCAGCACGTGCTACCTAGAGGCCGTGGAGGTGATATTGCACCTGCCGGCGTGAACTTGGCACAGGGAACAATCCCTACGCTGGAACGGGTACGCCTGAGGTGCAGGCAATATTTGGTCACAGGTCTCATTTAAATTAGATCCCTGTGGATCCCTGCTATGCATCCCCAGGCAGCTCGCCGGCGAAGCGGATGGCAGCCTCCTGCAGTCTCTTTAAGGACTGCTGGAGGTCACATGTCGACTTGGTTATCCTGAATGCAGGAGGTTACATTCAGGACTACCCAATTTTACAAAGGGGTCTTGACAAAGGTATTAGGTCCCCTATTTTCACAAGCAAAGGGCCTAACGCTTGTTTCAGGTATAGGCCGTGGATGCCTATAACTCAGCATTAAACAATACGGCGGGCGGTGCACCTCCGGTGTGGAATGCGCGCGCGGATGCCACCAGCCATATTGTATACTTACGTACCAGTTTTACGCCTGGAAAAAAAAGGGTGCAGTGTCAACGAATTTCTAACCCAGTGAGGTTTGGAATGATGAGCTAATGGGACCTGATATAAACCAGGGGTAGAGGATCATGGAAGAGGTATGATGTGGTGGTCTTTAACTGAGGGTATATTTGCAAATGATTGTCATGGAAGATAGGTAGGGATCAAGGGTTGGCTATCCTGCAGCTTGAGCTCAGCAACTGTAACGCGAGGCCTCCCACAGGCTTTGCATCACCGTGTGTGTTGCCTGTGAGTATCATTTTTCTCTAATAAAAATTGTAAGCGAAGACTTTACGTCTGGAATCCTCATTTCGTGGCACAAAGGCAACAACTTCAGGATCACCCCTATAGTATACTCTCCATCAGCTGATATCTACTGATGCCCTTATGGGTGCCATGTGGTCAAAGAGTTTAATGAATCTCTCAGTTGGCTTCAAATTAGGAACATTGGAACAGTTGCTGAAGGCTTTGTGAGAGCAGGGTTGGGTATGTACTGGGAAAGGTTATGTGAACCCAGAAGATCCTGGCATCTTCTCCTTGGCTAAATGATTTAATATGGAACAATGCTTAGCCAGTGTAAACTATGTTTCTACATCAGATTATTTTTTTTGTCCTGAAACTGTAATCGTGCTTCTTGAAAGCAGTGTAAGAATTGGAACTCAAGGTTTGTATATTTGTTGGGGGGGGGGGGGGGCGGACTAACCAAGCTTGGACACAATCATCAATGGGTCACATTCCAGCAAACAAGGCAACAATGACGCACACTTCGAAAAGACATGTCATGTGGGAAACAAAGATTAATGGCATTCAACGCAAATCTTGAAACCAGCAACATGCATCAACCGGAAGCTGAATTTAAGTCGGCTAGAAACAATTTGTTCACATAACTCTTTGATTACCGAAACTGAGGCATGAAAAATACCAAAGTATGAATCAGGATGGTATTAGTGATTCACTAAAATGAAATATCAAAAAATTTAAATTAGGATTGAATTTTTAAACAAATGTTACAATGAGAGAAAAAGAACTAAGGATGTGGTCCAGGACAAAGTTTATTGGCCCGTATTTTCCGATCGCAGGCCTCCCGTTGGGCAGAGGCCTGCGATCTGGAAAAATCGACGCCCTTACCTGAGGGCTCCCGGGACGCACACGCTTCCGCTCCTGGGCCTCACCAAACTCCAAGTTTGCAGGGCTGACATATCCCAGAGGCGCAGGCGGTTCGCAGCGTCCCTGGGATCACATGGGCCATGGGGAGCCAATCACAGAAGGGAATCTTCCTTCATACATTTGACAGGAAGACCTGTCAAATATATGAATGGAGATCACCCCAAAAACATAGTAAAACTTTAAATAATTTTTTTTAAAAAATCACATTTTTAAAATGACTTGAGATTACAATAAATTAAGTATTTTAAACAAAAATGTAATTTTTTGAAAAAAAGTTAAAGTTTTTTACGGGGCTAAAAATAAACTTACCTTTTTTAAAAAGTATTTTTAAATGATAAATCAGTCAAAAAATTTTTTTTTTTTTACTTTTTTGAACTCTTATCCTGATCTTTTACCAGGCGTAAGAATTGTAAGGGTTTTCTGCGGGCGGAGGGTCTCCAAAAAAGTGGAACTATCCGCCCGCAGAGGCCCTTCTCCAGGGCAGCCGGAGGATCTGTCAAGACCATTCTTGACAGATCGGAAATGCCGGTTTTCAGCGTATGCGCTGTGCATGCCCGAAGCCGGCATTTCCGATGTCCCTACGGGTGGGTACACAGCGCGTACCCACCCGTAGGGATCGGAATATCTGGGCCATTATAATGGAGTGTGGAAGATCACCTCATGAAAGTGGCTGTGCAAGGTCACAAATTTCTTGAAGAGGTCTCCCTATAAAATCAGGTCCTTTAAAGGATGACTGCAAATCTCAGTTATATGTAGACATGTACTATCACACAATTTTGTTTCTAAAAATGACTATCTTTGTCAACTCTTTTTTCAATTGTTTTTAACTGGTTTCATTAGATATTCATGTTATTAAACTTCTCTTATGTGAAGATTTGTGAATGTCTAAAAGCAACGATTGGCTGACATCAGAAATAGCATGCAATTATATATTTTTTTGTAAAAGAACTAAATAAAATAGATACTTTAGAATAGCCATTAGTTTAAAAATGGTATGTTCTATCCTAATATTTCCAATCAAAAGTACCCAGTGGTAACCAAGAACAAAACGACTGATGTTAAATGAGTACTGTAGCAACTTAAATACAGTTCATCCACATTAGAATGCTCATCTACCCAATTTTATCCCAGTCATCCTGCTGCTCCTTGTTGGATACCAATTTGGAATCCATCAGCAGTAATATAACAGAGATGGCTCTGCAAATAAATTCAATGAACTCAACTAGTGATAGAGTGCAGTGTTGAGCAATGCGATATTCCTTCATTTCTTTTAACTGCCTAATAATGGTTGACAGATGGTAAAGCCTGATAGTTATGATGTTTTACTTCAACTGAATGATGATGTTTTATTTAAAATGAATGACAGCACAGGCTACCGTAAGCTTAGCAAGTCTGGAAAGTTGAAACAAGAGATGGTTAGAAATATTCAATCAAATCCAGAAAGAACTTGCAATAGAACTGGGAGCAGGAGAATGGGATGACAAGCTTCTCAATTTTCTAAGGCATATGTCACCCTCACCTCCACCTCACAGCACGGTTACTATTGAGGCAATCACAGTTATGAACTCATATCCTGCCATTCCATGGCCGAGGAAGTTGAAGCACCAGTGTGCTGTACGACCAAACTTCTCAAAATGAAGACTTTTTTTTTTTTAATGATACCAGTGGCCCCAAAACCTTCTGATATTGTTCTTTTCCCCACCTTTATGCTGTCACTGCAATTGTACCATTCATCCTGAATGATTGTTTTCAAACATTTTGTTTTCAACATGACATCTGAATTTCCTACTGGGCCATTGGCCTCTCTCAGGTCCCTTTTTCAACATAATTTAAAAGTATGGATCGTTGGTTTTCCAATGTGCTGTGTCACGGAGTGGTCGTCTCTGGGTTGACACCTATAATTCACTACATGCTGCGACAACTGTCGGGGTGGGGGGGGGCGGGGGGAGAGTGCTGAGCAGATTACAAGCAGTGGAGGGAAATTACAGTGAGCAATATTAGCAGAGGAACACTTAACATATTTCAATCACATTCCTCTATTTGCTGCGCAGTGTTAACCAATAGACACAGAAGATGCCATATGAGCATATTACTTTGCACTCCCAGCGAGCAGCCTTGCCTGCCAGGAGTGCGTACTGGAAAATTAGATGTACACACACAATTTCCTGATCCTTAATTTAAATGGTAGGAATATCATGCGCCACTCAAAACCTGTGTGCATGCCCAGCAGGCAAAGTCCTCTGCCTGGAGCACATAGTCAAAAGAAATCTGTCGTCCCAAAAATACAGCTTACATTTTTGTCCACTAATATTGCCAATGATAATTTCCAGGCTATAAGGACGTGAGTCACCTCGAGTCACTTTTATGCACCAGCAACTTGAAGGTAACATTGGTGAATGCTCAGCAGCATGTCACCTTAAGTTGCACAGCATAAGCACTTGTAAAGAAATAGGGAGAAAATAAAGCAAACTTCAAAAGGGTCATGGCTTTATATTAAGCAATTTAAATATATTATCCGTGTCAGCATGTGCATGATTCCACAATTTGCTGACTGGAACCTCTTGCAAAAGTTAAAATGAAGTGAATGCACTGGTGTTTCAGCATTGGCAAAATATCCACAGATTAATTTTATTCATGCTGTAGGCATGTAGATGTCAAATGGACTAAATATTTAAAAAAGTGCCACATATTTATCCACCACACAACAGGGACCTACGCCAAAAGTGCACGTAAACTATCTTTCAAAAACTACATGCTTTAGTGCATTGCCCTCAACACCGAGAGAATCTGTGGGGCCTATCACAAGATTACGGTATGTGAGGTAAAAGAGACTTCTTTGATCATAGTGATCAAAGCTTAAAGGTCACTCAGTGAAGTTTTATAACAAGTTGATGTCAAAAGAATTACTATCAATGATACAGGATGAGAAAAACTGACGATATTTTTGAAGTGATATAGAAATAGCTATAGTAACAGTCTTTCAATGGCACAGCATCCAGGAAGTGCTGCAATTGCATCCTGTAAAATTTCATCTGTTGCATTATTTTTGTTATGCTTCCATCTTCGTATTTATTACATTGAACCATTGTTCAGTTGTGAGTCTCCAAGTGCTGGCTGGCTTGATCATGTGATCGACTAGAAGTCAAAAAAACAATTAGGATGGCAAAGAGGATCTCTGAAATTAAATTATCAAGGAACATAAAAGAAAATAGTAAAATATTCTACAGGCACATAAATAATAAAAGGAAAGTCAGGATGGGAATAGGGCCACTACGGGAAGGTCAGGATAAAATAACAGGCAGCGATAGCGAAATGGCAGAAATATTAAATAATTACTTTGCTTCAGTATTTACAAGGGAGACATATCAGGTGGACATGACAGCGGATGATGAGATTAGAAATGATATAACTGTATTTAAAATAAAGAGAGAAGAAATATTAAATAAACTAATCAAACTCAAAGAGAATAAAACCCCTGGTCTGGATGGATTACACCCGCGCATTTTAAAAGAATCTAGGGAAGAGATAGCGGAGGCATTACTACACATATTTAATCATTCGTTAGAAAAAGGTGTAGTGCCAGAGGACTGGTGGAGAGCTAACATTATACCTATAGGGAGATAGAACATGTCCAGGGAACTATAGACCATTCAGCTTAACATCGGCAGTTGGAAAAATAAAGGAGAAAATAGAAAAACATCTAGAAACCAAAAATATAATAATGAATAGTCAACATGGACTTAAAAGTGAAAGTCTTGCTTGACCAACCTCACTGAATTTTTTGAAGAGGTAACAGAGAGAGAGTAGACAAGGGTAATTCAGTAGATTCTAGATTCCAAAAGGCCTTCGATAAGGTACCACATAATGAATAAGGTGAGAGCATGCAGAGTCAGGGGACAAGTAGCAGAATGGATAGCTGAAAGACAGAAAGCAGAGAGTTGGGGTAAAGGGTAGCTATTCAGAGTGGCAGAAGGTGAGAAGTAGGGTCCCACAAGGATCAGTGCTGGGACCACTGTTGTTCAAAATTTTTATTAATGATTTAGACTTTGGAATCAAAAACACAATTTCTAAATTTGCAGACGGCACCAAATTTGGAGGGCTAGTCAACACTGAGGAGGACTGCAACAAATTGCAAGAAGACATTAATAAACTTTAAGAATGGGCATATAATTGGCAAATGAATTTCAACATAGATAAGGGAGAGGTATTACATTTTGGTAAGAAAAATAAGGAGGTCACATAATACTTGGAAAATAAGAATCTAAATGGAGTAGAGGAGCAAAGGAATCTGGGAGTACAAATACACAAGTCACTAAAAGCTGTGACTCAGGTCAATAAGGCCATAACAAAAGCAAACCCAAGAACTAGGGTTTATTTCTAGAGGGATAGAATTGAAAAGTAGAGAAGTATGCTAAACTTGTATCAAACCTTGGTTAGACCACACTTAGAGTACTGTGTACAATTTTGGTCATCATATTATAAAAAGGATAGAGGCAATGGAGAGGGTGCAAACATGATTTACTAGGATGATACCAGAACTGCGGGGTTATATCGATCAGGAAAGGATGAACAGGCTGGGTCTCTTTTCTCTTGAAAAGACAAGGCTGAGGGGTGAATTAATAGAGGTCTTTAAAATTATGAAATGTTTTGATAGAGTAGACACAGAGAGAGTTTCCACTTGTGGAGAAGAGCAAAACTAGAGGCCATCAATATAAGATAGTCACCAATAAATCAAATAGGGAATTCAGAAGAAACTTCTTTACCCAGAGAGTGATGAGAATGTGGAACTCACCACGTTGAGGCGAATAGTATAGATGCATTTAAGGGGAAGCTAGATAAGCATATGAGGGAGAAGGGAATAGAGGGTTATGCTGATAGAGTTAAATGAGGAAGGATGGGAGGAGGCTCGAGTGGAGCATAAACGCCGGCATGGACTGGTTGGGCCGAATGGCCTGTTTCTGTGCTGTATATTCTACGTAATTCTATGTAACTCCAGCTCTGATCCTTGCAGCCTGGACTCCCATACCCAATTATTTTTTTGCTGTAAACAAGCCATAGTTCTGCTGAAGTTGAAAGATTGCCAGGTATATTTTTTAAAGAAAGTTATTTTAAAATGTATCTGGCACCACCTACTCAGTAATGACAGAGTGGCACACTCACTGCGAGCTGGCTGCAGGAAAGTCATTACAGAGTGAGCCAGCTAATTCTAATACAGAAACTTTGTAATACAGCCATTTTTGGAGTTGTGGCCAAAAATGTCATGGCTCTAAAGTAAAAGGGGTGCAGCTCAGCTAAAAAAAAGTGGCTTGAGGGGTGAGAGCACATAGGTTTTATTCCTCCTCCCCATCAATAATACTAGACTGTTACCTATCTTATTTTTTGCGGCCCTCCTCAAAATGGTCAATCCCTAATCTCTGAAATTGAAAGACACCTTTCGCCAGCCTTTCCTCTCAACCGCTGGAGTCAAGCCTCCAAAATCTACAAAACCTCTTGCAGTGAGCTGCACTCCCCAGTGGTCCAAGACTGAGCTCTTTTCCCAATATTTCACGATGGCGACACCAGCTCGAATGTTCTCAACTCCCAGAACCCTTATTGAAACATATAAGATTGTGAAGGGGCTTGATCGGGTGGATGCGGTAAGGATGTTCCCAAGGATGGGTGAAACTAGAACTAGGGGGCATAATCTTAGAATAAAGGGCTGCTCTTTCAAAACTGAGATGAGGAGAAACTTCTTCACTCAGAGGGTAGTAGGTCTGTGGAATTTGCTGCCCCAGGAAGCTGTGGAAGCTACATCATTAAATAAATTTAAAACAGAAATAGACAGTTTCCTAGAAGTAAAGGGATTTAGGGGTTACGGGGAGCGGGCAGGAAATTGGACATGAGGCTGAGTTCGGATCGGTCGAGGCCCTGTGGGTGGCGTAGCGGGCCCAGGGGCTGAGTGGCCGGGTCCTGCTCCTACTTCTTGTGTTCTTTAGATTTGAGGTGAGGATCAGATCAGCCATGATCTTATTGAATGGCGGAGCAGGCTCGAAGGGCCGATTGGCCTACTCCTGCTCCTATTTCTTATGTTCTTATGTTCTTAACCCAACATGCAGCCCTCGGGACTACTACCCCTCCAGCAGTGCCACGCCCCAGAATGTCACTTGTATTGCGGTCAGGCCCCAAGACACCAGTTGCACTCCCAACAACTTATGACCCAATCCCAGTACTTTCATATCTCATACCGCCCCCAAATAATTGTACACCCCAGAAATGCCTTTCCTGGCTATCCTGGGGCAAGGAAGCACACTCGCAAACGCTCAGGAACCATGCATCCAAACATCCAGCGTGTTTTTTTTTAATGTTTAAATATAGATACACACAGGTGATGAATCAAATTTGACCATTTATGATCAGTATGACTTAGTTGCATATTGGCTCGTGCTTTTTTCACTCTTCTATTAGAAGGATAACATACAAGATACTTAAAATATAACTGTTCTTTTCCACAGAGAGGTGAATCAGTGTGCGCGAGCTGATGTCCAAGATGACAGGGTGGTCTGATTCTGCAACTTGCCCGGTGAAGGGAGCTGTTGTCAATTTATTTTGTGTGCTGACTCCAGAATGACAATACAACTTTTGTTCTAGTGTGAAATTGCAGTGATTTAATTATGAAATAGCACAAGTATATCCTAACTTGGAAATTGTATTCTGTCTTTATTATCGCAGTGATTGTAGCTGTTTTTTTTTGTATTTTACTGCTTTGCATTCATTACCGGTTGCCTACTTCATATTTTTTTCATGCTTCATTAGTGTAATGCATGAGCTTCATTATTATTCTGATTTTGCACATAATATTAATTAGGAGTATTTCAATGCTTATCTGTACAAAATAATGAGTAGAACTCATTACTGGTTGAAAAAAGGGCATTTCCCTTTTCATTATCTAGGTTTTGCAATTTTATTTTAACGTAAATTGGTTCAGAAAGACGGAAGAAGTGAAATTCCTCTTTTATTTAAATGTGCTTTGAGCCAATTTTGAGCTACTTTGGGGATTGTCCATTTGCCTAAACATTGTGCATCATTGTCATTGAATATATTGTTTTTTTTTTACTGTATGTGTTATTGCAGATGAATATTTAAGTGTGAAGGACTTAGTTTCCTACCAAGCATCCAAAATGTTGAGCTTTTAAGTTCTGGTATGCTACAGGACCCCCAGATTTTACAGTAATGGTGCTTATTCTGCATTACATAGAAACATAGAAGATAGGAGCAGGAGTAGGCCATTCAGCCCCTCGAGCCTGCTCCGCCATTCAATGAGATAATGGCTGATCATCCAAATTCAGTACCCTGTCCCTGCCTTCTCCCCATATCCCTTGATCCCTTTAGCCTTCAGAAATATATCCAACTCCTTCTTGAATATATTTAATGAATTGGCCTCTACTGCCTTCTGTGGTAGAGAATTCCACAGGTTCACCACTCTCTGGGTGAAGAAATTCCTCCTCATCTCAGTCCTAAATGGATTACCCCTTATCCTTAGACTGTGACCCCTGGTTCTGGACTCCCCGGCCATCGGAAACATCCTTCCTGCATCTAGTCTGTCTAGTCCTGTTAGAATTTTATAAGTTTCAATGAGATCCCCTCTCATTCTTCTAAACTCCAGCGAGTATAAACCCAATCGACCCAATCTCTCCTCATACATCATTCCTGCCATCCCAGGTATCAGCCTGGTGAATCTTCGCTGCACTCCCTCCATGGCAAGAACTTGGTAAAAGTCTGTACACTGTCCATATTCCACGTGTGGCTGTGTAATAGTATTTATGCTTGTGTCACTCTATAGACTATGGTACATTACTGAAAATATTTCTTACAGTGCTGCCCTACCATCCATTAAGGTAGACCAAGCCATTGTATAGCCAATGGCAATTGAATAGTATTTATTGGTGTGCCTCTGAGTCTCATGAGATTACTTTTCCTGTTATTTTGGGTAGCATTGGAGTGGGGTGTGGGAGGAAGGGTAGAAGTCTGATTAACAACAGTGATGGTGAACTTTTGGAACATTGAGAGATAGTATCGATTAACAGTTGTAGATGGGTCATAGCAGATGGGACAAAGATATAGGAGTGTTGGAATTATAGTAGGAGGATAACATATATTGATCATGTGACGGTTAGGAGGATAGATACTATATTGCGGATCCAGGAGGTGTAGACATCGGACAGAGCTGACAATGAATAATCTAGAACAGGGACATTTTAGCAAATATGGATGCATAGGCTTTCCTCTTGTACTTGTATATTTTTTGGTCTTCGTATCCTTTTTACTCTAGATGCACTTTTGATTTCTGTCTTTCAGACTACACTCAGAGGTGAACCCCTACTCCTTACACTTGCCCTGATATCTAGATAAGCTTACTATCACCCAGGATAACGAGCCGAAAAGCCTTTTTCAGATTGCTTTAGCTATTGGTTCTTTCCCATGCCTCCCATAGCAGCCACCTGGTCTTCAAGTGGCAAAATTACACTACACTAGGTTTTAACAACTAAACACATTTATTGAGCAATGAATGAAAACATGAATAAAATAAAGCAATACATATAATCACGGTAATTGCTCGATCATGTTAACTCCTCATACAAGGAAAATAATAAATGGTTTGGCAATCTATATACTAAACTATATGTACAAATAACATTTATGTATGTAGTTGTTCCCATTATATTCGTACCAACCATGGTACGAATCTGAATTTAATATCTGGAGAGCTAGCACATGCATAGTTTCAGACCGATTTATTTCAATGATTACTGAAAGCCCTGTGCTTCCACAAAGTCCTCAAAAATTTGAAAATGAGCAATCTGATAAAACAGTGACCAAACTGAATAGAGACAGAATTCACATAACTACCTATTCAGTTCAAAATGCTGTCAATCATAGACATATATGAACCAATCATACAGAATGTTTGTTTGAATTATGTAGCCTGGCTCCTCCCTCAAGCAACCTGCCCAACAACAACCAACAAAGCCTCACAACTCTGTATCAAATTAGCTGGGGCAGGATTTCTGAGTTCAGCTGGCCTTTAACCCATAAGAACATAAGAATTAGGAGCAGGAGTCAGCCGTATGGCCCCTTGAGCCTGCTCCGCCATTCAATAAGATCATGGCTGATCTTCGACCTCAACTCCACTTTCCTGCCCGATCCCCATATCCCTTGATTCCCCTAGAGTCCAAAAATCTATCTGTCTCAGTCTTAAATATACTCAACGACTCAATATCCACAGTCCTTTGGGGTAGGGAATTCCAAAGATTCACAACCCTCTGAGTGAAGAAATTCCTCCTCATCTGACTCTTAAATGGCCGACCCCTTATCCTGAGACTATGCCCACTAGTTCTAGACTCTCCAGCCAGGAGAAACAACCTCTCAGCATCTACTCTGTCAATCCCCCTCAGAATCTTGTGTCTTTCAATAAGATCACCTCTCATTCTTCTAAATTCCAGAGAGTATAGGCCTATTCTACTCAATCTCTCCTCATAGAACAACCCTCTCATCCCAGGGATCAATCTAGTGAACCTTCATTGCACCGCCTCTAAGGCATGTATGTCCTTTCTCAGATAAGGAGACCAAAACAGTGCACAGTACTCCAACTGTGGTCTCACCAAAGCCCTGTACAATTGTAGTATGACTTCCTTACTCTTGTACTCCAACCCCCTTGCAATACAGGCCAACATGCCATTTGCCTTCCTAATTTCTTGCTGTACCTGCATGCTAACTTTCTGTGTTCCCTGTACGAGGACACCTAAATCTGTCTGAACATCAACGTTTAATAGTTTCTCACCATTTAAAAAAATATTTTGTTTTTCTATTCTTCCTACCAAAGTGAATAACCTCACAATTACTCACATTATACTACATCTGCCACCTGATTGCCCACTCAGTTAACCTGTCTATCTCTCTTTACAGGCTCTTTGTGTCCTCCTCACAGCTTA
Source organism: Squalus acanthias (assembly GCA_030390025.1). Lineage (NCBI taxonomy): Eukaryota > Metazoa > Chordata > Chondrichthyes > Squaliformes > Squalidae > Squalus > Squalus acanthias. Next base: position 109,486,818 of record CM059425.1, on the reverse strand, counting down.
CTTTCCCACCTAGCTTTGTATCGTCAGCAAACTTGGATGCATTGCACTCGGTCCCTTCATCTAAGTCATTAATACAGATTGTAAATAATATATATTATGTACTGTGGTTAAATTTAAGGAACTAATACCAAGCTATAACTGGATAAAAATGGCTTAATGTTTGTTACAACAATCAAAGGTAAGTAAAATTAAAAGGTAAGTTTAAATAATGATAGAAATGTGTGACAGACAGGCATGATAAAACGAGAATGACAGGAAAATGTTACAGGGAGTATGTTATAATCAATAGGAAGTGAGACTAATAGATTACAGATTTATCCATCCATAACTTATAAAAAATCTACATCTGCACACTCTTCCTGTTATATCAACCTTTTTTCCCCCATTATCAATTCCTGTGTCCACATTTATTGTGGAAACTGCCTATGTAAATGTGTCATGCTGTAATTACACCCTCCTACAAGTTATGGCACTGTACCAACTCAGTTAATCCAGCTCCTCAGCCTGAACTGCAGAAAAATTCTGATGCTCCAATTGGCTCTGCTTCCCAAATTGTGGTAAGTTTTTCTACTTAACTATAAATAGCATGAAACCAATCATTATATAAAACTAAAGACCAAATGTATGACTTGAAAATGAGGACTGAATTATGCCTGAATGCGCAAGTCCAATTATCCTTCCCTCCACCAACCCGCCAATCCTGCTTCACCTGAAAACTCCATTTGGTCTTGACTCCCCATGAGCAAGGCACGGGCAATATATGCAACATATATTTTAAAATCTGTACATGGCTCACGTGCTCCATTAAAAAGATAGGCAAAGATTTCCAATATTGTAGGTAATATTAAAATGTAAACAGTTGGTTGTCATGATTCTCTGTCAAGCCTGTCGGTGGTCCTTTAATAACGTTTCCATTTTAAACTGAGCAATGAGACTTCACCTGTCACACCAACAGATGGAGCTATAGGGCCTCCCCATGCCCCTCTTACTCTTATTCCAACTTAAGTAAGTAGTTTTTTTATTCCATAGTTAAAAATTTAATATTTTGCTCTCCCATCATTTTCTCACCCGCTCTACCGCCCTCAAGACTCTCATTTACTTCTTTTCCGGCACTCGGTCTTTCAACTCGCCCACCCCAATAGTACCCCGTTCATTCTTATGCCCCTTCTGTGCTGTTTTTCCCCGAAGTCGCTTCCATTTACTGTGCCATTTTTCTGCGTAAACGAGCCACAGCTCCAGTCATCGACCCCATTCATAGCTGTGATCCACACCGCTTCAATCTACCCTGCATCCCACTGGCTAAAGCAGCCCTCCCATTTCTCTGCGAGCAATAGCCGCCTTCTCCCATGATTTTTGTGCGCCCACTCTCGCCTCTTCCTTTTGGCTGCTCTCTGAGCCCTAGCTCCTGCCCCCCAGTGTGACTGACGTGGTCTGCTCTCTGAAACACAACAGAATTTAAATTCTCTCATTTAACTGAAAGTGCGGAGTCGTGTGAGCAGCATAAAAACTATGTTCTGAATATTATTCAGGAAATCCTTAACTTCATGTGTCCCTTCATTAAAAAAAGTTATGTTCTCTTCCTACTACTATTGCTACCATTACGTTCCATCAAGGAACCTGCCCCGAATCTCAAATTGATTTTGCTTTGCTTCGGTTGGACTCCTTACTGGTAGTTTCCCACAGACCCATCCTCCACCTCCTCCTATTATTCAGAAAAGTTACCGACTTCATGGGGTATGCTGCTTCAAAAAATTCAGTTGCTTTTTTTTTTAATCTGTGATAGATTTTTAAATAAAGTTACATTTTATGTTTACTTCTTTTTATTACGTTCCTCATTTTATGTTTGATCAATTTTTACAGACAAGGAGTTTTATTCTGTCACATGTAGTTTCTCTATTTATTGTTCCTTGAAAAATGTGTTTCTAATTTTTGTTTTAATTCATTTGTAAATATAAAAACCTACTTTAGGTTTATTTTCTTCTATTTATTGTTAAAAAATATAAATAAATCATTCTATCACCTCTCCAAATTAATTCACACAATCTTCCATATTTATTCTCTATAATTCCGCTCGAATTCTAAATCAATGCAACGTCTCTGATATTAAATTAAAACATTTTTTTCAATACCACCCCATCCCTGCTGACCAAGACTTAAATAAAGAATTCTCTTCCTCTTATAAATTAATTAAAACTTGCAGATCCAATTCATCTCCTCACTCCATTGTTTCTTGCACAATGTCTCAAACCTATAAATATAAAATTAAATTAAATTACATTCAAAGCACTCCAAACAACATTATAATAATTTATTCAGTAACACTACTCAAATCACGTTCCAGAAATATATTACACTAGTTGTTCTCCAATAGTGTTGCACACAGGTTGTTAGAACCAAGTGCTGTATTCAGGTCAAGCAGGGTTATGCGGCCAGGAGATAAATTTACCAAGGTGGAGGAGGAAGGGATGAGGGAAGGGGAGGTAGAGGGGACATGGGAATAAAAGGATCTTGGACAAGGCCTCAGAAGAAGGGAAGAAGAGAGGGGACCACTGGAGGGCAAGGAGAGAAGAGAGGACAGAGGAGGGAGTGGAGGGAAACTACCTTCGTGGGGGCTGGATTATGAAAAGTATCTCAGACGTGGGGGAAATCAAAGATTGGAAAAGTACCCCCGTGTGGGGGAAATATTTCATGGGGGGAATTGGAACAGTACTGCAGTGGGGTGAATACCTCAATAGGGGTTAAAACGGTGCCCCAGTGGTGGGGGAGTTGGTGAAGCGTAGAGTCTCAGTGCTGGGTCTGGAAAAGTACCTCAGTGGGCAGGAAGATGTCAGAGTGGGTGGGGTTATTGCGCCTCGATGGGGGGGATGGGTCACAGTATTGGGGGGATTGACAATGTGCCTTAGTGGGGGCAGGGGGTGAGAGACTGCATTAGAGACATAGGGAAGCAGTGCCTCACATAGGGAGAAAACAAGGTGCCTCAGGGGAGGGCGGGGGGCAGGGGGGCGGTTGGCGAGATGCTTACTCGAGGAGTACAGGAAGTTGTCCATGAGCCTCAGTGGGGATGGGAGATCGATTTTCTAAAATATTATTCAACTTTGAATTATTTTCCACTGAAATAGCACCAGTTTTAAACACAAGTCAAGGGGGCCAGAATCTTGATGCATGTAATAGACGGCATGTTCACACAAAGCACAGGTTGCAAAAATCAATTTTGCGGAGGGGCAGTTTCTTTACCGCGTAGTTGAGATCTGATTTCTTGGTCAGCGAAGGTCCCAATTTTTTCAGCTTCTGACAAATCCTAATCTTTTCAGCACTAAGAAGGTCCTGCTTTCTTTAGATTCCAGGTAGGTCGCATTTTTATGTGTGTGGAAACCAAGTGTAGGTTCCAATATTTTCACAAACTTATAAGGCTCCAAATTGATTGGTCTTGATTTTTCAAGGTTCGCTAAAGGGCATACTTATACGGACCCCTGGTTTTCATTTTCTATGAGGACCTCGATGTGCATCTAAGTTATGGCTGTCCCTTAATGTTATCTTACAGCTCCATTTACAGGCACAATTGCAACAGGTTGCTGTGAGACAACTAGGAATTTTAATTAAGTGTTTATTTTGTCCAAACTATTTATTTTAGTTTTCACAACTCATTTTATATACTCACTGACTACATTTATTCACACACTCTCAAAAATGTTTCTATACATATGATAAAAATTTATAATAGGAATATGTGTATTTAATATCCTTGAACACTTAATTGTCGCCATCTAATGCCAAGCAAGTCAGTCATTTTAAATCAACAACCATCCAGGCTGCCTGTGTGCAATGCTACAGAATACCAACTGGTATATACACAAATACTAATGTATTTAAAGAGCAAAATTGAGGAATAATTGATTATACAACCACAATTTGAGACATGACGTAAGGATTTGATGCCGACACATATGATTAATATTTTAATTATCTTGCAACAGAAACTAGAATTTAGGAAGCACACTTAACGAAGCTTCCTTTCCAGTCATTCATTTAGTTCTTCTCCCTCCCCTTTAGATCCCCCGTTCATCATATATAATTTCCAATTGAGAGGGTGAACAGGCAATCTGTTCACTAGATCTATTAATTCCACTCCATAAATGGTCACTAGGAGATTGGTGAGAGTTGTACCTTGGGTATGAACACACTCAGCTTTTAAATTTTCTCTCCTGTCCTATGGGGACTTGATAACACAGCCCAGATTAGGAAATCATGTGCATGCAACATAATGTGTGATTATACAATACGCCAGAGACAGGACACAATAACACATATATATGTGTGAACCTCCTTCAGTTTCATTGAACCCATTAGATGTAAGCTTTTACAATGCTAATGTGTACTTGACATGCTCTTTAAGTAGACACGCTCAGGCTATTGCAAACATATTTCTTTGCTGCACTTCATTGCTGTTCTTACTCCATAGCACAGAAAACCTTGACATCAAATGATCTTATCTTTTTCTCCCACTGATGTGCCATCTATCTTACCCAGTTGCAACTCTTCTTTATACTGAGTTGAATCTGTGGTCTACAATCTTAAACCATAGTAACTGATTCAAAATGCTTTTTTTTCCCAAAACAAAGGGTAAATTACTGAATTAAACACAGAACCCAGCATATGGGAATTCCCATCTCATGGTTGGAGAGTTGAAGTTAATGGGTGTGACATCTGCTGTTATCTTAGTTTTGTCCTCTGGTTGGTTATAGCGATAAGTGAAATCCAACATTGGATACTGATGAAGAAAGTTTATCACTTAACCAGCCTAGATTTCACTATTCTTGTTTGGTATTGGTTGCATTGATGCTGCATATTATTCAAGGAATAGAAGAAAGTCTTCAACACCAAAAGAGATGCAAATCAAAGCAGCAAAATAAACAAAAATCAGTACTTTAATATAGTTTATCACCCATATTGTACGATTTTCCATTTATAAATTAGAATGTGTCTGATTATTTAAAAAAAAGTGAGGGGTATCAGATGAGGCGAGGGGTATCAGATGAGGCGAGGGGTATCAGATGAGGCGAGGGGTATCAGATGAGGCGAGGGGTATCAGATGAGGCGAGGGGTATCAGATGAGGCGAGGGGTATCAGATGAGGCGAGGGGTATCAGATGAGGCGAGGGGTATCAGATGAGGCGAGGGGTATCAGATGAGGCGAGGGGTATCAGATGAGGCGAGGGGTATCAGATGAGGCGAGGGGTATCAGATGAGGCGAGGGGTATCAGATGAGGCGAGGGGTATCAGATGAGGCGAGGGGTATCAGATGAGGCGAGGGGTATCAGATGAGGCGAGGGGTATCAGATGAGGCGAGGGGTATCAGATGAGGCGAGGGGTATCAGATGAGGCGAGGGGTATCAGATGAGGTGAGGGGTATCAGATGAGGCGAGGGGTATCAGATGAGGTGAGGAATATCACTGTTGTGCTTCATATCAAGTCTAAAGAAACTCAATTTATGTAGATTTCTCAGAAAGTTGGTTTGGAGATTCTTAAACAAGGTGATAGGTTGATGCATTTGTTATATACCCACTTGACCCTACAAATATCCACACTTATTCAATAAAGTTTCCTCTATTCAGCTACAGCAGCATCTTAACCCCTACTGCACCACACACCTCCCTTTCATACATTAGTTATTCTTGTGGTTGCTCTGAATGAGGCCGACAATAATTTGTGAGCAATTTTCTGCCATTTAAAAAGAAAGACCTGCATTATACAGCGCCTTTCATGACCTCAAGATACCCAAAGCACTTTACAGCCAATGATGAACTTTTTGAAGTGTAGTCACTGTGGTAATGTAGGAAACGTAGCAGCAATTTACACACAAGGTCCCACAAACAGCAAAGTGATAATGACCAGATAATCTGTTTTCGTGGTGTCGGTTGTGGGATAAATATTGATCAGGACACCGGGGAGAACTCCTCGTTTCTTTTTTGAAATAGTGCCATGGGATCTCTTTTACATCCACCTGAGGGGGCAGACGAGGTCTCGGTTTAACACCACATGTGAAAGACTACACCTCCGACAGTGCAGCACTCCCTCAGTATTGCACTGGAGTGCCAGCCTGGATTATGTGCTCAAGTCTCTGGAGTGGGACTTGAACCCACAACCTTCTGACTCAGAGTGTTACCACTGTGCCACTGCTGCCACCATTAGTGGTGGGCTATGGTAATTATAAGTTCACTCTGCCTTGCACCTACTAGAAACTGAGTTGAGACTGCCCAATTTCACATCACTTGGGGTCCAGTTGGGCCAAGGAGGAACCTTTCAGCTGCTCAGTATTTATGGCATCATATTTCTAGAAGACAATGGCCTAGAAATTCGCGTGGACGGCTTGCCGCGGGGGTAAGGATCGCGCGCGCTCTTACCCACCGCGCCTGCCGTTGTGTTTTGGGCCCACAGGAACTTCGGGTCCTGGGCCTCTCCCAACTGCCGGCGCGCAGTGCTTGCGTGTTCCAGGGGCGTAGTTAGTGCGATGCGTCCCCTGGGATCACGTGGGCCATGGAGAGCCAATGGCAGCAGACCATCTTTCATTCATAGATTTGACAGCTGTGAATTGAAATCGGCCCCAAAAGAACAGCTAAACCTCAAATAAATTTAAAAAAAACCATCACATTTATAAAATAACTATAGTTAAATAAATTAACCACTTTAAACAAAAAATTTAATTTTTGAAAAAATTAAAATACTTTTTAAAAGTTATAAAAATAAACTTACCTTTCTTTAAAGTATCTAAAAAAGATAAACCTGTTGAAAAAAATTGAAAATTATACTTAATTAACTACTTACCTTGTTCAAAAGGGGTCTTACTCGCGTAGAATCTTCAATACTTACCCTCGCGTTGAAACCTGAAAAAGCTAAGTGTGCTGCGTGCGCGCAGCCTCTAGCGCGCACGCGGTTCACCTCGGAACCGCCCCCTTCACCATACCGGAAGTGCAGGTTTCCTGCGCATGCGCAGTGCATGCAGGAAACCGGCACTTTGGGAATGAATACGGGTGAGTACGCACTGAGTACTCACCCGAGAACGGCCGAATTTTTGGGCCATTATCTGTATTTGTTCTATATTCAGCTGTGTGTTGCGTTTATTCAGTGATATATTGTAATTTCATTTGTAAGTAGGCTATGAACTTCTGCATCAGCCAAATCATATTTGAATGACGCCAGAGAGAAAAACTCTCAATGTTGCCAGATGCTGGGCAAATGTTCGATGCTCCTTCACTTAAGCACTTTCTCAAATTGCAAAGCTGCAAAATGCTGACTGTATTAATGGTTCAAGTGTTGTCAGCATTCCAAACAACCTGCTTATTTTTATTTAGAATATAGAAAAAATACTTGTTTATAACAAGATCAATTAACAGCCTTGTTTGATTTTTGTAATTAAACAACAGGAGAACACCAGAAACGCACTGGCTTCCCATAAATCCTTTCTAAACCACTGCGGCAATTTTACTCAAGCTTATCAAATCTGTTCTAATATAAGATCATGGAATGCAGTTTGCATGAGTCTGCTACCTTAGCATTAGGTAATAATTTAATAAACAGAATATAAGGGAGAATAAGAGTCATTAGCCAGTAAGCTACATGCGATGTCACACACTGCAGAAGTCCATGATTTTTTTAAATACCTATGAAGTGGGTTTTGCAAGAGCAATTTTATTTCCTTTTATGTTTTGCTGGCAACGGGTGATGATCTGAGCACTCCCCATAGTTGAATCATGACTATGTCCACACTGAAGTGTAACAAAGTACTGGAGATAGCATGTCTGCAGTCTCTTTATCGACATCAACTTATACAGTGTTTACTTAAGGACAGCAGCCTCTTAATTGAACGGTCTCTGAATCCAGTCTTTACTAGCAGCAATTACACTTGGCAGTCTTAAGGGAATATCTACCTACACTGTGGCAGCAGAATAATACAATGGGCCGGATTTTCCGATCGGAGGCTTCCTGCGGGCGGATGCTTCCAATCAATAAAATCTATGAACTTACCTGCTGGCTCCGTAGGTCCTGAGACTTGCGATCCTGGGCCTCTGCTCTACGAAATGCGCAGAGGCCCAGGTATCCCAGGGGGCGCAGGCGGTTCGCAAGCGTCCCTGGGATCACGAGGGCCATGGGGAACCAATCAAAGAAGGGAATTCCCCCTGCACACTTTTGACGGGTCTCTACGCACAGAACTGTCAAAAGTATGAATGGGGATCACTTAAAAGAAAAGTTAAACATTAAATAATTTTTTTAAATCACTAGTTTAAAATTAGTTAAAATTACATTCAATTAAATATTTTAAACAAAAATGTAATTTTTTGAAAAAATAATTAAAGTTTTTTACGGGGCTAAAAATAAACTTATCTTTTTTAAAAAGTATTTTTAAATTATAAATGAGTGAAAAAAAATTATTTAATTTTTTAAAACTCTTATGCTGGTAAAAGCAGGCCTTACGGGTGGCCCCTTGCGGGCGTGTACACACCCGTGGGGGTCGGAAAATCCGGCCCAATATGTTTTACAGGTTGTAATGACCTCATCCTGCTAAACAACATGGGGCAGAGTTTCCGCTTTGAGCGCAATCGGCAGTCCAGGTGCAAATTGCACTCAAAATTGTGCTAGTTTTCTGAAGTGAAGTTATGGTTCAACTTTTCGCTCGAGCTCATTTGCATAATCACAAACGTAAATTCTTCCATGAACCTGCGCAATCGGCTAGTGTTTTAGAAAGTAATTAGGATTTTATTCCGCTTGCATTAAAACATATTCCTTGATATATTTAAGAGTGGTAACCTGGTGCAGCTTTAATAATACAGCTGAAAATGGGTTTAAATCAAAAAAAAAGTGTCTGGTCCACGACTTGTGAGTAACCTGATTTTAAATAATTGAAATGGATTTTAAAAAAAAACTACACAGAACCATTTACTAGTTTCATTGGTGTACACTAGTCAGTTTCTTAGTAAATCAAACATTTTTTAATATTTAAAAACTTTTAAAAGGTGCGTATTTGTGACCTTGCGCCTAAAAATACAGCTTAATTTGATGAGCCTCGTCGAAGGCCCACAAACGGACACACTTAGCGAAAACTCGCCATGGTGATTAATTCGATATGGTTGGGGGTGGGGGGGGGAGGGGAGGAGGGAGGTGTGGCTGGCTTGGGGGGGGGGGCCGGCTTCCGGCACGATGTTTTTTAAACCAGCGCCAAAAATCACGTGAACTCAATTTGCGCTGGATATAACTTGCACTTGAAATTCCTCTATCTTTTGTGCTGGCTTGGCTGATTTTGTGCGCAACTTAGCAGAAACTCTACCCCCAATATCTTTCACTACTCCTCGGTTTTTTGTGTGTTTGTAAAATCCTTTACTGTCTCCATTTGTTACCTCCCAGTACTTCTTCATACCATCTCTTTTTTTGCTTCCCCTCTGTTTTCTTTATTCCACTTGATTTGTTTTTTTTTGTTATTAGCCCTAGATTTGTCCTATGCCACTTTTAATTTTGTGGTCAGGTCCTAGACTGCAGCTTAAACCCATGATTTTCTGATTCGGATATAAGAGTTCTGAGCTGAGCTTCGGTGTCATCTGGGCATGTTACATTATAATTGTTAATTACACTGTTCAGCTGCATCATGAATGCCAGAGGGCAACCCTTTCAACAAAAAAAAAGACCTTGGTGTGAAAACTATTCCCTATCAAACAAATGCCTACACGGTGCCCTGTCAACATTATTGATCCCATCATTAACTAAATTCAGCACAAGTAATAGCTGTCGGGAGGTACACCCTGGCTTTTGAAATTCAATGAACCAAACCCAGATATTAGCGGCTTTGGAACAAAATATAGGAATGTCATACACATTGGCAGGATAAGGTATGAGATTTATTCTGCATAAAACATTTAGATGAAGCCATTACTGTGTGGTGCATAAGCAGAATCTGGATTGTCTCCTCTATGCAACTGTGGGAAGCAACTGCAGCGCAAAAGAACTCCCAAAGGTGAAGAAATAATGATCATTAACACCACCGAGCACAAAATCCAGGCTGACACACTCCAGTGCAGCAATCTCTCAACCAACATCAGTAATGAGAGATATCTGGTCATTATCGCATTGCTGTTCGTGGGAGCTTGCTGTGTGCAAATTGGCTGCTGCATTTCCCACATTACAATAGTGACTACACTTCAAAAGTACTTCATTGGCTGTAAAGCGCTATGGGACGACCTGAGGTTGGGAAAAACGTTCTATAAGTGCAAGTCTTTCTTTTCTTTTATAATTTAGATAATGAATTCTGCCTCCCAAATGATCACCTATTTTCTTCCCTCTTCTGCTCAATGCATTGACTCAAGCTAGGGTATAGTTTAACAGATGCTTGCATCCCTCTGGTCTCTCACCCAAGTGACCTTTCTAATGGGTCCAGAAATCAGTATATTGTGCAAGAATAACCAGAGAACAGAATTTGTGTTAAAATGCAATCCTACCTCAATTATCTTCCCAAAGAACTGATATTGAACCAAGCTTTCAGAGATGCGGGAACGGTAGCATAGTGGTTATGTTACTGGATTAGTAATCCAGAGGCCTGGGCTCATGATCCGGAGACACGAGTTCAAATCCCACCACGGCAGCTGGGGAATTTAAATTCAGCTAATTAAATAAATCTGGAATAAATAAAGCTAGTAATGAAACTACCAGATTGTTGTAAAAACTCATCTGGTTCACTGATGTCCTTCAGGGAAGGAAATCTACCGTCCTTACCTGGTCTGGCCTATATGTGACGCCAGACCCGCAGCAATGTGGTTGACTCTTAACTGCCTTCTGAAATAGCCTAGCAAGACACTCAGTTGTAAAAAACCGCTACAAAAAACAATAAGAATAAAACCGGATGGACTACCCGGCATCGACCTCGGCACCAGCTAGGAACACGACATCGGCAGACCCAGCCCAGTTGACCCTGCAAATTCCTCCTCACCAACATCTGGGGACTTGTGCCAAAATTGGGAGAGCTGTCCCACAGACTAGTCAAGCAACAGCCTGACATAGTCATACTCACAGAATCATACCTTTCAGCCAATATCCCAAACTCCTCCATGTCCTGTCCCACCGGTAGGACAGACCCACCAGGGGTGGCAGTACAGTCGGGAAGGAGTGGCCCTGGGAGTCCTCAAAATTGACTCCGGACCCCATGAAGTCTCATGGCTTCAGGTCAAGCATGGGCAAGGATACCTCCTGCTGATTACCACCTACTGCCCTCCCTCAGCTGATGAATCAGTACTCCTCCATGTTGAACACCACTTGGAAAAAGCACAGAGAGTAGCAAGGGCACAGAATATATTCTGGGTGGGGGACATCAACAAGAGTGTCTCGGTAGCACCACTACTGACTGAGCTGGCCGAGTCCTGAAGGACATAGCTGCAAGTCTGGGCCTGCGACAAGTGGTGAGAGAACCAACACGAGGGGAAAAACCTACTTGACCTCGTCCTCACCAATCTACCTGTTGCAGATGCATCTGTCCATGATAGCAGTGACCACCGCATAGTCATTGTGGAGATGAAGTCCCGTCTTCACACTGAGGACACTCTCCATCGTACGATAGCAAAATACTGCGGATGCTGGAAATCCAAAATAACAACAGAAAACGCTGGAAAAACTCAGCAGGCCAGACAACATCCGTGGAGAGAGAAAGAGAGTTAACGTTTCAGGTCGATGACCTTTCGATGCTCCATCGTGTTGTGCAGCACTACCACCATGCTAAAAGGGATAGATTCAGAACAGATCTAGCAACTCAAAACTGGGCATTCATGAGGTGCTGTGGGGCAGCAGCAGAATTGCATTCCACCACAATCTGTAACCTCATGGCCCGGAATATCCCTCACTCTACCATGACCATCAAGCCAGGGGACCAACCCTGGTTCAATAAGGAGTGTAGAAGAGCATGCCAGGAGCAGCACCAGGCGTACCTAAAAATGCGGTGCCAACCTGGGGAAGATGCAACACAGGACTACATGCATGCTAATAGACAGAAGCAGCATACTATAGACAGGGCTAAGCGATCCCACAATCAACGGATCAGATCAAAGCTCTGCAGTCCAGCCACATCCAGTCATGAATGGTGGTGGACCATTAAACAACTAACGGGAGGAGGAGACTCCATGAATATCCCAATCCTCAATGATGGTGGAGCGCAGCATGTGAGTGCAAAAGACGAGGCTGAAGCGTTTCCAACCATCTTCAGCCAGAAGTGCCGAGTGGATGATCCATTTCGGCCTCCTCCTGAGATCCCCACCATCACAGAAGCCAGTCTCCAGCCAATTCAATTCACTCCATGTGATATCAAGAAACAGCTGAGCGCACTGGATACAGCAAAGGCTATGGGCCCCGACAACATCCCGGCTATCGTGCTGAAGGCTTGTGCTCCAGAACTAGTCGTGCCTCTCGCCAAGCTGCTCCAGAACAGCTATAACACTGGCATCTATCCGACAATGTGGAAAACTGCCCAGTTATGTCCTGTCCACAAAAAGCAGGACAAATCCAATCCGGCCAATTAGTGCCCCATCAGTCTACTCTCAATCATCAGCAAAGTGATGGAAGGTGTCGTCGACAGTGCTATCAAGCGGCACCTGCTCACTGATACCCAGTTTGGGTTACGCCAAGACCACTCGGCTCCAGACCTCATTACAGCCTTGGTCCAAACATGGACAAAGGAGCTGAATTCCAGAGGTGAGGTGAGAGTGACTGCTGTTGACATCAAGGCAGCATTTGACCAAGTGTGGCATCAAGGAGCCCTAGTAAAACTGAAGTCAATGGGAATCCGGGGGAAAACTCTCCACTGGCTGGAGTCATACCGAGCACAAAGGAAGATGGTTGTGGTGGTTGGAGGTCAATCATCACAGCCCCAGGACATCACTGCAGGAGTTCCTCAGGGCAGTGTCCTAGGCCCAACCATCTTCAGCTGCTTCATCAATGACCTTCCCTCCATCATAAGGTCAGAAGTGGGGATGGTCGCTGATGACGGCACAGTGTTCAGTGCCATTCGCAACTCCTCAGATAATGCCTGCATGCAGCAAGACCTGGACGACATTCAGGCTTATGCTGATAAGTGGCAGGTAAAATTCGCGCCACACAAGTGTCAGGCAATGACTATCTCCAACAAGTGAGCGTCTAACCACCACGCCTTGACATTCAACGGCATTACCATCACCGAATCCCCCACCATCAATAACCTGGGGGTCACCATTAACTAGAAACTTAACTGGACCAGCCACATAAATATTGAGACTACAAGAGCAGGTCAGAGGCTAGGTATTCTGCGGCGAGTGTCTCACCTCCTGACTCCCCAAAGCCTTTCCACCATCTACAAGGCACAAGTCAGGAGTGTGATGGAATACTCTCCACTTGCCTGCATGAGTGCAGCTCCATCAACACTCAAGAAGCTCGACACCATCCAGGACAAAGCAGCCCACTTGATTGGCACCCCATCCACCACCTTAAACATTCACTCCCTCGACCACCGACGTACCGTGGCTGCAGTGTGCACCATCTACAAGATGCAGTGCAGCAACTCGCCAAGGCTTCTTCGGCAGCACCTCCCAAACCCGCGACCTCTACCACCTAGAAGGACAAGGGCAGCAGGTGCATGGGAACACCACCACCTTCAAGTTCCCCTGCAAGTCACACACCATCCTGACTTGGAAGTATATCGCCGTTCCTTCATCGTTGCTGGGTCAAAATCCTGGAACTTCCTCCTTAACAGCACTGTGGGAGCACCTTCACCACATGGACTGCAGCGGTTCAAGAAGGCAGCTCACCACCACCTTCTCAAGGGCAACTAGGGATGGGCAATAAATGCTGGCCTTGCTAGCGACGCCCACATCCCATGAACGAATAAAAGAAAAATGCCCCAATTTTTGGAACTCAAGGCATAGAAAATGAGGATTTCTAGAGTGTTGCAAATGGATTCCAGAAGCAGGGTGATGTTCCATAGTAACAGTGATAGATCATGATCCTACAACAACAAAAGGTAACCATGCATCACTCTAAGCTGACCAGATAAGATGCCACATGAGAGACTTGTTACAAAGATAAAGCACATGGGAGGGTCTCATTTTTGATTTTACCGGACTGATTTAATTGGAAATGAAAATTGGGCAGTTTCTATAACAGGTGAGCAATCCGTTCCTCTGCTTTACCACCTCAAGAAGACAAAAATGAACCCCATGATATTATAGGGGATGTAGTTGCACATATCAAAGGATCTCTAGGGGACACAAAGCAAAGATGAGGGGCTAAATTGTTGTTTTTTAGATTGGTGAAATGGGAATATGCCCCAGGGATCAGTGCTGGGGCTTTTATGTTCTCCATTTATATAACTCATTTTGATAAATCACTAATAGCCAACTTTGCTGATCGTACAAAATTAGGGAGCATGCAAACTCTGAGTAAGAATACAAGACTGCAGGTGGACATAGATAGATTGGCAGAATGTGCAGATGCAATTCAATGATGAGAAAGATGAACTAGCACATTTTGGAAAAAGGAACAGTGAAAGGATACATATCCGAGACCGTAAAAATCATAGCAGAGTGGAAGAGGAGAATTAGGGGCATGAGCTATATAGGGGGAGAAATTTGGTATCGCCCCGTTTGGGGCGCAATTATCGGCCGGGCGCAAAGTTTAGTGCCCAGCGCTAATTATCGCCTCCGAATGCAAACTTGGCTTCTATTGCCCCTGGAGGTGATTGGAGCGCTAAATCAGGCTCTCTAACGCCGAGGAGTGAGGCGCTACCTCAGAGCGCTGGCGAAGCTCGTGTGATGTCAGTCAGCAATGGAACACAGACACACTGGCGCCGGCCAGTTCTTAAAGGGGAGGGTCGATCTTGCTCTCCATCCACACCCTGCTCATTGCAGCCTTGAATCTCGGCCTGGAGAGACCTGTACATCAAATCTGCTGGATTGAACAATGGAGAGACCCAGGGAAAAAGCTCAGAGTGCAGCCCCCTAAGTCTCTTCTAAATTGATGCAATGAAGGTCAAATCAAAATGAACCTGCAAAGTGCTGCTCAGTACCCAAAACTCCTCAACACAGCGTTGAATATCTCCAGAAGTCTCTCTCTCTCTCACTCAGAATGCGTGGTGCAAAAATGTCGCCGACAAAAAAAGGCAGGAAGCGGTTGCCTTTAAATAGCGCTCCCCCAGTCCCTTCCCGACTGCAAAATGCTCCCCTCAACCTGTCGTTGCTAGCGGCAGGCGGTAAGGCAGGCAGCGACACTCAATATCCGGTCCGGGGCGCTGCACGCTTGACTGACGTGACGATCTGCGGGGGCAGGAGATCGTGGCGGTAGTGTTTAGCGCCGCCGCAAAATGTCTGGTCAATTTCGCGTGCAGCACAAACATCGCCGCGCCTGGGCGCTAGTTGCTTTGCGCCCCATTAACGCCCTCTTAAGGCGCTAACGGGAGGTGCAAACAAACCAAATTTTCCCCCATAGATCTTTAAAGGTAGTAAAGGCCATAAAAAGGAAAACAGGATTCTAGATTTTAAACATAGAGGGGTTGACAATCAAAGCAAAGAATTAATGTTGAATTTTTATAAGACGCTTGGTCGGGCACTGTTGGAGTATTAAATGCAGTTCCAGCCGTTCTATAGCAGTTCCACTGGAAGGTGATTACAACCATGGAAAGTGGGCAGCAAAGATTCATTTGGATGAGACCGGAAATGAAAGGTTACAGTTATGAAGAAAAGCCCAAACAAATTGAGATTTTTCAGTGGAACAGAGAGGGTTAAGAGGTGATCTAATTGAGCTTTTTTAAAATTATGAATGCTTTTGAGAGCTCATGGAAACCATAGCCCCGATATTAACCCACAGATGGGAACGCGGCGTGCAAGGGTGTTGCGTGCGACAAACCCGCAGCATCACGTGACGTGTAGGACTGACCGATTTTAATGGCCAGGAGTCATTTAAATAAAGCTTCCAGGTTCCTTCGATGGAATGCTGCGTCCGTGAACGTGCTTGGCACAATTTTCCTGTCCACTATTGAAAGGCTCAGCCCCCCTCGGTCAGGGAGGCTGAGGGAGAGGAGGTTGAACAGTGAAATAATCGGTGACCATTGGAAGGTCTGATGAGAGCGGGGGGGGGGGAAGGCTCAGCAATGCAGCCCTGGAGGTAGTGCTGGGTGCAGTTGAGAGCCAGGAAGGATGTGTTGTTCACCACAAGCAGGAAAAACGAACCCTGCTGCGACAACCAAGAGGACCTGGATTGAGGAGGCTGAGGAAGTCAGCAGCAGGAGTGAGATGCCGCTGAGGCTACGGATTCAGTGCAGGAAACGGTTCAATGACCTGACTCGGTCAGGACATGCTTTTCTTCACCTATCTCCTGCAATGCATCTTCTTCCACTCCCTCTGGTCCCTCCTACACCACTCCTCACCCCAGATTCACTTTCCTCAGCAGCAAGCAGAATGGTCCGACGCACCTCCTCTGATCCTCACGTCATTCAATAGTTCCTCCTTCCACTACTGCCAATAAACCCAATCCTCACCTTGTCTAATCTGACCTCACCCAGCTCCGCCCACACATTGTGAAATGTCCCCCCCATGGCCACTTTCCCCAAGGAAATGCCATTCCCACTCGTTTCACATCTCCTGTTCCTCTCTCTCCAAATCATGTACGACATCTGTAGGATGTACACATTCCTAAGAGCCACTCATGGCTCTGCTGTACCCATCTTGCAGGAGAAGAGCGCACAGAATCCCAGGGAGAGGGCCAGGATTGGAGAAGGGCCACAGGAGATTGTTGAAGTCAACCTGGCAGAGGAGGAGGCAATGGAGATCAGCAGCCTCTCAAGCATCATAGATGGCGAGGTTGGTGGTTCAGCAGAGCAGGGTGGAAGCATTAATATTTCAGACCCGCATCTCCCACAAACCAACCTCAGCTTCATCAACATATCCAAGGTACCATCACTAAATCTTACCGATTTCTTCTCACCTCCAGGGCCTTCACACAAAGAGCACAAGCTCCTGCCCGCAGAGTATGAAGACTCCTCACAAGAACTGATAACTTCTGAGGATGCACCGTCACAGAATACATACGGTGCAGGCACCAGCGTAGATACAAGCACATTGGTTGGGCATCTTAGTCAGATAAATGGGACGGCACCTGGGGCAGGGATTGCTGAGGAGAGGGCGTGCCAGCGGATGCCATTCGCTCCAGGCTCTGCTCAACAGGACAGATATGCAGAACCCCGGGGGCCATCAACAAAAAGGAGAATGCTGGAGGAGCAGCAGCAACTGTGTGAGGTATTGGCAGTCCAGCCAGGCACACGGTCCACAATGGCAGAGAGGATCGAGGAGTCCAACTCCACTGTTTGTGGGGTGATGTCACAGGGTTTCTCCACTCTGCAATCTACCATGGAGCATGTCGCGAAATACAGGGAAATTATAGCAGGGTGTTCACAAGTCACTGCTGCCAACCGTTGTTGCCTGCCTACAGGCTCATACGGCCGCTGTGCAGTGTCTGGGCACGAAGGTCTGTACCGGATTCAACAAGTTGGTGGCCAGACTAGATCTCCTCCACTCTACTTTCCCGCACACAGGCAAGACTGATGCCATGCTGCCACAGGGAGGGAGGATGGCGGAACTGGCGAAACATCTGCACGTCTCATCCATTGCCACCCCCTCAACCAGTATCCGGCATGGTGCCTCCACTCCAGCTGGCCAAGACTGCCCCTGCAGAAGTGCAGGAGGAGCAGTCAGTGGAAGGGTCCGCACAGACTCCAGCATCCAGAGGTCATCAGCAACGAGCACCACATGGGACTGAGAAGAAAAACAGAGCAGCCTGCCACCATCTCTGCTAAAACCACTGGGGTAGCACCATGTAGAAGTTGCAGAGATAAAAGAAAAATCACTGAACAGATCAGAGGGATAGCACATGAGTGTTTGATTATTTTTGGTTTGTATGATTTAATTTTTGGTGCATATTAAAACATTTGTCACTCAAACCATTCCAGTGTGCCCCATGATTGAATGGCAACCTCACTGTCTGGTTTTCATTTCATAGGTGTGGAAGGTGTTGAGATGTGTTGACGGTCACAACTTGGGGGATGTGGAAGCAAAGTGTTACAGAATGGTTACAGGACTGTTTGTGCGAGGGGTTAGCTTGCGTGTGATTGGTCCATTTCATATCCGTCTCACTGAATCGATGAGTTATTAGAGCATCCCTTGCATCACGCACAGAAAGATGATCCACATGCCGTGCGTTGGGCTCCCCGTCTTCCTCCTCACCATTATCCTCCTCAGCAGATTAAGAAAACCGAGTGCCTTCTTCCTCCTGCACCTCTTGCCCTCCATGTTTGCGATGTTGTGCAAAACGCAGCATGCCACAATGAATCTCGATTAGCCAGGTGACAGATGGATTATTTCCCAGTTGCAAGCAAATATGTCAACTTTGCATATGATGAGAGCAGTCAGACTGAGCGAGCATTGGAGTTTGTCTCTCTGGCTGGCTTCCCACAAGTGCAGAGTGCCATAGACTGACATTAAGGGCATTCAAAAACATAGTTGGATGCTAGTTTGGGAACGTTAGAATATTAGAGAAGGCAAGTTTGGTGGGACAGCTGGTCTTTTATCCTCCCTTATTTTTTATGTTCTTATAAATGTGAGTGGAGTGTGAATAAAGGTTCAGTATCAACCATCTCTGTCCACAGTTCCAACCTCATGGTGACCCATCAAACCAGTGGTTCGACAGGTTGACCCGAAAAGGCACAATTCTAAACATCAGAGTGCATTGTTTTATTTTTAACAAATGTTTCTGCAAATGCAACAGTGGATCTCCTCAACCACGCCTTACTCAACAGGATTTTGAACTCTTGAGCTTTCAATTTCAGAATCTTTTTATTTTGGAAAGTACTCGTCGCTGGGATGTTCTATTCATTGAAAGCCTTCATTACCTTCTCAGAAAAGGCAATCTGCCAGCGAGAAGTCATGAAATGCATCAACTACTGACCTGGATGGATGTTTTTCTTTTCACACAACACACTGGCAGGAGTGAATGTTCCAACATGGTATTGCACCCCGAACAAGAGCTAGTCAGCGTTCATAGCGGAGGAGAGAGAAACTGAAGGCACCTGTATTACACTGTCCTGTGACAGAATAGAGCTGGACTCCAGGTAACAGAAGTCTGTCTAACTAAAGGGGGACATTAAGGGCTGAATTTTCTGAATGGGAAGCTTTTGGAGGCGGGACTGCTGCTTGCCGGCATTCAATCCCGCCTCCATCAGCTTCTGGCCAACCAGCGGGAATTTCCCCCGATTGACCTTGTTCAGCCCACCTTGTGTTCAGGACTCATCAAACCTTTCTACTTTGCAGAAATCAGCTGGCTGTTGGATGGGAGGATCCAACAGCCAGTCTGTGATCTCTACAATGGAGATGTCGGGACTCTGGCTCCACAGCGGCTGAAGGCTGTAGGTAGAAACAAAGGTAAGTTAACATTTTCTAACACTTTACACTCACCTCACATACCTACCACTCCACACTTGCACCCATCACTCACCTCTATATTGCACTTTCAGACACCTCCGACCCCGCAGACCTCCTTCTCGTCTCCTACACCCCCAGGTCGGGAAGCCCACACTTTAGCGCGAAAAATGGGGATAATCCTATTTTCTGCCTGTTAACTACCTGTTAACAGGCAGTTAATAGGCTTTAATCCCATCCCGCCTCCAAGGAGACGGGACCCGGGGCCAGACGGCTTCCCGCCTCCTGGCAAGAGGGCATGGAGATGGGTTGGGGGCAAGTTTGCCACCCACCCCCAAATTCTGCAACTTTCCCGGCAGTCCCGCCTCCTCGGGGCTGAGAAAATCCAGCCCTAACTTCTCAAGCTATTGTATGCATCTGTTAACAAAGAAAAAATACAGACAAAGGTCTTGCAGTGCATTGCGGACCATCTTAACTTGGCCTTATTGGCTTGGTAACCTGTCCAAGCACTTGGCAGAAGAATCAGCTTCATTATGTATGGTGCCATCAAGCCCAACAATTTGTGTGAATCTAAAACAGCATGAAGACATTGTATTTCATTTTCCATATACTGCCAGGGTAAATGCGTAGCAGATAACTAGTTTGCTTGGTGGAATGCTGGACTTAGTCTTACAGGCTGGTTGGCCTCCTCTGCATGGTATCTGCCGGGGCTATCCAAGCATGCATCTTGGCCAACAAACAGGCGTGCTTTTCAAAACAGACAATGCAGCAACGGCAGAAGTTATCAGAACAACAACCTTCATTTCTATAGTCCTCTTCACATCTTAGAGCACTTTACAGGTTGGCGGAAAATAAGCAGTGTACACCTGAGAAGCAGCAGGATAGGAGAGGGTTACGGTGAAGGAATTAATGTAGGCTTGATGAGAAAGATTTTGAGGAGGTTTTTGAAAGCAGGGAAGAGCGTGGCAAGACAAAGGGAAAGTAAGTTGCAAGTTCCAGAGGGCAGGAGCATAGTGCCTGAACACGTGGCCACCAGTGGCGGAGTGAAGGAAGCCTAAAATTATAGTATTGGAGGAGGACATTGACGTAATAAAGACTCACTACGCACTTGGTTGAACATAAAGCAAGGCTTTAATCGACTTGTAACAAAACATGGAAATCTAGTTAGCAGTCACTAGCTTCCTGTTTCCAGATTGTCTCTGCCCAAGGTGGGCCCACGCCCGAGTATTTATACTCCCTGGACAGCGCCCCAGCTGGCCGCCCAGTAGTACTTCCTGAGTTACTTCTTGTAGAAGTTGCGATTTATGACAGACATAAAGTTGGAGAAGATTCTACAGGTAGGTTGAGCAGAGGCCATGGAATGGTTTGAAAGTGATCAGAATATTGAAGTCAACTCATTCGGGCACTGGGAGCCAGTGGAGTTTGGAGAGGACAAGGGCAATGGAAATGTGGGATTCTTTGCTGGCAAGGACACCAACGTGGCGTTTTTGATGAGTTCAATCTTATGGAGGCTTAATAGGAAAACATTAGAGAAGTCTAGCCTGAAGATAATGAAGGGTGAGGAGATGAGATGGGAAGGAGGCAGGCAATTTTCTGTAAGTTAAACAAAGCAGTCTTAGTAACAGAGCAGATATGAGAGAGAAAGCTTAACTAGGGGTTGAGCACTATACCAGGGCTCTGGACCTCCTGACTGAGCCAGGCAGATTGATGGAATCAGACCCAGGTACATAAGATGCCTCTGGATTTGCCGGTGTGAAGCTAGGGTAAGTTTTGGTTCATCCAGGTTTTCATACTGGAAATGCAGTTGGTGAGTGCATAAACACCCTTTTGATTAAAAGTAGAAGGCAGAGAGGTGTGGCTAGGTGACATTAGCATACATGTGGAAGCTGTTCCTTCTCTTCCAGATGATATTACTAAGAGGAAGTATGTAAATGGTAAAGATGGGACCAAAGATTGACCCGGGTGGTACATTTGAGATTACTGTGTTAAAGATAGAGGGGGGAAAATTCGGTTGCTTTGCGCCTCCTGTTAGTGCCCTAAGAGGGCGCTAACGGGGCGCAAAGCAACTAGTGCCCGGGCGCAGTGCTGCCAACACCTCCCGCGAAATTCAGCGGGAGGTTAGCGGCGGCGGTAACCGTTAGCGACCCGCGGCGCTGACGTTATCGCCGTGTGCAGCGTCCCGCTCGCGCCCCAGCCACGATCTTTGGCAGCGCCCCCTGACTTACCGCCGAACGCTATGTCCGATGGGGTCAGGGGGGCCTACCTGCGGCCGGGGCGGCGCTAATTAAAGGCGAGGTGCCAGGCGGCCATTTTTGTTGCTTGCCGCCTGCCAGCACCTGACCCCGTTGCCGGCCCCGGCCTTCTGAGAAGCCACCCTCGCGGAGTGCCGGCTGCGCTCCCTGAGCCTGGCACTTCTCTTGAGTGCCGGGCTCTTTTGCCGGCACTCCGATTCCCAGTGGCCCAGCTGGGCTCCGGGTCGTGCTGCGCAAGGCCTCTCCCCTTTAATAAGAGGAGGAAGGCCTGCAGTACTGCGGCACGTAGCGCCGCGATATTCCCTCTTGGGGCGCTACCACTCAATTTCGGCTGTGGGGGCGTTAATTTTTTCGGGGCGCTGCGAAGTTAGTGCCCCAAAGGGGGCGCGACTCAATTTTTCCCCCAGAGTGTCTATGTTGTGTAAGGTATGAGTTGAGCCATGAATGAACAGCACCACAGAAGTGGACTGCAAAGGAAACACAGAATTCCAAGAAGTCCACAAGTTCCTCGTATTTCGAATTCAATGTGAAGTGGGGTATGTGGAAGAGGGAGCACAGAAGAGGCAGTGTGCGGTGAAGACGGGGAGTTAGGAGTGGTTTCTATTCTCCAGGATGATCATGTAGAAGACAATCTAGCCAAATCCAGTCAATACTAATAAAAACAGGAAATGCTGGAAACACTCAGCAGGTCAGACAACATCCGTGGAGACAGAAACAGAGTTAATGTTTCAAGTCGATGACCTTTCGCCAGTTCCGACTAAAGGTCTACAACCTGAAACATTAACTCTGTTTCTCTTTCCACAGATGCCACCTGATCTGCTGAGTATTTGCTGTTTTTATTTCAGATTTTGCAGTATTTTGCTCCAGTCAATATTAAAGTTGATTAGGAACTTTAATGCTTATGCATAAGGAATAGATGGTCATGCTGATAGGATTAGATGAAGAGGGGTGAGAGAAGGCTCGTGTGGAGCATAAACACTGGCACGGACCAGTTGGGCCGAATGGACAGTTTCTGTGCTGTACATTCTATATAATTCTATATCTACAACCTAATGCTATCTTTAATGCTCAACGCACAGCAGTGACAATATCCTAGTTGATGCTCAATTTCACTTTCAGTGGGAAGAGTTCAGGTCATTAACTCTTGAACTTTCAGCGCAGTTTAAATTTCTTCGCCAACATGTGCTCTGAAGTTCACAGCTAGACGGCAGTTTCCATAAGCAGACTAAGTCGGTTCTGAATAAATCCTGCGTCTTTATTCATCGCCATGTATGGGAAAAGTGTGGACGGGTTTAATAATTAACCCCTAATCACAGTATATTGCTCACTGGAGAATATGCAGGATGCCCGCAGCATTCTACTGTCACATTTGGAGGAAGAAAATAACATCAGCTACCGAATGCGTACAGGTTACAACTACTTGGTCAGTGTTATTTACAAAGGAAATTGAAAGAAGAAAGACTTGCATTTATATAGCGCCTTTCACGACCACCGGACGTCCCCAAAGCTCTTTACAGCCAAGGAAGTACTTTTTTTTTTGAAGTGTAGTCACTGTTGTAATGTAGGAAATGTAATAATTGTTGACAACTGACCACGACTGAAAAGCACAACTCCATTTGTCAATGTGCATATACTAACATTTCAACTCATCTGTTCCAGCCATTGAAGTAACTGCGAATTAATTGGTTTCTGAACATAGACTCCTTAACCAAAGGCAGACGGTTTGTGGTCCTCCATTTTGGAACTTGGTGAAGGGGGGACAGGTCCCAATTTTCGAAATAGAAAAAGAATATAAAATAGACAGAAATTTGTGCTTCTGTAACAAGGTGATCTAGCTGGATTCTGGAAAATAGATTGCTTCATAACAACTTTCAATCTGGTAAACATTTTGATAAAATGGGTTTGGGTGTTTAATAAGATTGTGTCAAAGTATTTGAATATTTCTGGAGGAAGGTCGGACTGAGTAAAGATCATCCTCCGCACTCGCCACATATACAGTCATAAGTAATCTTGTGTCTCAGCTCCTTGAAACTAATCACTCCAGCAGCATTAGAGGGGTAGCAGAGCAGACACTGGATAGTGAGGAAACTCTTGTCAGGCTTTCCACATTCAAAAGCAAACACGCTGGATGCGGGGCTGGGGGTCACATAATTGACGCATTAACTTGGAGCACAGCGAGCTGCTTAGGGGGCCACACAGGCTTCAGCTAGGCAGTGGTCATATAGCATCGCTTTTGACCACCATTGCTGGAAATACCTCATGTGTGAAGCCATTTGTCGGAGGGGAAAATGTCGAAAGAGAAATGTCCATAACCTGGATATAACCAGAAGGTGGCAGGACAAGTTGATAAAGCTGTTTAAAAAAAAAAGCATATGGTATCCTTGGCTTTATAAATAGAGGCATCGAGTAGAAAAGCAAGAAACTTTTATAAATCACTGGTTAGACCTCAGCTAGAGTATTGTGTCCAATTATAGGATCCACACTTTAGGAAGGATGTCAAGGCCTCGGAGAGGGTGCAGAGGAGATTTACCATAATTGTACCAGGGATGAGGGAATTCTGTTATGTGGAGAGACTAGAGAAATTGGGATTGTTCTCCTCAGAGCAGAAAAGATGAAGGGGCAATTCAATAGAGGTGTTCAAAATTATGAGGGCTTTTGACAGAGTAGATCGGGAGAAATTGTTACCATTGGCAGAATGTCGGTAACCAGAGGACACAGATTTAAGATAATTGGCAAAAAGGTCATCATTGTGATGAGGAGAATTTGTTTTACTCAACGAGTTGAGATCTTGAATGCATTACCTGAAGGGGTGTTGCAAGCAGATTCAATAGTAACTTTCTAAAGGGAATTGGAGATGTACTTAAAAAGGAAAAATGTGCAGGGTCATGGGGAAAGAGCAGAGAATTGGGACTAGTTGGTAGCTCTTTCAGAGAGCCAGCACAGGCACGATGGGCTGAATGGCTCCCTTGTGTGCTGTATGATTCTATTATAACCTTTCACCGCAGAAGTACACCAAATATAATGTGCAGGAGATCGGTGCAGAGGAAGCATGCTTTTTCCAGACATTTTAAATATCTTGTGGAGCTCTACAACTGGAGAGGCTTGTTTGTATTGTTCCAAGCAGTTCATCTAAGCCGGCCACGATCAATGATTTTTGCAAGCCCCATGTAAGTGGTGCCTATGAGTAACCATATCCCTGTGGTGGGGGTGGGGGTGGGGCGGGGGGTGAAGTGTTGTGTGCCAGATGCAGCTTCTGCCATTATATTATATCTGTTCATGTGAAATTATAGGGTAGATTTCACTTCTGTAGAGAGATGCAAAGTTCTTCACATGGAGGCAAACAATCAAGGAAGGGACTATTACTTAGATGGAAAGAAAATAATGTGTATGGAAAATGACAGAGAGCAGGGGTCCTGAACGACAATAAATTGAAGCTATTGCAACAAGGCTCGGTGGCAGTGAGTAAAGCAATTTAAAGGTTGGCATCTCCCATTACCATCTCCTTTTGCCTTGCACCATCATACCTTTTGTCTCTTAATCACTCCTGCACTTCCTACCGATCACAGACCTTCCCTTTTGTTCTTTCCTCCCCTCCCCCCTCTCCCTGCCCCTACACTTGCTTAAAAACCTGTTACATCTCCAACTTTTTCCAGTTCTGACGAAGGGTCATCGACCTGAAACGTTAACTCTGTTTCTCTCTCTACAGATGCTGCCTGACCTGCTGAATATTTGCAGCATTTTCTGTTTTTAATTTAAATGCTGGGTTGTATTAAAAGATTAATATTCAGCCGAAATAGTGAGGTAATCCTGCCACTTTATAAACCATTTGGCCGACTGAACTTGGAAAAGTTCTGGTCGCTATTTAGAGGATATTGAGAGGATACAGAAGAGGGCAACCAGAATGAATGAAGTATGGAGCGATTACATAAATTGGGCATATTCTCACTGGAAAAGAAAAGGTTGAGAGGTGATATTACTGTTTTTAGTATTCTAAAGAGACTAGATAACGCAGACCATAAGAAACGTTTTCACCTTGTTCAGAACAGTAGAATGAATAATTGGAGACGTGATATGTGGGAAGTGTAGCGTGCTTTGGAGCAATAGGTGTCTTTGGACCTGTGGCTCCCACAGCTTTCCACCAATGGAGGGGTTTTCCTCACCTCATGTCTGGGTCTGGTGCAGATTAATTGATAGAGACTGATTGCTGTGCAACAAGACCATTAATGTTGTATTGTGCGACTACCAGGATGGCAGCATATATAGCACCACCTGGATTTGTGTGCACAACTCTCATCGTTAAACAGGAAACTCTTGTTTAACCGGCACCTAAATATCCGGAATTCTCTCTTAACCGGCAAAAATCATACTCCGAAAACTCCTCTCAAATAACCGGCAATGTTGCCGAGTCCGAGTCTCCCGCGAACGGCGAGTTAGTCAGTGGGGGTAGTTCTCTAAAGTGCCACTACTCGGCCTCCTGGCGCTGTCGGAAGTCCGAACACGGCAGTAACAGGAGTCTGATTTTTGTTTGTTAAAAATAGCCTCGGTAGATATAACTCTCCGTTATCCGGAACTTTTGATCACCGGCACCACGCCGGTGCCGGATACCAAAGAGTTTCCTGTACTACAATGGTGAAGCGATAATTTGAGGATATAAAGGTGGGTGGGGGGGTGCAACCAAACTGAATGTTTACAGTGGGGAAAGGAATGTTGAGGGGTTGGGGTTGGGGGCTTATTGAGGTATTCAAAATTATAAGGGATATAGATAAACTGAAATGATTTGACATGTCTAAAAACTCTAGCTAGGAGGTAAGAAAGGCTGTTATTGTGCAGTCATGCAAACGGTTGCTTTGCAAGTTTCATCAGAATGAATAATGACAAGTGCAGAAAATGTGTTGTCCCCATTGTGTGAATATGTTTTTATCTTAATGCATTATAGCATAAAGCTATAAAATTGCACCAGCTATAAGGTTCTTGTGTGTTCACTTGGGAAATAAGCGCTCAAAGCAAGTGTCTTTTTAGATGTTCTGAATATAACGCTGACAGTATTAAGTACATGAACATTCGACGTGCAGCCTATATCATTGCTAAACCATTCCAGGTCAAGCAGGGTGCAAGTAAAGAGCAATGGAAGACCGCTTGCCTCAAATCATGAAAATGCCAGATTTCAACTTCACAGCAGCAACTTCTATGGCACAACGATAGCTCATCAAGCAGTTCTGTTCATCAGTGAGAAATTTTCTTGCATCATCAACTTTGATGGTGGAGGGAAAAAAAATCCACCGTAACTATTACACTACTGTGTTTTTTTTGGGCAGTTTTAGTGCTGCAGGACGGAAGAGTAACATTCTGTGAGGTATTGGGCCAAAAATTCGGCCCTTCCCGGGTGAGTACACAGTCTGTACTCACCCGTACTGCGTCCCGAAGTGCCGGTTTCCTGCATGCACTGCGTATGCGTGGGAAACCGGAACTTCCGGTATGGTGAAGGGGCGGTTCCTAGGTGAACCGCGTGCGCGGTAGAGGCTGTGCGCACGCAGCAAACTTAGAATTTTTTTTCACGTTTCTACGCGAGGGTAAGTATTGAAGATACTACGCTATTAAAAAGGAGGCGCAAGACCCGTTTTCAACAAGGTAAGTGGTTAATTAAGTATAATTTTAAATTTTTTTCAACAGGTTTATCTTTTTTAGATACTTTAAAGAAAGGTAAGTTTATTTTTATCACTTTTAAAAAGTATTTTAATTTTTTCAAAAATTTAAATTTTTGTTTAAAGTGGTTAATTTATTTAACTATAGTTATTTTATAAATGTGATGGTTTTTTTATAAATTTATTTTAAGTTTAGCTGTTCTTTTGGGGCTGATTTCAATTCATAGATTTGACAGGTCTCCTGACAAATCTATGAATGAAAGATGGTCTGCTGCCATTGGCTCTCCATGGCCCACGTGATCCCAGGGGACGCATCGCACTAACTACGCCCCTGGAACACGCAAGCACTGTGCGCCGGCTCTTGGAGCAGGACCAGGAGCTGAAGTTCCCGTGGGCCCAAAACGCAACGGCAGGCGCGGTAGGTAAGAGTGCGCGCGATCCTTACCCTCGCGGCAAGCCGGAGAGGCGAATTTCTGGGCCAGTGTGTAATTGCTACAATAAGCAGATTAGTCAAGTAAGTGGGCAGTGAAGGCATCTACAATTTAGTTTTCTATTTTTTAACAGATCAATATCAATAATTCAAAATAATGGTAATATATATGTATACAAATGCTTCTCGTCTGATTAGTAACATTCATACATGTAAAATTGTACTAATTGAAGGAAAAAACATACCTAATAATAAATGCCAAAGTAGTTCACTTCCCCCACATGGTCTGTGCGGTTTAATCTTTCTTTTGGCTGTTTTTCAAAAGAACTTCACGTAACTTCTGTCACACGAGCACCAGCCCAAATACAATATGATGAACAGTGATTAATTATACTTGTGCTTTCCAATATTGCTTTATTGTACTTCAGCTGAACAGAGCAATCTCTCTTCGGTGAGTGCATCACCATGTTTACACACAGTGGACACATATCCCACATCAGCATTCTTAAGCTGCGCTGAAAAGCCACATCAAACATTTCACATTGGCTGTCCTTGACTGCACCACACCTGGTTGGTGCGGTGCAAATTTTCAAATTCATTGTATTCACCAGTTCTAAATACAACAATAGTCCACAGCACTTCCCAACAGCGTTGCATTTTAGGCTGTTTTAAAAGTCTGTGAATCAATGGATTTACCAATGTAACAAGTTGAATTTGCAATTCATTTATTTTGTAAAACACTTCAACCTCGCCACTCTGAAACAGAACAGGCCTGGTAGGCTTATTCAGGATTAACGATAATACAAAGCAGTGTAGCACTTGATCCATAAAGCAATAACAGTAGATTAATGAAATCCCACAAGGATACTCCAGTTAATGCACAAGAACCCAAGAGTCGGAGCTCATGCGCTCGGAAAAATATCTACTTTTATTATGAAGCAAGAAACAGTGTCTTGTGCACTTTCTCCTTCGACACATCATTGTGTGTTTCAGCTTCAGCTGAATTCCAGAAGCTTAATGATGTGATAAATTATTACGGGAGTAATAACTAAGGATTGACCTTTTAAGCTACCAGCAAATTTGCTCATTTGATTTGAAAAATCTTTAAGTTACTTCGTTCAATTCTGACCTTACAATAAAGCTGTCTTGCTGAGCTTTGCTGCTGCAAGATTCTGATTAATCAAACTGTACTGGACATGCATTTGAAAAATAAATTTTGACAAAACACTGAATGAATCAATAGTTTAATCATTTGCTGCAGAATGAGCCATTTCCATGTAAATTGCATTTCATAACAGAGCTGTCTGCAGTGCCCATAAAGTGTTTTTATGGAAAGACGTCTGTAATGACTGATTTTGTAATGTAATCCCTTCGGTTAGAAATTATTCAAAGTGTTAAGCACAGGGACTGTTTTCAGTTTCCCTGTTACCTTCTTTAAACAACAAATCCAGCAGAAATTGATGCAGTTTCCTTTTGGAATCCAATCATGAGGTTTGGTGCTCCACGGGTCCCCAATGGCTCAGTGGCTTCGTAGCTGGCCCATGTAGACCAGCAAGACCCATATTTGAACCCTGGACTACACTGAATCAGCCAGACAAATGATAAGGGCAGCACACAGCACCACTGAGTTACTTAAGGGAAAACTGGAGAGAATTCCTGCTCCTGATTGCTTTCCAATGGCACTACATCAAATGTACATGTGTCGAACATTGGGGAAGGGCAGGATCACGGTGGGGTCTGATGCCAAAGAACATGCTAAAATTCATTGTCAAGGTTGACATGTCTCTTAGGCAAGACTTTCAGCAGTGGAGAGGCAAAATGGGCATGAACAAAAAGTTTGACACTCAATTTTTGTCTGATCAATCCACCATTTTCACATATAAAGAAAAGGAAAGCGTGTTACAACTTGACTGTGCTCTTGACTGTGCGCCTGAGGTCATGAAAGGCGCTATAAAGATGCAAGTCTTTCTTTGATTGCCAATATTTCAGTAGAAAAACCATGCAACTAAATTTATTCACTTCGAAAGATAAAATGTCAACACTTATCCTTGAAGATACCGTGACCAGATTCCTTCCCTGTATTCTACTCTTGGAATGATAACTGAGTATCTAAAATTCTTTTGTTCATGCCATTATTATCTTGAATGGCCATTATTATTCCAAAATGGTGCATTCACAATGATGGCCACCAAGATTAACTATTTCCTCAATGGCTACAGCTCTACGATATAAAAAAAGATAAAGTCCAACATTAAAGTACTTCTTATTCATCCTGTCATTTGGTAGTCCAGTGGGATGGGCGTCACGTAACCTCATGGTGACAATGCTGCCCTCCAATCAATTTCTAGTAGCCTTGCAGGGATGGGTCAAATGTAGCCTTCTGACGCTAGCGGTTTGATCCATTCCTACAGAAATTCTTCACCATCAATTAAAACTACTCTTTTCGTGAGGTTTTTGCATATGTTAATGAGCAGGTGCCCTCAAAGTGCAAATGTGAAGTGAACTTGCCCGTTTGCCACACAGTTTGAAAGTTCTTCTGTAACCTTCTAGCGTGATTTCACCTATGTTCAGCAGTTTGGGTAAATATTAGCCCAGAAATCGCTGGGAAAATGGCCTGGTAAAGGCGCACACTGTTCCTAGTGTGTAAAAAAAAACAGCAAATGTGGCGAGGAAGAGATATGGATGATTCGCAGCGCTCCGCCAGGAGCCTCCTAAAAACTGGAGCTCACCATCAACCTCCCCATGAGTGTCAAGAAAGTGCTGCATTTGCGCTGTTAAAACAAATTAAACTCACCGCAGAAAGTTGGGGCTGGTATTTAACAACGCAAGGGCCCTTTTAATGAAGAGATTCAGGGCCCTGCAATGTCACTCAACCTCAAAGAAGAAGTGAAACTGTGAAGTCTCACTCCTGCAGGTAGTAAGTTGTTCCAAGAGGTTTTTAAAATTAAAATAAAATTCTTACTTTTCCTTCCCCTCTTTTACTCTCTCTCTTACTCCAATCTTTCTTCCCCTCTCCAGTTCTCTTTCTGTATCTAATTTGACTCTAATTCGCCCTATTTCTTTCCCCGTCGTTCCTCTGTTTCTTCCTCTATCCTTAAATTTCATTGGTTGAGGAGATGGACTATTGGTCCCGTTGTTCACTGAGGTCCCAGATGCCCTGTTGACCTCGCCGTGCCATCATCAGCTCGCACTTCCAGCAATTCGCAGACCAAAGATTTTTTGAACTGAAGGGTGAGGAAAAAACTCAACTCACAGGGCACGCCACAAGTTGCCCTGGTCCAGCAAATTCTGGGCCATTATGTTGAAGTTAGCATACAGGATGTGTGGGCTGAGGAAGCCTTTTATCTTATTCATAAGTCACAACCTTAAAATCTGCACTGTGTTTTCCAGTACTCTAATTTTGTACTTTTCCAGGTTAAGTTTACCAGACAATTCATCTCCAATTCACAAATGTTTATATTTCATCAAAGTTATGTTGTTTACACATGCCTATAACTGCACGCTTCAATATGGTAGTAAAAAGATACTTAAATGTATATCTACATATCAGACATGAGACAGTTAGTTGGATGAATCAGAATATTTAACACTGGTTCAGTTGCATGTCATCACTTTAGCCATTGCACACATATATTTGAATAACTGCAGCACTTACATTATTATATTTTGACTGGAACCCAAAATATGATTGCCTATTAAGTGCAAAATTAAACAGAACAGTATTTCCTCCCTTCTTGAAAGCAATGTAATCAAACAGCCTCTATGAGCCTTCCTTGGGTTCTGCATCATGTACACTTAAATATGTAAGTTCCTGAGTAAGGTTAACACAAAATTTCAAGGAGCAACAATATTAAAAATCCAAAGAGAAAGCACATGTAGATATCTTACCAACGAGGAAAGAATTTGATGGCAATCACAAACAGAAGTCTCTTCAAGGCTTCCCTGGAAAATACAAAAAGAATTCAATTAAAAAAAAACATCTTCATAAGACCATACACCTAGCATTTTATTTAAACAATAAATGGTGGCCAGGAGTCACAAGGACTTCTAATCTCATTGTAAGCGAAAAGCTATCTGAAACTAGCAAGTGTGATCCCCGAAATAACCTTCAAAAGGATGAAATTTGCAATAGATGCAGTGTCAGTTTTCTTTAACAGTTTTCGACCTTTGAAATTGGAAGTAATTGGCAACAAAACAAATTTCTATCTCGATTACATTATTGATTAAGATTCTTTATTACAAGCACGTGAGGGGCTTACACCTAGGTTCACATAGAAAATGGCTACGTAAGAAGGGAGCACCCATTTACCAGCTTCCATGTATGTTGAGAGATAGCTCAGGTCTAATGTCAGTTATTAACAAATTCTTAGGCCTGAATGGTGAGGCCCAAGGCACACCTGATATTGGGCCTCGGGCCTCATTACCATCGAGCCAGCAATCTACGCCACTAACATGATGAAGCGGGAGCGATCAGTAAGGGGAAAGGCGGGCAATCAGATTCAGGAAGAAAGCGGGGGGTGGGGGGGGTGCGTTGTGGTGATTGGAGGGTTTAGCGGCAGCGATCGGGAGGGCCGGGAGGGAGTGAGAGAGTGAGAACTGTGGCTGTCAGCGTTCTTTGAATGTGAGGTTGGGAGGAGCCAATTTTTTGGCCTTTACCAATACGGGGGCTGGTGCATTTCCGACACGTAATGAGCATGCTCTTCCTGCCCGCCATATTGGAAGCTTAGGAGGCCGAATTTCTAGGCCTTAGAATCTACAGCTCGAAATCAAATCAAATAAATACTTAGAGGCACGCAGGATAATCAAAGACAGGCAGCATGAATTTGTTTGCCACATTTAATACCATTTTTTGACAAAGAGACTGACTGTATGGAAATAGGGAAGGCAGTGGATATAAAATAAATGGATTTTCAGAGAATAATCTAAAAGATATCTCACAGTGGACTCGTTATTAAAGGAAATGTAGCAACATGCAGAGAAAATTGGTTGATTGACAGAAAGCAAAAGGTTAGGGAGTTGCTCAGACTGGGGAAGAGTAGGAAGATTTGATCTTGGGGTCAGGGAGGACAATATTGAAATTTTCTGATGATACAAAAGTAGGGAGTTGAGTAAACATTGAGAGAAACTGTTAAAGTATATTAATAAATAGGAGGACATAGATAGGTTAGCAGAATGGGCAGACAGGTAACAAATGCATTTAATGTGAAGAAATCAGATATAATGTATTTTGGGAGTTAAAACAAGAAATGGGAATGAACACATTATAAAATTACTCTGAAGGGTGTAGATGACCTCAGGCTTCAAATAATTAATTCTCTGACTGTGAGTGCAGGTAGTTAACTCCATAAAAAAGGCTAATGGCATTTTGGGTTTTATGAATAGGGGTACAGAATAAAAGAAGAAATAGGTAATGATAAACTTGGGTACTGTGAGAAGTTTTGAGTGCCCATTATAGAAAAGACATGAAAGCTGTAGAGAGCTTACAGTGCAGATTCATCATAATTATACCAAGGATAAGAAACTGAGGGGGAAAAATTGAGTGGCGCCCCTTTGGGGTGCTAACTTCGCCGGGGCGCTACCTTTAGAGACCCGGAAAAATTAGCACTCCCACAGCCGAAATTGAGAAGTAGCGTCCCAAGAGGGAAGTGGGGCGCTACTGGAAGCACCCCGCCTCCCTCTTGGGGCGCTGCGAGGGAATATCGCGGCGCTACGTCGTGCCGCGGTATTGCAGGCCTTCCTCCCCTTCTTAAAGGGGAGGGGCCTTGCGCAGCGCGACCCAGGGCCCAGCTGGGCCACCAGGGATCGGAGTGCCGACAAAAGAGCCCGGCACTCAAGAGAGTGGGGGGGGGGGGTGGGGGAGCGGGTCAGGAGGCCGGGGACGGCAGAGGGGGCAGGTGCTGGCAGGCGGCCAGCAACAAAAATGGCCACCCGGCACCTCGCCTTTAAATAGCGCCGCCCCGGCCACAGGTAGGCCCCCTCACCCTGTCGGACATAACGTCCGGCGGTAAGTCAGGGGGCGCTACCGAAGATCGCAGCCGGGGCGCATGCGGGGCGCTGCGCACAGCGATGACACCATCGCCAGCAGCGCAGCGGGTCACTAACGGTTGGCGCTGCCGCTAACCTCCCGCTGAATTTCGCGGGAGGCGTTGGCGATGCCGCGCCCAGGCGCTAGTTGCTTTGCGGCCCATTACCGCCCTCTTAGGGCGCTGACGGGAGGTGCAAAGCAACTGAATTTTTCCCCCTAAATTTATGAATAAATGGATTTTCAGAGAATACTCTGAAAGATACCTCACAGTGGACTCGTTATTAAAGGAATTGTAGCAACATGCAGAGAAAATTGGTTGATTGACAGAAAGCAAAAGGTTAGGGTGTTGCTCAGACTGGGGAAGGGTAAGAAGATTTGATCTTGAGGACAGGGAGGACAATATTGAATTTTTCTGATGAACCAAAATTAGGGGGTTCCAGTGGAGCAGAGAAGGCTGAGAAGCATTCATTTTTTTTTTAGAAAACCCTGAAGGGGTTTGATAAGGTGAATATGGTAAGACCATTTCTTCTGGTTGTGGAATCTATGATGAGGGGGGTCATCAATTTAACATAGTCACTAATAGTGTGAGAGAAAGGTTAGAAGGAATTTCTTCACACAGAATTATTAGAGCATGAAATGCTTTGCTACAGGGAATCATTGAGGCAGAGACCATTGCATCTTTTAAGGGAAAAGTAGATAAACATTTGAAGCAGATAATGATACAGGTCTATAGAGTGAGACCGGCGCATTGGGAATAGTTCCAATAAAAGTGTAGGCACAGACACAATGGATCAAATGGTCTCCTTCTGTGCTGTAAACTTCTATGGTTCTAACTAACTCGACTCAATGGATTGTCTATTTATTCAAATACGTCAAGTTACCAATTTATCTATTTATATCGCTGTGGTATGTGAGACAAACAAATTTATGTCTTTACCTGCACTGTGAGCAAAACATTTCTTACTTACACACTCATTTTTCCTTAATCTGAGATCCCCATTAGGGAGAATATATAAACATCTTGCATTGCGCATGTTCTCATCACATTAAAAATTCTGATTGATTGTCATCTCCCAGAAACCAATCAAAAACACTTCATTCACTAACTCAGAGCACAACTTTTTTTCTCTGACAGCACTAAAGGCGGCCATTCGGCCCGTTGTGCCTGAGCAGGCGCTTTGCAAGAGCTCTCCAATTTAGTCCCACACCCCAGTTTTTTCCCCATAACCTTGCAAATGAGTCCTCTTCAAGTACCTGTCCAATTGTCTCCATCACAAATTTCTTTACAAATCTTTTCAGAGACAGAGCCACCCCTTCCCTACTCCAGCAGCCTCTTTTGCAACAGCATAACCTCTGTGAACAACCCGAGCGATCCGGCAGTACATTATAGAAAGAATACACTTGGGGTGAAAAATTTGGTTGCTTTGCGCCTTCCGTTAGTGGGGCGCAAAGCATCTAGCGCCCAGACGCAGCACCGCTTACGCCTCCCATGAAATTCAGCGGGAGATTAGCGGCGGCAGTAGCGCCCCACGGCGATGATGTCATCGCCGTGCGCAGCGCCCCGGCGGCAAACTTGGCTCGCGCCCCCTTACCTACCGCTGGATGCTATGTCCGACAGGGTCAGGGTGGTGTTTTTACGGCTGGGCGGCATAAATTAAAGGGCAGATGCCGGGCGGCCATTTTTTGGGGCCGCCTGCCAGCACCTGTCCCCTCTAGCCTCCTCCTGCGGGGTGCCGGCCGCGATCGGTCAGCCCGGCACTCCTCGAGTGACAGGCTCTTTTGTGAGCACCCCGCTCCCCGGTGGTCCAGCAGGGCCCTGATGCACGCTGTGCTAGGCCTCTCCCCTTTAATCAGGGGAGGGAGGCCTGCAGTACCGCGGCACTACATGCCGGTGCGCGTGGCGTTGCTGCACGCAGCACCGCGATATTGAATGGGAGCGCCCCAAGAGGGAGGGGGAGCGCTTCCAGTAGCGCTCCGCCTCCTGCTTGGGGCGCTATTATTCAATTTTGGGCGCGGGGGTGCTAACTTTTTCGGGGTACTAAAAGTAGCAAAGTTATCGCCCCAAAGGGGGCGTGAGCCAATTTTTGCCCCTTGGTCTTAAAGTGATGTGGCAATTTATATTCATCAATTATAGTTACATGAAAAACATAAGTGTCTGGTCATCAAACACTTTTCAGTTAATATACATTATTTGGATCAACATTGCAAACCGTTTATATATATATTTTTTTAATTTTCACTTTAAACAGTATCAATTCCATATATCTAGTTACGTTCTTAATGAGGAAGACTAATACGATTGTTGAAGTGGGGCATTTTTCCTTACTTTCTATACACTTTTGTTTGAAACATGCTCCTTTCCACCAATAGCCTTGGGATCCAAAAGTTTAGCTCTCCACCATTACCTGCTCTGGCTTGTGTTATACAAAACCACAGCTTTCGTTGTTCAACACTAAATTGGGTGCCCAATTTCTTTGTAATTTTTGTCTATGAATGCCAATAAGAACTTATTTAAAATTAGTAATTTAAATTCATTTATGATTTTTGACAGCACCCACTTACTTTAATACTTATTTTCTTCACATTTACTGAACTGCCAGAAACTGTGTTCTACAATTCAGGCCAGTTTGACTATTGGTATGGGCATAATTTTCTTTCCTGTGAAGAAACTTTGAATTGAAGATATACATGACTGCCACCATATCTAAATTGCAATTTGACATGAAATAGTCAACTGACACGCAACATTTAAACCATTTAGATGAGGTATTGGATACCTTCATGTTACACCATGAACAATGGCCTTCAAGAGATGAGGAGCAAGACCACAAAACTAGAGTGAAATAAAGACAATTCTTAATTCACAAAGAAGCACTGAAATATCCACTCGGGTGTGTAATTCACCATTATGAACCTATAATCCATAATTCCACAGCCATGACCCAAATTGTTGTCGCATTTTGTATTATGATCTAAATTTCTTCATATACCTAAAATCTCAAAGTCTATTACAGATTCAATAATAGATGCTCAGCTGTTGTGGCCATTCATGAAGTTCCTCCGCAGACCATTTTAAGTAGTTCCCAATCACAGTTTAAAAAGGAAGTGGATAAATACTTGATAACTGAACAATATATAATGTGGTGAAAGAGCAGGGAAATGGGACTATGATTCTCACAACACCTGCTCCCCTCCAGCCCCCCCCCGCCCACACCTGGCACCTTCCCATGCAAACACACGAGAAGCAACTCCTACCCTTTCACCTCCTCCCTTCCCACCATCCTGGGCCCCAAACACTCCTTCCAGGTGAACAGTGATTTACAGATACATATAATTTGTGGTCACCTCTTACATTGGGGAGATCAAGTGCAGATTGGTTGATCGCTTTGCTGAAAACTTCAGTTTTTTTTAAATTCGGTTATGGGATGTGGGCATCGCTGGCAAGGCCAGCATTTATTGCCCATCCCTAGTTGCCCTTGAGAAGGTGGTGGTGAGCCGCCTTCTTGAACCGCTGCAGTCCATGTGGTGAAGGTACTCCCACAGTGCTGTTAGGGAGGGAGTTCCAGGATTTTGACCCAGCGACGATGAAGGATCGGCGATATACTTCTAAGATAGGATGATGTGTGACTTGGAGGGGAACTTGGAGGTGGTGGTGTTCCCATGCGCCTGCTGCCCTTGTCCTTCTATGTAGAAGAGGTCGCGGGTTTGGGAGGTGCTGCCGAAGAAGCCTTGGCGATTTGTTGTAGTACATCTTGTAGATGTTGCACACTGCAGCCACGGTGCGTCATTGGTGGAGGGAGTGAATGTTTAAGGTGGTGGATGGGGTGCCAATCAAGCAGGCTGCTTTGTCCTGGATGGTGTCGAGCTTCTTGAGTGTTGTTGGAGCTGTACTCATCCAGGCAAGTGGAGAGTATTCCATCACACTCCTTACTTGTGCCTTGTAGATGGTGGAAAGGCTTTGGGGAGTCAGGAGGTGAGACACTCGCTGCAGAATACCTAACCTCTGACCTGTTCTTGTTGCCACAGTATTTATGTGGCTGGTACAGTTAAGTCTCTGGTTAATGGTGACCCCCGGTATGTTGATGGTAGGGGATTCAGCGATGGTAATGCCGTTGAATGTCAAGGGGCGATGGTTAGACTCTCGCTTGTTGGAGATAGTCATTGCCTGGCACTTCTGTGGCGTGAATGTTACCTGCCACTTATCAGCCCAAGCCTGAACATCGTCAAGGTTTTGTTGCATGCGGGCATGGACTGCTTCATTATCTGTGGAGTTGTGAATGGCACTGAACATTGTGCAGTCATCAGCGAACATCCCCATTTCTGACCTTATGTTGGGGGGAAGGTCATTGATGAAGCAACTGAAGATGGTTGGGAAAAGGACACTGCCCTGAGCAACTCCGGCAGTGATGTCCTGGGGCTGTGATGATTGACTACAATCACCACAACCATCTTCCTTTGTGCTAGGTATGACTCCAGCCAGTGGAGAGTTTTCCCCCCCGATTTCCATTGACTTCAGTTATACTAGGGCTCCTTGATGCCACACTTGGTCAAATGCTGCCTTGATGTCAACAGCAGTCACTCTCACCTCACCTCTGGAATTCAGCTCCTTTGTCCATGTTTGGACCAAGGCTGTAATGTGGTCGGGAGTCGAGTGGTCTTGGAGGAACCCAAACTGG
This sequence comes from Squalus acanthias, assembly GCA_030390025.1. NCBI lineage: Eukaryota > Metazoa > Chordata > Chondrichthyes > Squaliformes > Squalidae > Squalus > Squalus acanthias. The sequence goes on along the minus strand of CM059425.1, from coordinate 109,448,334 downwards.
GCATCAGTGAGCAGGTTATTGGTGAGTAAGTGCCGCTTGATATCACTGTCGATGACACCTTCCATCACTTTGCTGATGATTGAGAGTAGACTGATGGGGCGATAATTGGCTGGATTGGATTTGTCCTGCTTTTTGTGGATAGGACATTCCTGGGCAGTTTTCCACATTGTTGGATAGATGCCAGTGTTGTTGCTATACTGGAACAGCTTGGCTAGAGGCACGACTACTTCTGGAGCACAAGTCTTCAGCACGATAGCCGGGATGTTGTCGGGACCCATAGGCTTTGCTGTATCCAGTGCGCTCAGCCGTTTCTTGATATCACGTGGAGTGAATCGAATGGGCTGAAGACTGGCTTCTGTGATGGTGGGAACCTCAGGAGTAGGCCGATATCGATCATCCACTCGGCACTTCTGGCTAAAGATGGTTCAGTCTGCAAGCATGATCCTGTAATTCTCCATCTCTCTCTCTCTCCCACTCTGACCTTTCTGTCCTTGGCCTCCTACACTTTTCCAATGATACTGATTGCAAGCGTGAGGAACACCACCTCATCTTTCTATTGGGCACTTTACAGCCATTTGGCCTAAACATTCAGTTTAACAACGTTAGATCTTAACCATTACTCCCATTTTCTCTTGGACAGCAGGTGCTGGTAATGGAGGATGGCTGCACCAGAGCCACTAGAAGTGGAGGAGGTGTGGGGTAGGGCTTCGCTAACATTGCACGGCTGCTGGTGTTGTCTGCACCCCTCAAGTCAATCCACCTTTCTCCGCTACATTCACAGGCCATGGGAGCCTTCTCTTTGCCAGATTCCTCATGCTTCCTTCACCCTCTGCTATTCTACTGTAACCATTTACACCTCCTCTGTACCCATCTTTTGTTTCTTTACTTGTCTCTTTTCCCACCTCCTTTTCCCTTGCACCATCATCCGTTTTGCCATTGAATCACTCCTGCCCTATCACAGACCTTCCCCTTTGTTCTGTCCTTCTCTCCGCCCCTATATTTTTTCGCCGGCTCTACTTGCTTAAAAGCTGTTAATCTCTTAAAATCTTCCAGTTCTGATGAAAGATCATCGGCCCGAAAGCTTAACTGATGCTGCCTCACCTGTTTACAATAAGGCTACTGTCCATGAAGTAACCATTCATTGCAACCTTTGTAAACATAAGTCTGTCAAATCTGTTTTTATTTCAGATTTCCAGCATCCGCAGTGTTTTGTTTTTGGGTCCATGCCTCTGGCTCTTTTAGAGAGATGGCACAGACATCAGTATCTGAATGGCCTCCTTCAGGGCTGTAAAATTCCATGATCCTACATGCCTGTGTTTCCTTATGAATTAATGATAGCTGGGTTCAATGCAGAATACTATAGAGAACCACTAACTTAAATCATCCATGTCTTTTGTTTTAATCTTTAAAAAGGCGTTTTCCCTTTTCAGAAAGCAACAGCCTTGACATTTTATTTTCTTTCATTTAAACCATATCAGAATAACAGGGCTGTATGTGATCAAAGTGGGGACTGCTGTTTAGATTGCATCCAGGCCTGCTCACCAGATCAGTATGTTTGTATTCTTAACAAGGAAAGAAGGCATCACTGATTTAAGTTCTGGGAAATTAAGTGGGGCAACTAACTGATAAGGAAGTCAGAGAACAGTTGGGGAAATAGTGATCACAGTATGGTTGGGTTCAATGTAAGAAAACAAAAAGACAATGAAAAGTGGGCAAAATGCACCGCTCTGGGAGGAAGGGAGGTGTATTACATAGAAGATAGGAGCAGGAGTAGGCCATTCGGCCCCTCGAGCCTGCTCCGCCATTCAATGCGATCAAGGCTGATCATCCAAATTCAGTACCCTGTCCCTGCTTTCTCCCCATATCCCTTGATTCCTTTAGCCTCGAGAAATATATCCAACTCCTTCTTGAATATATTTAATGAATTGGCCTCTACTGCCTTCTGTGGTAGAGAATTCCACAGGTTCACCACTCTCTGGGTGAAGAAATTCCTCCTCATTTCTGTCCTAAATGGCTTACCCCTTATCCTTAGACTGTGACCCCTGGTTCTGGAATCCCCGACCATCAGGAACATCCTTCCTGCATCTAGTCTGTCCAGTCCTTTCAGAATTTTATAAGTTTCAATGAGATCCCCTCTCATTCTTCTAAACTCCAGCGAGTATAAGCCTAATCGACCCAATCTCTCCTCATACATTATTCCTGCCATCCCAGGTATCAGCCTGGTGAATCTTCGCTGAACTCCTTCCATGGCAAGAACCTCCTTCCTCAGATAAGGCGACCAAAACTGCCTAGTCTAACTACAACACCATTATACCATCATCCTAGTATTGTCTAGGATGATGGTATAATGGCGATGTAGTTAGCAGAACTTGAGTGGTTAAGTCACCAGATCATAATGGCTTCCATTCATGTACTCCGTTTAATGTAGAAAATGTCCCAGGGTACAAGTGTAAGGCGGAACAAAGGGATACCAAACCTAAGGAGAGAGCTTTCGCTCAGCACAGTTTTGGTCTCCTTATCCGATGAAGGATATATTTGCCTTGGAGGCGGTGCAACGAAGGCTCACTCGATTGATTCCTGGGATGAGAGGGTTGTCCTTTGAGGAGAGATTGAGTAGACTGGGCTTATACTCTCTGGAGTTTAGAAGAATGAGGGGTGATCTCATTAAAACTTAAGATACTGAGGGGGATTGACAGGGTAGATGCTGAGAGGTTGTTTGCCCTGGCTGGAGAGTTTAGAACTAGGGTCACAGTCTCTGGAAAAGGGGTCAGCCATTTAAGACTGAAATGAGGTGGAATTTCCACTATGGGTTATCAACCTTTGGAATTCTCTAACCCAAAGAGCTGTGGATGCTGAATCGTTGGGTATATTCAAGGCTGAGATAGAGATAGATAGATGGCAATCGGGTGGGAAAGTGGAGTTGAGGTCGAAGATCAGCCATGATTTTATTGAATGGCGGAGCAGGCTCGAGGGGCTGTATGGCCGACTCCTGCTCCTAATTTTTATGTTCTTAGTTGATCTGATACAGCAGCAAACAAAGAAAATATTATTTCAAACACCAAGAAATGATGATTACTATCTCCATTCTGGCATTTTGCTCATTCAAACAACTGACTTTCTGGGAAGAGAAAAGTAGAAGAAGCAATCATGAGAAGGCCGACTGTCTGAATACATGCTCCCGGTGTGGACCGTCACCTGGCGGAGTGCATTCAGAAAATGATCCCTATACTTCGGCTATTCAAAGTAATCCTCCAGACAGTAACATTAATCATTTGTAACTGACTTAGGGACTTATTACGTCCACCTCAATTCTAATATGTTAGAATATACCATTGAAAATCCACAATGCTGCAAGTTTCTGTCTGTACTGTACAATGTCATTATATATACAGTGTGTGCATATTGAAGTCAGCAGTTAAGGAAAAAGATAAAACTCTCTTGACAACTGAAAGCTGTTGGTAATTTAAAACACAAGACCCTACATTACTTTCCACCGACCAGTTGATCAAACCCGAGTAGGTTCAGAAAAATGGTTTTCATTGATAGCATTTTGGAGTCTGATTCACAATGCACTTGTGGTGTCAACATTTTGGGATAAACAAGAGCTGCACCCCAAGATAATCACCAAAATCTTTCCCACAACAAAGCTTTTTCAAAAAACCTGTTCAATTGGATTGTTCTGTAAATTTGTGAATGATTCCCGGGTGCAGGGTCGATGAGTATTCAAACAGAATCAATTCCTTACCAATCAAATTACTTCTTTGTGCTGTTCACTGAAGCTCGTTGATCTTCAACTTGCGATTTTGCACAGAATTGACAGGCAGGGTCTTCAAGCAGCTCTGCTTGATTTGCAAACCGTACAAGTACCACATTGCATTGATACTTTGTTTCCTACAGCAGGCTCTTTATTTATTATTTTGGACAAATCAGCAATTCGAAAAATATAATTTTTTTTCCTCGCCAGCTCTAGAAGAGTCAACATTTTGAGCACAACATGAATCAGCAATTTATCAGGAGTTATGGCTCAGTAGAATCCAGAAATCGATTTGCATCACAAGATCAAGAGAGATTTTGAGTCCACCACTTGCTGAAATCTTACATTGCAGGTGTAACTCCAGCAACAGGTACTAATAATGCGGGCCCTTTTCAGAAAACAATAGCATATGTTATCCAGTCTGTTATGATCCTATAAGATCGATTTTATGAGGCTCCATTGGTAGGATAGAAACTCTTATGTGCCTGATTAATGTACGCTGATGACACCCAGCTCTACCTCACCACCACTTCTCTCGACCCCCCCACTGTCTCTAAATTGTCAGACTGCTTGTCTGACATCCAGTACTGGATGAGCAGCAATTTCCTTCAACTAAATATTGGGAAAACCAAAGCCATTGTCTTCAGTCCCCATCACAAACTCATTCCCTAGCCATTGACTCCATCCCTCTCCTTGGCAACTGTCTGACGCTGAACCAGACTGTTCGCAACCTTGGTGTTGTATTTGACCCCGAGATGAGGTTCCGACCACATATCAGCGCCATCACGAAGACTGCCTACTTTCACATTCATAACCTCACCCGACTCCGCCCTTGCCTCAGCTCATCTGCTGCTGAAACCCTCATCTATGCCTTTGTTAGCTCTTGACTTGACTATTCCAATGCACCCCTGGCCGGCCTCCCATTTTTCACCCTACATGAACTTGAGGTCATCCAAAACTCTGCTGGCCATATCCTAACTCGCACCAATCACCCCTGTGCTCGCTGACCTACACAGGCTCCCGGTTAAGCAACGTCTCAATTTTAAAATTCTCATCCTTGTTTTCAAATCCCTCCATGGCCTCATCCCTCCCTATCTCTGTAACCTCCTCCAGCCCTACAACCCTCTGAGATATCTGCAGTCCTGCATTTCTGGCCTCTTGAGCATCCTCGATTTTAATCGCTCCAGCATTGGTGGCCGTGCCTTCAGTTGCCGAGGCCCTAAGCTCTGGAATTCCTTCCCTGAACCTCTCCGGCTCTCTACCTCTTTTTCCTCCTTTAAGACGATCCTGAAAACCTACCTCTTTGACCAAGCTTTTGGTCATCTGCCCTAATATCCCCTTATGTGGCTCGGTGTCAAATTGTGTTTGAGAAGGTTCCTATGAAATGCCTTGGGACGTTTTACTATGTTAAAGGCGCTATATTAATACAAGTTGTTGTTGTTGATTCAGTGGACGGCATTTTGCAGTCAGGAGTAATGTTGTAATTTTTGAGCCTGTGCGTACCTCATTAAAACTACAAAAGTTGTTTAAATAGCTCCCTTGTCGGTTCTTGCGACTTTCTGGCCACTCCTTGCGGGTAATGGCTCACCCATTTGAAAAGGTGTTGAAGGCCTGGCCTGGCCTGGGCTGTAGAATTAGGCTTCTTACAGATGAATATCATTTTAAGTGTGGTTGGAAAGTTGCTTTTTTTGGCCTTTTATATTGCATTTTTACTGGTGCATGCATTTCTGTTGCTGTTACATAGGAAGATCGGGATGTCCAGGACCAAAAGGCAATTCTGCTTCATTTGGCTGGTGATTTTTTAGATTGCTTCACTTGCTTCCAACTATCTTCTTCAAACTTCCTTGCTTCCTATTGCTATTTCACTTCAAGCAACTAACGTGGACAGGATGGGAATTTCTTTGAAGGTTCCAATGGTGCTCCTTCTTTTGGAGGGAAAGGAGCGCAGTTCTTGAGGGGGCAAAGAAGGCAAGTGCGACATTACCTACGGCATTATGAGTGCACCAGCCCTTACCCCAGAACCTGCAGTTAAGTGCCCAGAGTAGACCTGCCTTTTGTGCCTCAACCTCACATCGGAAACCGGTCTGCGCACAACTTGGCTCTTCCAGTGGACATCCATTAAAAAATTCCTCCAGCAGATCCATCCAAGCCCCACCATCAGTGTCACCAGTCAGTTAGCTGTCCAACCCATGCATGAAACAGGTAACAAAACCTTTGTTTGCGAGGGGCAACGCCAACTCTGTGGAAAGGAGGCATCAACTTGACAGGACACAGTTTGTATGAATGCAGAGCATCATCGGTGGCATCATAGAAGTAGACCATTGAGCTTGGCGTCCACCTCCTGACAGGCAAGATGCACTGCTGTCCTTTGGAGAAGGTGTCCTGAAGTGTCCTTTCCCATGTGGCAGCACATCCATTTTGCCAGCCATTAAACAAGGGCTATCTGCTGTGTGATTGTGTCATTTATCCACTCTGTTGTTTCCTTTCACTTTATTTCTGTCTGGCACCTCTTTACCCTCACTCCTTTAGCCTTCACAGAGACCGAAAAATATTTAAAATCCATTTTGAAGCTTTATAAAGGCTGAAACCATATTTGCCTCCAAATGTAGTCACTTACCTTTAAGTGACGCACTTAAATTAAAAGTACTAGCCAGATTTTGTAAATGCCCCAGGTAAGGATGGCTTCTTCTTGACTGGACAATACAGGCCCGTATTTTCCATTCCCTATGGGTATGTACGAGTTGTGCACACACCCGTAGGGAACTCGCAAGTGCTGGTTTCAGGCATGTGAAGTGCAGGCGCTGAAAACCGGCACTTCCAATCTGTCAAGAATTCTCTTGACAGATCCTCCGCCTGCCCGGGAGAAGGGCCTCCGTGGGTGGAGAGTTTTGCTTTCTGCAGAACCTCCGCCCGCTGAAAACCCTTAAAAATCTTACACCTGGTATAAGCAGGCATAAGGCCTGTTTTTACCACCATAAGAGTTCAAAAAAAATGTATTTAATGTTTTGATGTGTTTTTTCAGTGATCCCCATTCATACTTTTGACAGGTCTAAGCTGTCAAAAGTAGGAAGGGGGATTCCCTTCTCCCATTGGACGCTTGCGAACCGCCTGCACCCCTGGGATACCTGGGCCCTGCGCATTTCGTCGTGGAGAGGCCCAGGAGCGGAAATGGCCGGACCTCGGAAGCCGTAGATTTTTTCCAGATCGGAGGCCTCCGCACGCAGGAAGCCTCCAATCGGAAAATACGGGCCACAGTTTTTGAGTGTTGTGTCCAGAATGGTCTAAAATGAAAACTGGACACCAGATATATAAGATCGATAGAGGTACATTTTAAGATGTGGATGATGTGTTAATAATTAAGGTTTCTGATGTATTTTCATTATCCCCAGCTCCATGTTCCAATCCAATTTTGATCATGGAGTAACATGAGAGTGACATTATAATATTTTCTGATGTAAATAAATTATTTTGAGATGAATGATATAATTGCATAACCAAATTAAACAGTGGAAAGATCTTTCCCAATGACCTTATGGGAATAATGTTGCTCCTTTTAAAAGTACAGGACAGATTCCCCCAGTGGTCTTGTGGGTTAGCACACCGCCCACAACAATACTCAGCTACAGGGAGCAGAAGGTCCCAGTTTTGTTGCTGGTCAATGCTCAGATAGCTGATCGCTGCTGGAGGAGTAATTGGAGTGGGGGGGGGTGGGGGGGGGTACCTGTCATCACGAGGCCAAACCTGTTGTGCGAGCTTATGTTATGCATGACCCTGCAAAACAACACTCACCTCAGGCAGTCAGCTATTCCTGGCAATGAATTTGCCGGGTTCGCAAGGGGCTTCTAAATAAAATCATTCCTCCAAACATATTTTCTTGCTGTGAGTGCACTGACTCTTATCCGGTGTCCTGGGGCCAATATTTATTCCTCAATCAACTCAACAAAAACAGATTAACTGGTCATCATCACCTTGCTGTTTGTGGGAGCTTGCTGTGCGCAATTGGCTGCCCTGTTTCCTGCATTACAACAGTGACTACACTTCAAAGGTGCTTCATTGGCTGTAAAGCGGTTTGGGGCACCCTGTGGTCGTGAAGGGCGCTATAGAAATGCAAGTCTTTCTTTCTTCCTTGCAGCAGTTGTGAATAGTTGAAGGACTTAGCAATATAGATCTGGAAGAAGAATTTGGGTTCTACCAAATTTGAATAGTAACTTGTAGAAAGAATGAATTTCTACACTGATTATTTTCTAGTTACGCCACGGAGATGATGAACTAAATAGTAGAGATGAGACACAACCACTCATAAGTAAGATAAACTATAACATTACCGAACAATGTGTGTTACATTACTGCACTGTTGAGTTCCACAGTCGTAGTGAAATCCATCATCTATATTGTCATTCTATCAAACATGCTATTAGAGTTGGACGTCAGTGAGGGTCCTACACCAGCTATGTTATATCTGTAAGCTATCAATCATTTTACCATTATATTGAAATTCTCACTGATAAATATCTGTAAAAGGCCATGGTTTTGCCCAAAATGCATATATTTGTTCAACAATCTGGTAACCAACTGCAGAATGGAGTAGGCGGCTTTAAGTTGTAAATAGACTTGGGGGGGGTGGGGGGGTTACGCACACTTTAAAGGGCCCCTCCTACCACGCTAAAGTATTGGGAGTGGGGCATAATTTACGCCCATTCATTTTGTATACAGAGGAACGTCAGCTCGTAAATGCTTCAGGCCTGCACAGCACGTCTTAGATTTTACTGTAAAATGGAACAAAAATGTTCCTGGTGCTGACTGACAGAAATCAGTGTCTCAGGTCATATTAAGTCAGGAGATATTTCCGACAGGATGATCCAAATTTGTGGCTATTGGGATTTTATGTTTAGGTAGTTTTGTGTCATGTCTAAGAGCAGTTAATTTGTACTTCCCAAACTCATCCCACGAAGGATATTCAAGAATCCAATAGAAGAAACCTTTATCTTTGGGCAAAATTCAAAACGGAGTCCCCGAAGTGAACAGAAAACAATGTTCTCTCAAACTATGCTGCCAACTCTGTAAAGACTGCACAAAAGCAATTTCATTTAATTGAGGCACTTTTCTAAAATTTAAATTAACTAGTGTAAGAAAAGTATTTGTGTCACACATGATTTTCATTCCAAACACTTGTTGACAGTTGACTAAAAACTAGGAGCAATTGTGAATCAAGATCAGAAACAATGGCCGAAATTTTAAGTTTTTGACCCGCTGGGCGTGGGGGAGGGGGGGTCTGGTAGAGCTCCACCGCGTGCATGTGACGTGACTGATAGGTTGACTTCCGGGCGGGGAACCTGATTGACAGGCTGGCTTCCAGTCGGGCAGGGAGCACTGGAGAAGAGGCCACAGCGCCAGCCCCAGGTAGATGCGAGCCCCGACACGGTTTTTGGGCGGTGGGGGGGAGAGAGACGGGGAGGGGTCCGATCTGGGTGGCGGGGTGGTTCCAAAGGTGTGGGAGCTTGGGCGGCCAGGAGGAAGCACTCCTGCTCATCCCAGCCCACAAGGAGTGCTCCCCGAGGCCGTCCTCGCCTCGCTGCAGCTGTCTGGATTCCCAAGGCCTGGGAGCCCCGGCCAGCCACAGGTTAAATCAGAAGCTTCAGGGCATTATCGGGCATTATTACAATATTTGAAGTGCCAACCCACCTCCTGGAAGCAGGTTGGCTGCCTGCGCCCACCCCCCCCCCCCCCCGCCCCGCCTCCGTTAAACCAGGAAGTGGGCAGGTTGGAGGCGGGGTGGGGTTGGCATTCATATCTTTAACACTTTAACCTCCCCGCCAACCCCAACCCACCTGTTTTTTAGGGTTAAAATCCGCCCCCCCCCCACTCCGCCAATAGTTGCATTCGAAAGATTTGGTTCACTGGGACTTATTCAGCAACCAACATGCCTTTGAAGGCTTCGTAAGGTTTCAAGGTTAAAACTTTTAATAATAGATATAAAGGCCTGAATTTTAATACTTTGGTGGATTGGGAGCGGGGGGCTCGGAAGCGGTCAGGAAACCCGGGAGAAAGGGTTTCCTGCAGTTCTGCAGAATTTAATGGCAGGGCCCGATTTGCATGGAAAACCTCTGTTTCCCACCTGCAGCCAGCCAAATGGAGAGGCTCGCTGCGAGTGGGTTCGCCTGCGGCACCAGGCCACAGAGAAGAGGGAGGGTGGGATCGTGTGGGGGCCGGGGGGCGTCCGGAGCAGTACGGGGAGGGCCGGAGGAGCACATCGGGGAGGGGCCGGAGGAGCACATCGGGGAGGGGCCGGAGTAGCACATCGGGGGCACCCCAGCCTCATTATAATATTTAAATGGGCGACCCGCCTCCTGGGAGCTGGTTGGCTGCCCGCCCCCTGCCCTGCCTCCGTTAAAACTGGAAGTGGGTGGGTTCTGGTTGGGATTCAGATTTTTAACACTAACTTCCCACCGGACCCCAACCCACCTGTATTTTTGGATTAAAATGCCCCCAAAATCTCATCTGATTACAGCCATGGACAGTGATATCATTAATGCCACTGTTGGCAAATCTTGCTAAAAGTCAGAAAGTTTGGAGGAAATTCACCAGGAGCAGGAGGAATGACATGAAAGGCCGCCTATGAGCAAGTGGATGCGGAGGTGAGTCACAGAGAAGGCAGCCACGGAACATCCAGCCCGAGAAAAGCTTCTGGGGGGGATTTTTGGCAGCTCGTTCAGGCACTAACGATCCTCCAAGGTAGCCAAGATTGGGTCTTGAGCTGAAACGCCGGTTTAGCCCGCGTTTAGCGCAAGACGCCATCTTGGTAAAGGAGTTGAAACCTGCGCTAGGAACAGCCGCCCAGGGGCTCGTTAAGCAGCTGTTTGGCACTTAAAATGCCTGCTAGCGCTCATTAAAGAGCCTGCACACTATTTTGTTGGCTCGCGCTTATCCTAATGCCCTCTCCTAACAGCGATTAGCTGTTTGGGAGTAAACACGGCGTTGATGTCGATTTCAAACACTACTTAAAGTGATACTCACCTTTTAATGTTCACTTGCTGCTGGAGCTGTGCAGAGGATTTTCTGGGCACTTTGTCAAGACTTCACCAACACTCGAGCAACATTTATTCCCCAAATTCACTGAGGAATTCACCTAAAATGAATAAGTGCTGTTCTACTGCATCTTATTGGACACCTTATAGGAGTCCCCTCTAGCCAAATTCAAATTATGGTAATCAGCAACTACTGTTTGAATCAACCTTGAAGCCGTGACCTGAAGTCTAAAGACGGAGAACTTGTACAGGATTAAATGAAGGGAATGATGCTTTAGTGTAAAATACTAATGGAAACAAGTTAATGGAAGTTAGTTTACTTGACATAGCATTCGCTCTGGATCAGAGGAATACAAAAGCCTAGTTCCAGCTCAAGTTTAATGGGCCTTGGTCAATTTGACTGAAACCCAAACTAAGATGTCAAGGCTAGTCAATTTGGTCAGGATACTGAGATGGGGAGAAATTTCTTCACTCAGAGGGTGGTGAACCTGTGAAATTCTCTACCACAGAAGGCTGTGGAGGCCAAGTCACTGAATATATTTAAGAAGGAGATAGATAGATTTCTAGACACAAAAGGCATCAAGGGGTATGGGGAGAGAGTGGGAATATGGTATTGAGATAGAGAATCAGCCATGGTCATATTGAATGGCGGAGCAGGCTCGAAGGGCCGAATGGCCTACTCCTGCTCCTATTTTTCTATGTTTCTATCTAAAACTTCACAGTTAGTTAATTATGCTTTACCCTCTACTTTGGTTGCTGCAGTTTTGTAACCATTCTGCCCTTCCTTTTCCTTCAAGGAACCAATGCTCATATTTTAGGAAAGGTTTATAGACTGAACAAATAGATTTAACTCAGCCTCTATACTATGCACAATAAACAACAGATACTGCAGCCCATAAGTACACAGCACAGCAATATATCAGACAAGACTGCCAGTTTCCTCCACATTGCACGACTGTAAGTGAACACCACAACTTGTTGTTGGCTGTTTTGTTTCGTTGGTTTTAAGTGCTCAAATCAACAGGATGAAAAGTGAATAGAAAATAGTAATGAACAAATGACTTTGAAAACACGAGTCAGATAGCTACATATCGTATCTCCCAACTGTCCTTCATTCCAGTGACGTGACTATCATAGATTTGGCTAGTAAAAATAAATACATTTTCTTGTCAATATTTTAAGCATGGCATCTGCAAATAAATTGTAATGCTGCACACATTTCTGCAATTATATCTGATAACCAGCTTTTTTTTAATTTCACTTTCCGTTAGGTACTTTTGCTGACATTCAAAGGTCACCCAATTTATTTCGCAGAGGGAACTCTATCACGGTTATAGGATAAAGTGCATTTATTTTTTTAGCCCTATACAGCATGAATGATGAAGACATCATCTGCTTATCCTTATCTAAATATAAATCATAAATTACAAGTGTGTCAAGACCTTCTGAACGAATAAAAGTAGCTTCTAGCTGTCTAGTGGACCTCAGGGAATGCAGCAAGTAATGCAGCAACGAGCCCGCCAAGGAGTAAGGGTAAGACACTTTGTCCTCATTGGTCTGTGCTGTAAATCTTGAGGATTCTGTACCATATATTTTCATAAATCACTGTGATTACTGTGAGTCACAGTGCTCGCAAATCATGCACCTGCCAAGCAACTCATTTTGCATGAAATGTTGTGATTCAGTCACAGCTAAACCGATGAAGGTGGAAAACAATGTATATATGGTCCCTTTACAGTCTAGATGAATACATTAAAAAGTGGAAGCAATCTTTTCAAAGACATTAAAATAAGTGCATAGGTCATCTAGAATGGATATCACATCCCCTATCTTACCTTTATGAATTTTATCATGAGTAATTTATTAAATAATTCTTAATGGTTAGATAGAGGGTGCATACAACTTTGGAGGTACTTACTACAATTAGTTTATGATTTAATTTAAAGAAAAACTTGCATTTATGCAGCACCTTTCATGGCCACTGGACGTCCCAAAGCGCTTTACAGCCAATGAAGTACATTTTGAAGTGAAGTCACTATTGTAATGTATGAAACGCAGCAGCCAATTTGCGCACAGAAAGCTCCCACAAACAGCGATGTAATAATAACCAGATAATCTGTTTTAGTGAAGTTGATTGAGGGATACATATTGGCCAGGACACCGGGGATAACTCCCCTGGTCTTCTTCAAAATAGTGCCATGGGATCTTTTACGTCCACCTGAGAGAGCAGACGGGGCCTCGGTTTAAAGTCTCATCCAAAAGACGGCACCTCCGACAGTGCAGCACTCCCTCAGCACTGCACCTAGATTTTTGTGCTCAAGCCTCTGGAGTGGGACTTAAACCGACAACTTTCTGACTCAGAGGCGAGAGTGCTACCAACTGTGCCATGGCTGACACTTAAAAACTACTTGCATATTTATTATATTTACTTCATGATGCAGATAGTTCTTTGCCATTCAGAAACAGCAACACCCACTTCTGCAACCCAGTGACCAATGTGAGGCAATAACTTGCCTTGTAATCGCTTGTTTATGGAGGGATGTGAAATAATTTAACCTGTGAAAACCATGAAAAAACTTCACTGATAAAATGTCATCATTCATATGGAACTGATGTATCCTCTTGAACAACAATAAAAGATGCACATTCGATTTTTAATCAGTCTTTTTAATCCCCTCCACCCTAAGTTTTCTCCCTTCTTAAGATGCTAAGCCTTACTGGAGTACAGTTCTGTGGTTGCTACCAACTCTGCGATATCTTGTCCCAGGAGGACACAGTAACCTAAAACAACTTTCAGCAGGTCACCACAAAATTTTGTACATTGCATTCAAGGGAATTATAGACCAGTTAGCCTAACATCTGTTGTCGGGAAATTGCTGAAATTGTTGTGAGTGAACACCCTATCCTTAAGTAGGGTAGATGCAGGGAGGATGTTTCCCCTGGCTGGGGAGTCTAGAACCAGGGGTCACAGTCTCAGAATAAGGGGTCAGCCATTTAGGACTGAGATGAGGAGAAATTTCTTCACTCAGAGGGTGGAGAATCTTTGGAATTCTCTACCCCAGAGGGCTGTGGAGGCTCAGTCATTGAGTATATTCAAGACAGAGATTGATAGATTTTTGGTTATTAAAGGAATCAAGGGGTATGGGGATAGTGCAGGATAGTGGAGCTGAGGTAGAAGATCAGCCATGATCTTATTGAATGGCGGAGCAGGCTCGAAGGGCCGAATGGCCGACTCCTGCTCCTATTTCTTATGTTCTTATGTTCACACCTCGAAAATTTTCAGTTGATCAGAGAGAGCCAGCATGGATTTGTGAAAGGTCGGTCATGCCTGACGAACCTGATTGAATATTTTGAAGAGGTGACTAAAGTCAGAGGAATGTCTATGAATGTTATTTATATGGACTTCCAGAAGGCATTTGATAAAGTCCCATATAAAAGACTGTTATCTAAGGTAGAAGCCCATGGAATTGAGGGCAAATTATTGACCTGGTTAGGAAATAGGCTGAGCGGCAGGAGACAGAGAGTAGGGATAATGGGTAGGTACTCAAATTGGCAGGATGTGAGTAGTGATGTCCCACAGGGATCTGTGTTGGGCCTCAACTATTCACAATATTTATTAACAACTTAGATGATGGCGTAGAGAGTCATATATCCAAATTTGCTGATGACATAAAGATAGGCGGCATTGTAGATGAAAGCATAAAATTACAAAGGGATATTGATAGATTAAGTGAAGGGGCAAAACTGTGGCAAATGGATTTCAATGTAAGCAAATATGAGGTCATCCACTTTGGACCTAAAAAGGATAGAACAGGGTACTTTCTAAATGGTGAAAAGCTAAAAACAGTGAATGTCCAAAGAGACTTGGGGGGTTCAGGTACATAGATCATTAAAATGTCATGAACAGGTACAGAAAATAATCAAAAAGGCTAATGGAATGCTGACCTTTATATCTAGAGGACTAGAGTACAAGGGGGTAGAAGTTATGCTGCAGCTGTACAAAACCCTGGTTAGACCACACCTGGAGAACTGGGAGCAGTTCTGGGCACCACACCTTAGGAAGGATATATTGGCCTTGGAGGGAGTCCAGCGTAGGTTTACCAGAATGATACCCAGACTTCAAGGGTTAGGTTACGAGGAGAGATTACACAAATTAGGGCTGTATTCCCTAGAATTTAGACGGTTAAGGGGTGATTTGATCAAAGTTTTCAGGATATTAAGGGGAACAGATAGGGTAGATAGAGAAACGATTTCCGCTGGTTGGGGATTCTAGGACTAGGGGGCATAGTCTAAAAGTTTGAGCCAGACCTTTCAGGAGTGAAATTAGGAAACACTTCTACGCACAAAAGGGTGGTAGAAGTTTGGAACTCTCTTCTGCAAACGGCAATTGATGCTAGATCAATTGTTCATTTTAAATCGGAGATTGATAGATTTTGGTTAACCAAAGCTATTAAGGGATATGGGCCAAAGGCGGGTATATGGAGTTAGGTCGCAGATCAGCCATGATTTCATTGAATGGTGTAACAGGCTCGAGGGGTTGAATGGCCTCCTCCTATGTTCAACCATCCAGGGCAGCAAACGGCACCATTCTACAACAAGTGATAGTATCAAGAAAAGGCAAGTAGTTATGGGGAATTTTATTACAGGGAAAGATAGTCTCTTCTGCAGCTGTAAACAGGAGACCAGAATGGTTTGTTGACTCCCAGGTGCCAAGGAAGAGACATAAACGTAGTGAATTGAAGACATTTTGGGAAGAGTAAAGTGAGCAGCCTAAGTTGTGGTTCACACTGGAATCAATAGCAAAAAGAACAGAATAAAGGTCCTACAAAGAAAATTTGTGTATTAAAAATCAGCATTTCAAGAGTAATTTCAGAATTATTCCTGGTGCCACATGCTAGGTTAGTTGGAGCTAAGTGGATTAAACACGCCAATGTGTGGTTTGTCAGAGGTGTTGAAGGGAGGGTTACAGTTTTCTAAAGCTTTAGGATGTGATCTGGGCAGGGAGAAGCAAGACAGATGGGATGGGCTTCATCTAAACCAAACTAATACCAAGCCTTTGCAAATAGAGCACTAGTACAGGAAGGCGGATGTGAAAATCTTAACTAGATCCAAAATTCAGATTGGAGGCACAACGATGTTGTCCCCTTGACAGCTTCAACCAGGGCGAGACTGAGAACTAAATATTTCTTGCTCTAACATTTTCTCGAGTTGGGAAGGAGCTGAAGCCTTTTTAATTAAGGACACAATTACAACCACAGAAAAGAAAGATTGATAGTGGCCTTCTCACAGAGTTTGTTTGGGTTAAGAAATAAAACGGCATCTACTACCATTTTGGAAATGATCTTATTTCAGTGGAATAAAAAGGAAGAAAGTCCAGATTAATAGTAATCAAATAGCAGATCAAACAGTGAACCAGAAATGGGAGATATTTAAACGTAAGATTGATAAGGTACAAGTTAAATATATTCCAACTATGAAGAAAGGTGCATCAATGGCTGGAGTTCCATGGATAAATAGAAGAATTACAGAATAATTCGGTTGAAAAATGGCCCATGATAAATATAAGGGGGCAATTCAGAAATATAAAATGAGAAATATAAAATCGTATAGATTGGAAGCAAAAAATGGAAATTAGGAAGGCAAACAAAGTGTATGAAAGACGACTGGCAGTCAAAGTAAAACAAAATATCTTGGACTTTTATAAGTCCAAAGTAAGTATAAGGATAGTCAGAGATAAATAAAGCTATTTTGTACAGAGAGTAAGGAAATGCTCAATTAAGTATTTCATCTGAGTTTTGACTGAGGATGGTGAAGTTGGGGTTGTAAGAGTACCGGAGGAGTGTGTGGAAGAGTTACTACTGAAAAGAACTATTCAAAAGGAAACTGCTTCTAAACACGTAATGGCACTAAAACTAGAAAAGTCACCAGGCCCAGATGATACACATCCCAGAATACTGAAGCAGGTTGCAGAGGAGATGGCAAAGGTAAAAACATTTTTTTTAAAATCTTTTAAAATAAGAGAAATAAGCCAAAAAATTATAGGTCTGTTTTTGATACTAATTGTGGGTACACTTGAAGTTTCTACTATGGGATAAAATGAGCAGACACTAGATAATCAGAGAAAGTCAACATGCATTTATGTGGAACAGGACATGCTTAACTAATTTAATTACATTTTTTGAGGAAATCACAGTGTCTAGATGAAGGGAATGTGGAAAATGCTATACGTATTTATTCTCAGAAGGCGGATGATAAGGAAATGTCGTCGCAGAGTCAGTGGTTGTTTCTTGGTCTGGTAGCATATGGTTTGTGCTGGAACCTCTTTTCTTCTACATGTGTATAAATCATTTGATCTATACAAACATATCTGATATCAAATTATGGGGGAGAAGAAAGAGGACACCGACAAATTAGAAGAGTGAGCAGATAAATGGAAGTTGCAATTCATGCGGAGACGCATGAAGTAATACATCTTGGACAACAGGACAGTGAAAGGAAGCGCATCCTAAATGAACAGAATGCACACCACAGGCCGGGGTTTCCCACTTGTGTGTGAATTTCCTGTGTATTAAAATGAATAGTTATGGGGAATCAGCAGAAAACACTGCTATATAGATCTTGAAAGCTGGGAGTACAGGAAGAATAGGCCATCAAAATGGCAAATAGGATTCAGAGTTTTATAGAAAGAGGTAACTGAGCACAAAAGCAAGAAAAGTGATACATTTGTTCCAAACATTGGTTCGGACATAGATGGAGAATTGTGTGGTTCTGGATGCTCCATTTTAGGAGGGATGGTAAAACCATGGAAAATATATAATGAAGATTCACTCAAATTATAATCAGGAATGAAAGATTATAGTTATGAAGGAAGATTTGAAAATTGTGGCTTTCATCACTGCAACAGAAAGATTAAAGGAGATCTGATAGAGGTTTCACACTTATGAAAAGTTTTGAAAAGCTAATCATTGAGAAATTAGTTTCACTGGTTGGCAAGTCAAAATCATCATCAGAAGAAGAACAAAGAAGGAAGTTGGAAGATTTTTTTCAAGCAGGTTATTTGAACATGGTTTGCTTTACCACCAGTAGCCATTGAGGCAGGTATGATAACATCATTTAAAGGCAATTGGATGAATATTTGTACAGGAAGAATATAAAAGAATATGGGAAACAGAACAGGGAAGTGAGAGTAGAAAAGATATTTGAACCGTTTGCCTGTCTTCCTTTAACAGACATGATAAAAACAATGGGCCAGCAATTGGCATGTTAAGCATCTGGGACTTTCTTTAAGTCTGCTCCATAGTTTCTTATTTTGCAGCACAGGAGGAGGACATGGCACCCACTGAACCTGGCACCAGCATAGCTGCGCTGAATGACCAGCTTCTGTGCTGAAATATTATGAAACATTGGGGGGAATTTCAACCCCTCAGGATGGGCGGGAGAAGGTCGCGGGCATTTAAATTCTTAAAAATGGGAAACCTGACCCCCCAAACCACTGCGTACGCGCCTACTTCCAGTTTAACCGGGGTGGGCTGGAGGTCGGGCGGGTAACCTGCTCTCGAGAGTAATTATAATATTTAAATGAGGCTGTGTGCCTCAGATTTTAGCAGACATGTGGATGTAATGGCTGTGGTCCAGGATTCCCAGAGCTTGGGAAACCTGGCAGCTAAACGGAGGCGACAACCGGATCCAGCAGCTAAGTGCTTTTCCATCACCACTTGTGGGCATGGAGGAGCAGGTGTGCTTCTCTCCCCGACCCCCCCCACCCACAAGCTAATGATCAGCCGAACCCCCACCCCCATGATTTGATGTCTCGCTCCACCCCCAGCCCCCGCCGCGATCCGAGATCTCCCACACCTGCAATCTCCCCACCCCGTGATCTCTTCAACCCCCGCAATCTCTCCTTCCTCTCCGGTCCCCAGGCTGTGGCCTTCTACCGCAGGCATTCCCACTCAACAGCCGGTCACAGCCTCTCAACCTGGCCAGTTGCTGGGCGGGAAATGGAGAAAAAAAATTCAATTGCTTGGCGCCCAGAACTCATGGCTTCCATCAAACGTTAAATTCTGCAGGACCGGCTGCTCAGAGTCACCCGCCGCTCCCACCCCGTACATATTGGGGCCATTGTCTTTCAAATTGGGGGTCATTTCAACTTAACCCACCTGCTGATAAATGATGGGATCAGATCAGCCGCCTACTTTACTAAGCTCACTGTGTCTACCGCAAACTATGGAATAGTTATGTATAACTACACTCTTACTTTTCGTCATTATAGCCCTGGTCAGCTGTGCTCTCTTTACTAAACTGTAACAGGCGGAGTCCCCCATCATCAGTACTAAAAATAACCAATATAACGCAAGCCGAACTTTATACGGCTAATTTCAAGAGGCTGTGCTCCCAGGAGGGAGCCTCACCTTCCAGCAGAGCATATCTGAACCTGAAATCCACCCCCTCCCCCCCACCCCCATGATTTAATAATTTGATGCAAGTTAAAAAAAAAACAACAGGAAATCCTATTTTGGACTCATGCTGAGTTTTTGGCTGGAATTATCAACAGGAGAAATTTTACTCCCGTCACTACCTCCCCCCCCCACCCCCCTCTCTTTTGTCTGTTTACTTTGCTTGATCTCTCCTGTTGATTATGCTCTGGAGCATGCTCGGAAGTGGAGGTCCTGGAAATGCACCAATATGGCTGGGCAGACACATGGCAGATGCAGTTTAATGAAGTAAGTGTGAAGTGATGCACTTTGGGTGAAACAACATGCAGTGCCAGTATAATCTAAATGGTACTATTTTGATGGGGGTGCAAGAGCAGCGGGACCTGGGGGTGCATATTCACAAATCTTTGAAGGTGGCAGGGCAAGCTGATAAGGCAGTTAAGAAAGTGCACGGGATACTTGGCTTTGTAAATAGGGGCATTGAATACAGAAACAAGGAAGTTGTGCTAAACCTTTACAAATCACTCATTCGGCCTGAGCTGGAGTACTGTGTATAATTCTAGACACCCACTTTAGGCAGGATGTCAAGGCCTTGGAGAGGGTACAGAGGAGGTTTACCAGGATGATACCAGGGATGAGGAACTTCAGTTATGTGGAGAGACTGGAGAAGCTGGGATTGTTCTCCTTAGAGCAAAGAAAGTTAAGGGGAGATCTAATAAAGATATTCAAATTGATGAGGGATTTTGAGAGAGCCAAATAGGGAGAGACTTTCCTCTGGCAAGTGAGTTGATAATCAGTGGTCATAGATTTAGAATAATTGGCAAAAGAACGAGGGGGGAAATGAGGAGAAATTATTTCACACAGAGGGTTGTTACTTGAAAGGGTGGTGGAATCACATTCCATTGGAACTTTCATAAGGTAATCGGAGGGAGATGCCACTGCAAATGGTCTGCCCACATCACAAGGCCCTAGATAAATGTTCCGGGGACCTAGACAGTTTTTGATTAGGCAAGACTGTCGATACATAAATCTCACTCCCATAATTGAAGGATGTTAAAAATTCTCCAGCTTAGTCCAGACTGTTCCCAGTGAGAATTGAAAGAAAATGTGTCACCTTTCTGTTTGTAACCAGCATAGGGCATTGGTTCAGTCTCTGAAACAAACAGCTCAGAACCTTCACCATTGTCCAAGGAATGTTATCATAAAATCTACTGGACCACTGTAATGAATAGACATAAATGGAAGACAAGTGTGTACTGTTTGTATCAGGACCTTGCATTCTCCAAAAAGTAAGGGAGGTTAGGCAGTAAATCTATTGATTGGCAGCTACAACTCTTGGTTTCCATTAAACTTTGAATATAGGTGAGATGGAGCAGCTAAGCCCGAGAGATGCTAGAGGTCAGAATGTTACCTAAAAGCCGTAAAACAACACAGGCAGATCTGATAAAGTGTCAGATGATGCTTTGCAGTCTAAAAGATGAGGGGATAGCGTTTCCGCTTTGGGCGCAATTGGCGATTCGTTG
Source organism: Squalus acanthias (assembly GCA_030390025.1). NCBI lineage: Eukaryota > Metazoa > Chordata > Chondrichthyes > Squaliformes > Squalidae > Squalus > Squalus acanthias. Next base: position 109,427,600 of record CM059425.1, on the reverse strand, counting down.
TGAATCACCCCCAAGTTGCCGCTCAAACTAATTTGCATATCACCGAAAGCAAAATCTGCCATGTAAACGGCTCACCACCACCATTGCTGCAGTTATATAAGGTATTGGCGAGACCGCATCTGGAATACTGCATACAGTTTTGGTGTCCATACTTAAGAAAAGACATACTTGCTCTCGAGGCAGTACAAAGAAGGTTCACTCGGTTAATCCCCGGGATGAGGGGGTGGACATACGAGGAGAGGTTGAGTAGATTGGGACTCTACTCATTGGAGTTCAGAAGAATGAGAGGCGATCTTATTGAAACATATAAGATTGTGAAGGGGCTTGATCGGGTGGATGCGGTAAGGATGTTCCCAAGGATGGGTGAAACTAGAACTAGGGGGCATAATCTTAGAATAAGGGGCTGCTCTTTCAAAACTGAGATGAGGAGAAACTTCTTCACTCAGAGGGTAGTAGGTCTGTGGAATTTGCTGCCCCAGGAAGCTGTGGAAGCTACATCATTAAATAAATTTAAAACAGAAATAGACAGTTTCCTAGAAGTAAAGGGAATTAGGGGTTACGGGGAGCGGGCAGGAAATTGGACATGAGGCTGAGTTCGGATCGGTCGAGGCCCTGTGGGTGGCGTAGCGGGCCCAGGGGCTGAGTGGCCGGGTCCTGCTCCTACTTCTTGTGTTCTTTAGATTTGAGGTGAGGATCAGATCAGCCATGATCTTATTGAATGGCGGAGCAGGCTCGAAGGGCCGATTGGCCTACTCCTGCTCCTATTTCTTATGTTCTTATGTTCTTATGTTCTCAAGGGCAATTAGGGATGGGCAATAAATGCTGGCCTGGTCACATCCCATGAATGAATAAAAAAAGATTGGGGTACAGTAATCAGTTCCTCATTAATTTTTTTACATTCAAAACCTTTTAAAACATCCCTATTAGTCTCCTTGCGGCCAAAAGATCCAGCTTAATTTTTGGAGCCTCCTAGAAGGCCTGCAAACGAGCGCAATTCGCGGAAACTCTCAATGGCGATTAATGCACCCTGGGGGGCGTGGCCAGTTTTGCGGGCGGGGCCTGCTTCCAACACGATGTTTTTTAAACCAGCGCAAAAGATAGTGGAAATTCGAGATGCGCTGAATGCAATCTGTGATTAAAATCCTGCGATCTTTTGCGCGGTTACACCGATTTCAGGTGAATTGCACCGAAAAAAAAGCACAATCGAGCGGAAATTCCAGGCCGAATAGTCCAGAGATTTACGGTTGTGATCTGTGACCAAGTTCACAGCAGAATCCAAAGGCCTAAGTGCAAAAATAGGCTTGCAACACCCCAACATGCTAAAGGCCCAAACAAGGATACACAGTGATAGCCATGCTGGGACGATGATTTAAGGACTGAGGCAAAGATTTTGGAGGTGAGAAAGGGGCATCTGTACCAAACTGTGATTTTGTGAATTAAACCTTTCATCTTTTACTGGAAACATGACTACTGCTGTCTGTTCAGGCACCGTGAAATTCTGGGATTTTCAGATAATTCTAACACAAGCTCCCCAAAATCTCTCAAAGCTATCCTGGATGACACATTGTTTCATGACACAGCCCACTAATGAATGCCAATCTCCTCCTGACGTAAACAAACCAACTTCACAACCCAAATGAGATTAAATCCAATTTAAAATACTTGTATTGCACTTGACTGTATTTCTGTGCCTATGGAGTTGCTGTACAATGCATGCAAGATCAAAATTTGGAGACTTCTGATTGTCAGCCAATTTCAATTATTCACCATTACACCAGATACTAGATGTTCCTTAAGAGCAGAGCAGCTTATTTCCGTGATTAAATTAGTAGCATTGTTCCTTTGACATGAGAAATTCCTTTTCCAATGTTTGCTTTTAATGTAGAAATGTGATATTATTACATTATCTGGGATGTACAGTACTTCATTCTATTTCTGATATTTGTTTATCTAATATTAATATGCGTAAGGTCAACGTGCTGGAGCTCTTTTGAAAAGAGACAGCTCTAATTGTACAAGAGTTTAGAAAACAAGCCCTGTTTAAAGGTAAATGAAGACTTGAGAAAAGCAGTTCAAAAAACAGCCAGAATTTATCCTTCAGAATCAGCACTTTGTTCAACATTCATCAGGGATTCTTCCACTCAATCTCGCAACACTCTTATGAAGTGTAAGTAGCCTCTTGCGGAGTTTCACACTGTATGAGGTTTGTATCTATCTATTACAGAGTGACATTGCTGAATGAGTCACAACGTCCCATTTCAAAATGCACTGCAAAGTATTATGTCATACTTGCTCAATAGGAAACTGGGTCCATGCAGTACCAGTTACATTTGCAGGTGGTTTTATGACAAGATCTTCCAACGTTAAATACCACGTAACATTAGCTACCAAAGAGTATCTGCAGAGTTGATGCTAAATGCGCGTTCTAGCGACGGATGTTGCTGTGGCATAGCCTAGGTTTTTGAGGCTCATTTGGGATAGCCAGCAGCCATGTTGTCGGGAAGTAAAAAAAAAAGTAAGTTGATATGTTGAAAAATATATATACTTAAAGTGACTGCTCCCCTCACAGTTCTTGCCAAACTTCCTTCCATCCCACCATGCTGACTGTTACTTGCGTCCCACTTTCAGTATTCCAACCAACTCTACTTCTCTGCTTTCCTAAAGTTTTGCTACATAAACAATAATATTATATCGAAGTATTCAATAAAAAGGACGGATGTAGGACTTTAATAAGAAGACTAAATTACGACAGTGCTGCTTTGATTGAATTGCCCCCACACCCTGACCTCACTTGACGTAAAAATTAGACTTGATCTGGACTCCCCAACCTAAACAGCTCCCGAATCGAATGTGGCCAAATCTCAAGATATCTCGCCTCCCCGTTGCTGCTGCACCTCATGTTTGCCCTCTCTCCATGCTGTGATATCCTGGGGACCTCCCTAATGCTGCCCAACCTCAGCACCATCCGCCTCTCCCAATGATGGCAAACCCCAAGATTCAACACTCTGCTGCCAGACTCTGGGATATATCGACAGTTCCAAAACCCTATGATTCCCACTACATTGTTGCAAAAATTCCAGGACTTTCCTGCTATTTCTGTCAAACTTGAAGGCCCTGTTCCATAACCCCTTAAGTACTCCTAAAGGTCATAACCCTCTCTCTCCCTGCTCCTAAGCCCGAGGTGGCCTACCTTAGAACTGTTACTTCTTGTCTGCTATCCCATTGCACTGTAATAAAAATTGAATTTGACTTCCATCATTCAACACGAATCAGTTCCCTGATGATAATGGGCCGAAAATTGATCCCGGGACGCGAGAGTACGCACTGCGTACTCTCGCGTATTCCCACTCCAATTGTCGGTTTTCTGCATGCCCTGCGCATGCGCTGAAAACCGGCAATTGCTCTTCTGAAAAGCGGGCGGGTCCTGGGTGCATCGCGTGCGCGCTACAGGCTGCGCGCACGCTGTGCACTTCATGCTTTGGACGCGCAGGTAAGTAGGGAAGATTTTGGAAATGTAAAAAGGAGGAGTAAGACCCGCTTTTAAGAAGGTAAGTAGTGAATTAAGTATTTTTTTGATTTTTTTTTTTACAGGTATATCTTTTTTAGAGACTTTAAAGACAGGTAAGTTTATTTTTATAACTTTTTAAAAGATTTTAAATTTTTTCAAAAATTTAATTTTTTATTTAAAATGGTCAATTTAATTAACTATACTTATTTTATTAATGTGATGGTTTTTTTTTTAAATTTAATTGAGGTTTAGCTGTTATTTTGGGGGGGTGTAAGATTCATAGATTTCACAGCAGGTCTGTGAAACTTATGAATGGAAGATGGTATACTGCCATTGGCTCTAACTGAGTCACGTGATCCCACAGCTCGCACGAATTCACTACGCCGCTGGGATACGCAAGCCCAGCACAGCTGATGTCTGGAACATCAAGTTCGTGCGAGCTGGATCTGAAAAAGCACAAGCGAGGTGAGACATCGCGGGGAAGGCTTACCCCCGCGGGAACAGAGCGAGATCAATTTCTGGGCCAATACATGGTGTGTTACACAGCATAATACCTCTGTTCTTATAAAACAGCATTTCCTCCAATTTACCAAGAGCAATCTCATGGAAGATATGTCAGTATTTTATATGTTTTAATATTTGCTAACTTTTTGTCCTTCATCTGAACTCTTATTAGTAAATAGAGAGATTTGCTGCTTCCATCTATGAACCTTTGGTCTGCGTGGTAATATTCTTACAAGACACTGCTAAACCTTCTTTGAAATGGTGAATAAGTTCAATAGAGTAAGCAGATTACTTTAAATGGGACGACTTTATTCACCGAGGTTTGTACCTCCAAGGACAGAATGTATAATATCTCCGCCACAAACTCCAGTCCCCAGCCACTGACTCGCTCTGGCCGCTGTCTGAATCTGAACCAGACTGGTCGCAACCTTGGCATCCTATTTGACCTTAAGCTGAGCCTCCGACCCCATTTTCTCTCCATCACCAAGACCGCCTAAATCCACCTCCATAGCATCGCCCGTCTCCACCCCGCCTCAGCTCATCTGCTGCTGAAACCCTCATCCATTTTGTTACCTCTCGACTATTCCAATGCTCTCTTGGCCAGCCTCCCACCTTGCATCCTCCGTAAACTTGAGCTCATGCATATCTCTGCTGCCTGTATTCTAACTCGCACTAAGTCCCGTTCACCCAGCACCCCTGTGCTCACTGACCTACATCTGGCAACGCCTCGATTTTAAAATTCTCATCCTTGTTTACAAATCCCTCCATTGTCTCGCCCCTCCCTATCTCTGTGATCTCCTCCAGCCCTACAATCCTCTGAAATCTCTGCGCTCCTCCAATTCTGGCCTCTTGCTCATTCCCGATTTTCACTGCACTACCATTGGTGCCTGTGCCGTCCGCTGCCTTGGCCACAAGCTTTGGAATTCACTCCCTAAACCCCTCTGCCTCTCTACCAATGTTCCCTTTAAGCTGTGCAGCGCTCTGCAGTTCCCACACAACCCGCTCACGGCTTTTAAATAGGAAGAAACGCACACGCGCAGTATTTTGAAAGGTCCACACAGCCCCTTAAAGGGGCCGCGCACTCAAAAAATATTAAAGGGAACATTGCTGTCTGCCCCTCTCTCCTCTGTCAAGACGCTCCATAAAGCCTACCTCTTTCACCAAGCTTTTGGTCATCTGTCGTAATATCTCGTGTTTCTGTGTCAAATTATTTTTGATAACGCTCCTGTGAAGCACCTTGGGACGTTTTACTATTTTAAATGTGCTATATAAATGCAAACTGTTGTTGTTGACAGCATACAGTATCCTGTTTTATTGACCTAACTTATAAAAATATAAAAAGACAGTGGCACTACAGAGAGTTCAATGAAGGACAGCAGGGATGATATTGAACTTCAAACCAAAGAATTCTGAATTGAGATGAGGAGCTAAATCTATTCCAATGGAAAAATAGAGACTGAAACAACAATCCATTTTTTTTTGAAAATGAAGGGAATTGGTTGGGTGAATATAAAGAAGTTATTTTTTTTTTACTGAACTAGGAAAAAAGGAATTCTGAATTGAGATGAGGAGCTAAATCTATTCCAATGGAAAAAAAAGAGTCTGAAACAAGAATCTATTTTTTTTAAATGACGGGAATTGGTTGGGTGGATATGAAGAAGTTATTTTTACTGAACCAGGAGAAAGGAATTGGGGCCAGCCGTAAGTTAATGACAACTCCACAAAATGTAATTACCACAAGCTAAAGGAATAATGACTTCCAACCCAAGAAATTTAGCAGTAGACTGTACAAGTTAGTGCTCTTGGCACAGAGCTTCATGCGATAGGAGAGTGCATTGGGAATTCAAACATGGAGGGCAACGCGGATGGAAAATTATGCAGGGCACACTGACCTCTGAAGCTCTGAACAAGAAACACTAATTTGCAAAATCTACTCCTTAATTGCTTATGAAACAAGACTGCCACTTAGCACAGTAAATTTGGTTAGACAGAGAAATGGTCAGAGTGGATCCTGTAAATAGAGCCAAACAGTGTGAGCTTTCCGAGCTGGTCTTCGATCATTCCTGATTCCTTATGCGGGCTGTTATTTGGGAGAAACTGGGACAAACTCTTCAGTTTTAATGTCAGAAAACAATATTTCTCAAAGTAGTGAACTACTGTCAAAATCATTGCTACATCCTGGGACTTCTCCATTCAATAAGAACTTACATTGCAATTTACCAATTAATAAGTCAGACTGCTTGTTTAATTATAGGGAATACAGGCTCAAGCTAGTAAAAAGTAACAGGGCTGATATCAGGAACTTCTTCACACAAGAAATGACCAATGTGTGGATGATACATTCAGGTAGAGTAGTGAAGGCAAATAACTCTGAATCATTTAAGAAACAACCGAATGCTAGAATGACAGGGCGTTAGGATCTGTCTGGATGGTTGCACTCAGCTAGGTTGAATGGCTTTCCTCATCTGTAATTATCTTGTAATGTTGTACTGCACCATCATTGCTAGAGACCTGTTAATCATAATTATTGAGCACGTCATGACAGATATGATGGGTGAAGTGATTAAACCGATGGCCGATTCAATTTCTAATAAGGCAAAACCATTTCATGCTTATGAGCACCTTCTGTATTAGATATTCAAACTCATTTAAAAAAATACAAAAATCAGGCTTTGCCAGCAATCCTTTGTCACCAACTTCAGGGAGCAAAGTTTGGGGAAGCACAGAACAAGAAAAGGATTACCTACCTCCTCCACTAATTTATGTAAAAAAAAAACAGCAACTTCCAGGAACTGATCTACCAGAGCAGGGAAAAAAATGACTTGTTGCACACACAAGCACTTTATAGAGCAAAAATTCTGCTCTAAAAAGTACACAGCACATACCAAAAGTGCACAAACTCATCTGTCGTTCTTGATATCAAACACTTTCACAATGTTTGCACCCACTGGGCTGAATTTCAGCACATAACAGATAGGTTGGGTTCGGGTCAGGTGTTAACATTTTTTAAATCTGAACTCCGACCCCAACCCGCCCACTTCCGTGTTTTATGGAGGAGGGACAAGGGGCGGGCAGCCAACCCGCTTCCAGGAGGCAGGGTGGCAATTTAAATATTTTAATAAGGCTGGCAACCTCTGATTTATCTGGTTTTGCAGGTTTTACAGTGGGCGGACGGGTTTCCCAGGCCTCGAGAAACCCGGCAGCTGAAGTGAGGCGAGGACAGCTTCGGAGAGAAGGCAAGTGCCTTTACATCACTGCTTGTGGGCCAGGAGTGCATCCCTCCAATCCCCCAAGCTCCCCCGGCCCCACATCAGAGCCCGCCCCCCAAAACATAGGCCCTTGGTGTCGGGGATCCAACCCCGCACCCCGGGGTCAGTATTGGACCCCCCAAGGGTTGGGGATCGGACCTACCTGGTCGTGCGGCTGCTCCGGCATGCTCCCCGCCCAACTGGAAGCCAAGCCTGTCAATCAGGCTGACTTCCGGGTGGGAACCTGACAGTGCCACAAGACGCATGCTGTGGAGTCAAAATCCCATAGCATGCGGAGAAACCAGGACATCCAGGTTTCTATTCCAAAACTCCACACCCCCCACCCCCGACCTGCGTAAGTCGCCCCTGTTAATATCCAGGCCATTGTTTTTACCCCTTATGCACATAAACATGCTGAATGCGGCAATGCTAGTGTTTTTGTCCCCCCACTCAAGTTTTGGCTACATGTATTCCTAATTTGCACAAGGTATACAGATATCCAAAAGCTGGCTTTAGTCCATATGTTTTCCTATGACCACTGGGCGCAAGGTTGCCACTGCGTATGCAGATAAGACATGAATTTGCAATTCAAAGCTAGTCTGGAGGCAGAATGGTAAAACTAATGTGTGCTGAAGTGATATGATGCAGTATTCTGCATATACCGAGTTCCTCATATCACCTGCACCATCAGGAGAGGCAGTCAAATATACAGAGGAAATGAAGGCAGCCCACCTGTCTGCTCCTATCAGTCACCTGGGAACTGAACGATCATTGGTAGTTACTAGCAGCAGGCCATTCTGTCAACCCTTTTGGCTGAGGGATAGTGCACAGCTTGGCGATAATCAAGAAATGCAATTTCAAAAGGGACAAAAAAAAGCAGTAAAACTTGATAACTACACCTGAATTCTGGATTCCAGTGGGGCAGGAATGCGTTAAGGAAGTGGAATCTAAACAGCCTTTCAAAAACAATCATTTCATTAAAAATATTGTAATGCAAGGAATGGCAAGTTATTGGAGAAGGGCTTGAAAAGTCCATCCCTGCCGTTCACACCACTAACACTGACTGTTCTCCATTCTCCAATTTGCACACATCTTGTTTGCTTTGATATTTAATATTAATTTCCAAACTTCTGCCCAATGCAAAGATCTTTCTTCTTCCCCCCCCACCCACCTCCCAATCCAGTTAGGTCTAGTTATACGTTCCTAACTATGCACTTGCAGAAATGGTCTAGTTTATACTTAAAACTGCCACTGCGTTTACTAATGCAAGTATCTAAAAGTTGTTGGATTTTTCAAGCATTGGCAAAGCACAAATAAAATAACTTCATGATTTTCATTCTAAAACTTCGTATCCCCTTTGAGGGTTTATAGCAATTACTGCTGCTGTACAACTGCTGCCCATTTTCAAATTGATACTTTCACTTTCAAAGAGGTTTGCTGTTGTCATGCCCGGAATTTTCTGGGATTAACAACAAGAATGCATCATTTTTTTTCCAATCTCAATTCTTCAAGTTTGAACGCAGAACAGACACAGGCATTGCATGAAGCAAACAACTGACTGCATTAAGATCTCTTAGACTGTCATGTCAACAACGGCCCACAAATTCATGCCACAGAAAGATAAAACCATTAGGATTAATCAGCGAGTGCGCCATTGGTTCAATACATGCACTGAGTCTATGATTAGATTGTAGGACTCAGCAGGTATTGCACTGTAATCAAATTGAGAGTTCGAGTCACAGAAAAGGATTTTCCAATACTGAGTGGATAGTGCACAATAGCACATCATTAGTTCACAGTACACAGAATGGCAAGCGAGAGAAACCACAAGAAGAAAAATATTCTTATAATGGGTACTGAACACAGATTGATGTGCAGCAATAGAATTAAACAAAACAATGTCAAGTGGTTACGTGACTCAGGTTTCTTGCATCTTAACTCTATTTAAAGTTCTTGATCACTGAAACCAGAATCATCTTTGAGCCTGATCATTCAAAGGAATCCCACTGAAAAATAATCACTTTATCACAATCACTTGACTGGGCTGTGTAGAATATATGTCTTGGCCACCATAACATTTTCCTTTATTCTCTGTATTCCAAGCAACATGTTCATAGAGAGGGAAGAAACTCATGTTTAAGTCCATTAGCAGCTGAAACATGTCCTTTTACGAAAAAAAATCAGATTACTTGGTCCACTGATGCCACTGACTGTAAAGGTATTAATAGCAATAGCTTAGAGTGAATTTTGCTCTGTGGGTTCAGCTTATTGTTACCTCTGTCAACAGTCCATCTCATTATAAAGGGGATACTTTTCGCAAAATCTTAAGAGCCAAAAAGTATCAGTTGATCGAAAGTCAATTTTTTTATTTATTTATTTTTTTTTTTTTAAGGACAACTCATTTGTTTATGGTTGCTCACGGGAGTTGCTAACTGCCAGTTTTAGCATCAGGTATGAGCCTTATAAAATTCTAACAGGACTAGACAGACTAGATGCAGGAAGGATGTTCCCGATAGCCGGGGAGTCCAGAACCAGGGGTCACAGTCTCAGGATAAGGGGTAGGCCATTTAGGACTGAGATGAGGAGGAATTTCTTCACCCAGAGAGTGGTGAACCTGTGGAATTCTCTACCACAGAAGGCAGTAGAGGCCAATTCATTAAATATATTCAAGAAGGAGTTAGATATATTTCTTAAAGCTAAAGGGATCAAGGGATATGGGGAGAAGGCAGGGACAGGGTACTGAATTTGGATGATCAGCCATGATCTCACTGAATGGCGGAGCAGGCTCGAGGGGCTGAATGGCCTGCTCCTGCTCCTATCTCCTATGTTTCTATGAGCCTTGGCTCAGTGGTAGACCTCTCATCTCTGAATTAGGTCATGGGTTCAATTCCCACTCCAGCGACTTGAGCACATAATCCAGGCTGACAATTCAGTGCAGTGTAGAGGGAGTGCTGCACTGCCGGAGGAACTGTCTTTTGGATGAGGCGTTACACAAAGAATCCATCTCAGGTGGACGTAAAAGATCACGTGACACTGTTCACGTGGCCTTGGTGAGACCACACCTGGAGTACTGTGCACAGTTTTGGTCTCCTTATCTAAGGAAGGATGTACTTGCCTTGGAGGCGGTGCAACAAAGGTTCACTCGATTGATTCCTGGGATGAGAGGGCTGTCCTATGATGAGAGATTGTGTACAATGGGCCTATACTCTCTGGAGTTTAGAAGAATGAGAGGTGATCTCATTGAAACATACAAGATTCTGAAGGGGATTGACAGGGTAGATGCTGAGAGGTTGTTTCCCCTGGCTGGAGTGTCTAGAACTAGGGGTCACAATCTCTGGATAAGGGGTGGGCCATTTAAGACTGAGATGAGGAGGAATTTCTTCACTCAGAGGGTTGTGAATCTTTGGAATTCTCTGCCCCAGAGGGCTGTGAATGCTGAGTCTTTGAGTATATTCAAGGCTGAGATCGATAGATTTTTGGACTCTCGGGGAATCAAGGGATATGGGGATAGTGCAGGAAAGTGGAGTTGAGGTCGATGATCAGCCATGATCTTATTGAATGGTGGAGCAGGCTCGAGGGGCCGTATGGCCGACTCCTGCTCTTATTTCTTATGTTCTTAAAGTAGAGCAGGGGAGTTTTCCAGGTGTCCTGACCAATGCTTGTACCTCAATCAACATCACTAAAACAAATGATCTGGTCATCTCTCTCGCTGCTGTTTGTGGGACCGTGCGGTGTGAAAGTTTGCTGCCACATTTCCTCACGTTACTACAGCACGTTTCATTACAACATTACTACACCTCAGAATATTTAATGAGCTGTGAAGCACTTGTGGTTGTGAAAGGGGCTATATAAATTCAAGTCCTTTCTTTATGAAAAGGTTGCCTGTGGTAATGAGGCTAATGAGATGCTCACGATGGCTGTAAGCACCAAGCTCTGCTATTTTGGATGTTGACTGCTAAAATACGTGAATATATAAAAAAAAATGGACTGTTGAGTTAAAGGCAGGCAAACCTTGTTTGTTTATGCAGGTCACGACCAATAGACTTCTTTGTGTTGTCTGAGCTTTTGTGACTGCTTGCTTGGGGAAGGGCAGCACACTGGATGTTGGAGAGGTGAAAAGGACAAATACACAACCAATGATTCACCACCCATTCACACATTTACAGCAAGTGCGGCTATGTAAGGCTTGCAAGAAGGTATTTTCTTCCAAGCGGGAAACGTTGGGCCGTGTATTCCGAACCCTACGGGTGTGTATGCGCTGTGTACTCACCCGTAGGGACATCAGAAATGCGCTGAAAACCGGCATTTCCGATCTGTCAAGAATGCTCTTGACAGATCCTCCGCCTGCCCTGGAGAAGGGCCTCTGTGGGCAGATAGTTCCGCTTTCTGGAGAACCTCCGCCCGCTGAAAACCCTTAGAAATTTTACGCCTGGTAAAAGCAGGTGTAAGGCCTGCTTTTACGAGTATAAGTGTTGAAAATGTAAAAATTTTTTCACTCATTTATCATTTAAAAATACTTTAAAAAAGGTAAGTTTATTTTTAGCCCCGTAAAAACTTAAATTATTTTTTTCAAAAACTTAAATTTTTGTTTAAAATATTTAATTTATTGTAATTTCAACTCATTTTAAAACTGTGATTTAAAAAAAAATGTATTTAATGTTTTACAGTGTTTTTGGGGGTGATCTCCATTCATATATTCGACAGGTCTATCTGTCAAGTGTATGAAGGGAGATTCCCTTCTTTGATTGGCTCCCCATGGCCCACGTGATCCCAGGGACGCTGCGAACCGCATGGGCCTCTGGGATACGTGGGCCCTGCGCATTTCGAGTTGGAGAGGCCCAGGATCGGAAGTATACGCACCTCGGGAGCCCTCAGGTAAGTCCGTAGATTTTTTTCCAGATCGGAGGCCTCCGCACACAGGAAGCCTCCGATCGGAAAATACAGGCCCTTGCTCATAGTTCCAGAAAAACTAGACAAAAATAGTCTTGCATTACATCATCAATATTGTGAAATTTAATTCTCTGCAATTATTTTGTATTGTATATACACAAACAACATTAGCAGACACAGCCAAATGGAAGGTACGAAAATCTGTTTGTATTGTTGCCACTTGCGTTGGCATGTTGCACTACTTAGTGGTTCATTATTTTCTCTTTGAAGATCACTGACTCTGAATCTTCAAAGGGAAATTTCTAGAAACATACAAACTGTATTACATGTGGGAGCTTTCTGGTTTGGGGCAGATGAGCAGCTTATTTTGTGGATAGCTGGAGGAGAAAGAGGAAAGTTCAGTTTGTACAATTGTGTTTCCATTTGGAATTTATCACAGAAGACTAGTTGAGAGCAATATTCAGCTGCGTTGGAAGAAGGAAAATCCAATTAAAAAAACCCCCGGAAAATAAGGGCCAGATAGCAGAGATTTTCTCCTGTGACCGAAAAAGATTATTACAGATGGGCCATTCAGGCTCAGTATCTTAAGCTGAAATAAAAGTCAGGGTGGGGGTCAAGTACTGAACTTCAGAGGAAGATCAAAGCTACGCTGAAAGTGTAATGTGAAACAGCCTGAAACTAAACAGAAATATAAAGTTAAAATCAAAGTCTGTGGTGTAAGGTAGAATTCAAAGAGTCAGTCAGTGTTATCCCAAAGCTTTAATTCTGTCTCAACCTCAACGTGAAACAACAGATTTATGCTCCAACCTCGCGGTGAAAGCCTCGAGCATCAAGATGAATCTCCCTCTAGAATATTCTGAAACTTAGTAATCTACAGAACAGGATGGCTCAAAGTACCATTTGGAAAAAAAACTGCAATATATCCAGGAATATATTCAGGATATTATTACCCAAGGGGTAATTTTATGAAACCATGCACCTGGTCAGGGCCTTATCCAATGGGAGTGCCCATCAGGTACGTGGGCATGTTTCCTTTGATTTTCCACCATTCCTTTGATGCATGGAATGTTGTGCGGAGCTTGTGCCCAAATTACCAATATGCGTTCCTGGTGGAAGGGGCCCCGTGGAGAATGGTTTTGTCAAGTTATCACTATAATTTGCCATCTTGCAGCACTGGTAAGATATTGATGGGCATAACATGATTGTTTTTCTTTAAGTGGAAAAGATTACTACAATTTATGAAGAAGCTAAACAGCAAGTGTATGGAAGTTTCTTTCTGTATGAATATCGCAATACTCTCCATATACGTACTTCGTCTATTCTACCAGAAGGTAATCGTTTAACGGGGAAGGCATTAGGGGAACACTATCACAAAGTCATTCCCCAATGTCTGTGTAGAAAACATATCCACAAATATACTGTTGCAGATGTTAAAATCATAGAAAACAGAGTATTTTGAACTGACAGAGGTTTTACAGACATAATCTCCCATTAAAAGGGAACTAATGTCTCAAAAGTCCAAGTATAAATGAAGAAATACCATGGACTAGGAGGTTAAAATAGCCCCTCTAACAGTAGTTTCCAAGATACTAACAGCCCATTAGTAGGTTACCTGGGCAAAATCCTACAGCCAAAAATTGATCAAGGAAAGTATTTCGCGCTTCACTATTGGTGACACGTTATTGGCTGACCTTTATTCCTAGTTGACTATTCCTGACGTCCCTTTCCTTCACCATGGAATACTCTACAAGAAGCAGCCCCGACAAACACAACTATCAATGCAGGGCCTGTTCTGAGTGTTTCACTGGCATTTTTCAAGAATAGCACCTGAGGTTAGAGTTAACTCTATTTGGCTTCAGAAGATCTCTCTATTTTAACTCCAGACATGCTGTTCGCTGTACCAAGTAGGACGAGTATGCATATGGCTACCTTGTGCAACCCTATAAGAAGTTAGAGCAACTTGGAAACACTAGCAGGGATTTTCCAATCAGGCAATCCGTAGCCAACCACCAGTACCATTCCTTTCTGATTACTAAGTGCTTCGGGACTCTTGTTATGTTAAAGGCACTATATAAATATAAGCTGTTGTTGTACCTGCACACCCTCATCCACAGATAGAGGTTAACATACCTCGCTTTGGCAGATGATTTGTGCATGCAGGGTCAGACTACTGTGGTTGGCTACACCCACCAAAATGGCAGGCCCTGGCAAACCTATGTGGCAATAACTGCAGGGTGTTGACTTCACAGGGTCCGGGTCATCACAGAGTCAGATGCAGAGCTAAGCCATTAGTTGCAAAGACATTTACAGCTACCATGAAGCATATGACCGACATATTCAGTGAGTCATCGCGACTGCAATCTAAAAATTGGCTCCACTTTCTTGCAGGCATGGGGATTGCATAGATGGCAACCTTCCTTGTTACTGCCTCATGCAGCACCACCTGGGACAGAGGCCGTGTGTAACCAAATAAGGCAGCAATGATGAAGTGGTATCATAGGTCACATTTTATGTCATTACCATCATAGCAACCCAGGCATCCAGCGTTGTTAGGGTCACTGGAGACCAGGCCCAAGGGTGCAATCAATCACAGGGCAAACTATTAGCTCTCCCCTAACAGATCTAGCAGAGGCCAGATGCTTTTCCCTGGTCTGAAGGAGGATGGTATCTTTAAGCTGCTGCAAGCACAAAGTCTGGCAGCATCAGAGATATTTTGCACTGCTCACCCTCCCGGCAACTTGCCAGCACTGATGGAAATGGTGCTGGGAGCCTGAAAAAAATATTTCAAATCGAGCAGATCCCGGCAAATTCATTGGAACATTGACTACCCTACCCCCCCCACACACATTTGCTGTGGAATAGCCACAAAGGAGGAAAATCTCAGCTATGAACAAGTTTTTCATCTGATTAAAAATTGCCTTGGTTAATTGCAAATCCAATGGAGGCTGCTGAAATAGAGCTGATTAAATGCATCGTTCAGATTGATACCAGCGACATGTGGCTCAGCTGCACTGATTGATATTCTGCTTTGACGTGTCACAAGCTGCTTTTTTTTGGAATCCAACGGAACCAGCATGCTGTCTGAACTTGGTGACAAAATTGCCAGTTTCTGGTGTCAGACTGTGGGATTCGAAGCTCAAACATGTACATCATATTAATTAGAAATCAATTCCCCAAGAATTCAAACTCCAAATCTAACCTTTCTGAAAGTTGGAGGACATATTTGTTATGCTGAAAATAGGCACACTTCCAAACTGTGCAAAAATGGGTTGAATTTCCGCGAATTAGAACATAAAATAATATACTTCTCCTTGTAACTGAAATCACAATCTTCAGGCTGCAATGCTAAAAGAGACAAATGTATTCATGATAAAATGAAAACATGATTTTGATATCCAAATAAGCTTAATTATAAAATGAATAGGCTTCCCGATGACCCAACTGGTCAGAGCAGTGAGGAGCTGAACCATAAAGAGAATGAAGGACCAAAGCACAAGTCAGGAGAGTGATGGAATACTCTCCACCTGCCTGGATGAGTGCAGCTCCAACAACACTCAAGAAGCTCGACACCATCCAGGACAAAGCAGCCCGCTTGATCGGCACCCCATCCACCACCTTAAACATTCACTCCCTCCACCACCGGCGTACCGTGGCTGCAGTGTGTAACATCTACAAGATGCACTGCAGCAACTCGCCAAGGCTTCTTCGGCAGCACCTCCCAAACCCGCGACCTCTTCCACCTAGAAGGATAAGGGCAGCAGGCGCATGGGAAAACCACCACCTCCAAGTTCCCCTCCAAGTTCAACACCCTCCTGACTTGGAAGTATATCGCCGTTCCTTCATCGTCGCTGGGTCAAAATTCTGGAACTCCCTCCCTAACAGCACTGTGGGAGTACCTTCACCACACGGACTGCAGCGGTTCAAGATGACGGCTCACCACCACCTTCTCAAGGGCAATTAAGGATGGGCAATAAATGCTGGACGTATCAGCGATGCCCACATCCTATGGATGAATATTTTTAAAAATTCCCAATTGTGGGCTGGAATAAATCCGGCAACATCTACACATTGCATTATTTTTTAAAACAGTATTCTAGAAGTCCACAAACAGGAAATCAGTCACAGTTTTAAGAAGTGGTGCCATATCGGGGTGGTTCTGAACACTTTTGATTCTTGGACCAGCCAGAATTAGGCTATTTTGAGAAAAAAATCCACTGCCACAATGCTGTGTAGTGTTGCTGTGTGCTTTTTTTTTTAATAACGTCCCAAAGGGCTTAATAGAATAAATTTCTCATGCTGGCTGTCATAGCATGCTGAAGATGTCACATCTGCTGAAGCACAGCCTTTTACAAGGCAGCTTTCACCTTTTTTTTTTTAGCTAAAACTGAGGTAAAAATGCATTTGCAGCAACAAGTGTGGCAATAGTGACCTCATCACTCCACTGATTATGCCATTTCATTCTCCTCAGTAAAGGAATGTGAAGAACTACTGATCAAAAATAACTAAAATATTTGGAAGTGTTCCATATTTCCAGCGCTTATAGGATCCATATTGCCTGCAATTAAATGCTTGAAATGGCCAAGGAGGTGGACAAATCTAAGATATATTTGCACATTACTAAATATTCATTTTTAGGGATTTGGTAAGATTTTTTTTTAATCTAGAAGAAAAGGCCATTTCGCCGATCATGTCTGCTTGATCCTGAGCCAGTTTTTAATTAGTCTCTCATGGACGTAAACTCCCACACCACCTATTAATCCCTTACTTTGTGGAACACGAGGCTATCAACGAACACAAATTAACACTGTAAATTTAGCATTGGTGTGCTGCTGAACACCAATGCCAAACTAGCAGCCTAAATCCAGAATCAGAGCACCGTCTGATTCCAGAGTGAAGTGCCGTGAAATTCTCTGGAGAGGTAGTCGCACATTGCTCCAGTCTGACCCTGCAGAGAATGGATCCAGTGCAGTGTCAAACCAAGTTTCAAAAGCGCTCACTGGGTTCGATGGGAATCTTGGTGGGGGGGGAATATTGCCAGCCCCAGGGAGACGGGTATAGAGGTGGGTCTGCCGGGAAAATGGCAGAATCTGGGGGCAGATACCCAGCCCGCCGCGTGCCATCTGCGCAGGAGGTGGGTACCCAACCCGCGCTGGGAGCCGCCTCCCCGAGGCGGGAAGGGGATGAGTGCCAATTAACTGCCTGTTAACAGGTGGGCGGGCTGAACAAGGTCAATCAAGGGAAAATAGCGTAGGTTGGCCACAAGTCGATGGAGGCGGGACTAAAACCCGACGAGTGGGAGTCCCGCCTCCAAAAGCTGCCCATTGAGAAAATCCAGCCCTAGTACACTGTAAAACTACCTCGCCTTAAATCAAAACATTGAGAGCAAGAGATTCTCCCATCCCCACTCTCTGAACATTTACATTTCTAGTTTTTGGGAGATAGCTCTGTGCATGTGTGTATTTTGGCATGTGTAAAGCTTTGTATACAGGAATATAAACAAAGAATGCTGGAAATACTCAGCAGGTCAGGCAGCATCTGTGGAGAGAGAAACAGGGTTAACGTTTCAGGTCGATGACCTTTTGTCAGAACTGGAAAATGTTACAGATCTAACAGATTTTAAGCAAGTACAGAGGCAGGGAAAGGGGGGAGGGGAGGGAAGAAAGAACAAAAGGGAAAGTCTGCGATAGGATGAAAGGCAGGAGTGATTAAATGACAAAAGCGATGATGGTGCAAGGCATCCATGATGGCAAGACGTCCTCCAACCTCACTTTCTGTAAGGACTCTATTCCATTTTCAAAATGTCTTCGGGTCTGTTGCATCTGTTCTGACGATGCAACCTTCCATACTTGTGCTTCAATATGTCTTCCTTACAGGGCCCTCGATTGTGTCCGTCCTATTTCCCGCACTTCTGCCCTCATCCCTTCTTCTAACTTCCAGAACCACGACAGGATTCCCCTGGTCCTTACTTTCCACCCCACCAGCTTCCACATTCAACGGCTCATTCTCCGCCATTTTCGCCACCTCCAGCGTGATCCCACCTCCAAACAGATCTTCAGCCCCCTTCCCCCCTTTCAGCATTCCGAAGGGACCGCTCCCTCCGCGACATCCTGGTCCACTCTTAAATCACCAACACCCCTTCCCCTTCCCACGACACCTTCCCGTGCAAGCACAGGAGTTGCAACACCTGCCCTTTCACCTCCTCCCTTCCCACCGTCCAGGGCCCCAAACACTTCGTCCAGGTGAAACAGCGATTTACTTGTACTTCTTTCAATTTAGTATACTGTATTCGCTGCTCACGATGCGGTCTCCTCTACACTGGGGAGACTAAACGCAGATTGGGTGACCGCTTTGCTGAACACCTCTGTTCAGTCCACAAGTGTGACCCCGAGCTTCCGGTCGCCTGTCACTTTAATTCTCCATCCCACTCTGACCTCAGCTTCCTACACTGTTCCAATGAAGCTCAACGGAAGCTCAAAGAACAGCACCTCATCTTTCGATTAGGCACTTTACAGCCTTCCGGCCTCAACATTCAGTTCAACAATTTCAGACTATAATCACCGCTCCCATTTTTTGGACAGCAGCTGTTGGTAATGATTCTGCTGTTGCCATTTTTAACTCCTCTAGACCCATCTTTTGTTTCTTTACTCGTCCCATTACCATCCCCTTTTGCCTTGCACCATCATCCCTTTTGTCTTTTAATCTCTCCTGCCTTCCATCCTATCACAGACCTTCCTTTTAGTTTTTTCCTCCCCTCCCCTCTTTCCCTGCCTCTGCACCTGCTTAAAACCTGTTGCACCTGTAACATTTTCCAGTTCTGATGAAAGGTCTTCGACCGGAAACGTTAACTCTGTTTCTCTCTCCACAGATGCTGCCCGAGCTGCTGAGTGTTTCCAGCATTTTCTGTTTATATTTCAGATTTCCAGTTTCCGCAGTATTTTGCCTTTGTCTCTGTATACACAGGGTTCTGCTTAACGGGAACTCCAAAGGTAGCTCCCAATCTTGGACCGGTTTCAGATTTGCAGGTGTGCTGTAAACCCACCATAAGAAGTAAGCAGTGTTGTGACATTTCTTTATAATCCTGTTTCTCAACAGGTGAGAAAGGAAATGGCACCAGCATCTGAAAATGTGACCAGTTTTCATCCCGTGTTTAAATTAGTTTACACACGTTATTTGTGATCCTTTGGACAAATAGCATTTCAGGGGTTTCAAAATTTAGGGTACTTCTTTTAAAGATAATCAACGCAGCGCTGATTGACTGGCAAAAAAGTTTAAAAAAAACAATCCGTTTTTAGCAGCACAAGGGCTCTTTTCCAAGAGTGAGTGCCGCAAAAGGATTCTAAATCTCAAATCTCCAAGTACGCCATTCTAAATGTCAGTCGGTTATGGGAGAAATATGAAGTTCATTTGTGCTCCAATCAAACAAAGGGCGTCGCTTCCATTCAGTGACTTCGCCGATGGTGCCAGTTGACTTCTGGAATTGGCTTTACAAGATGAAGAAAAGTGCCAAGGTAAGCAACGAGGCTCACTGTCAATTATATCACACTGCTATATATCCGTATCACTGTCATTGATTTTACATTGCTATATATAGGTCTGAGTGCCAATTATCTTGCATTGCTCGAAATGCCTCTCAAGGTGGTTGCAAGTGTCAGCCATGTTTACCTGAAAAGTTTCACAGAAGAATATTGTTAACCCAAACCTAGCCAGTACCTTTTCTGGAAACGAAACACAGAACAGAGGTAATGAGAATATTTCTAAGCTATCCCCACAGGTTAGAAAATGGAGACTGCCTTACTAACTTTATTAGCTATTGTACACAGATAAAACTAACTACACAGAAGTACGAGCTTTAGCTGGCAAGACATTTTATATTTATTGTATTAGCCCTAGCTTTGTAGCACTGTTACTTCCTTTTGCAACATTATCGCTCATGCAGTCCTTACTGCTCTTTCCCTGAACGGAAAGATAGCCTTCAACATGTGCCACTGTGCTGGAAATGAGTTTTTCCAGATAACCCTGGGCTGCAGCGCTTCAGCTATGAAGAGAGACTGGACAGGCTGGGGTTGTTTTCCTTAGAGCAGAGAAGGCTGAGGGGGGGACCTGATTGAGGTGTACAAAATTATGAGGGGCATAGATAGGGTAGATAGAAAGGAACTTTTCCCCTTAGTGGAGGGGTCAATAACCAGGGGGCATAGTTTCAAGGTAAGGGGCAGGAGGTTTAGAGGGGATTTGAGGAAAAACTTTTTCACCCAGAGGGTGGTTGGAATCTGGAACTCACTGCCTGAAAGGGTGGTAGAGGCAGGAACCCTCAACATTCAAGAAGCATTTGGATGAGCACTTGAAACGCCATAGCATACAAGGCTACGGACCAAGTGCTGGAAAATGGGATTAGAATAGACAGGGCTTGATGGCCGGTGCGGACACGATGGGCCGAAGGGCCTCTTTCTGTGCTGTATAACTCTATGACTCTAACCCCCCTTATCCACTTAGCAGGATATTATGGATGTCAGAGGCTGCAAGGCTATACAGAGCCTGAGGGAGGCTGGAGTTTGTGAAGACAATGAGCTGAATGTCAGAGGAGAGGTGAGAGTAGCTGCCTTTAGATTTCAAGGCAGCATTGAACCAAGTATGTCACAAAGGAGCCCTAGCAAAACAGAGATCAATGGGAAAATGGTCCAGTGGCTGGAGTCACACCTGATGCAAAGGGATATGGTTATGTTTGTCACAGGCTAATCATCACAGCCTCATTACATCAATACAAGAGTTTCTCAGCCCAGACATCTTCAGCTGCTTCAGCAATGGCCTTCCCTCCAACATAAGCTTAAGAGTGGAGCAGATGGATGATAATAGTACATTCAAAATTCTTTCAATAATGAAGCAGGACCAGCATAGCATCCATGCATGGACTGTGAAGTGACAGTTAACAACCATCGCAAACAAGAAAAAACCCAACCATCTTCCTTTGACCTTCAATGGCATCACCATATCTCAAGTGCTCCACCATCAATGTCTTGGGGGTGACCCCGACCAGAAGCTTAACTGGACCATCCACATCAATACTGTGGCTACACTTAACTGGGCAGAGGCTGGATGCTCAGTGATGAGTGGCTCACCTCCTGATCCCTCTACGCCTCTCCACCATCTACAAGGCTCCAGTCAGGACTGGGATGGAATACTCATCACTTAGCTAGATGGGTGCAGTTGCAACTACACTTAAGAAGCTTGACACCATCCAAGACAGAGCAGTACATTGTGCAGCTGCTACTAGAGTGAATATCCACCTCCTCCAGCACCAGTGCACTGAGTATGTTCAATCTACAGGATGCACTGTGGCAACTCACCAAAGTTAATTGAACATCTCCCTTCCATCCAAGCTCTACCATTGAAAACTACATGAGCAGAAATGTCATGGGAGCACCACCACATCCAAGTCACACACCATCCTGACTGGTATATATAGTCGTTCCTTCATTGTCACTGGGTCAATATCCTGGAATTCTCTAACTAACACCGTTGTGGGAGCACCATCAACAGAGGTGGTGGCTGTCGCTGTTAGAAGATGTTACATGGCTAATGGGCCATGCTA
Organism: Squalus acanthias; assembly: GCA_030390025.1. Lineage (NCBI taxonomy): Eukaryota > Metazoa > Chordata > Chondrichthyes > Squaliformes > Squalidae > Squalus > Squalus acanthias. The sequence goes on along the minus strand of CM059425.1, from coordinate 109,405,864 downwards.
AGATACTGCACGATTCTGATTTCATGGGGTTACTGATCAAATGGTAAACAAGTAACTGTAAGCTAACAGGTGTAGTGGATTCCTTCACCCATTAGGGAAATGTCACACAGCAAGAGATGTCTGCTTTGTGGACTGCACTGAAACAGCATAAAGCGCCAGTGGCAATTACAGGGGAAACCTCAAGCGTACAGGTGTGAGGACAGCTGAAGCCCTTCTCATGAATGCTCCCATTGATGTTGAGGTGTCCAAATTCACAGTCCAAGACTTGTTAAAGGTCAGATTTGATGTGCTTGGAAACTAGATAGAGAGAAGAATTTGGAGACCGTGCAGGAATGCAATTGTTTCTGCACAGATATAGCAGTTACACAGTCATGAGCTCAGCAGTGGTATGCATTCAGAAGCACAGGAACAAACTGTGGCTGTCAGGTCACCATCAGTCCCCAATCAGCACATGCCTCCGGACATAAGAAGCACACCAGAGCATTGCACAGCTGCACAACTGGAATCGGACAAGTTCTTTCAGGTGCACAGGCAGGACTGTTTGGACCTGCAACATGTCGAGGTAGTTGGCTGGTGGAATTGCAAGCAAGTCCTCAAGAGAGCGATTGAAAGTCATACACAGCCGCTACTTCAAATTGCACAGTGGTGCATCTTGCATCATTTATTGATAAAAGTAAATATTGGGCACTGTAAAGATTGCAGTTAGTAGTTCTCCAAGCAAAGTTGATATTTAGAAGAAAACTGCTGTTTTGGACATAACAATGGAGTGGGTAAAAGCACTTGTGTGTTTAACAAAAAAAAACAACTCTAATTAGAATGTTTGTACAAAGTTCTGCAAACTGTCCTTCCATTTGTAGGCCTCGATGGGAACGAAAAAATGTTTGTAGGAACATTGGCCATTCAGCTCTTTGTAAGAATCCTGAGAAAGCTCCATTTCAGATTCCCACGAGCTAACATGGACGAAATGAAATAAGCCTCATTAGTTTTAGGTTTAAGTTTGTATTATGTAGCGGTTAGTCAATGCATGCTGATTCTTCAATAATCTTGCTTTTAAACTAGTATAATATGCCTTGGGTAGACCCGGTTAGATTTTCAAATGGAAGAGACCTGCTACACCAAATATTAATGCAGACTTCAACAAGCCCTGTTAGCAAAGCGATAGTCAGTCTGTGAGAAAAGCACAGAGAATTAATGGAATTCCAGATAAGAGGCAAGGACTGTAAGATTGTTATGAATTACATGTTAATTGTTTAAGAATACTTGCTTTACTATCTTATAACCATTAATATATTATAATCATCAGTAATAGATTTATAATCGTGTGTAAGGATTAAATGTAGAAGTTTGTAATCATTAACTGTATGCAAAGATAACCTGAATTATGTATAACATGTAACCATTTTTCTTATGCTTAAAAGTCTGTGAGTAAACTGTAACCAGACAACCTGGGGTGAGGAAGAGATTGCCATGGTGGAATAGACTGCAGCTAGCCTGGGAACCAAGGTTTGACGCAGTTACCATTGTGTTGGAATGTTATAACATCCGCAGTGAATTATAAAAACAAAGGCCACAGCAGGGATCGTATCTCAACCTGTGGAGACATATTCCTCTTGTATTGCCATAACTACCCCAGATATGAGTCTTGATGGTCAAAAACAGATGATCCAAGAGTGTCATCAGAAAAAAAACCTGCGTAAGCCAGGGTGCGACCAACGTGGTATCTTTATGATTGGATTTTGGGTTTGGTGTGTCAGAAATTGCGAACTGTAAAAGAAATAATGGTTTTATAAAAGAAATGGGTTTGCCTAGCTCAGCAGCCAGGATAAGCTGATGACACAGAAGAAACCAATCATGTCAGAAAAGGACTTGCACAAAGAGCTGAGGTCGTTTACAAGGGTATAACGCAGAAACAGACCTTCGTGTAGGCATAGCTAGGCCTGATAAGAGGTCAAGTAAGGAGCCTTATGATAAAAAAAACTGTCTCGGAGAAGGTGCAAGATGTCCAAACAGGAGATAAGCAGAGGAATGACCTCATGAGACTGGAAGGAGTCTGCCGTGGGTACCTATTCCTCTGTAATTGGACAATTGAATGGGTAAAAGTGATTAAACAAATGATTGACTCGAGGTATCCACCGGCCCCCCGAAATAAGGTATAAACGGGCAGCCAAAAGGGAAAAACAGGCAGAGAGGGGAAGAGATTCCCCGGGGGGGCTGACAGAGGAAAGGCTTCCCTGGGGTGGATTCATGCTAGCTTTGGCTTAACACCTCCGCCAGCCTCGGGAGACAACCAAAGAGGAAGAGACCACTACCGCAGTCTGCAGGGATCCGAGACCACCGTTCTACCTCAACCTCAGTCAGTCCGTCCGTTCCGGGGCCGGTAAACCGTTCTGATCAGTTACGGGTTGTGTGTCTACTATGTCTATCCTGATTGCATGTTGTATTTAACTATATTTGAACTGCTGCTCCTTCATAAAATGACCTATGATTCCCAAGACCCTTCGGGTAATGTGTGTGTGACCTGTGATCCAAATCCTACAGGTGTCAGCCAGTGATTGGTTCAGGAGGGCTCCTTAGGTTTTGAATGAGAGTAAGGATATAAGAAGGGGGTCTTAACAGCCACAAATTGTAGAAGATTTCAGGAGTAGAAGATTACAGGACGAATCAAGGAGACTGCCGGGAGACAGAGAGACACAGGGTGCAGCTTACTCATGGTTGCAGCTTCTACCCAGAGTATAAATGGTAATCTAAGTCTCAATTATACTCTGTAAACTGCTGCTCGAATACTGTAATGTATTATCTTGCTTGTGCTGAATAAAGTTAAATCACTGTCCCCAATACGGATCAACCTCGAATCATTTGGAACCAAGGGTCCCTCTGGGATCTTATACCTTTGAGCCTGTTCTACCTTTTAATTAGATCATGGCTGATCTGTATCTTAGCTCCATCTGCCCGCCTTAGTTTTGTAGCTCTTAATACCCTTGCCTAACAAAAATCCGTCAATCTCAGTTTTGAAATTTTCAATTGACCCCCAGCCTCAACAGCTCTTTGGGGGAAGAGAGTTCCAGATTTCCACGACCCGTTGTGTGAAGAAGTGCTTCCTGACGTCACCTCTGAACGGCCTAGCTCTAATTTTAAGGTTATGCCCTCTGGTTCTGGACTCACCCACCAGATCAAATAGTTTCTCTCTATCTACCCTGCCAAATCCTTTAATCATTTTAAACACCTCAGTTAAATCACCCTTTAATCTTCTATACTCAAGGGCTACAAGTCTAGTCTATGCAACATGTCCTCAAAATTTAATCCTTTTAGCCCTCGGATCATTCTGGTGAATCTGCGTTGCACCCACTCCAAGGCCAATATATCCTTCCTGAGGTGCGGTGCCAAGGACTGAAATAGGGTCTGAGGGCTTTATATAACTGCAGGAAGGAGACACCACGGGACAGGCTCACTGGAAGGAGACACCGCGGGACAGACTCACTGGAAGGAGACACACTATAAGGAGGGCGGGGCCCAGGAGCGAGGTCGGGACCCAGGAGCGAGGATGGGACCCAGCAGCGAGGTCGGGACCCAGCAGCGAGGTCGAGGCCCAGGAGTAGCGCAGCGTGGACCAGCAGTGGGGTCGGGAGGACCACACTGCAGCCTATGAAACCCAGGCAGAGAGGACCTGCGGAAAGGAGGGAGGACGACAGTAGGAGTATGTTTGTATGCGTGTGCTAGTCAGATGTAGCAGAGCCTGGTCTCCAATCGTCTTGGATCCCCTTGCCATTGGACTAAGACCTTGCTCTGTCAAGCTCAAGTGGTAGCTGGTGTGCAACGGCCACTCCACGTTAAAAGAATTCACGCACAGGCATCTTCCACCCTTTAAAATGAAGTTCGGGACCTGGAACGTCATGGACAACCCCAACAGCGACAAACCGGAATGCCGGGAGCTTAGACGTTTCGACATAGACATCGCCGCCCTAAGCGAGGCCCGGCGGGCTGGGGAAGGCCAGCTCAAGGAGCAAGGAGGTGGTTACACCTTCCTCTGGAAAGGCAAACCTGAAGAAGAATGCCGCTTCCATGGGGTAGGCTTTGCCATAAAAAATGAGCTAGTTGAACGTCTCAGAGACTCCCCTTGTGGAATAAACAAACGCCTCATGACTCTTCGGCTCACCCTAGCCCGGCACCAGTGCGCTACGGTCATCAGTGCGTACGCCCCAACACTGGAAGCCACAGACGAGACCAAAGAGGAATTCTACTCCAGCCTTGAACAATCCCTGTCCCGAGTCCCAACGGGCAACAAGCTGATCCTCCTTGGCGACTTTAACGCCAGAGTTGGAAAGGACACATACCTCTGGAGAAGTGTGATCGGCAGAGAGGGGGTAGGGAAAGCCAACTCCAATGGTATCCTCCTCCTGACGAAATGCTTAGAACATGGCCTTGTCATAACCAACACCTTGTTCCATCAGAGAGACAAGAACAAGGCTTAATGGCAACTCCCTCGCTCCAAGCACTGGCATCTGCTGGACTATGTCATCGTCCGAGCGAGCGCAAGGACGTCCGCATCACCTGCGCCATGACAGGAGCTGACGACTGCTGGGCAGACCACCTCCTAATCCGCTCTGTCATCTCCATCAACGTAGCCCCAAATCAGCGGAGGCAACAGAAGCAGTGCCGCAGGAAAATCAACGCTGGAGCACTCAAAGAACCTGCTAAGAAAGCCCTATTCAGCCTGCACCTCACAACCAACCTGACGACTCCCAGTGATGCAGAGACACAAAATGTCCACAGCGCCTGGTCTGCACTCAAGGCCTTCATAATCAACACCTGTGAAGAGACGCTCGGTCACTCGACCAGGAAACACCAAGACTGGTTTGACGAGAACAACCGGGAGATCCAGGGGCAAATAAGCCGTAAGCGCAAGGCATTCCTGATCTGGAAACAGCAACAGGACTCGAGAGCAAGAAAGCAGCTCGACAGATGCCTGAAGGCCGAGGTCCAACAAAAACCTCGTGACCTAAAGAACAAATGGTGGGTGGAGAAAGCGCAGAAGATCCAGCTGCTAGCCGACAACCACGACGTGCGTGGATTCTTTAGCGCAGTCAAGACCACCTACGGCCCAAGCACCCAAGGTCCTACCCCACTGTGGGCCAAGAACAGAGGGGTACTCATCAAGGACAGAGAGGCAGTCAGTGCCCGCTGGAAGGAGTACTTCGAAGATCTCAACTGAGACTCTGTCTTCGACGCGAGCGTCCTCAACTCCATCCTGCAGCGTGCGACCCGCCACCACCTCAGCACAACCCCAGCCCGGCATGAGGTTGAAATGGCCATCCGACAACTGAAGAACAACAAGGACTCAGGAGCAGATGGAATCCCTGCCGAGGCGCTAAAACATGGCGGAGAAGCACTATTGGCGCGAATACATGAACTCATTTCTCTTATTTGGAAGGAGGAGAGCATGCCAGGGAATTTCAGAACATCTTCAAGAAAGGTGACAAGTTCGATTGCGGTAATTACAGAGGAGTCTCCCTGCTGTCTGCCACAGGGAAAGTCATCGCAAGAATCCTCCTCAATCGACTTCTCCCAGTGGCTGAAGAGCTCCTCCCAGAGTCGCAATGTGGATTCCGCCCACTAAGGGGCACAATGGACATGATCTTCACCGCGGGTCAACTACAAGAGAAATGCAGGGAACGGCACCAACCGCTGGACATGGCCTTCTTTGACCTCACAAAGGCCTTCGACACCATCAACCATGAGGGATTATGGAGTGTCCTCCTCAAATTCGGCTGCCCTCAAAAGTCTGTCACCATCCTCCGCCTGCTTCACGATGACATGCAAGCCGTGATCTTGACCAACGGATCCACCACAGACCCAATTCACGTACGGACCGGGGTCAAGCAAAGCTGTGTCATCGCACCAATGCTATTCTCGATCTTCCTGGCTGCAATGCTCCATCTCACCCTCAGTAAGCTCCCCGCTGGAGTGGAGCTAATCTACAGAACAAACGGGAAACTGTTCAACCTCCGTTGCCTCCAGTCCAGATCCAAGGTCGTCCCATCCTCTGTCATCGAATTACTGTATGCAGACGACGCTTGCGTCTGCGCATACTCCGAGGCCGAACTCCAAACCATCGTCAACACCTTCACCGAAGCATAGGAGAGCATGGGCCTTACACTAAACATCCATAAGACAAAGGTCCTCTACCAACCTGCCCTCGCCACACAGTACTGCCCCCCGATGATCAAAATCCACGACGAGGTCTTGGACAACGTGGACCACTTTCCATACCTCGGGAGCCTACTGTCAACAAGGGCAGACATCGATGACGAAGTCCAACACGGCCTTCAATGTGCCAGTGCAGCCTTCGGTCGCCTGAGGAAGAGAGTGTTTGAAGACCAGGACCTCAAACACAGCACCAAGCTCATGGTCTACAGAGCAGTAGTGATACCCGCCCTCCTGTATGCTTCAGAGACATGGACCATGTACAGCAGGCACCTCAAAGCACTGGAGAGGTACCACCAACGCTGCCTCCGCAAGATCCTCCTAATCCATTGACAGGATAGGCGCACCAACGTCAGTGTTCTCGTTCAGGCCAACATCCCCAGCATCGAAGCTTTTGACCACGCTCAATCAGCTCCGATGGACGCATGCCCGATATGAGACTCCCAAAACAAGCGCTCCACTCGGAGCTCCGACACGGCAAGAGAGCCCCAGGTGGGCAGAGGAAACACTTCAAGGACACCCTCAAAGCCTCCTTGAAAAAGTGCAACATCCCCAACGACACCTGGAAATCCCTGGCCCAAGACCGCACAAAGTGGAGGAGAAGCATCCGGGAAGGTGCCGAATACCTCGAGTCTCTTCGCCGGGAGCAAGCGGAAGCCAAGCCCAAGCTTTGACCACACTCGATCAGCTCCGATGGACGCATGCCTGATACGAGACTCCCAAAACAAGCGCTCTACTCGGAGTTCCGACACGGTGAGAGCGGCCCAGCGCAAGTCAACCCAAGCACCCCACCCACCCGCCCCTTCAACCACTGTCTGCCCCACCTGTAACAGAGACTGCAGGTCCCGCATTGGACTCATCAGTCACCCGAGAACTCATTTTTAGTGTGGAAGCAAGTCATCCTCGGTTCCGAGGGACTGCCTAAGAAGAAGATATAACTGTAGCACAACTTCCACCCCTTTGTATTCCAGCACCCTTGAGATAAAGACCAAAGTTCCATTAGCCTTTTTAATTGTTTTTTGTCTCTGTCAGTGCCTATCCCACCTGTGCTCATAGGGCAACTGACTGGTGTGTTTCGGAGGGTTCCTGCAGACCCCATGTCATACACCGGACTCATTTCCTGGAACGTGCCTTGATGCAGCTTTTCTTGAGCAAACATGCCTCTGTCTCTTTCAATAGCAATATTGTGCAGCATGCAACATACAAAAATCATTCTGCTGATTCGCCCTAGTTTATACTGCAAGGCACTACACAGAGTAGTCTAACATCAGAAACCTTTTGGGAGGGAAAAGTTAAGTTCTATTGTATTTGTCCCACAGAAGTATTATGATCGGCCCCTTCTTGTGGTATCTGCAGGTTCCCAGAGGCGTCCTCAGACAGCTCTGCCAGCAGCCAACCCTGAATGTTAACTTACCCTTGACCTCTTCCCTCAAGTTAAGTGGTGGGTTAAGAACTTCCCCTTTAAATCAACATTCACAAGCATTTTTTTTTTGCCAGTGGCCGCGTATTATCTGAAAGTTGCCAGAATAGTAATTCTTTCTGTTGATAAAAAGCGGAACACATTCCCTGCAGGTGCATATATAGTTACATGAGTGCAATCAATGTCACCTTTCTCATGGCGGAATTCACCTGACTCCTAAAAATGGGTTTGCCTCTCCCATCTAATGCCGCTTGACACTATTCAACTTGTGTATGTCAACATTTTTTTTTAATTCATTTATGGGATGTGGACATCACTGGCAAGGCCAGCATTTATTGTCCATCTCTAGTTGTCCTTGAGAAGGTGGTGGTGAGCTGCCCTCTTGAACCGCTGCAGTCCATGTGGTGAAGGTACTCCCACAGTGCTATTAGGTAGGGAGTTCCAGGATTTTGACCCAGCGACGATGAAGGATCGGCAATATACTTCTAAGTCAGGATGGTATGTGACTTGGAGAGGAACTTGGAGGTGGTGGTGTTCCCATGCATCTGCTGCCCTTGTCCTTCTAGGTGGAAGTGGTCGCGGGTTTGGGAGGTGCTGCCGAAGAAGCCTTGGTGAGTTGCTGCAGTGCATCTTGTAGATGGTACACACTGTAGACACGGTGTGCCAGTGGTGGAGGGAGTGAATGTTTAAGGTGGTGGATGGGGTGCCAATCAAGCGGGCTGCTTTGTCCTGGATGGTGTCGAGCTTCTTGAGTGTTGTTGGAGCTGCACTCATCCAGGCAAGTGGAGAGTATTCCATCACACTCCTGACTTGTGCCTTGTAGATGGTGAAAAGGCTTTGGGGAGTCAGGTGAGACACTCGCCGCAGAATACCTAGCCTCTGACCCGCTCTTGTTGCCACAGTATTTATGTGGCTGGTCCAGTTAAGTTTCTGGTCAATGGTGACCCCCAGGATGTTGATAGTGGGGGATTCGGCGATGGTAATGCCGTTGAATGTCAAGGGGAGGTGGTTAGACTCTCGCTTGTTGGAGATAATCATGTGGCAGAAGAGAATCTTTTGTGAATTGTATACTAGTTACGCCGAATGATATCTCTTGTTGGTCTCTGGAAGCAACTGTGTCAGCTTCACTTCCAATTCGAGTGCAGTCAGGGTGTTCCTCTGTGGCTGCAAATCTGGTTCTAGGAGCCAAGTTGCACTCTTATTAAGATGCAACTTTCTTATCCACTGTTCCTGGCTGAGATTCAAGTAGGTGGTACGTCAGTGTACTCACAATGCACAAGTCCACCTCTTATGGTCTCAAACTTTCTGGGCCAGTGTCTTCTGCTGGTTCTCATACTCCAAAGTACCTGATGCAACACCTAAACTGTTATAGTGTCAGCTGTGGCTCAGTTGTTAGCTCCCTCACCTCAGACAGAAGGTTGTGGGTTCAAGTCCCGCTCCAGAGACACGAGCAAAAAAATCTAGGCCAACACTCCAGTGCAGTGCTGAGGGAGTGCTGCGCTGCCGGAGGTGCTGTCTTTCAGACGAGATGTTAAACCGAGGCCCCGTCTGCTCTCTCAGGTGGACATAAAAGATCCCATGGCACTATTTGGAAGAGCAAGGGAGTTATTCCCAGTGTTCTGGCCAATATATATCCCTCAATCAACATAACAAAACCAGATTATTTGGTCATTATGACATTGCTGTTTGTGGGAGCTTGCTGTGCGCAAATTGGCTGCCGCGTTTCCTACATTACAACAGTGACTACACTTCAAAAGTACTTAATTGGCTGTAAAGCACTTTGGGATGTCCGATGGTCGTGAAATGCGCTTTTTAAACGCAAATCTTTCTTTACGGTCTCAAACTTCCTGGGCCGGTGTCTTCTGCTGCTTCTCATACTCCAAAGTACCTATACTGCAGAGTTTACTGAAAGACTCTTTATTTAGGTAATGAATCTCCTGATCTGCCCAACAATGGAAATCTGTCAGCTCCTTCCCCAGTCTAATGTATAAGTTTTCAAACTGGGATCCCTGGACCCCAGGAGGTCTGCAAATGGAACAAATGGTCTCTCAGATCATCGGATTTCTGATCAAATTTCAGATTTTTTTTGTATTTGATAATTTACTAGGGCATTACTCCTGTTGCTCTATCAAAATGAAAATGTTTTCCTCAATGATAGCACTGTTTTCCTTTCGGTATCTGGCATTGTATTTTGAAGTTCGGTCGAGATTCTAGAAATGGGTCACTATTTACTGGGACTTCCTGGAGAGGGTGTCAGTATTTATCGGTGTCCCCACACAGTAATACATGAAAACCACTGCCTTATTGAGAGCTTTAAGTGAGGAAAATTTGATGCAATTTCAGAAGGAATCTTGAGTAAATTTGCATATTCCATGTTAGTTAGTAACTGACAAGCAAAACTATTAATCCTGACGAAGGGTCATCGACCTGAAACGTTAACTCTGTTTCTCTCTCTCTACAGATGCTGCCTGACCTGTTGAGTATTTCCAGCATTTTCTGTTTTTATTTCAGATTTCCAGCGTCCGCAGTATTTTGCTTTTGTATTATTAACCCCGTCTGTGCATGAACGTGTGTTCCGGGGGGGCTAGTTGAGGAGCATGGGCAAAGGTTTGTGTCCACACAGTCAATGCCAGAACCCAAAGTTACTGTCACTTCATGTACAATTAGCACATGTGCTAACTAACAAGCAGAGTATATTTAAACCCCTTCGTTGGTACAAAATCATTTCTCAATTATACTGCTGCAACCTTTTAAATGATGAAATCTGACAGCATGTACAGTGATGACATCTGGTTCGTCCATCAGCTATTTACATTTCTTCCTCCATAACACCAAAGTAGACTCAGAGCCACGTCATTGACAATCTGTGTAAGAGCTTGTGTGCCGTATCATCTTAATTCATCTATGCTTGTGTGTGAACACAGCAGATAAACAGAAGTGAACCCATCCTCTTTCAACAGCCGTTTGCCAAGATATAATTGAATGTGCTGTAACAATTTGAATGTCAAACTGCTATATAGAGTTGTGCGGATCGCCTCCATGCTAAAGGATTACTTAAACAGAAGAATATGTGGGCTAACGTAAAGATCTATTAATATCAAGATATGTATAGTAAAAATAATAAAAATTGCATTTTTCTATCTTGTTAAATCAACTTTTGAACCTCAAAACAATTGTTTCTCAGCAGTTCTGCAATAAACAGCTAATGCAATCTTGTGAGGATCTTTCAATTGTGACTCATAATGTGCATCATAAAAATACTTAACTTGTAAAAAAAAAATTGTATTTTCACAGTTTATCATCATTCTCCCTCAACACTGTGCTTGCTGGGTGCATTTTAATATTCCTCCCTGTCCACTTCATAGATTACAGCTCGAGCTAGGCACCCACAGGCTGGTAAATGTGAATCCAGATTAGAACAAATTATAGCTAACAATTACATTTTGGCATCAGCATTGTGTGTGCAAGTCTTGACTTTATTGTGATTTATAACAAAACACAAGCTGGAAAAGCTACTTCCTTGTATTGGGCCGAAAATTGATCCCGGGACGCGAGAGTACGCACTGTGAACTCTCGCGTATTCCCACTCCAATTGCCGGTTTTCTGCATGCCCTGCGCATGCGCTGAAAACCGGCAATTGCTCTTCTGAAAAGGGGGCGGGTCCTCGGTGCATCGCGTGTGCGCGCTACAGGCTGCGCGCACGCTGTGCACTTCATGCTTTGGACGCACAGGTAAGTACGGAAGATTTTGGAAATGTAAAAAGAAGGAGTAAGACCCACTTTTAAGAAGGTAAGTAGTGAATTAAGTATTTTTTTGAATTTTTTTTAACAGGTATATCTTTTTTAGAGACTTTAAAGACAGGTAAGTTTATTTTTATAACTTTTTAAAAGATTTTAAATTTTTTCAAAAATTTAATTTTTTATTTAAAATGGTTAATTTAATTAACTATACTTATTTTATTAATGTGATGGGTTTTTTTTTAAATTTAATTGAGGTTTAGCTGTTATTTTGGGGGGGTGTAAGATTCATAGATTTCACAGCCGTGCTGTGAAACTTATGAATGGAAGATGGTGTGCTGCCATTGGCTCTAACTGAGTCACGTGATCCCACAGCTCGCACGAATTCACTACGCCGCTGGGATACGCAAGCACTGCCCAGCTGATCTCTAGAACATGAAGTTCGTGCGAGCTGGATCTGAAAAAGCACAAGCGAGGTGAGAGATCGCGGGAAAGCCTTACCCCCGCGGGAACAGAGCGAGATCAATTTCTGGGCCATTATATTAAGCTAGCATTCTGAGATTGTGGAAGAAGGTACATTGCTGGGGCAGAACAGATGGAAAATTATCTTGTATCCAACAGTGATCTATCTGACCTGGAAGTCCTTCATGAGAATACTGGGTGCTAGAAGTTAGGAAATAATGCTCCACAAAACTGATACCTTTCACCTTGATAAATACAAAAAATATTTAAAATCTTGCTCTGGCCAACAATCATACTTGCCTATGTAACATATCTATCCTGTCTTCAAAAGTCATTCATTGGCTTTGAAGTTACTTTGGAATAGGCTGAGGACATGAAAGATGCGATATAAATTTGTAATTTCCTCAATAATGGAATTCACATATGCTAATTGTGTATTAATCATGTAAATTATGCAAAAATGGGAGCCAAGACCCAATAAATGTACAGAAAAGTTAGCCAGGGACGATCACAAGCATACCTTTCTATATATCTATTCCCAAGTTCATGAGGTAAAGACTCAAATTGCATTTTAGTGTTTGATTTCAGCAATTGACCAGAGAATAGAATCTATCAGACCAGATCAAATGTCTGATCAACACTGTAGAAGAGACAATTCATTTTCAATTAACTGATTTTTCCCCTCACCTCCATTGATTACTCAATTACACTGGTTTAATTGTCAGCTGTGGCTCAGTTGGTAGCATGCTTGCCTCTGAGTCAGAAGGTTGTGGGTTCACAGTCCCACTCCAGAGACTTGAGCACAAAAATCTAGGCTGACACTCCAGTGCAGTGCTGAGGGAGTGCTGCACTGTCGGAGGTGCCGTCTTTCGGATGAGACATTAAACCGAGGCCCCGTCTGCTCTCTCAGGTGGACGCAAAAGATCCCATGGCACTATTTCGAAGTGGTGCAGGGGAGTTCTCCCTGGTGTCCTGGCCAATATTTATCCCTCAATCAACATAACAAAAACAGATGATTTGGTCATTATCACATTGCTGTTTGAGGGAGCTTGCTGTGCGCAAATTGGCTGCCACATTACAACAGTGACTATACTTCATTGACTGTAAAGCGCTTTGAGACGTCTGAAAGGCGCTATATAAATGCAAGTCTTTCTTTCTTTTAATTGGAATATCCCGGACGTCGATTGGAATTCACCATTCATAGTCAGTAGAAAGAAAATTACACCCGCCTTTAATCAGATCAGAAAAATAAATAGCACAAAGAAAGATATAAATTAGAGTTTCCTAATGAAGTTGCTGCAATAAAATTATCAAAGGCCATTTTTTGTCTGTTAGCGGACTAAATTTTTCAAATAAACAGTTCCAGTATTGAATCAATTCACAGAGCTGATAAAATATTCACTGCGGAGTTCAAAATGCTCTTGATTTGCTCTGTAAAAATTCAAAGAGGAATTATTTTGCCCCGTGACCACCCTATAAGACAGAAACGACCCAATGAATGTTTCTGTGTGTTTGCATGGGTAAAATCGTGATGATTTGACAAGAGTATGAATTTTTGTTAAATTTTCTCCTTGTTACCACTAGTCTGTGCTGTTGTATTGAAAATCTGTACTTTTTTTTGCATCTGTTCATGTCAGCAAACTTAGTTAATATTTATACAGCTCACAGTTCATTCAAATCTTACCGTGCATTTGTGGCAAATTTTGACTGCATATTCTCAGCAAAAATGAGCACATCTAAGTGGTCAGGAGTTACTTACTCTGACATCACCTCAGCGTAAAAATATTTCTCCCTGCCAGATTTAAAGCTGGCTTTGAATTTGCAGTCGGTTAGTTTCAATGGCTGCCTGAACATTTTCATTTTCTAAAACAATGAAAACCACTACACCTGGAATCAGCTGGCTTAATAATGTCCAGTACACCATGAAAAAAAGGTAGAGGACAGTGTGAATGATGCAAAACCATATTCCGATGGGACCTAAATATGTTTTTGCAACATCATTGTTCCCGGATAATAAACAGATTTCTCCTTAATGTTTAAAATGTTACCTGTATTTTCTGGACTGCCTTGTTGTTGTTTGATTTTATGTTGTGTGTGCCAATGGGAGAAAATGCACCAAGTACAATTATTAGGATATTTTGCTAAATGGTAAGCTCATTCTGGTTGAGACTGTGTTACTACATTTACTCACAAGTACAAAGTCTATCATGGGTCTCTTCATTGATATTCCTGATTTGGTGATAACCGGTTGCATCCCCAAGGAGGATGCACATATCCTGTGTACATTTATTTTGTATACAATGTACATGCCAGCACTAAAATTACTACCAGCACATATCCTCTCTCTCTTCCCATCCCCTATCAATTGGCAGCTCAGCTTTTCTTACTTTCCAGTATCGGCATACTGGTCGTTTTCTTGTAAATTGCAAGAGTTCTTGCAGTTATGGGAATACTGAGGTCACCAGGATTCAAAATAAAGCTGTCAATAGGAGGTCAGTTTAGTGTTTTAAACAAAGACTTGGTTTTTTAATTGAATTTATCTAGGACAAAGTCCTCTGCTAAACCAACTGAAGAAGGTGTTGCTGTCGTGAGGAAATCTGGTTTGTAACATTGAATGTTCCACCGCCAGAACAGTGACATTGTTTCTCCTTCCTGCAGTACATTTTGATTATGGTAATATTACTGTGACGAGATTGTGAACTGTAGTTCTGTTGTATAACTTGCTTTTATTAGAAAATCTAAACTCTGTGCGAGCCTGCAGAATAACTAGCATTTTATATCGTGTGGCTAATATAGAAAAAGGTCCCAAGGCGCATCACAGAGGCATAATCAGACAAAAAATGGACACCAAGTTAAAGAAGGAGATATCGGAAAAGTGATAAAAGATTTGGTCAAAGAAGCGGGTTTTAAGAAGGGTCTTAAAGATGGAGGGAGGTGGAGAGGCAGAGGGGATTAGTGAGGCAGCTGAAGACATGGCTGTCAATGGTGGGATGAAGGGCTGCACAAGAGGGCAGTGTCAGAGGAACAGAGAATTTGATAGTGTTATGGGGTTAGAGGAGGTTACAGAGATAGGTAGGGCAAGCCCTTAAAGGGATTTAAACACTAGGATGAAAATTTTAAATTGGACGCCTTGAAGAACTGGAAACCAATGTAGGTCAATGACGACAGGAGTGATAGGTGATCAGAACCTGGTACAGGATAGGATACAATCAGCAGAGTTTTGGATGAGCTTAAGTTGAATGGGAGGCCAGCCAGGAAATCATTGAAATAGTCGAATCTGGAGGTGACATAGGCATGGATGAAGGTTTCAGCAGAAGATGGGCTGAGGCAGGGGTGGTGTTACGGAAGTGGCAGTAGGTCCACTTTGTGGTGGAGAGTAAATGAGGTCAGAAGTTCAGCTCAGGGTCAAATAGGATGCTAAGATTGCGAGCAGTCTGGTTTAGCCTGAGTCAATGGCAGCTGTTGGATATTTGCATTTAACCGCACACCTGTCCCTTGCCTGAAGTTGCTGTACCATTTGCACATAAATAACGCCGAACCCCATTAACCTCACCATTATTTTGACAACAAATTCTGTCCCTTTAAAATTAATTGTTAACTATCACATATATAGGATAAAACTGTAGGGGATAAGGATGTAACACATACATCAGTGGCTCATAATACATAATCAATTAAGAGGAGAGAACTCGAATATTTTATGATCATCTAAATTTTAAAATGCAAGATAGCCTTGAAGCACACAAAGCATTTTTGTTTGCACCATCATGTATACAGAAGTATTACCAAATTAAGGCAAAGCTGTTAGCACTGGAGAACGCAATGTTTCCTCATTTCAGGTACCCAGTGTTCGTATCAGGCATTCCCAGGTCAGGTATAATGTTGCCAGCCAGAGATTAAGGTTCCTTTCACTCTGCCAAACAACGTACTTAGGGGGAAAAATTTTGTTGATTTGCCCCTCCTGTTAACAGGGCGCAATGCAACTAGCGCCCGGGCGCAGCGCCGCTAACGCCTCCTGCAAAATTCAGCGGTAGGTTAGCGGCAGCGGTAACCGTTAGTGTCCCACGGCGCTGCGCCTCCGGCGATGACGTCATCGCCATGCACAGCGCCCCACTTGCACCTCGGTCGCGATTTTCAGTACCGTCCCGACTTACCGCCGGACACTATGTCCGATAGGGTCAAGGGGGCCTACCTGCGGCCGGGGCGGCGCAAATTAAAGGGGAGGTGCCGGGTGGCCATTTTTGTTGCTGGCCGCCTGCCAGCACCTGCCCCCATTGCCGTCCCCGGCCTCCTGTGAAGCTCCCCCACGGGGTGCCGGCTACGCTCTGTGAGCCCGGCACTTCTCGAGTGCCGGGCTCTTTTGCCGGCACCCCGATTCCTGGTGGTCCAGCTGGGCCCTGGGTCGCGCTGTGCCTTTAATAAGGGGAGGAAGGCCTGCAGTACCGCGGCGCGATATTCACTGGTAGCATCCCAAGAGGGAGGGGGAGGGCTTCCTGTAGTGCCCCGCCTCCCTCTTGGGGCTCTACCAGTGAATTTTATGCGCGGGGGCGCCAACTTTTTCGGGGCACTAAAAGTAGCGCCCGGGCGAAGTTAGGGGCGCGACCCAATTTTGCCCCCTTAAAGTCCGGTGACATTTTTTGTTTCCAATACCAATCATTCTTGTGGCCTCAGTAAGTTGCCAGCTTAGTACTAAATAGGGGTAAATTAGGAGCAGTTTTGTATCAATGCTGGACACCTTCATCTTACAAATTGATTTTCATAGAATATTAAGTAAAGGTACATTATATCCAAACATTTGGCAAGTAGATTAAAAGCGTTTTGAACTAATCTTGTTCCGGATAGCACTAGCTGACAAATTGAACAGCAAGGCTTTCTGCTATCTAATGCACACCTGCAACCTCCTTTGAAGTGCTGAAACACTTAGAAATGCCAATAGATGCAAATCCGACAGAAAATGCTCAGGATGTTGGAGAAAACTGAAGCAATTTTCCTCAAATTGGTGCAAGAAACAACGTGGTTCTTCTCTTCCTCGCACCCTTGTGACCACAATGGTGCACTGGCCAACAGTGAATGACCTACAACACAGCCCACAATGAGATTCTCTTAAAGCGATCCTGTTCCACACGGACAAATCTATTTGCGAGAAAAGTAATGAAGAGCTGCCTCTAACAATGTAGCAGAGACTGAGAGGCAGTGGGTCAGTATGCTACCCTTTTATCTCAGGAACTTGGGTATGAATTCAGCCAAGGCTGATGGTAATCAGGTTATTCTCCTCCTGCTACCTTTGATGATTGGATAGGCTCGACCCAGTTCACTAATGAGCACCAGTCCACAGCAAACAAATTGACTTTAATTTAGCCCTATTTGACGGTAACATGCAAAAAGCCATTAGGATTGCCAATGTGAAGTGGAAAGGTCATACTGATGCAGCACTCTAAGATTGGGGGGAAGAAGAGGGAGATCTCTGCAATCTAACCTAAGTTATATCTGACCTCTGAATGCTTGATGCTGACAGTAGGAGCAAACATGAGAGAGTATTACATTTCTAAACATAAACGCCCCTTATTTTGATGAGCACAAGTACTTACCAAAATATATAAATTGTGAAAAAATACTGAAAACCATGAATCTTAAGTATGCTGTTATAGCAGGGTGACCAACATCCAAGAGATTATATACTAATGAAGAGCCACAGGCTTTAATGCACTCGTACACTCCCTGATATTCTCACTGTAACCACAAGTATATCTTACTCAAACATTTGACATGCTTTGTTTGCAACTATTTACTTAAAATTTGGATTGTACTCAACCCCTCGCCCTCACACACGCCCTCTCTTCCTACTTCATTCCCACTTTCCCCTCTCTCTCAATTCCCCTTTCATACTACCTTTCTCACCATCTCTCTCATTCACTCTCCACTTTGCTTAGTTTCGTCTTCCTCTCATGACTTCTTTTTCCTCTCTGCCTCTCATTCTTTCACTCTTCCTCTCACAGCACGTCCCTGCATTTCTCTCATTCTGTCTCTCCTCCCATTCCTTCTGTCCAAGTATCTCTTCAATAGTATCTCATTGTTGCACTCAGTGTCTTCCTTCTCTCCTGGTCTCTCATTTGGCCTTTTCCCTTTTTCTCATTCCCTCTTTGCATTATTGTTTTTCCTAGCATCTCTTGTCCTTCTCTTCTTGTCTTTAGTACATACTGTCTCCTCTTGTCTCTGTATTCACCACGTTCCATGTTTGTCCTTTTGTTTTGTTCCCTCTGTTTTTACACAGGGACTACCAGAAGCTCTCTGTCCCATAAACCTAACTGATACTCCTGCTCCTAGGAATACGGTGTGCCTTTTTTTCTTAAGAGGAATCCAAACTGAAGATTTGTATCCTGGGGCAATATTAATTATGTTGCTCCTCATTTAATCTTTTGCCAAGCTCCATATTACTTCTGACGAAGGGTCATCGACCTGAAACGTTAACTGTTTCTCTCTCCACAGATGCTGCCTGGCCTGCTGAGTATTTCCAGCATTTTCTCTTTTTATTCCATATTACTTGACTGTTTCAGGTCAGAGCATGTGGTTCCTTTCCTCAGTGAATATGCTGGTACATCAAGTTAAAATTAGATTAATCAGAAACGTAACCTTTCAGCAGAAGTCCTGCTAATTGTCTTAAAATGGGCATGGATTAGTCAGTCCTCTTTTTTGAAGAACAACTCCAATTTCCCCAAATAGGGTGATCTAATTCATATTAGATGTAATTTGGAACTTCAACCTACTATAGTTCTCTCTTCCCCACCATCCCCCGCCACCCAAAAATAACTACTTTCAATCAAAGGGTGCTCCTCAGACATCCAAACCAAGATTAAAGCTGGTCACCGCCAACATTTATATTATAAGCTTCTCAGTCCATATCATTTTCTAGAGCCATTCTCAACCAGTTTAGGATTTCAGCGTGATGTAAATTATACTCTTCTCCTGTATCATACACAGAAATATACTTTCAGGATACCTTGGTAAAGGGTGAAGTGAGAGAGAGTGAGAGAGAAACAGAAGGGGAGAGAAAAAGAGGAAGAGCAGGCAGGAAAGCAGTGAAGACATTTGAAGGAAACACACAATTGCTAATGTCTGTGTCGGTACATTAAAAAACGTGGTTGTTCTTCATCACAATTGAGAAAGCAGAACTTAATGCCAATCTCAGCACTAAAGGTCAAAGTTAAAAATTGTACCGTTGTTGAGGCTGCCGTGAAACACGAATTAAGGCTGAATCCATTTGTGTTAAACAGGAGACATTTTAATCACAGCATGGCACAAAATGGCAGACTGAAAAGCTCCCAGAATTCTCTAGGTAAATCCTGAGGCCCCGTCCCCTTCTGCCTTAAAGGTAAGGTGCCTTAAAGGGAAGGGGCTGGAAATTTGTCCACAGACGGGAAGAGTGGATTATGCCCGTTTTAGGTGGCAATCCGCCACACAGCTCCCCCAGAATCCGCTTAGGAGGTGTGGACGAGACGGTGCGGCGGTCTGATGGGCCGGCCGGAGCGGCTCTTGTAGGACGCCGGTGGACGTGGAACGGCCGGGCGTGGAGCAGCCGGGTGAACCGGCTTGAGGGCAGGTCGGCCGCGTGGAGGTGGATGAGCTACAGGGACCTGCTCACCGGGCTCCGAGTGTGCTGGCTTGAGTCGGTCAACTGACACTTTTTCGGTCCTTGTCGCCCACTTGCAGGGTGAAAAATTTGTCCCCAGCCTGTAGCACCTTGTAGGGCCCGTCGTACGGGGGTTGAAGGGGTCCGCGGTGGGCGTCGTGCTGGACGAAAACAAACCGTGCCTGGTGCAGGCTTAGTGGGACGTGTGAGGTGGATTCGCCGTGTCAGGCAATGGGCACCGGGGCGAACTGCAGCGCCGGTGAGGCGAAGTCGTGGCGTTGCTGGTCGGCTGACCAGGGTGTCGTGGCGGTGGGCAGGAACTCGCCGGGTATGCGCAGCGGCTGACCGTACACGAGCTCTGCTGCCGATGCGTGGAGGTCTTCTTTAACCGCGGTGCGCAGGCCGAGGAGGACCCACGGAAGTCGGTCGGTCCAGGCGCCGTCTTGGAGGCTGGCTCGAAGAGATGCCTTCAAGGATCTGTGGAACCGCTCACACAGTCCATTGGCTTGGGTGTGGTACGCTGTGGTGCGGTGAATGGTCACCCCGAGATTGCATGCGACGGCGGTCCAGAGTTCAGAGGTAAATTGCAGACCTCTGTCCGACGTCATGTCGGAGGGGACGCCGAACCGTGCGACCCAGGTGCCGACGAAGGCTCTGGCGATGTCGGCGGTGGTGGTAGAGGTCAATGGAATTGCCTCAGGCCAGTGTGTGTGGCCTTGCGACGGCGGCAGGGGCCCGACGATGTCCACGTGGATGTGGCCGAATCTCCGCGAGGGGACGGTAAACTCCTCGATGGGTGCTTTCGTGTGTTGCTGTACCTTGGCCCGTTGGCAGGCAAGGCAGGAGTTGGCCCAAGTACGCACATCCATGCGAAGGCCACGCCAGACAAAGCGGTTGGCTACCAATTTGATGGATGCGCGGGCGCCGGGGTGGGAGAGGTTGTGGAGAATGTCGAATACCCGGTGGCGCCAGGACGCTGGGATATGTCGCACTTGACCGTGACTGCGGTCGGGCCACAGGCGACGTCGGCCAGGCGTAGCCCTGGTAGGTTGGTGGGTGCGGAGAGCAGATCAGGGTCGGTGATCTGGTCTGCTGCAAGTTGAGCGTAGTCGACTGCTAGGTGTGCGGCGTGGATGGCGGGGCGGGAGAGGCAGTCGGCTACCACATTGTCTCGGCCGGAGACGTGTTGGATGTCCGTGGTGAACTCGGACACTGCCGCGAGCTGGCGCTGCTGCCTGGCGGACCAGGGGTCGGTTGTCTTTGCCATTGCGAATGTCAGGGGCTTGTGGTCGACAAACGCAGTGAAGGGGTGGCCCTCAAGCAAAAACCAGAAATGGCGGACCGCCAGGAACAGCGCGAGGAGCTCGCGGTCGAAGGTGCTGTACTTGACCTCCGGGGAGCGTAGTTGGCGGCTGAAGAAGGCAAGTGGTTGCCAGGCGCCATCGACCCACTGCTCATACACGGCGCCGACCGTGTGGTCGGAGGCGTCCGTGGTGAGCGCTACCCTGGCATTGGGCCGTGGGTGCGCGAGCAGGGTGGCGTTGGCGAGCGCGGTCTTGGTGGAATCGAAGATGGCGGACGCGTCTGCCGTCCATTCGACCGCCATCTTGCCGCTCCTGCCCCGGAGGGCTTCATACAGGGGCCTCATGAGGGACGCCGCTTTGGGGATGAAGCGGTTATAAAAATTCACCATCCCGAGGAACTCCTGGAGGCCTTTGATGGTGGTGGGGCGGGGAAATTGTTGGATGGCCTGCACCTTGGTGGGCAGGGGAATGGCCCCAGCATGGGTGATGTGGTGGCCGAGGAAGTCGATCTTGTCCAGGCCGAACTGGCATTTGGCTGGGCTGAGGATGAGCCCGTGGTCGCTGAGGCGCCCGAACAGGATGCAAAGGTGTTCGAGGTGTTCCTGCTTGAAGGAACTGGCTACCAGGATGTCGTCCAGGTAGACGAACAGGAACTTCAGGTCCCGAAGGACCGAGTCCATGAGCCGTTGGAATGCCTGGGCCGCGTTTTTGAGGCCGAAGGGCATCCGTAGGAACTCGAACAGGCCGAAGGGGGTGATTACGGACGTCTTGGGGACGTCCGCGGGGTGGACGGGGACTTGGTGGTAGCCGCGCACCAGGTCGACCTTGGAAAAGACTGAGCGGCCGGCCAGTCTAGCCGAGAAGTCCTGAATGTGCGGCACGGGGTACCGATCAGGGGTGGTGGCGTCAATGAGGCGGCGGTAATCCCCGCAGGGGCGCCAACCTCCGCCTGGTTTGGGGGCGATGTGGATTGGGGAGGCCCAGGGGCTGTTGGAGCGGCGGATGATGCCGAGCTGTTCCATGGTGGCAATCTCTGTCCGCGCGATCTCCAGTTTGGCCGGGTCCAGCCTGCGGGCGTGGGCGTACACTGGGGGGGCCTGTGGTGGGGATGAAGTGTTCCACCCCGTGTTTGGCGGCCTCCGCGGAGAAGGTCGGATTGGTAAGGGCCTGGGAATTCGGCCAGGAGTGCCGAGTAGTCATCCGTGGCCCGGGCGTGGCACTGTGACGCCATGTCGGCGGGTTGACGGGGGGGCCATGGCGCCCAGGATGGGGGACATGGTGTTCATGTCCACGAGGCGGTGACGAGGGATGTCAACCAGTAGGCCGTGGGCACACAGGAAACCTGCGCCGATGAGGGGGGAGAGCACCTTGGCAGTGATGAACTCCCATCGGTAGCGGTGACCAGCGAGGTCGCGGGTGACTGTCCGGGTGCCCTACGTCCGGATTTCCGAGCCGTTAGCAGCAGCCAGCGCCGGTCCTTGTTCGCCCTTTGGATGTCGAGGGAGGAGGCCGGGATGATGCTGTGCTGAGCCCCAGTGTCGCACAGGAACCGGCGGCCGGTTTTGTCATCCGTGCCGAACAGCAGGGAGCCCCCGCGTGGCCCACGGCCATCGCGGGGGCTGGAACGGGGGCGGACTTGAAAGAGCAAGGAGGTGTGCACCGTTGTGTCCTGGCGCCGAACCGTGCGTGGTAGTAACATTGGCCCAGGTTAGTGGGGCGTGAAGGCCCCGTGGGCCTGGTGACAGGCCCTTGTGGCCGCGTGCTGGATGGTGAGGGGCGCGCCCAGGCATTGGCTGCCAGGTCCGGAGTGACGTCGCAGCTGGAGTGAGCGGACAGCAGCTTGTCGGCCTCATCGGCCAGGGCTTCCAGGTTCGTGAGGCCGGACGCCACGATCGCTGGGCGGATGCTGAGAGGGAGCTGGCGGATGAACAGCGTGCGGAAGAGGGATCCGGGTGGGCTCTCGTCGGTGAGGGAGAGCATGTGGGAGAGGAGGTCTGATGGTGAGGCATCACCGAGGCCTGGAAGGTCGAGGAGGTGGCAGTTTCGCTGATATGCCGAGGCCGTAAATTTTTTAAGGAGCGCTGTCCTGAGATGTGCATACTTGCCTTCCTCTGGTGGGTTCTGCAGCGTTGTCGAAACCTTGGAAACTGCGGCACTACCAAGTGATGTGACGAGATAGTCGTACTTCGTCCCATCTGTGGTGATATTTCGCAGCCGGAAGCGAGATTCAGCTTAGAGAAACCAGGCTTCGGGCTGGTTTTCCCAAAACTCCGGCAGTTTCACAGAAACTGCGTTCGTGTCCGCCATTGCAGTGCTTGGAATACGTTCTGAGCGTCGGGGTCACCAATGTTGAGGCTGCCGCGAAACACGAATTAAGGCTGAATCCATTTGTGTTAAACAGGAGACATTTTAATCACAGCATGGCACAAAATGGCAGACTGAAAAGCTCCCAGAATTCTCTGGGTAAAACCTGAGGCCCCACCCCCTTCTGCCTTAAAGGTAAGGTGCCTTAAAGGGAAGGGGCTGGAAATTTGTCCTCAGACGGGAAGAGTGGATTATGCCCGTTTTAGGTGGCGATCCGCCACACTGTGATTATTATTTTAAAAAGTTTAAGTTGTTATCCCCACAAAGAAAAATATTGACTGAAAAGAAACTCTTGACATAGTTTAGCTTTTTACAACCTTCGGGAGATCAGGAAGACAATCACTCGTGCTCGAGATAAAAATGTTGGGGTAGAGTTTCCGCTTTTGGCGCAATTGGCAATCAGGGCGCGAATTGCACTCAAAATTGTCCCGGTTCTCTGAATTGAATTATTTGCTCAAGTTTTTGTTTAAACTCATTAGCATATCGCCAAATGTAAAATCTTCAACGAACCAGCGCAATCAGGCAGCGTTTTAGAACACAATTGTCCATTTTTTTCTGGCATTAAAAAAATATATTTAAGAGCGGTGCATTTTTATTAACACACCTGAGAATGGGTTTATCACAAAAAAGAAACCTTTTTAATCCGACGGTCAAGTCCATCGCCTGTGAGTAACCCGATTTGAAATAACTGAAAATGACTTTAGAAACTATACAGAACCATTTGCTAGTTTCATTGGTGTGCAGTAGTCAGTTTCTTAGTACATTTTTTTTTCAAATATTTAAAAGCTTTTAAAACGTGCCCATTAGTATCCTTGCACCTAAAAATAAACCTAGCTCAATTTGCGAGGCTGTAACTTGCACTTAAAATTCCTCGATCTTTTGCGCTGGTTTGGCCTATTTTGAGCGAAAAACCAACACAACCTCGTGGAAACTCTACCCCAGAAAAGAGAAAGCCAATCATAATAGAAAGCTTTATTTAGATTCCATATCTTGGAGCCGAGGATGCCATTCCTTGTTTCTGTACATCCAGCAAAGAAAAAATGTATTAAAATTAATATCAGATATATATATATATATATATATATAGATCAGCTAAGTCAGAAATGAGGGAAGGCTGCCTTATTTTGTTCTGCCAGGTTAAGCCCTTTGTTATTCTGTACCTTTTATGCTGGGACTAAGATGATGGGCGGGGCAGCTAAACAAAGCATTCAAAGATCCACATTTCAGCATGCAGCTCATGAGATGCCACTTGTCCACCCTGCTTCATGGAAGAAGGGCAAAGTGCTTTTTGCTAACCTGGACCATTCACAAATTATGTTGTCCTGTATTTCCATTTCCCAGAGTTGCCCACAAATCATGTAAAAAGTTTGACAAGTTGCTCAAATGAGCTGGCCATCGAATTAGTTGGTGTGGGGCGGGGGGAAGACTGCCAAAATTGTTTTCATCCATACTGAGGGAGTTAGTAGAGACAGAAGAAACAGGTAACAGTTTTTCGGAAAAAGCACAAACATAAGGTAAAACAGATCAATAAAAGAAAAATAGAAAACAGGAAATGGGAGAGATTAGAGGAGAAAGAGAGAACAGAGGCAGAAGAGACTTATCATTTAATAACAGTTTAAAAATCCTGAATAAATATACATTGTTAGTATAATGCTAAATGCCAGGGGTATTTTGCTATAATATTGCATGATTTTACAGCCTCGCCACATTAGGTGAGAGAGATGGAAAATTCTCTGGAGATGGCAGCACTGCAAGAATACTAGTTGATGCATTCCATCTTCTTTGCACTACTTGCCAGAGTGCTAGTGTGAGCACAAAGCATCATTTTGTGCACCACGAGATAAATAATATTTGATTTTCCCCGAGTTGTGCAAAGCAGCTGAGCTGCGAAGGATTCGTACTTTTGCCAACCTATGTGGAATGCTGACAGTGTTGGAAACCCCTGCTCCATTTCTAAGCTCTAATTGTTTCTTCTGTGTTATAGATGTCATATAGATTAATGACACAGCACCATTGCTCGGCCACATCCGAGATGTCAGTGTAAGGAGTGTGGAACGGCGACTGCCATGGCACCACAAATGAAATGAAGTAACGTCGGCAATGCCTCCAGGAATAAATTAAATCTGTTCCCATCTCTCTGTATATCAGTGCTGTTAATGGAGGATCAAAATACACTGATTGATTTGTGTTGCACTGAACTCCACCAGCTCTGCAAATTATGATGCTTATATAATTTTCCTGCAGTGTTGCACTAATAATTAAATAGTCCCTGGTATCTGACACAAGCTGCAGATTAATATATGGTTACTCTGTGAAATAAAACATAAATTGGAAATGAACTTCAAGCTCACAACACCACAGAGAGTGCACTATGATTTAATTCAAGGTCAAAATGACCAATGGAGTTTGCACAACGATATCCTTTTATTTGTAAACACCAACATATATATATATATGTGTGTTATATATCACGTACGGAACAAAATAGTAATTCCTTCAATTATACACTCAGTTTTTACCTCCTATCTGTTCAAAAGGATTCAATGCTACAACAGCAGCTGCCACAACTCGCATTTATATAGTACCTAACAAATAATATCTTGAGGCACTTCACAGATTGGAATAAGGGAAATCGATGACACACAGCAAGATGTACCAGAACTGAGGGAGGTGCCTGGCATTTAGGACTCAAGCAATTTAGCAGTACTGGGATGGGGACATCAATTGAATTGTGCAGGGTGCTGGTGAGACCACACCTGGAGTACTGCGTGCAGTTTTGGTCTCCTTATTTAAGGAGGGATATACTTGCATTGGAGGCAGTTCAGAGAAGGTTCACGAGGTTGATTCCTGAGATGAAGGGGTTGTCTTATGAAGAAAGGTTGAGCAGGTTGGGCCTATACTCATTGGAGTTTAGAAGAATGAGAGGGGATCTTATTGAAACATAAAAGATTCTGAGGGGGCTCGACAGGGTAGATGCAGGGAGGATGTTTCCCCTCGTGGGGGAATCTAGAACTAGGGGGCATAGTTTCAGGATAAGGGGGCACCCATTTAAAACGGAGATGAGGAGGAATTTCTTCTCGGAGGGTCGTGAATCTTTGGCATTCTCTACCTCAGAGAGCTGTGGAGGCGGAGTCATTGAATATATTCAAGGCGGCGATAGACAGATATTTGAGCTACAGGGGAGTCAAGGGTTATGGGGAGCGGGCGGGAAAGTGAGTTGAGGCCAAGATCAGATCAGCCATGATCTTATTGAATGGCGGAGCGGGCTCAAGGGGCTAAATGACCTACTCCTGCTCCTATTTCTTATGAATAGAACTGGATGGGGATCCTAGGGCTTAGCAGGACTGTAGTGGAGGTGCTGAGGCTCTGCAACACAGGACAGTCGTGTAGTTTAGCATCATGGAAGGGACTGCTAGGATTCAGGCAACACAAGTGGGAGGGTGGGGGTGCTGGGGTCTAGCAGCAATTAGTGACGATTGAAGGTGTGCTGCTGGGATGGAAGTTTTGTGGTTTTGTAATACTAGGGAGGGTATTATAGAATTTGGAATGGCTTGTGGGAATTCTGGTCTTTTATCAGTTTTATGTGGAATTGAAATCTGGCCTTCAGCAGAACAGGGGTTAGAAAGAGGCATTTAGTATTACTCAGGTAGGAACTGGCTGCTCTGGGAATGAGTCCTAGGAATCGAGAGAGCCAGGGAGGGGAGGTGGGTATGAACTGACATGGTGATTGAGATCCAACATAGTAGAAAGGTCAGAATAAATCAGAATAATCAGAATAAACACACATCTGTGGTGCCCACCCTGACAAATTAAGGGGGGTGTCCTGGGCCAATTATCATAAGCCCATTTGAGTGGAGTCCCTGCGCATGGAAAACAATAGGCAAGGAATCAGGCTTGCAATCTGGTTAGCTGAAAGTTAGAAAATAGGGTGGGCTGTGGCTTGCCCTCATAGAGGACTTGGCTGCAAATGTTGCACTACAAGGGTGATCAATGTGCAGTGAGGACAGCACTGAAGACTCCGGCCTTCAATAATGACTCACTGGGGAGCTGATGCAGGAAGTGGAGCAAAGGAGAGTGACGCTGTTTGGTGCCAAAGGGTGCCCACCTATCAAATGCCAGGTACAAGCTACATGGATAGAGCTTGCAGAGGGAATGACTGCCGTCTCCTAGATCCACCCCACCTGGACGCAAATGCATACAAAGGTTCAGTGGCATCAGTGAAGTGCAAAGGTAACTGTGAGCACCTTTGAATAGATGCTTACTCTTCCTTCATACACGGCATGGACTTAATATAAAGGTCCATTTGCTGGATCCTGCAAAGTATGCACAGAATGTTCACCCCTTATTGCAACGCTCCTTCAATCAACAGAATTTGTAAGGGACAATAATAGCATAAAATAGCTCTTCACAAGTGACTAGCAAAAGGGTGAGTCAGAAAAAAAAGTCATGCATGCCAATTAGTATGAGAAGACCATGGCGAGAAAATAGATGGTGCTGTTGTGGATGTCCAGGCACTTGCAAACATTTTCATTGGGCCAAATCTTGCTGGAGCATCTCGTGTTGGAGGCCGGTGGTTAGACATTTTCTGGCATTGCACCAATTGCATGGTGGGATTTGAACATGTTAATGAAATGTCCCACCTCTTCACAGCGGGACACTCACACGCCATGAAATCCGCCACCGTGAAAATGGCGGCAGGCGCATACTTGATGGGCTGGGGGGCGGGGGGGTCACGTTCCCTGTTTTTTTTCTTCATTTTTAACCCCCCTCAACCCTCTTCTGCTCGTAACGGGTGGGGAGGGGGAGGGGTGTTAATATCGAGGCCATCGTCTTTCTGGGAGTTGGACTTTTCATTTTACAAGACTGCTTTCCCAACACTGAGCTGGTGCCTATTTTAGTCATTTATAGTCCCCAGTGCATTTGTATTGTGTGTCAGCGATTACAGCAGCAGCACAGTAAGTACATCAAATAACTAAAACAGGGGTCCTGACTGAGCGGTGGAAAAGCTAGTTTGGAGTCCGCACCCGCCGCCCATCCCCACCTTCCTGGAGAAAAATGGTACCCTGGGAACCAGCTTCAATCATTTTTTTTAAAAAGCACTTTACAAACGTCTTTCAATTTCTTGCACTGGTGCCGAGTGCCTCTACCCACAACCAGTCCCCATGCCTGTGACTGTGTAACCTCTGACCTACTGTGAGCAACTCCACTGGGGGGGCGGTGTCTCCTTTTATATCAATTGATCGACTTATCAATCTATTTATGGACGAACAATCCTGCATTTTATTTGTATTGCTGAGTCCATTCCTGCCTCATTTCAATTTAGAAACAGTACTTTCCACGTAAAAAGTGATGAAAAGTTATTGCACTGAACTGAATTTTGAATTGCAAAGTATGTTGTAGAGTATGCAAGATGAGTAGCAACCAGAAAATACCGAGAGAGAGAGAACGTTATTGTTTTCACTTGGGAAAGGTCTTTATTCATAGAACTGTATCGGGAGACAGCCCATCTCTTCGGTTACTCAATTAAAGCGCTAGGAAAAATGGGCACTTGTGGTACTTTGTACAGAAAAATATAACGAGTTGTGCCTCTGACTTTTTATTTTAAACAGAATAACGCACCAAAGGCTATGATTTCACATCAAAAGTTAATAAGGTGCAGCCTTCATATACCGGGAAAAGTGACCGAGGTTATGAGAATTATGAGTTGTGGAAAACGCACACAGTTCATTTCTATTGACTTGCAGAACCCTTACATCAATCAGTGAGAGTTTTGCTTTATGCATACATACATAAAGATGCATTGTAACAGCACGGCTAATCCATAAAACTCAGTGAACACAAGAAGAAAGAGCACACAGTCTTTGTTTTTCCTGAAACAAGCAGGGTGTGTGAAGGTCAAACAGAATTCCACAGAATTGAGTAAAGAACACCATGGCCTGGAGTTTCCGCTCGATTGCGTTGGTTTTTTTCGGCGTAGTTCGGCTGAAAACGGTGTAACCGGCGCAAAGGATCACGGAATTTTAAGCTTAAATTACGTTCAGCGCAACTCGAGTTTCCGCAATCTTTTCCGCTGATTTTAAAGACATTGGCCCAGATATTCCGATCCCTACGGGTGGGTACACGCTGAAAACTGGTATTTCCGATCTGGCAAGAATGGTCTTGACAGATCCTCCGGCTGCCCGGGAGAAGGGCCTCTGCGGGCGGATAGTTCCACTTTTTGGAGACCCTCTGCCTGCAGAAAACCCTTACAATTCTTACGCCTGGTAAAAGCAGGCATAATGCCAGCTTTTACCAGGATAAGAGTTGAAAAAAGTAAAAAAATGTTTTTTCACTGATTTATCATTTAAAAATACTTTTTTAAAAAAGTTTATTTTTAGCCCCGTAAAAAACTTTAATTATTATTTTCAAAAAATAAAATATTTGTTTAAAATACTTAATTTATTGTAATTTCAAGTCATTTTAAAAATGTGAATTTTTTAAAAAAAATTATTCAAATTTTTACTATGTTTTTTCATTGATCTCCATTCATATATTTGACAGGTCTTCCTGTCAACTGAATGAAAGGAGATTCCCTTCTGTGATTGGCTCCCCATGGCCCACGTGATCCCAGGGACGCTGCGAACTAAATGCGCCTCTGGGATACGTCGGCCCTGCACACTTGGAGTTTGGTGAGGCCAAGGAGCGGAAGCGTGTGCGTCCCGGGAGCGCTCAGGTCAGGGCGCAGATTTTTCCAGATCGCAGGCCTCCGCCCGCAGGAGGCCTGCAATCGAAAATACGGGCCATTGTGCTGGAAGCAGGCCCCGCCCACAAAACAGGCCACGCCCCCAGAGTGAATTACTCACCGTTGGGAGTTTCCGCGAATTGCGCTCGTTTGCGGGTCTTCGAGGAGGCTCCAGAAATTAAGCTGGTTCTTATTTGGCCGCAAGACCACTAATAGGCACGCTTTAAAAGCTTATGAATATAATTTTTTGAATTTACTAAGAAGTTGACTACTGTACCCCAATATAACCAGCAAATGGTTCCATATTTTTTTTTAAAGTAAATTTCAATTCAATGGAATCATCTCCTTACTTGACAGCTTGAAAAGTGCTATAAAAGCTTCCATCCCACAGCTGTTTACTTTCCAAGCTCAGAAGCTGTTGCTTACTGCATTTGGAACATGGATTGAGCTTTATGCAGGTTGCAAGTGTTTGGAACAAACTCTCTATCCAGTGTCACCTCATTGGAACAACCTCACCATTGACAGATCGCTTCTGTCATCTCAAGTTCACCTGCCATCTATTCCATCAGAATGGGTACGGTTTATACTCTCTCACTTTGGTCCTCAGAATCTGACCACGGTCAGCCGCAACACCAGCATCACCAACAACACCAACAACCTTCTCCGCAATCGCCTGATGCTGCACAGGACAGAGGGCATCATCACCCGACCACATAAATTTAAAACAGAAATAGACAGTTTCCTAGAAGTAAAGGGAATTAAGGGTTACGGGGAGCGGGCAGGAATTTGGACATGAGTCTAGGTTCGGATCGGTCATGGCCCTGTGGGTAGCGTAGCGGGCCCAGGGGCCGTGTAGCCTGATCCTGCTCCTATTTCGTGTGTCCAATTCTGTTAGGTTCAGGAGATGGTTCTGTGATAGTAGATTGGCGGTTAGGATCAGATCAGCCATGATCTTATTGAATGGCGGAGCAGGCTCGAGGGGCCAATTGGCCTACTCCTGCTCCTATTTCTTATGTTCTTATGTTCTTATTGTTGCCCGGGATGCCAGGAATGGCCTCACCATGGCCAGATTTACTTCACTTGACGCTGCACACCCTGGCTACCACATGATGTGCGACATTGGCACCACCCCACACCAACATAAAGCATCCCTACAATGACCAAGCCATTCCTTTCACACACACATCACCATTGCGGGGGGTACTCTTATGTCGCACCATTCACTGCAAACACTAAGCCACTTCCAAAGGTGCACACAAATCTGTCCAAGAACGCAAAGTGTTGAAAATAAAGATTTCAATGTTTGACAGCACATTACCACAAACTTCACGTGAACATTTGCTAAACCACCCAAGTGCCTACCCTTGTGTATTGTTAGTTGGTATGCTTGCAGTAGGACGAGGGTGAGTGTGCGGGGTGGCTAGTGAGATGGGGAAATGATAATGTAGATAGAGGGGGATGGGTGAGGTGCAAGGTAAGTTGGTGTGAGTAAGGACGTGCAGGAGTAGGGTAGGGAAGGCAGAGTTATGGGGATGTGATGAGTGGCACAGCAGGATGAGGTTGAGTGTGGCTTTGCAGTAACGTTTCATGATCTACTGGGATCATTGAAAGGTTTGCGCCACTGGAGCCTGGTCCTCCTGATGACATCTCTGCTTGTGTCCTCCTGTGCAATGTGCAACCAGGCTGTGTTGGTCTCCGGGGGAGGTCTCTTCCGCCCAGTGGAAGGGAAGAGGACCTCCCTGCCTGCTCTGACTCCCTTCATAAGCAAATGGAGGGAGGGAGTCATGGGAGAGCCTGGGTGCAGCCATGCACCTTTGTGCAGTGCTTGTCAGTGTTTGCAGCACCTCAATGTTTCAGAACACTGACAGCACAACTGTCAAAATTAATTTGGACATGGCCCCTTTAAGGAAACCGGCTGATGACGCGTCATCAAATGATGTCATCAGACCTGCTTCCTTTTAATTAGCCGGAAACCTCGCTGGGCGGGCTTAACAACCCCAATGGAAAATTACTTGGAGAGAGTGGGCTGGAGCAGGCAGTGGCATGAGACCACGCTGCTGACCCCGGCCGCCCCTGACCCGCCTCAGTCGGTGAAGTCGCGTCCCAGGTGTAGTCTAACCAGGTCTTTGGATATCTGCAGTATAACTTCTACCCTCTTGTATTCTAGTCCTCCAGATATAAAGGCCAGCATTCCATTAGCCAGTTTGATTATTTTCTGCACCTGTTCATGATCTACGTAGCTGTACCCCCAAGTCTCTTTGGACCTCCACTGTTTTTAACTTTTCACCATTTAGAAAGTACCCTGTTCTATCCTTTTTAGGTCCAACGTGGATGACCTCACATTTGCCTATATTGAAATCCATTTGCCACAGTTTTGCCCATTAACTTAATCTATCAATATCTCTTTGTAATTTTATGCTTTCATCTACACTGCTTACAATGCCGCATATCTTTGTGTCATCGGCAAATTTGGATATGTGGCTCTCTATCCTGTCATCTAAGTCGTTAATAAATATGGTGAATAGTTGAGGCCCCAAAACAGATCCCTGTGGGACACCACTAGTCACATCCTGCCAATTAGAGTACCTGCCCATTATCCCTACTCTCTGTCTCCTGCTGCTCAGCCTATTGCCTAACCAGGTCAATAATTTGCCTTCAATTCCTTAGTTAACAGTCTCAAATTATATTTCTTTCAGTTTTAGTGAAATTATGCAAAAAGTAAACATAAAAAAACCCTTCAACATACTCCACATTGTACTGCAAGTAAAGTTTGCAGTTCCATCTAACAGTGTGTAAATCGATTGGGCCATATTTTGAGACCCCCACGGGTGCGTACATGCCCGTAGGGGCCTCGCAAGTGCCGGGTTTAGGCATGCGAAGTGCATGCGCTGAAACACAGCACCTGCGATCTGACAAGAATTCTCTTGACAGATCATCCGCCTGCCCAAGAAAAGTGCCTCCACGGGCAGAGAGTTCCGCTTTCTGCCCAACTTTCGCCCACTGAATGCCTGTCAAATTCTTACGCCTGGCGTAAGGCCTGCTTTTACCAGCATAAGAGTTTTAAAAAATAGAAAAGTGAAATTTGAAAACTCATTTATAAATTAAAAATACTCTTCAAAAAGTTAATTTTATTTTTAGCCCCGTAACATTTAATTTATTTCTTTTAATAAATTTTTGCTTAAAATATTTAATTAAATGGCATTTTAATTCATTTTAAATAAGTAATTAAAAATAAAATTAATTTAATGTGTTGATGTATTTTTTAAGTGATCCCCATTCATACTTATAGAAACATAGAAACATAGAATCTAGGAGCAGGAGTAGGCCATTCGGCCCGTCGAGCCTGCTCCACCATTCAATACGATCATGGCTGATCATCCAAATCCAGTACCCTGTCCCTGCTTCAATCCCCACAGTACACATATCCCACCCTACCCCCGTAACCCCACATATTTAATTCCCCCTAACATATCCCATCCTATCCCCATAACCCCACATATTTAATCCCCCCCTAACACTAAGGGTCAATTTATCATAGCCAAATCAACCTAACCCGCACATTTTTGGACTGTGGGAGGAAACCGGAGCACCCGGAGGAAACCCACGCAGACACGGGGAGAATGTGCAAACTCCACACAGACAGTCACCCGAGGTCAGATTCGAACCCGGGTCCCTGGCGCCGGGTCCCCGTACGTACAGAACTGTCAAAAGTTGAATGGGGATTCCCTTCTTCCATTGGTTGGGCCGGCCCACGTGATCCCGGGGCGCCTACGAACCGCTTGCGCCCCTGGGATTCGTGGGGCTCTGCCCGCGCAGACCCGGAGAGGCCCAGGATCGCAAGCCGCCATTCCACCCGGGCCACCAAGTACTCTCGAAGGCATTTCGCAGGTCGGAGGCATCCGTCCGCGGGAAGCCTCCCATCGCAAATGTTGGCCCATTGTTTAGCGCTAAGCATATTAAATTATGTACCTACAAAGTTAGACATTTGAAAATCGAGTTAAAGGGGTAGAAGCCTTGAAATCCTTGTAATCTGCAAGCAGGTCAGGGAAGACAAACATAAAGAGAGTTGTTTTTTACAAGACGCCTACCTGAAAACTAAGTGAAGCATGCACTTAAATTAACCCCAGCAGCAGCTTCTGTATGTCAAGATGCACAACTGCTTGCTTCATTCCTCTTGCATTGTGATTGCGTGCAAAGTATTGGCCCGTATTTTCCGATCCCTACGGGTGCATACGAGCTGTGTACACACCCGTAGGGACCTCGCAAGTGCCGGTTTCAGGCATGCCGAGCGCATGCGCTGAAAACCGGCATTTCTGATCTGTCAAGAATCCTCTTCGCAGATCGGACGCCTGCCCTGGAGAAGGGCCTCCGCGGGCGGAGAGTTCTGCTTTCTGCAGACCCTCCGCCCGCTGAAATCCCTTAAAAATCTTACGCCTGGTAAAAGCAGGCGTAAGGCCTGCTTTTACCAGCATAAGAGTTTAAAAAAGTTAAAAAAATGTTTCCACTCATTTATAATTTATAAATACTTTTTAAAAAAGGTAAGTTTATTTCTAGCCCCGTAAAAAACTTTAAACTTTAAAAAAACTTAAATTTGTTTAAAATATTAAATGTAATTTTAACTCATTTTAAAAACGTGATTTAAAAACAATGTATTTAATGTTTTGCTGTGTTTTTGGAGTGATTTCCATTCATATATTTGACAGGTCTAAGCTGTCAACAGTATGAAGGGGGGGGATTCCCTTCTTCCATTGGTTCCCCATGGCCCACGTGATCCCAGGGACGCTTGCGAACCGCCTGCGCCCCTGGGATACCTGGGCCCTGCGCATATCCTCATGGAGAGGCCCAGGAGTGGAAATGGCCGGACCTCTGGAGCCCTCAGGTAAGGGCGTAGATTTTTTCCAGAACGAAGGCCTCCGCACGCAGGAAGTCTCTGATCAGAAAATACGGGCCATTGTTTCATGAGAACAAAGGTTGAAAAGATTTGATTTCTGCCATGCACCTGGACAATTCCAGGGTGACTGCCAGTGAAGGAGCCAAAGAAAATAATCATTTGCATCCACCTTCATTCCCTATCCTGACTGACTCTCAATTAAACCTTCGAAGAATTAACATAATTTTGTCTTGCTAACTGTATAGTTTTTTTCTTAATAAAGCAAGGATAAGTGGTACACAGCAGTTGATGGACATCCTATTAATGGAATATATAAACAGGCATGAATATCCATTCCACATGCTGTAGATCCGAATGGTTTACAGAACAGTTTAGGATGGGTATCAGTTTTACAGGCGCAGTTCCTAGGCAGCCCTGAAACCGATCCTGCATGAGATTAGCAGATCTACACAGGAATTGTTCTGTAATACAAAGTATCGTATCAAGACTGAGAGATAAAACTTGGTAAAAGTCATGAGGTATGAGGCTATATCAAGTACAAATCTCCAAAAGCAGCCAATGTTAGACTAATCAATAAAAATAATGCAATGTCTGCAAATCTTGAGGGGTGCCTATCAGCAATTATGGCATGCCTGTATTACCGCCAAGTCATCAAGCATCCTAAAAATCAGGAAAAAATGTACGATTTTATTCCACACACACACATTTACTGCACCACAGACCAGAATGATGACTATACAAAATGAAAATCTTCATACCCTTCTTTTAAATCATGATCTTTGCCCAAAATGCCTAATCAGCTGCCAAAGGCATGTGCACAATATACAATACAGTACACAGCAAAAATCTTTCACCGCAATTGTTACACAAATTACTTTTATTAATTGATCAAATAATAGACTAACATTTAGAGTTAAAAATCCCCACAGTAAAACCCTCATCTATTTTTTTTGTTAGAATACTGTTGTTGCTAAACAGAAATATCTTCCACACAAATGCATCAACACCAACTCTTTAGCTGGCATTAACCAAATCGGGACAAAATTTATTCTGTGAGGTTTTAACAATCGCAGTACCAGAATCAAAAAAAATATTTAGACACAAATATTCTTAATATAGTTATTAAAACCTCTGGTAGCTCAAGTAGCTTCATGATATTATTGCAATTTGAGTCAAAGCTACAATGGTTACGATCTAAAGTCAGAGGACACAGAGGCACATTAACATTGGTTAAGTTTGTAGATATTGAACTTGTTTGCTTCTCCATTTAGCTTATCAAGGCACCTGCAAGAGATTTACAAACGGAATTAGATAAAACTAATTCGGCAGAACAGTGGCAGATGTAATTTGATGCAGACAAGTGTAAGGTACACTGCCGTATGTACGCTAGGGATGATGTAGAATTATCTAAATGCAAAGGTGAAAAAGACCGAGGAGGGTAAAAGCAGACTTGGCAATTAAGTTGGTAGTTCACTGCAGAATAAATGACTCCCAGTGATACAGAGACACAGAGTGTCCACAGTGCCTGGTCTGTACTCAAGGCCTCCATAATCAGCACCTGTGAAGACACGCTCGGTCACTCGACCAGGAAACACCAAGACTGGTTCGACAAGAACGACCAGGAGATCCAGGAGCTAATAAGCCGCAAGCGCAAGGCATTCCTGATCTGGAAACAGCAACACAACTCGAGAGCAAGAAAGCAGCTCTGCAGACGCCTGAAGGCCGAGGTCCAACAAAAAACTCGTGACCTAAAGAACAGGTGGTGGGTGGAGAAAGCGCAGGAGATCCAGCAGCTAGCCGACAACCACGACGTGCGTGGATTCTTTAGCGCAGTCAAGACCGCCGATGGCCCAAGCACCCAAGGTCCTACCCCACTGCGGGCCAAGAACGGAGAGGTACTCATTAAGGACAGGGAGGCAGTCAGTGCCCGCTGGAAGGAGCACTTCGAAGATCTCCTTAACCGAGACTCTGTCTTCGACGCGAGTGTCCTCAACTCCATCCCGCAGCATGCTACCCGCCACCATCTCAGCACAACCCCAGCCCGGCATGAGGTTGAAAAGGTCATCTGACAACTGAAGAACAACAAGGCCTCAGGAGCAGATGGAATCCCTGCCGAGGCGCTAAAGCATGGTGGAGAAGCACTACTGGTGTGAATTCATGAACTCATTTCTCTTATTTGGAAGGAGTAGTGCATGCCAGGGGATCTCAGAGACGCCGTAATTGTGACCATCTTCAAGAAAGGTGACAAGTCCGATTGCGGTAATTACAGACGAGTTTCCCTGCTGTCTGCCACAGGGAAAGTCATCGCAAGAATCCTCCTCAATCGCCTTCTCCCAGTGGCTGAAGAGCTCCTCCCAGAGTCACAATGCGGATTCCGCCCACTAAGGGGCACAATGGGCATGATCTTCACCGCGCGCCAATTACAAGAGAAATGCAGGGAACAGTGCCAACCGCTGTACATGGCCTTCTTTGACCTCACAAAGGCCTTTGACACTGTCAACCGTGAGGGATTATGGAGTGCCCTCCTCAAATTCGGCTGCCCTCAAAAGTTTGTCACCATCCTCCGCTTGCTTCACGACGACATGCAAGCCGTGATCCTGACCAACGGTTCCACCACAGACCCAATTCATGTACGGACCTGGGTCAAGCAAGGCTGTGTCATCACACCAACGCTCTTCTCGATCTTCCTTGCGGCAATGCTCCATCTCACCCTCAGTCAGCTCCCCGCTGGAGTGGAGCTAATTTACAGAACAAACGGGAAACTGTTCAACCTCTGTTGCCTCCAGTCCAGATCCAAGGTCGTCCCTTCCTCTGTCGTCGAATTACAGTATGCAGACGACGCTTGCGTCTGCGCACACTCGAAGGTCAAACTCCAAACTGTCGTTAACACCTTCACCGAAGTGTACAAGAGCATGGGCTTTACACTAAACATCCGTAAGACAAAGATCCCCTACCAACCTGCCCCCGCCACACAGTACTGCCCCCCGATTATCAAAATCCATGACAAGGTCTTGGACAACGTGGACCACTTTCCATACCTCGGGAGCCTTCTGTCAACAAGGGCAGACGTCGATGAAGAAGTCCAATACCGCCTTCAGTGTGCCAGTGCAGCCTTCGGTCACCTGAGGAAGAGTATGTTTGAAGACCAAGTCCTCAAACCCGGCACCAAGCTCATGGTCTACAGAGCAGTAGTAATACCCGCCCTCCTGTATGCCCCAGAGACATGGACCATGTACAGCAGGCACCTCAAAGCACTGGAGAGGTACCACCAACGCTGCCTCTGCAAGATCCTGCAAATCCATTGGCAGGATAGGCGCACCAACGTCAGTGTTCTCGCTCAGGCCAATATCCCCAGCATCGAAGCTTTGACCACGCTCGATCAGCTCTGCTGGAAGGGTCACATCGTCCGCATGCCCAATACGAGACTCCCAAAACAAGCGCTCTACTCGGAGCTCCAACACGGCAAGAGAGCCCCAGGTGGGCAGAGGAAATGCTTCAAGGACATCCTCAAAGCCTCCTTGAAAATGTGCAACATCCCCACTGACACCTGGGAATCCCTGGCCCAAGACCGTACAAAGTGGAGGAGAAGCATCCGGGAAGGCGCCGAATACCTCGAGTCTCTTCGCCGGGAGCAAGCGGAAGCCAAGCGCAAACAGGGGAAGGAGCACACGTCAACCCAAGCACCCCACCCACCCGCCCCTTCAACCACCGTCTGCCCCACCTGTGACAGAGACTGTAGGTCCTGCATTGGACTCATCAGTCACCTGAGAACTCATTTTTAATGTGGAAGCAAGTCATCCTCGGTTCCGAGGGACTGCCTAAGAAGAAGAAACAAAGTACACAATACTGAATTCTATGGCTACATCGGTAGAATGTAATTCAGAGAATCTCATGCTAAATTGTTGAGCTATTTACAGTTGGAATAGTCTTTCAAGTAAGAGCGTGAAGGCAAAAACCTTTACGCACATGAAAGATCCAGTTGAGCAACATGATGGAAAGACTTTTTTTCTACCTGGATAAGGTAAGATGGGGTGAATGCCTGACTCATCTGTATTTATCTGGACATATTCAACATGCTTATGGGCTGTTCCAACACAGAAATTATGTGAATGATCTATTTAAAACAGCTCAGCTCTTTCAGAACAAAGTGGGCAGATTGCCATACAGATGCTTGTAGAAAAGGTTAAAAGCCGAGAATAAAAATTTAAACTATTCTTCCCAATTTTGTATTCTTTGTTTATATATTTTTTAAAGACCTCATGTAATGATTATCCTGGTAATTGTTGCACGGTTCATTAGCATGCTGAAAAGGTTTTTTTTTTGGCAACGATAATATATTAACTAGGTCAGATAAAGCTGTCATTTTCTGTCGATGGACTCCACTGCGAATAATGTAAAGAACATGCTTGTCATGTTAAATTAGCACCTTACCTATTAAGAGTACACTGTATGTTGGAATATTTTTGATTATAGATTGCTATAATGGAATAGCTTCTGAAGGTGAAATGGTTCAAAATGTGCAGCGAATATAAAAAAATCATTGCAATAATTGCCTCATGATTATAGAGGGTTATGGTAAGGTAAATAGTGATAGATTTTTTCAATGGTCATTGAGACAGTAATGAAAAGATACATATTTAAGATAATCACAAAAATAATTAAAGAGATTAGAAAAAATTCATACAGCAGGTGATTAGAATGTGCAACAGACCGTTGTTGAAACAGAGTTCATAAATTCTTCTAAAGGGGAGTTAGATAATAGTTTGTAAATTAACAATATTATAGGGGGCGATTTTGTGACTGGGGCCACGTTGGAAGCGGAACTGCTGCTTGTGAAGCTGTCAAACAGTGACAATCTCTGCAGTTTGATGAGGTCTTGCATACAAGACCTCATCAACCTACTTTCTTTTACAGAAATGAGATGTTTGTTGCATCCGAGAATGCAACGGCCATCTGTCATCTCCAACGCAGAGGTGCGAGACTCTCCGCATACAAACCGACTGAAGCCTGCAGGAAGAAACAAAGGTAAGTACACTTTTAAAAACACTTTGCACTTACCTCAGATACTCACCTCTACACTCTTGCACCCATCACTTACCTTCACACCACACTTTTGCACCCCCCTTGACCCCCGCAGACCCAGTACTTGCCTCGCTGAGCTGGCGGGTTTTGGAGCCTTCGGGGAGCCCGCACTTGAGGGCAAAAAGGGGATAATCCTATTTTCGGCCTGTTAACTACCTGTTAACAGACAGTTAATAGGCTTTAATACCTTCCCGCCTCCAAGGAGACAGGACCCGGCACGGGACGGCTAACCGCCTCCTGGGAAGATGGCATGGAGGCGGGTTGGGGGCGGGTTTGGCACCCGTTCCCAGATTCTGCCATTTTCCCGGCAGTCCCGCCTCCATACCCGCCTCCCCAGGGCTGGCAAAATCGCCCCCAGAGAGTACAAATGGAGAGCAGGATTAGATCGGCGGCTTCTTTGGAGATACAAAAAACACTGGTGTAAATGTGATGGGTTGAATGTCCTGTTTCTGTGCTGTGATATTCAATATCCGAGTTGAAATGTTTGATAAGTCAAATTCTACCAATTATGTTCAACAAATCTTGGTCTCAAATACTTCATCACTAACGTACAACTTCAAATAAAGAGTTAGAATGATCTCAAATGTCCTAATTATTAGGAGTAATTGTAGCTGAGGAACAGGTAACAGTAAATGTGCCAACATTCAAACCTGCTAATTACAGGTTGATAGATTCACCTAACATCCAGAGTACAAAAACTGGTTGCTAACATATTATGAATACTATAAATGAACATGCAAAGAGAAGAGACATCATAGAGAAAAAACAGCATGGCCTGGAGTTTCCACTGGATTGCGTTAGTTTTGTCGGTGCAATTCGCCCGATATCGGCGTCACTGGCGGATTTTTAAGCACAAATTGCGTTCAGCGCAAGCCGAGTTTCCGCGATTTTTTTGCGCTACTTTTAAAAACATCAGGCTAGAAGCAGGTCGTGCCCCCAGGGTGAATTAATCACCATAGGGAGTTTCCACTAACTGCGCTCGTTTGCAGGCTTTCGAGGAGGCTCCAGGAGTTCCACAGGTCAGTGTCCTAGGCCCAACCATCTTCAGCTGCTTCATCAATGACCTTCCCTTCATCATAAAGTCAGAACTGGGGATGTTCACTGATAATTGCACAGTGTTCAGTTCCAGTTGCAACTCCTCAGATAATGAAGCAGTCCATGCCCGCATGCACAGACAACATTCGGGCTTGGGCTGATAAGTGGCAAGTAACATTCGTGCCACACAAGTGACGGGCAATGACCATCTCCAACAAAAGAAAGTCTAACCACCTCCCTTTGCCATTCAGTGGCATTAACATTGTCGAATCCTCCACCCTCAACATCCTGGGGGTCACCAGAAACTTAACTGGACCAGCCACATAAATAGCGTGGCTACAGGGCAGGTCAGAGGCTGGGTATTCTGCAGTGAGTATCTCACCTCCTGACTCCCCAAAGCCTTTCCACCATCTACAAGGCACAAGTAAGGAGTGTGATGGAATACTCTCCACTTGCCTGGATGAGTGCAGCTCCAACAACACTCAAGAAGCTCGACACCATCCAGGACAAAGCAGCCCGCTTGATTGGCACCCCATCCACCACCTTAAACATTCACTCCCTCCACTACCAGCGCACCGTGGCTGCAGTGTGTACCATCTACAAGATGCATTGCAGCAACTTGCCAAGGCTTCTTCGGCAGCACCTCCCAAACCCATGACCTCTACCACCTCAAAGGACAAGGGCAGCAGGCGCATGGGAACACCACCGCCTCCAAGTTCCCCTCTAAGTCACACACCATCCTGACTTGGAAGTATATCGCCGATCCTTCATCGTTGCTGGGTCAAAATCCTGGAACTCCCTCCCTAACAGCACTGTGGGAGTACCTTCACCACACGGACTGCAGCGGTTCAAGAAGGCGGCTCACCACCACCTTCTCAAGGGGCAACTAGGGATGGGCAATAAATGCTGGCCTTGCCAGCGATGCCCACATCCTGTGAATGAATATAAAAAAATATACAAGCTAGAGCTTTTGGGCACAAGGGTACTAATATTATACATTTTGAATGATTCTTCTAAAAACTTACTAAGGAACTGACTACTGTATCCCAATCTAACTGGAAAATAGTTTTGTATATTTTTTAAGTCATTTAAAATCGGGTTACTCACAGGTGGTGGATTGACGTTGTGATTTTAAATGCTCATTCTTTGTGATAAACCCATTTTCCGCTGTATTGATCAAACTTTACCATGTTACCACTCTTAAATATATCAAGGAATATTTTTTAAAGCAATATTTTTAAAAGAAATTATGTTTTAAAACGTTGCCCGATTGCGTGGCTTCATGGCAGATTTTGCATTTACCGATGTGTAAATGAGTTTGTGCAGAAACTCGGGGGGGATCACACTTTTCAAAACGGGCGCAATTTGCACAGGAATCACGGACTGCGCCCAACGTGGAAACTCTACCTCCATGGGTTTAGAAGGAATAGTTGAAATCTTATAAACTACTGGAGCACTTTGAAGTTGCAGTTAAGGTAAGGGACAAGGGTAATCCAGCAGATATAACTTACTTAGATCTTCAAAAAGCTTTCAACAAAACAACTGAACTGATTCTCACCAGGGTGAAGGCCACCATGTGGAGTCTTTAAAATAATGGAGGTGTAGGTAAAGTTGAAATAAGCAAGGTATTTAAATTGGACAATGAATAGAGGATTACTGGACACAGATACAAAATCCATTTCAAGGTTACATATTAGAAAAAGATGTTTTATCCCCCTCTCCCCACAGGTCATGTTGAAGAGACTTCCAGAGAATGTAGCTGATTCGGGGTCAATTGAAACCTTTAAAAAAAAAAGTTGGATCCACACGGTGAGAGAAAAGAGATTGAGGTTTCTTGAAATATTGGAACCACAGCTTGACTTTTTTTTCCCCCCCAGGGAGGAAGGAGAATGAACTCCATTGGGGCCAGTTTTGGTCTCGATACTGTCCCATTTTCTGGTGGGAAGGAGATGGCAGCAAGATCAAAATCACAGTACAGCATTACCGCCAACATCCAGCCCACTGCAATTCGGAGGTGGCTTGGAAATAGAGATCCAGTACAGCCTCCGTAAAACAGGCGGGATCCTCATTAAATTAGGTAAATCAGGGTCCCATGGCGTGCACAAGACCCCGATGCAATTTTCATGTGAACTGCGCAAGTCCTGCCCAATGGGACTAAATGTAAAGTGGCCAAGTTAGCACTCCTTAAAATGGACTGCTGGTGGCCGCTCCAAAAATGCTCCAGGTAAGTTTTTTGAATGATATTTGTGGAGCTGAGAGAACCGTGTGCCTCCAACCCTCCCCTTATCACTTGGCCCTCCCCTTCAATACCAATCTGCCGGCTTGGCTCTGTGGATTTCACACCTTTGGCGAGCTGCCAGTCAGCAGTCCAAAAGCCTGGGCTTCTCTGTTCACTTGCAACTACTGAAATATTTCTGCTCGCCGTACGTTGTTTTGACATTTTTATCCGGTGACTAAGGTCCACCACTTCCTGTTAAGCTCATCTTTTTCCACCCTCTTTTATTCTTCATATCTCTTTTTATCGCATTAAAAACTTAATTTTTCTTCTGTTTATTTTCAGAAGCTAATTTTGATTATCATACCGCCCTGCTTGGAGATTTATAGCTCGACGATCGAGTTTGCTCTGCCCATGCCTCTGACCTTTGTACTGCTATTTTTGGTTTTGGTCTTGGTCTTAATTAGGCAGGATAATTGTACAATATAACGTTGTCTGGGAGTTTAGATGCAAACGACAGCGCTTCAAAGAAATGAACAGAAGAAATAAAATAATTGAAAATTAGCATTACTTATTTCTTTTTGTAGATTGTGGTTATGTAGCATCCTTCCAAATAAAGAAGCAAGTGAAGGCTATAACAGCTTGGGCTCCATTTTCTTCCATTTGCTGTTAGCAAAAAAACGTTTAAAACACATTTGCATTTTACTCACAATTTTATTGCTACCATTAGAAAATGGAGGAAAAATATATTCCATAATGTGCTGCTCAATCTTATGATATATTTGCTGTAATGGCAGAGCACTACAGGAAGCTGATCAGCAAGGACAAGATTCGAAGACATAAATCTTGTCTGCGTATGTGATCTACTCCAATCTCATGATATTCCAGGCACTGAGTAGAGGAAGGTTACATTTGCACTGCTCGATTTGTCACAAGCTGGTTAAATTCATAACTGTTTCCCTAGGTCCTTTGAAAGTACTAAACTTACATACATTTGCAACACAGGCTTGAAAATTAATCTTAAATTACGTCTTACCTTACTTTCTGAATTTCTGATCATGAAAGAAATATACCTCCTGTAAATAACACAAATGGCTCTGTAAACTGTGAATCTTGCAAATCAAAATTATGTATTGCCTTTTTAAAAAAAAAGTGTTTTTGCAGTTTAGTAGAAAGAAATATAGTTGGTTATAAGACAATTGCCTGTAATTTACAGAGGGGGAACAAAGAAGGTGGGAGAGAACAAAATAAATATATTGCATGCTCCATGTTGAGCACAAGAATTTGGCACAGACG
Organism: Squalus acanthias; assembly: GCA_030390025.1. Taxonomy (NCBI): domain Eukaryota; kingdom Metazoa; phylum Chordata; class Chondrichthyes; order Squaliformes; family Squalidae; genus Squalus; species Squalus acanthias. Next base: position 109,361,509 of record CM059425.1, on the reverse strand, counting down.
TAAAAAAAAATTCAGCATCTTCGACTATGAATGCAAGTATCGCAAATTAGAAATTAAATGGTGTGATAAAATTACAAAATGTATGACAGGGAAGAAACAGGATGACGAACTACTCTCCATCCTCAATAAAAAATAATTCGTTACGATGCTGCGATCAATTAATCAGTCACAAATAGCAAAAAGTACAAGACAATCTGGAGGCTATAATTTGGAAGGAGGGAGGGGAAGTGGACTTCCTCAGCTGTAAACGTATTAAACTGCTCAACAACATTTTGCTCCACTTATATACTAACAGATATTCTGATTTACTTCATTAACTATGCTGTGGAATGTTACAAAAGAACGAACGAACTTGCATTTATATAGCTCCTTTCATGACCTCAGGATGTCCCAAAGCACTTTAAAGCTAATTAAGTAGTTTTGAAATGTAGACACTGTTTAATGTAGGGAAGCTATCATATACTGGAGGAAAAAAAGGTTTGCTGTTTGAGGTAAATATCAGTTATAGACAGTAAAAGATCCTATCGCTGGCATTTTAACACATTCATATATTTTCTATATGCATGTCACACTGATTGCTATACTTACAAAGGTCTCTGTTCTGTTTAAGCAGAACAAGAATCAAATCCTGTCCACAGTTCTTTTGAATCATTTTAACTTCAAGAGGACATTGACAGGCTGGTGGAATTAGTGGACACATGGCAGATGAAATTCAACGCAGAAAAGTGTGAGCTGATACATTTTTGTAGGAAGAATGAGGAGAGACAATACAAGCTCAATGGTACAATATAAAGGGGGTGCAAGAAGAGAGAGACCTGGGAGTGTTTGTGCACAAATCTTTGAAGATGGCAGGACAGGTTAACAAAGCATTTAATAAAGCATATGGGATCCTGGGCTTTATAAATAGAGGCAGAGAGTACAAATGCCTAGTTCGGCCCCAGCTGGAGTATTGTGTCCAATTCTGGGCTTTGGAGAGGGTACAGAAGAGATTTACTAGAATAGTTCCAGGGATGAGGGATTATAGTTACGTGGATAGATTGGAGAAGCTGGGGATGTTCTCCTTAGAGCAGAGAAGGCTAAAAGGAGGTTTGATAGAGGTGTTTAAAATCATGAAGGGTTTAGATAGAGTAGATAAAGAGAAACTGTTTCCAATGGCTGAAGGGTGGATAACCAGAGGGCACAGATTTAAGGTGATTGGCAAAAGAACCAGAGGCGACATGAGGTAAAACTTTTTTCTGCAACAAGTGGTTAGGATTTGGAATGTACTGCCTGACAGGGCGGTGGAAACAGATTCAATAGTAGCTTTCAAAAGGGAAATTGGATAAATACTTGAAGGAGAAAAAATTGCAGGGATATGGGGCAAGAGCAGGAGAGTGGGACTAATTGCATTGCTCTTCGAAAGACTCAATGGGATGAGTGGCCTCCTTCTATGCTGTATTATTCTCTTCTATGCTGTATTATTCTATGATTCTAGAAACTCATTTATTTCTTTTTTAGTTGCATTTGCTGCAAAATCTGTTGTACCAGTTTCATGGTCATACATGATTTTGTATTCTGGACATAAAATAGAGCAATGTAAATACACGTATAATTTATGGTGCTTCCACTGAAATTGCAACTGTAATATAGTGAAGCATCCTATACAACTAGGGGTAGAGTTTCTGACGCAAACTGTGCCCAAAATTGCGCTCATTTTGAAAAGTGTTCTCCCCCACCCCCAGACCCCGTGTTTCCGGTCAAACTTATTCGCATAGCATCAAACGCAAAATCTGTCACGAACCAGCGCAATTAGGCAGCGTTTTAAACCGTAACTTGTTTTTTTTTTAATTTGCTTTAAAAAATATTCCTTGATACATTTAAGAGTGGTAACTAGGTAAAGTTTGATTAATACAGCTGAAAATGACTATCACAAAAACTAAGCATTTTAAATCACAGCATCAATCCATCACCTGTGAGTGATCTGATTTTAAATGACTGAAAATGACTTAAAAAAATATGCTAATCTATTTTCTAGTTAGATTGGGGTACAGTAATAAGTTCCTTAATAAATATTTTAAAAATTATTCAAAAGCTTTCTAAAAGAGCCAACCTAATTTCTGGAGCCTCCTGGAAGGCCTGCAAATGAGTGCAATTAGTGGAAACTCCCAACGGTGATTAATTCACCCTGGGGGGGGGGGGGCGTGGTCAGTTTTGTGGGCAGGGGGCTGCTTCCAGCGCGATGTTTTTAAAACCAGTGCAAAAGATCGCGGAAACTCGAGTTGCGCTGAACGCATTTTGCAATTAAAATTCCGCGATCTTTTGCACTGGTTACACCGATATCGGGCGAATTGCATGGACAAAAATAGTGCAACCGAGCAGAAACTCCAGGCCTAATTCTGCAGCACTTGGCAAGTTTTAATGTATTTTGTAAATTTCTGCTGTCTTAAGTGTTCAGAGCTTCATAATTTAAAGAAAACATGTATTTACCACAAAACCTGGTGCACGAATTACACATTATGCACTCCGATATGACCTGCGATCTGGAAATGCAACTTCTGCACTGGTGTGAGTGATCTTCAACCTGCCAGCTATTCAGTGGAAAGTTGTATTTGGATGAGCAATCCATGAGATTTTACAGCACGCACTCTCTTTTCACTTTGATCTATGTCTAGATTGTTTTCTTCTTCATCTCTGTCTTTCCAATTCACATATTTGTATACAAGAGGGATAAGATTGATAAATGATAAGTGAAGACATACTGAAATAATCCTGGATGATAGATTAACTAGACAAATGGAACTCATCATGTAGGCGGCTGACATCATTACATTTCAGATTTAAAATTACATTTCCTGATTATTTTTCCAAATCATTGAAAATAATTTATTTTGAAGCACTGCCTCCATTTATGTGCAAAATTGCAAGACAATATTCGGCCGGATTTTGCTGTCAACATACGCTGCGGCTAACAGCGCTCATCGTTATTTATACGCAAATCGAACAGCAACTTCCGGCGAGCGCACATGCGCAGTTAAATATGAAAATCCAGAAGTTGCTGTCCAAGATGCACTGCTCCTCTGTCAGCTATGCCAAAACAGCTCCCCATTGAAATTTATTGAACGGCGTGAAGTTCCTGCAATTACGTCATAGAGACGGACTAAACTCGTTACATAAAGTAAAGTCAAGTCATTCCTGTCTAAGTACCCTTTTAAGGGGGTGGTAAGTCTTAATTACTGCCAAACAACCTCTCAGGCACTGAAAATTATGTGGACTCTCATTCCTTCAGCTTTTAATTATAGTTGGAGATTTAAAAAAAAATTTAGCAATTTTTTTTTTAACTTTTTCTTTCTGTTGTAATATCTCTCTCTCTTAATCCAGCCTTTCTTTCCCTCTCTTTATTTCGCTTTCTGTACCTGATTCGACATCGAATTCACTATTCTAACTTACACTTCCTGATTCAGAATCTGCACGTCTCCAACAATTCTTCAATCTGATTGGTTAAGGAGATAGACAGTTGCTTGACCTGTTCACACAGCTCCCAAATGCCCTGTAGAGGGCGCTGTGACTTTTGGCTATTTGGCTGACAGCACATTGCTGTGCAAAACCCCATAGAAAGTCTGTGTGCAAGTGCAAGTCTGGTGAACGGCTGGCGCCGCTCACGGCAAAATCTGGCCACATACAGTTTTGTGAAGAAAGAAAAGTGAGGACACCTAATCCAATTTTCAATATATTTGTCCACTTTGGAATTCTGAAAGCTGAATAAAATTATACACAATGGGGGAAAAATTGGGTGGCGCCACTTTTGGGGCACGAACATAAAATTATCGCCCCGAAAAAGTTAGCGCGCCTCCGCCGGAAATTCAGTAGTAGCTCCCCAAGCAGGAGGCGGGGCGCTGCTGGAAGTTCCCCACCTCCTTCTTGGGGCGCTACTACTGAGGTTCGCGGCGCTACATGCAACAGCGCCGCGCGGTGTGGCACGTAGCGCCGCATCATTGCAGGCTTCCCTCCCCTGAGTACCGGGGTCCTGCTAGGGCGTGGGGTGCCGTGAAAACAGCCCGGCACTCAAGAGGAGTGCCGGGCTGAGCGATCGCGGCCGGCACCCCACATAAAAAAGTGAAAGGGGGCAGGTGCTGGCAGTCGGCCAATATAAAAATGGCCTCCCGACACCTGCTCCTTTAACTTGCGCCGCCGCCAAACCGATCCTGTCGCACATATCGTTTGGCGATAGGTCAGGGGGCGCAAGGGAAGTTTGCGGCCAGGGTGCTGGCGGCGCAGCACCGCGGGGCACTACCGGCTACCACCGCCGCTAACCTCCCGCTGAATTTCACGGGAGATGTCGCCCGGGTGCTAGAGGATTTGCGCCCTGTTAACGCTAACGAGAGGCGCAAATCAACCCAATTTTTCCCCCAATGTCTTATTCTTAACCTGATATTCTACTGATCACCATTGGAGTGACTTTGTCTACAAATTACCAAACAGATTACCAAGAATAATAATATCAGATCTACAGCAGTATACAGAACAAATCTATTCCTTCTAGAATATATAGACTGTAATGAACAGATGCAATCCTGTACTAATACTCTTATAAAAAGTGGACCTGAGTTAGGGTCCCTCACCAATAACTTTATGGGGATGAGAATTCATTATCTAATTTCCCATGCAGCCTCATGGCTCTCTTTCAATGGTCTCAGAAAAACAAATGAACTAGACATATTCTCTCTGAAATAACCTACTTAAAGGTAGCCTACACCTCTTAAAGGGAAGGTGCTGAGATCATTGGGAATAGTGTGCTGTGCAACAATCAGCAATGGCCGACCGTGGGAGATAGCGTGCACCAAGGTTTTCGAACACTGCACTAGAGGTCTTGGTGGAATGGAGGTGAGATGTCCTGTACCCTCAGCGGGGGCCGGAGGCCCTCTAGACACATGCTCAGAAGGCAGTAGCAGGAGATAGTGGAGGAGGTCAATGCCAGGCAGGCAAGTTCGCACACTAGTTCTTCTGCAGATGATGACTTCGATGGGGCAGGCTACAGAAGGCGGCTGGTGGCCCATATTTTCCAATATGGAACAATGGCACACCTGTGGAACCAACCATTATGCAGCATCTGATGGCCGATGTCTCAGCTTCCATTGCAGCACAAGCAGCAGCCACTCAGCGTCTGACTTCTGCCATGGAAGCTCAAACTGCTGCCATCATTGTTCTGGACACCAGTGTGCAAAGTGGCTGCCAGGGCATCACAGATCTCCAGCAGATCTGCTCCCTAAAGACCCTCTGTGAATATGGCCTCCTGCTGAGAGCCCTTCTCCCCCTTCTAGCAGCTTGTCCTGCTCTGCATGACCTCTGCTCATTCTCCCATTCATGTTCAATGCCTGGAGGAAGACCGACTGGTCCACCCATGTCTGGGAGCAACTGGTCTGTGCAAAAGCCTTTAAAAAGTACTTCAGTACCTACTACTCCACTCCCTGTACATTACTGAAACTTTAAACCAACTATAGAAAGCACCCAAAATTCATAACATTGCAGAAACAGCCAGAAGAAATAAACCAGCAACTAACCTGTAGGTAGTTGATGATCTATTTAAATAGCGCTGGTGAGGGGTTATTCATGCCATTAAACACGTGTTCAGCTGTGTGAGGTTAAGAAAGGGCGTAGGCTGGAGTGTGGAGTTCGAAAATAGCCTCACTGGCATCAAATCAGCGTTGCACACCGATTGACGTCACGATCTGCCTGCTGCTGACGGACATTTGGCATGCTAACCCCTTTACCAATATGGCGTCCGACACACTTTGCATCAAAAGTGTGCGCGTGCACTGTGGACGCCATTTTGGAACCTTAAGGGGCCTTGTACTGCCAAAAAAACGGGCGCTACGAAGCCCAATTTTGACCCCTTTAAGTTTAAACTGCTTCGATCCACTATGTACATCAATGATTTGGATGTCGTGTCCAAATTTGCAAAGATACTAAAATAGGAGACGTAATAGAAATAGGACCAAAGGAACTGCAAGGGGATACTGATGAGTGTGGAATTGGCATAAAAGTGAGAAATTGAATTCTATGTCAGTGTCAGATGCCACCTTTTGTTAATAAACAAAAAGATAATACTTTTAAGGGGGGCAGAGAACAGCTGGGTGATGTGGAAGGGTAGAGGGATTTGGGGTTTCAGGTACACCAGACCTTAAAAATTACATCTCACGCGGATAAGACCTTGGTAAGACCACAGTTGGAGTATTGTGAACAAGTTTGGCTCTACACAATCAGAAGGATATTGATGCAATATAGAGGGTACAGCACAGATTCACTCAGATGCTGCCTGGTATGAGGAAAAAAATGAGAAGTGGCACAACACCAGGTTATAGTCCAACAGATTTATTTAAAATTACAAGCTTTCGGAGCTATCGCCCCTTCTTCAGGTAAAGTTACAATGATTCATTGTAACTTTACCTGAAGAAGGGGCGATAGCTCCGAAAGCTTGTAATTTTAAATAAATCTGTTGGACTATAACCTGGTGTTGTGCCACTTCTCATTTTTGTCCACCCCAGTCCAACGCCGGCATCTCCGCATCATGGTATGAGGAAATACAATTACAACGAAGGACTTGAAAAACTCGGACTGTTTTCATTAGAACAGTGGCGATTAAGGGGTGATTTGATAGAAGTGTTTAAAATTATGACAGAATTGGATGGGCTGCATAGAAACAGACAGTTTGCAGTGATTGAGAGGTCTAGAACAAGGGACAGAGATACAAGATTAAATGTTAGAGAATTAGGACAAAGAGCAGGAAAAACATTTTTACACAGAGTTGTGAGGCTGTGGAATAAACGTATTAGTAGAGTTAATGATTGAAGCAAAAACTTAATTGAGATTCTTAAGTGTCAAGGTTAGAAGATGGGAGGTAAAGGGGTATGGGAACAGGGAGGGTACAATGGATTAGAACAACTGCTCATACGGAGGATAAACACCAACACTGACTGGTTGTTCGTGGGGAACCAAGAGGCTAATGAGTGTGAGGAGCTTAAAGTACTTAAGATTAGTAGAGAAAAAGTACTGAAGAAACTAATGGGGCTAAAAGCCGACAAATCCCCTGGACCTGATGGCCTACATCCTAGGGTTATAAAAGAGGTGGCTACAGAGGTAGTGGATGCATTGGTTGTGATCTTCCAAAATTCCCTAGATTCTAGAACGGTCCCACCAGATTGGAAGGCAGCAAATATAACACCGCTTTTCAAGAAAGGAGGGAGAGAGAAAACAGGGAACTACAGGCTAGTTAGCGTGACATCAGTTGTCAGGAAAATGCTGGAATCCATTATTAAGGAAATGTTAACAGGGCACTTAGAAAATCATAGCATGATTAGGCAGAGTGAACATGGTTTTATGAAAGGGAAATCATGTTTGACAAATTTATGAGAGATTTTTGAGGATGTAACTAGCAGGGTAGATAAAGAGGAACCAGTGGATGTAGTATATTTGGATTTCTAAAAGGTATGCGATAAACTACCACATAAAAGGTTGCTGTGCAAGATAAGGGCTCCTGGGGTTGGGGGTAATATATTAGCACGGATAGAGGATTGGTTAACAGACAGAAAACAGAGAGTAGGGATAAACGGGTCATTTTCAGGTTGGTAGGCTGTAACTAGTGGAGTGCCGCAAGGATCTGTGCTTGGGCCTCAGCTATTTACAATCTATATTAATGACCTAGATGAAGGGACCGAGTGCAATGTATCCAAGTTTACTGTCGATACAAAGCTAGGTGGGAAAGTAAACTGTGAGGAGGACACACAAAGACTTGCAAAGGGAGGTAGATGGGTTAAGTGAGTGGAAAGTCAGGTGGCAGATGGAGTGAAATATGAGGTTATTCACTTTGGCAGGAAGAATAGAAAAACAGAATATTTTTTAAATGGTGAAAAACTAGTAAATGTTGGTGTTCAGAGAGATTTAGGTGTCCTCGTACAGGAAACACAAAGTTAGCAAGCAATTAGGAAGGCAAATGGCAATTTGGCCTTTATTGAAAGGGGTTGGAGTACAAGAGTAAGGAAGTCATACTACAATTGTACAGGGCTTTGGTGAGACCACACCTGGAGTAGTGTGCATAGTTTTGACTCCTTATCTGAAGAAGGATATACTAGCCTGAGAGGCGGTGCAACGAAGGTTCACTAGATTGATTCCTGGGTCGAGAGGGTTGTCCTATGAGGAGAGATCGAGTAGATTGGGCCTATACTCTCTGGAGTTTAGAAGAATGAGAGGTGATCTCATTGAAACATAAGATTCTGAGGGGGATTGACAGGGTAGACGCTGAGAGGTTGTTTCCCCTGGCTGGAGAGTCTAGAACCAGGGGTCACAGTCTCAGGATAAGGGGTCGGCCATTTAAGACTGATGAGGAGAAATTTCTTCACTCAGAGGGTCGCGAATCTTTGGAATTCTCTACCCCAGAGGGCTGTGGAGGCTCAGTCATTGAATATATTCAAGGCTGAAATAGATAGATTTTTAGACTCTAGGGGAATCAAGGGATATGGGGATCGGGCAGGAAAGGAGTTGAGGTCGAAGATCAGCCATGATCTTATTGAATGGCTTACTCCTGCTCCTAATTCTTTTGTTGGGCTGAAAAACCGGTTTCCATGTTGCAATTTCTACGTAATTAGGCTGAGCTGTTTTTCTTACAAATAGAAGCATATGTCATCTTTAAGTGAGGAAACTAAAACCCCTGAAGGAAATATAAAGATATGCTAGTAAAACTAATAATGGTCAATAACCAAAATGATTTCAGACTTCCAAGGGCAACCCAAATTGTAATGGATTGCGAATGGCAAACTAAAATTGATCAAGGCTTTTGGAATTATGTTGATATAAACAGCTTTGGCACCATAATGCGAGTTCCTTGCACTATTGAGCACCATCTACAGGATAAGATGTTAATCCTCATTAGCAGCTGTAGCACAGGGTGTCCGAAAGTGGTTCGGCGATACCTCTGGAGTGATCCCGACAGGCAAACCACCACTAAGTGGTGTTCTGATGCAAGGTCATCGACCTGAAATGTTGACTCAGTTTCTCTCTCCACAGATGCTGCCTGACCCGCTGAGTATTTCCAGCATTTTCTGTTTTCATTTCAGATTTCCAGCATCCGCAGTATTTTGTCTTTGTATTGGTGTTATTTTCTAATTGTTTTCAATATCTCACAGGCACTGATTACACAAGCATAGAAGTGATGCTGTCATGTTCTAACAGTGATATTTTCCTGCTCCGTCACCCTTACACAATATGGATTCTTGTGGGTTTTTTTTTCCCGTCTGCAAGTTCCTCACTGTTGACAGGGCGGCTGGGGGAGGGCGGGGGTGGGGGTGGGAGGCACTTGAAGAACTGGTGTCAAATGTAACCCTTCCTTCGTTACACTCGAGCAGAATAACAGTGAAAGCATTATTGATTTTATTGTTGCCCTTCGTTTTACAGAGGATGGAAGATTCCTTTGGCGGATCATGTTGCATGGTTAGCATTAATCCTGGTGGTCGGAAATGTGGTTCAGAATTACAATTAATATCTGTGTCACAAGCAACACTAGAGACTTCAGGGCTAGTTTTGGTCTGTATGTAGTATTTTTCTTTAATGGGATTTTATAGTCTATTTAAACATTCAATCTACATTGTTCAAGGAGGTAATTAAGCTAAGCATACACTAGCTCACTGTTGGGAACATCGGTGATTAAAAATACTCATTCATTTTATCCAACCCAGCTTCTGACCAGAGGAGTAACATCAAAATTATCAAAATAAAGTAATTTTCAGAAGGAAGCATAATAAAGGGACTTCAAAATGGTGATACAGGCATGTGCAGCACAAGAAGAAGCCAATAAACTACATTGGGCCAGTTCCAAAAAATAGTGTCCAGTGCTATTCCATATCCTATACCTTCGCATCACTTTCTCTGACTAATATCTATTCAGTTCCCTTTTGAATTTGCTGGCTGTATCCATTTCCCCTGGATCCCTGGATAGTTTATTCCATATATTTAGCACATTGTTCTATAAAGTACTTCAATTTAAACTGTTCATCTTCCCTCCTCCGAGTTCGAGTCCATGAGCCCTTGTCGCAGATTGGCGGGATGTGGTTAATGGAGTGCCCCAGAATCTGTGTTCGGAGTCCTTTTGCTTTCCATTTATAACGAAGGATTTGGACATTGGCACAAAAGGAATGGGGGTCGAGTTTCAGCTTTGGATGCAATCAGGAAATTGTGCCCAAAATGCGGCCAAAATGGAGCTGGCTAGGTTACAGTTAAAGTTTCTGATAAAATTAACTTGCATAATCACAAACGTAAACTCTTTAATGAACCAGCGCAATCGGGCAATGTAATTGAACATAAGTTTCTTTTTTTTTCATTCCATTAAAGAGTATTCCTTGATATATTTAAGAATGGTAACCTGGTGCACTTTTAATAATACAGCTGAAAATGGGTTTATCACCAAAAATAAGCATTTTTAATAAGGGTGTCCATTCCTCTACCTGCGAGTAACCGGATTTAAAATCACTGCAAATGTCTTTAAAAAAATACTGAACCATTTAATTGTTTCATTGGTGTACACTATTCAGTTTCTTAGTAAATTAATTATTTTTTGGTGTGAAATTTTTAAAAAAACGTGCCTACTAGTGCCTGTGTACCTAAGAAAATGAGCGCAATTTGAAGAGCCTAACCTTACCAGCGCAATCTCGCATAAATTTGGTTTGTATTTCCTTGCATTTGGAAGGTTGAGGGGTAAGCTATTCAAAGGATAGAGATTCAATAGGGTAGATACAGAGAAACTATTTCCTCAGGTGGGGGAATTTAGAACAAGGGGGTACAATCTTAAAATTAGAGCTAGGCCATCTAGAAGTGAAATCAGGAAGCACATAAAAAGTAGTAAAAATATGAAACACTTCTCTCCCAAAAGACGAAATGCTGGGTCAATTGACATTTTCAAGACTAAGAGAGATAGATTTTTTTTATTGGGTAACGATTTCAAGGGATACGGGGCAAAGGCAGGTAAATGGAGTTGAGGTACAGATCAGCCAAGATCTAATTGCATGGAGGAAGAGACTCGAGGGGCTCAATAGCCTATTCCTGTTCCTATATATGATGAAGCATAGACTGGGGGGGTCATCACTCGAAGAATGAAGGAGAAAGTTGGAAGAATTGTTTTTCTCCCAATGAGCAGCTGAGCTTTACGAGCCGAGGAGATCCTAGGTTCAATCCCCAGTCCACGTTGAGTTAACTGATGTCAACAGGGCGACAAGCCTGGGACTACAATGGATCTCAGTAGTCTCAAATTGGGGAGCGAAAAACAATATCAGATAGTGTAGAATCCGATTCCTGATCATTATCCAGAAACCCCCTGCTAGAAGTGCAAATGTTAGGTGAGGATTCAAGGGGGTCATTTTCTTAGCACACTCAGCCGTTGTCAAGGCACATCAGAAAATGTAGTCTTCCGTCCATTGAAGTCAACTTGTAACATTTGTCACTTTTTCATCATTGCAGGCCTGCCAGTATTTTCAGTGCGCCAGGACAAGACAGAACATCTCAGCATCCTACATCAATCTCACAAATCTTTACCAGCACACATCCTAGAAAATGCATAGTGAATCAAGGAGATAGAACCAGGTGAGCTATGGGGCATAGGCGAGGAGCGACAAGTGATGGAGCCATAGGAGGAGTGGGAATCTGTCAGTCACCATCACTGATCACCTGTACTTCAGGAAATGCAACAAGTGTGACATTATTGACTAAGCGTGTCATGTTCCTGCTGCTACTCAGTAGCAAAGAAAATGAAATGATTTTTCTATCAGTATCATTCCAGACATTAGTACAACATATTGGCTGACAACACATGGGATGTCAATACTTGACTGGATGGAAGCAGAGCCAAAATAGTTGAGTGTACGGCTAACACTTCCCCGTTACCAATGGTGCCAACCCTACACTGCAGCCATTCTTGCAACAGATGCCACAGCGCATCAACAGGCTGACCTCAGGGTTCGGGAACCAATTCTTGAGTGTCATTGCCAGGAGCCAGAGATGATGGCAAGGAGACAGGATGATCCCAGACTTCCTCATGATGCAAAGATTCTAGGTTATAGACTGGTTCATATTGCAGACTGCAGCATGCCTGACTCCTAGTGTGGGAGTGAAATTAGGGAGAAAGCTACGTTTTCAGACAGTCATATTAGGAGGATTAGGGAGCTAACATCAGGTGGTAGAGGAAATCAGGGCATTACTGGGGAAGTGGATGCTACTGCTTAATCCAGGAAAACTAATGTCATTTTTTTGGTCTTTTCAGTACATTGTATTTTTGGAGCCCTTGGGAAATTTGAAGCACTTGCACAAGAAGCAATGTGCACTGAGCATGTGCTGCAACCAAAAAATAACAGCTTGCAGTTATATTGTGCCTTTAACATAGAAAACATCTCAAGGCAGTCCATAGAGGCATGGACATTGTGTTAAAGAGGGCACTATTAGGAGGGGTTACCAAAAATTTGGTCAAATAGATGAGCTTTAAGGATTGCCAAGAATTAAAAGAAGAAGGTGGCGAGACAGAGGGGTTTAGAGGGGGAATTGCAGAGAATAAGACCTAGGTGGCTGAAGACATTGCCGGCAATGGTGGGCCGAAGAGAGGGAGCGATGCACAAGAAGCTGGAGTCAGATGAATGGCAAGTTTGAGGCAGGAGGGGAAATTGCAGGGTTGGAAGAGGTTATGAGACAGTGAAGGGATTTAAAGACGAGGTAAAGAATTTTAAAAGTATGTCATTGGCCAAGCGGGAGCCAATTAGCAAGGACAGGCGTGATGGGTAAGCGGGACTTGCTGAAAAGATACCAGTATGATCTGAATATTGAAAAGCACGCTATTTTGAAAAAAAGCTTTAACGTTAGAAAAGATTAATTTTAGAAAATTAGAAACAAAAGGTTGTATGTTTTGTATTTGTAAATACAAATGCAGATAATGGGACATAGAATAATGTAACAGTACATTATTGGATTCAATTTGTTAAAATGCTTTGCACAAATTATTGCCTTTGTTTTACAACAGAAGGTGTTATAGTGGTGGATGAGGTGTTAAATAACCAAGCTATTCTAATGATCCACAGGAGGTCTGGGCTTTGTCTGCAAGCATGGTCTGTATTTGAATGCTGCATAGGGTAAACAATCTATGAGAGATTCAATTTTTAACGGGTATTGTTTCAGTATATCTTCAAAAGATTGCGAATGGTATATTCATGGCTGACTTTAGCGCAGTCAGTCTGAAACCACAGCGAGACTGATCTGGAGGTGGCTCTGCAATAGCATTCTGCCACAAAAGAAGCAAGTCAATGTGCATCAAGGATCAATGTATATCGAAAGGTAGCACAAGAGAAATTTATCTTGGTTGCTGCGACATTTTCACGAGATTGGTAGAGATTGTAACGACTGTAAAGATACAGTTCGTACTGAGTACTGAGTACTGGACACTCATGTATTTCATGTTAAATACATTTTCTGGTCCATAGCCTGAGCCGCTCAGTCTGATAGAATCTATATCCATATGCTTTCAGTTTCCCTTCTCGTGTTTGATCAGGTATCTGCCAAGACTCGGTTTCATAGCCACATTACTTTCCTCAGCAACTGTCTCCGGTTCCGTCTTATTCCACGTGGATTCCAACTCAACTTCCACCCTTCGTGTTTCGGATCCACCCAGGATTACAAATATCTCCAAGATATTCATTGTTCCTCGAACTACTGCTCTCGCCACATCTCGAGATCCACGCTCAACGCCATGCGGCGCCACATGAACACTCTCGACCTCTCTCTTCAGCAGCACCGACGCACTCTATCTCAAAGCTGTCCGGGTCCACAGTTCCATTTCATCCTTCGACTCATCCGACGCTTCAACAAAAACTTTTTTTCTTCCTTTCTGATGTCAAGGATCGCAAGCTTCATCAACTCTTGAACACCAACGTCCCTCCGGAACCTTCTTCCCCTTCACTTTCCTCTGACCCCCCCCTTCTCCCAATCTCACCCCCTGCCGCGTTTTCACTATCCTTTCTGACCCCGAACGATCAGTCCTCAGCAAAGGCCTGAGCTTCATCCCCTTCCGCCCCCACCTCAATGAATTTCGAGCTCAGCACGATGCTGAGCTCTTTTTCCGCCGCCTTCGCCTCCGTGCCCACTTCTCTGGCCAGGAGTCTTCCCCCCATACGGCTGACCCTTTCTCCCGCTTTCAGAATTCCCGTTCTACCTGGACCCCTCCTTCTGGCCTCTTACCCTCTCTAGATCTTTTCATTGCCAACTGCCAGCGTGACATCGGCCGTCTCAATTTCTCTACTCCCCTCTCTCACTCCAACCTACCTCCCTCTGAACTTGCAGCACTCTATTCCCTCAGATCCAACTCCGACATTGTCATTAAACCTGCTGACAAGGGTGGTGCTGTTGTTGTTTGGCGTACCAACCTCTACCTAGCGGAAGCTGAACGCCAACTCTCCGACACCTCCTCCTACCTCCACCTGGACCATGACCCCACTACCGAACATCAAACCACCATTTCCAAGACCGTCACTGACCTCATCTCCTCTGGAGATCTTCCCCCCACGGCCGCCAACCTCATAGTTCCCCAACCCCGCACAGCCCGCTTCTACCTCGTTCCCAAGATCCACAAACAGGACTGCCCCGGTAGACCCATCGTTTCAGCCTGTTCTTGCCCCACGCAACTTATCTCTTCCTAGCTCGACTCTATTTTCTCTCCCCTTGTCCAGTCCCTTCCCACCTACATCCGCGACTCTTCCGACGCCCTCCGCCATTTTTACAGTTTCCAATTTCCCGGCCCCAACCGCCTCCTCTTCACCTCCATTCCCCACCAGGATGGCCTGAGGGCGCTCCGCTTCTTCCTTGAACAGAGGCCCAACCAGTCCCCATCCACCACCACCCTCCTCCGCCTGACTGAACTTGTTCTCACATTGAACAACTTCTCCTTTGACTCCACCCATTTTCTTCAAATTAAAGGTGTTGCTATGAGTACCCGCATGGGTCCTAGCTATGCCTGCCTTTTTGTGGGATATGTGGAACATTCTTTGTTCCAGTCCTACTCGGGTCCCCTCCCTCACCTCTTTTTCTGGTACATTGATGACTGTATCGGTGCCGTCTCCTGCTCTCGCCCTGAACTAGAACATTTCATTCACTCTGCTTCCAATTTCCACCCTTCCCTCACCTTCACATGGTCCATCTCCGACTCTTCCCTTCCCTTCCATAAGAACATAAGAAATAGGAGCAGGAGTAGGCCAATCGGCCCCTCGAGCCTGCTCCGCCATTCAATAAGATCATGGCTGATCTGATCCTAACCGCCAATCTACTATCTATCACAGAACCATCTCCTGCATCTAACAGAATTGCACACACGAAATAGGAGCAGAATCAGGCTACACGGTCCCTGGGCCCGCTCCACTACCCACAGGGCCATGACCGATCCGAACCTAGACTCATGTCCAAATTCCTGCCCGCTCCCCGTAACCCTTAATGCCCTTTACTTCTAGGAAACTGTCTATTTCTGTTTTAAATTTAATTAATGTTGTAGCTTCTACAGCTTTTTGTGGCAGCATATTCCATGGACCTACCACCCTCTGAGTGAAGTAGTTCCTCCTCATCTCAGTTTTGAAAGAGCAGCCCCTTATTCTAAGACTATGTCCCCTAGTTCTAGTCTCACCCGTCATCGGGAACATCCTCCCCGCATCCACCCGATCCAACCCCTTCACAATCTTATATGTTTCAATAAGATCGCCTCTCATTCTTCTGAACTCCAATGAGTAGAGTCCCAATCTACCCAACCTCTCCTCATATGACCACCCCCTCATCCCCGGGATTAACCGAGTGAACCTTTTTTGCACTGCCTCGAGAGCAAGGATGTCTTTCCTTAAGTAAGGACACCAAAACTGTATGCAGTATTCCAGGTGCGGTCTCACCAATACCTTGTACAACTGAAGCAATACCTCCTCGACTTGTCCGTCTCCATCTCTGGGGATAGGTTATTGACTAACATTCACTACAAGCCCACTGACTCCCACAGCTACCTGGACTACACTTCCTCCCACCCCGCCTCCTGTAAGGACTCTATTCCATTCTCCCAGTTTCTCCGTCGCCGCCGCATCTGCTCTGATGATGCCACCTTCCATACTAGTGCTTCCGACATGTCTTCCTTTTTCCTCAACTGAGGATTCCCCTCTACCGTGGTCGACACGGCCCTCGACCGTGTCCGTTCTATCTCCCGCACTTCTGCCCTCACCCCTGTCCCTCCCTCCCGGAACCACGATAGAGTTCCCCTTGTCCTCACCTTTCACCCCACCAGCCTCCACATTCAACGGATCATCCTCCGCCATTTCCGCCACCTCCAGCGTGATCCCACCACCAAACGCATCTTCCCCTCACCTCCCCTTTCAGCATTCCGCAGGGACCGCTCCCTCCGCGACACCCTAGTCCACTCCTCTACCACCCCCAGCACCCCTTCCCCTTCGCCCGGCACCTTCCCGTGCAAGCGCAGGAGATGCAACACATGCCCTTATAACTCCCCTCTTCCCACTGTTCAGGGCCTCAAACACCCCTTCCAGGTGAAACAGTGATTTACTTGTACTTCCTGCAATTTAGTATACTGTATTCGCTGCTCACGATGTGGTCTCCTCTACATTGGGGAGACCAAACGCAGATTGGGTGACCGCTTTGCGGAACACCTCCATTCAGTCCGTAAGGGGGACCCCGAGCCCCTGGTCGCCTGTCACTTTAATTCACCGCTTCACTCCCACTCTGACCTCACCGTCCTCGGCCTATTACACTGTTCCATGGAAGCGCAGCGTAAGCTCGAGGAACAGCACCTCATCTTTCGTTTAGCTATGCTACAGCCCTCTGGACTCAATATCGAGTTCAACAATTTTAGATCATAACCTTAGCCCCAAACACATTTATATTATATTTTTTCATCCACCCTTTTATTTGCCCCCCCCCCTTTTTTTCCCTCCTAGAAGCTGGCAGCTGTCCTTCATTCTGCCAGTGCATTTCACACTTCTTTCAGCCTTAACCTGTCACATTAACACCACCTCTTGCCTTGAATATCTCTTAATGTCTCTTAATCTCTCCTTTTGTTCTTTCATCCCCTCCCCATTTTCCCAGCTTTATCCTTGCCTTAAATCTATTTGATTTCCTGCTCTTCACAGTTCTGATGAAAGGTCTCGACCTGAAACGTTAACTCTGTTTCTCTCTCCACGGATGCTGCCTCGCCTGCTGAGTTTTTCCAGCGTTTTCTGTTGTTATTTCGGATTTCCAGCATCTGCAGTATTTTGCTCTCGTGCTTATTGAAGATGGTGAGGTCACGGTGCATATTCCAGTAAACCAGAATACAGTGGCAGGGTTTCTCTATTCAATCCCTGGGTCTTTCTAAATTTACCCAGATATGGAGCAGATAAAAGCACACGTTCGGTGGGGTACAAAGTCAGCTTATGGGACTGGTCACTGATACTGAATCCAAACACATATCGAGCATAAAACCCCCCAAAAATGTAACCGAGACAAGAGCAGGAAAGTGAATATTTTTTCTATGTGATGCGTGCAGTACAAGTTCTCCTGCTATTCTTCAGCACTGGATCTGAATCCTTAAGTAATTTGTATTTTGCTGCCCACACGATGATTAACGCAAATGCTGGTTGACCTTTTCTCTACGGAGTCTCCTTCCCCCTCCCTCGCCATGTGTAAATCTGTAGAGCAATATATCGGGTCTCACCACTTACAGCTAAACCATCAAATGGCTATTACCCGTCTGATCAATTCACTCTCATGATGACACCAATATAGGAAGTAGGGCTTTCAGTGTTGTACAGGAAAAAGCCAAGAGGTACAAACATGACCTTGCTTTTAATGGGCCCAGCGACAAAACCACAAAACTCAATATCTGACTGCTAGTTTGCTGAGTATTGAACCCTAGTGTGAACCAAATCTGCATCCATGGAAATCTAAACACCTCTGTTGCCCCAAACCTCTACCAGAATCAATGCACCAATGAAAACCCGTAAAGACCTCAAGCATAATTTCATATTAAGAGTTAGAAATGCTTAGGGCTGTGACATAAGGCTATGGAATTTTCATAAGAAGGTTCAAATAATGCCACAAGCAAAAGAATCAAAAAAATTGGTGGGTTATAACAGTTGTCCAAAAATAAGATTGTGTTGCAACATTGAATCTCCTATTATAAAGATAGGAACATTATGGCACGGAAGATAGAATGTGTGTCAGTTTAAGGTCAGAAGTTGCAATTTCTCTGAAATGGATGGTAGGTTCACAGATGAGAACCCTGGATTTGTCTGATTGATAATTAAAAGGTCGGGAGACATTTTAGAAACAGTATGTTTTTGGAGAAAGTGAGCTGAAACATAGCATTGCAAGATTGTTTTGTGCCCTTGTAATTCATGAAAGCAGCAAGCTGCTCGAAAGGAGCCCGGCAAGCAATGTGGGTGCAGCCAGTGATGACTTGGACTTGGGTGAAGCCTGCAAGCTGGCCAAACCCCTAGCCCTATCCTGCTACTGCTTATTGTACATGGGTAAAGTCATGAGAGTGGCCTCAGTCACCTAATTAATCCAAGCACCAACTGCTGACGGACTGATGTCGCTGATCTCCTCTACTTCAGCCCAGAAGGAACCAGAGGCAAAGAAGTTCAGGGCTGCAGTGACCTTGGCTGCAACAGACAATGCAACGTGGCAGTAGCTTATGGGAGGCGACACACCTCTGTCACAGCTCCTTTTACTCTGCTCCTCAGTTAAGTGCCGGTGTTGTTCTGGGGTTATACACTCGGTTGGAAGGGTAAGGAATTGCGGCCAGCACGCCTTCTTCTATCTGGGTTCCCTTGCGCCTCTGGCTCGATTTGCTCCTTTCTTCCTGTTGCTGCTGTTGCTTCTTGTCTTCTAGCTAGAGTGGAATTACCGCAAGCATCCCCATGTAAGAAAAAAGTGCGTTGCCAGAAGCCCCTAAAGGATTCAGAAGGTTGTACATCCACTACAAGCACTTCCAAGTCATCTCAGTAGCCAAGAAATCACTGCCGGGAAAATGTTTCCAAAACCGTTGCAACATTTTAAATGAGAGCAGGTGAGAGTATCCCCTTAAATAGCCCTGTAATGATCATCTCCTGACTGGCACCATTCATGGTTTGTGGGAACAGAGTGACTGCTGCCAACGACCGGAAGCTGCGCAGAAGCGATCTGCGCATAAATCTGTGGTGGTTTAAATATGACTGTATAATAATATAGTCCCATCGCATGCTTGAATCTATGGAGCTATGGGTTGGTTTAATAACGTACAATAATAGCGCGGGTTGGTTTAAGTATTAATGTGTGATATTTTCGCGGGGGGGAGGGTTGTGGAGGTTTACTTGTTCGGAGCGCGAGCTCCGTGTGAAGGGAAAGGAGAAGAAAATTAAGAAAAATTATAAAAATGGACGTTGACTGTGTGTTGCTGGCGGAGAATTTATTTTCCTGATGCGGCTCTGTTCTGCAGTAGCGAGCTCTTTTCACCGCCCCCTCCCCTCCTTTTTCATTGGAAGTGTTTCCTTTGTAATGGCGAGAATATTTTCTTTCCAGTTAACGAGCAACCGAAAAAACACAAACTGCGCTGTGCGTGCGCAACAACTTTAACTCCATTGGCGGCAGTCGCGTCCTTGTGGGAATGGCGGTCGGGTGGCCCGGGGTTGCGTGATGAATTGGAGGCGGCAGCGCTGATTGGCACGAGAAAGATGCTGGGGTTCTGACAATGTTACCGAATAACATTTTTTAATTAGGCTTCAACCTGGTTCTGGTGGGAGCGCTGACCACCCAAATCAAAGTCTGCCTGAAAATCAGAATAGGCCAGACCTCCAGCAGTAAGTCATCACTTTTTTTTTTAAACAGTCTACATCTTTCAGTTCTGATGAAAGGTTACCAACCTGAAACGTTAACTCTCTTCCTCTCTCCACAGATACCGCCTGACCTGCTGAGTGCTTCCAGTATTTTCAGATTTCCAGCATCCGCAGTATTTTGCTTTTGTCCTGGCCTACTTATGTAACCTTATGTCCTATATTATTTAACAATATTCTCGACTGGTTGTATGATGCACGATTCCAACAGCCCAACAGAACCATCCTGTTTCCATTATTATTAAGCTTACCTTCAGTGTTGTTGCTAACCAAATATTCATCCAGCTGTTTCTTTATGGAGATGTTTTAAGTGACACACCATTAACGACTTCACTGGGATCCTTTCTATATAACTACTACTCTGTCAGGGAAAAAAAATCTTTCTAATTTCAAGTCTTGCTTACGGCTCATTAATTTTATACTAATGCCTGCGTGTTTGGTGCTCATACCCCAAGTTAAATTATCTGCTTGCGTTTTCATTACAGTCTTGTCAGAGGTGCCGTCTTTCGGATGAGACGTTAAACCGAGGCCCCGTCTGCTCTCCCAAATGAACGTAAAAGATCCCATGGCACTATTTCGAAGAAGAGCAGGGGAGTTATCCCCGGTGTCCTGGCCAATATTTATCCCTCAACCAACATAACAAAAAAAAACAGATTATCTGGTCATTATCACATTGTTGTCTGTGGGAGCTTGCTGTGCTCAAATTGGCTGCCGCGTTTCCCACATTACAACAGTGACTCCACTTCAAAAGTACTTCATTGGCTGTAAAGCGCTTCGAGACGTCCGATGGTCGTGAAAGGCGCTATATAAATGCAAGTCTTTCTTTCTTTTTCCTTTTAATTTTCCCCCATTTTATTCTATCTGTAATTCAAATCGAGAAAGCACCAAAAAACACATTGCACTGAAAATACATTGAAAATTTGTCATTTAATTCGTACTGCTTAATTCAAAATGTTAGACAATTCAAGTGTGAATTCCTGCCTGAATCAGGGTTCTACCAGACTAATGCACCACTTTGAATGAATTCAGCATGTGATCATCATCAGGTGAGCCAGCCCTCTCCTACTTCAGTACAATATGTAGTCATGTGGAGACACAGAGCAGTTGCAGAACAGGGCTAGCTGGAACTATAACACCCTCGCAACTGTTGAAAAATACAAGATCAAATACGTGAAGGAGCACTCAGGAATATTGAAGAAAGTGATAGCACAGAAATGTAATGCCCCTCCCACTACACACACTGTCTTTTCTTTTTATTTGTTTATGGGATGTGGGCGTCGCTGGCAAGGCCAGCATTCATTGCCCATCCCTAGTTGTCCTTGAGAAGGTGGTGGTGAGCCACCTTCTTGAACCGCTGCAGTCCGAGTGGAGAAGGTACTCCCACAGTGCTGTTAGGGAGGGAGTTCCAGGATTTTGACCCAGCGATGATGAAGGATCGACGATATCCTTTCACGTCAGGATGGTGTGTGACTTGGGAGGGGAACTTGGAGGTGGTGGTGTTCCCATGCGCCTGCTGCCCTTGTCCTTCTAGGTGGAAGAGGTCGCGGGTTTGGGAGGTGCTGCCGAAGAAGCCTTGGTGAGTTGCTGCTGTGTATCTTGTCGATGGTACACACTGCAGCCACGGTACGCCGGTGGTGAAGTGAGTGATTGTTTAAGGTGGTGGATGGGGTGCCAGTCAAGCGGGCTGCTTTGTCCTGGATGGTGTCGAGCTTCTTGAGTGTTGTTGGAGCTGCACTCATCCAGGCAAGTGGAGAGTATTCCATCACACTCCTGACTTGTGCCTTGCAGATGGTGGAAAGGCTTTGGGGAGTCAGGAGGTGAGACACTCGCCACAGAATACACAGACTCTGACTTGCTCTTGTTGCCACAGTATTTATGTGGCTGGTCCAGTTAAGTTTCTGGTCAATGGTGACTCCCAAGATATTGATGGTGGGGGATTCGGCGATGGTAGTGCCGTTGAATGTCAGCCTGCCTGAAGAACAAGGAGAGAATCGCCACTCATTACCAGCAGAATTTTTGCAGCCAAAGGAAGAGAAAAAAAAGACTTGCATTTCTATAGCGCCTTTCACGACCACCAGACATCCCAAAGCGCTTTACAGCCAATGAACGACTTATTTTTTTTGAAGTGTAGTCACTGTTGCAGTGTAAGAAACATGGCAGCCAATTTGCGCACAGCAAGCTCCCACAAACAGTAATGTGATAATGGCCAGATAATCTGTTTTAGTGATGTTGATTGAGGGATAAATATTGGCCAGGACACCGGGGAGAACTCCCCTGCACTTCTTCGAAATATTGCCATGGGAATTTTACGTCCACCTGAGAGAGAAAACGGGACCTCCGTTTAATGTCTCATCTGAAAGACGGCACCGCCGACAGTGCAGCGGAGCTCCCTCAGTACTGCACTGGAATGTCACTCTAGATTTTTGTGTTCAAGTCTCTGGAGTGGGACTATGAACCCACAACCTTCTGACTCAGAGGTGAGAGAGAGAGAGAGAGAGAGAGAGTGCTACCCACTTAGCCACAGCTGACAAAGAGGTTGCACACCTTAGCTTATCCTGGAATAAAAGATTCACCTTAGCTTCTCCTGTCAAAGCACTTTGCTGTACTGGTTTCAAGAAGGTCAGAGCAGCTTACCTCACTCAGCTACCCAAATTCAACTTGGTGGTAAATAGGAATTAATGTGTTGAAAATTTTGCAACAGACTCTTTCTATTGGGAATCAGGTCCCTTTCTTTTCTAAACAAGCTGCACCCAAGCAGAACGCTCGCTTGCATCAATGAAAATGATCAGGTAGGAAAAATGCTGGACAGTGAATTACCATCTTGGGGTAAGCAACTGGAAATCAGAAGCTCCAATGTTTTTGTAGTGTTGTTACTCTGCCAGTAACCTACGACAACAATCCGGCATGAATGGCTGCTGCTCTTTCTGAGGGGGAGCTGCACTTTGAAGTACAGCACTGCAAGGCAGAAAAGTTGCCTTGACTGTAGATAACTGTGGGACTTGTGTAAAATGCTCGTGTCTAAATGAGATGGAACTAATACTTTTACTGCCAAGCACAACATCTGTGAACCAGCCAGTAGACGCTGGTGTGACTTATGCAAACAAGGGAATGTTTGGTGTGAAATGTGATTGCTGAGTATGATTTCGCCGTACCGTTTTTGTTGGGTGTTCTGCTAACAATTTACATGGTGCATTTATCGTGGGAGGAGTTGAAAGCAGAATTCTTGGCAATGTAAACTGGTCTCGCCAGCAGAGGCAACAGCTGTAACTGAGACAGGCAAGGATCCCAGACTGGCACTGACAGCTGGCTGTGAAGCCACGACACTATCAGTGCATGAGTTCTCTGCTGCAACCGCTGGTAGACCTAAGCTTTGCATTTGTTGTTGACGTTGATAAGAAAGTCCTGACGTCCAGATCATTGACCAACGCCAGGAATGTTTGTAGTTGTCCAGAAGGATGTTGTTGCTAGTGGGAATGAGAGTGAAGAAAGGGCCAAGCAAATGGATGACGAGTCACCAGCCCCCCACCATAGTCATAATGCCCAATTATACACTGAGGAACTGTCTCCACATCCAAGCCCAGAGGTCCCAATGGAACGTTCCTCTGTGATAAAAAAAAGTCGACAATCTTGTGGATGAATATGCCCACAATAGGGAGAAAGTCACAATCACAGGCTATTTTGGAAAATGACTAAACGTCATCTTGTACAGCTTGGATGGTGCTGAAGTCTCAAACACATGCATTTTAATAGCTGTTTGCTGCTCACAACATGTTTAGGTGTCCCTGCATATATTATACTGCTTTATCAGAACTCCATTAATTCCATGGGCAGCTCGTATTTTTTGTGCAAAGGCAGCTTTCAAATAAGCATAGTTAACTCTATACATTCCTCAAACCATTCTCGAAGTTGGATTATAGTTCCACTTGATTTTGTTTTCTCTGCTGAAATTAAGTTCAATTCTGTGAACCTCCCTGTGCAGCTTGGAGCTCTATTTCTCAGAATCAATCCAATTGTTCTTTTCTGAAATTTCTCCAATGCTCAAAGGTCCTTTGAATGTAGGGTGTGTCGTAAGAATGAGCCTTACGCGTGGTGAACTTAAAGTAAGCTTTAATCAACTAAAAAGGTGCTACATACAAAAGAGGTCTTACTCTATGCCTCTCCAGGATCCAACTGATCAGTCCAGTATTTATCCTGGACTAATCACAGGAAGTGATGCAATAAAGTTCGAGTCACAGGAAGCTGTATTGTGTTACCACATTCTCCCCCCGCAAAAGATTAGGAGGCCGGGATGCTCCCTCCATTTCGTAGCCGCTGGACGAGGGAGAGCCGCACCCGTTTGGGTTCTCGTAGCGGTAGAGGGCCCCTAGCCCGTTTACCTGCCGCGGGCCGTGGACCAGAGTCCGAGTGATCCAGCCCGCTCTGTGAGGGGTCAGGACGATCCTGACTCTGTACTGGTGCCCGAACGGGTGTCGGGCAGGGCTGTGGCAGATCTGTTTCCGAGCGTACGGTACGGGGTGGATCGTGGCTGCGCGTGCGAGCCCCGACGGGCTCATAGTCAGTCTGCCCCAGGTCGGCACGCTGGAGTGAGGTACCAGCCGGCGTCAGATCCAGATCGTGATGAGAGGCACCTGGCGAGCCCAGAGATGTGCCTGGTACAATATCATCCCCTGGTGTCCCTCTATGTTTCGGCGGGCAGGGAGCCAGATCCCGCAATGACACGGTAGATTCCCGACCGTCAGGATACCGAATATAGGCGTAGGTAGGGTTGACGTCAGTGAGCTCAACCTCATCTACCAGGGGGTCATTCTTAGACGCCCGGACATATCTTCGGAGTAGCACTGGTCCCGGTGCAGTCAGCCACGACGGGAGAGATATCCCATAGGATGAGCGACGCTGAAATCGGAAGAACTGTTCATGAGGCGTCGTATTTGTGGCGGTCGAAAGGAGGGACCGTGTGGAGTGTAATGCGTCTGGAAGTACTGCTTCCCATTGCTGGTTGGGTAGGCCCCGAGATCTCAAAGCCAGACGTACCGCATTCCAGATGATAGCGTTAAAACGCTCGACTTGCCCATTCCCGACCGGATGATAAGGCGTCGTTTTGCTGGCAGCAATACCCCGTTCCGAGAGATAGGCCTCGAGTTCTCCTGACATAAAAGGGCCCCGATCCAAATGAACATAGGATGCCATGCCACAGAAAGCAAATACCTGCTCAAGGCAGCTGATAACCGTGGTCGTCAGCATATTGGGGCAGGGAAAGGCAAACGGAAAACGGGAATACTCATCGACCATGGTCAATAGATAAGTGTTGCGAGTTGAAGAGGGCAACGGCCCCTTAAAATCGATGCTAAGCCGTTGCATTGGCTGGGTCGCATGTATGAGTATACCACCCGAGGGGCGGAAAAACTGAGGTTTCAATTCCGCACAGACTCTGCAGTCCGAGCACATCTTCTTTACATCCCCGGTAGAGAATGGGAGATTTCGGGACCGCACGAAGTGTAGCATGCGAGTAACGCCCGGATGACACAACCCATCATGGATGTCTACGAGCGTAGAGGGTGCCATGGCGGAGCAGAATGCTCGTGTGAGGGTATCCGGAGCCACATTCTCCTTGCCAGGTCGATAGTGGATGGTGTAACCAAAAGAGGCCAATTCCAGCCGCCAAAGCTGGATTTTATTATTTTTAATTTTGGTCCGTTTTCGATTATCGAGCATGAAGGCGACCGATCGCTGGTCCGTGATTAAGGTAAAGTGCTGGCGAGCTAGGAGATGACTCCACTTCCGTACTGCCTCTATGATGGCTGTTGCTTCTTTCTCGACTGGAGGATAATGTAGCTCAGCCCCTTGAAAAGTCCTGGACAAAAATGCCACCGGACAACCTTCCTGATTCAGAGTGGCCGAGATCGCCACCTCCGAGGCATCACACTCAACAACAAAAGGAAGACTCTCATCGATGGAGTGAAGAGCCGCTTTCTCCAACTGTTTTTTTTTTTAAGGAGGTTAAAGGCTGCAACAGCCGCTGTGTCTAGTGGGAATATGCTGGCCTTCAGTAGAGGTTGGATTCGGTCCGAGAAGTTAGGAATCCATTTAGCATAGTATGCAAACAGGCCGAGGGCCCGGCGCAAGGAGGCCGGATTCTTAGGTGGCGGGAGTTCTTGGAGTGGGCGAAGCCTTTCAGGGTCAGGTTTAATGATGCCATTGCCCACACAATAGCCAAGGATGTTGATGGTTGGTTGTGACTCAATGGATTTAGCCGCATTTAATGTCAAATTACGGTGCTGGAGTGCATCCCAAAATCGTTGGAGATTGGCGTCATGTTCCCGCTGATTGCGACCTGCGACAGTAATATTGTCCAGATAAGGAAACGTATCCTTCAAGTCTTCCTGTTTGACCAGGTCATCCATTGCTCGCTGGAAGACAGCCACTCCATTAGTGACCCCAAAGGGGAGGCGACAAAATTGATACAGCCGTCCATTGGCTTCAAAGGCCGTATACTGCTTGTCTGAGACCTTCAAGGGTACCTGATGATAGGCACTTTTCAGATCATATGTTGAGAACACCGTGTACTCAGCCAGTTTATTAACCATATCATCGATGCGCGGCAATGGGTATGCGTCCAAGTCCGTATATTGATTGATGGTCTGTGAATAGTCAATGCACAGCCGTTTCTTGTGAGGTTGTAGAGGGTTCTTAACAATAACGACCTGGGCGCGCCATGGCGACGAACAAGGCTCGATGATATCCTCTGCTAAAAGCCGAGAAATCTCAGCCGCAATAAAAGACTGGTCTTCCTGACTGAAACGTCGTGACTTTGTTATAATCGGTTTGCATCGAGGAGGGATACTGGTAAACAGTGAGGGTTCATCCAGTGAAGCTGCTGACAATGCACAGAACGGTAATCGAGGTCGTATATTAGAAATAGTGAGTTCAGGTTTGGATCCGCCAAACTCAATGGTGAGCTTCTTATGCTGCTTTTGAAAATCCAGCCCTAAGATAAGATCACTACATAAGTCCTTGAGCACCGAAAGCCGGGTGGAGGGATACCTGTGACCATTAAGTGTTATTTCAACCATACAAAAGCCAGAAATTCTGGTATTAAGTGATGACTGAGCCATCGCAATTGCCTGGTCCGATGGGAAAACATGTAGCTTTAACTCTGCAACAATCTGTTCCCTAATGAAACTATCAGTGCTACCTGAGTCAATTAAGGCATCTAAAGTATGTCCATTAATTGATGCTTTTGTAGCTGCATGGAATAGGTTCTGAGGACAAGCAGCTGTAATTGGTGTCGTTGCACAAAGAGTGGCTGAAACTCGAGGTGTGTTTCTTCGAGAGGAAACCCAAGAGGAAGCACGATAGATTTTAGCCGGAACATCTTGATAGGCCCTTACCGGGGCAGTTCGGTAGGACTTAGCTTGATAAGCCCTCGTAGAGGCTCTTGATAGGCAAACCTTTGCAAAATGACCCTTTTTGTTGCAATGACTGCAAAACGCATTGCGAGCAGGGCAGAATTTCCGAGGGTGAAACTCATCACCACAAAAGAAGCATTTCTTAGATTGCCAAGAGGCTGCCACAGTGGGGTCATCATCCTCTTCATCAGTGAAGTCATCAGATTGATCGTCAGGGATAAAGTCCTCCCTAATAGAGTTCACCTGTGGCCTCTTAAATTGCCTGACTGTAGTTAAGGCAGTAGACCGAGGTCTGGGCACTGTATAAAGGTCTGTATTTCTTTTTGCCAGATCTAGAGAGCAAGCCATGTCATAAGCTCTCTGAAGCTCAAGTGTCTTACTTTCCAGTAGACGCTGGCGTATAAATGGGGAGGCAAGTCCGCAGATGAAAGCATCACGGATCATTTCTTCATGGTACAGCTCAGCTGAGGCCGCCTGAAAGTTACAGTCCATACTAAGTCTGCGAAGCTCTTGGAGGAATTTATCAATGGATTCCTCCGGCCCTTGTTGGGCTGTAGCTAGTAGATGTCTGGCATAGACCTCATTCGGTGTCTTAGTATATAGTCTCTTAAGCGTCCGAATTGCCTCCTCGTAACTGCCCCATTCCTCCACATACTGAAATACATTCGGGGTGACACAGTTGATGAGTATCCGCAACTTTGAGTCATCATCAGCCTTGCAATATTCCAGAAAATTGTCAAACGTGCGATACCAGTGTTTCCACACCTTACCGGCTGCTGGGGTGTTTGAGTCCAAGTCAAGACGCGATGGTTTAAGGATGTTTTCCATGATGGGTGATTCCCTGGAACCTTAGTTCCGAGTTCGTCCAAAAAGTTTGAGTGCGAAGTTTTCCAAAGTTGATTAAATTGTCGTAAGAATGAGCCTTACGCGTGGTGAACTTAAAGTAAGCTTTAATCAACTAAAAAGGTGCTACATATAAGAGGTCTTACTCTATGCCTCTCCAGGATCCAACTGATCAGTCCAGTATTTATCCTGGACTAATCACAGGAAGTGATGCAATAAAGTTCGAGTCACAGGAAGCTGTATTGTGTTACCACAGGGTGCCCAAATTTGCACACGATAGCTGAGAAATTACTACAGGCAGCATTAGCAAATCAATCCTGTCTGCTATTTATTTTAAGTGGGTTAACTGCTTCTGCTAAAATAGTGGACAAAGAAATGCAATATGGACAGACTGCTAAAAGTCAGGCTAATATCCCAACTGTGGCCAGAGCAAAGATTTATGCAAGATTAGAATTGACATATTTCAGTTTATAGCCAAATGCTTTTAAAATGCACACTAATGCATAACCGGCCTGGTTTATAATGGGCCAGAATTTGCTGAAAAAATAACAGCGTCTGAATGACGCATACCATTATTAGCATGCAAAAATCGGCCAGCAACTTGTAATGAGGAAAAGATACCCAGTGAATTGCAAATTGCCACAACTTCGTAAAGTTACTGCATTTGCACATTAATTGCCCATTAAACTCGCCACAGAAAGTTAAGTCTAGTAATTACCAGTACTAGTAACAATGTGATTATTGTTAATGACGGCCAATTAACCTCTCTTGCCCAGAAAGTGAACAATTATAATGTGGAGTGGCACTCCTTCAGGTTGTGAATTTTTTCAGGAGATTTTAAAATATTTTTCTTACTTTTCCTTTCTGTCCCTTTTTACTTCCTCTCTTGTTCCAACCTTTCTTTCTCTCTCTTTTATTTCTCTTTCTGAACCTGATTTGACATTGAATTCACCAAGTCTAATTCACCCTCCTCCTTCTCAGTCCTTGCGCTGTTAATTTCTCAATCCTTTAATCTCATTGGTCAAGGAGATACACTGTTTGTCCCGTTGTTCACCAAGGTCCCAGATGCCACGTGTTCAACTCGCACTTTTAGCAACTTTGTTGGCAAAAAACCCAAACGTCCACAAACAAGTCTAACAAACAGGACACGCTGCAAGACGACTCGCTCCAGCAAACTCTGGCCCAATAGGTTTACATTGATGGATCGAATGGACCATAGGCACCCCATTAATCCTTTGCCCCCTTTGCTAAGGTGCATTCCTTCAGCACCTATACATGTTTCCTGTTCCAGTGCATATAACTTTATATTTATCTGCATTAAATTCTGAGCCTATCTGCTTAATTGGTTCCAATCCCTTCGAATGTTATTAATCTCTCTTATACGCGTCATCTGACCATATAACTTGGTGTCGTCAGCAGATTTTATAATATTGCAAGTCGTGCTCTTTACGTATCATTGAGGAATAGTGCTTACAGCAGGCAACCAAGAGCAGACTCGCACTTACATTAGAAAAACTACATTAGTTACTGTCCCTCAAAAGAACCTTTTATTTATTTTTTGGTCAGCTTCTGTTTTCAAGCACACAATTATATCGAGCCCACAGCTCATTTCCACTACAACAGATAGAGAACTGTGAGTGTAAATTCTGGAGAGATACTGTTTGAAACAATATAGTTCAGAGTTAACCAATGCACCGACTGGACCCATTGACAATATCAAAAGATCAGAAAGTTTTGAGCATGCAAGCTAAGTATATGCAGGCTTAAAAATATAATGGGCCGGATTTTCCAACCCCCACGGGTGAGTATGAGGTGTGCACGCACCCGTAGAGGCCTCGCAAGTGCCGGTTTCAGGCATGCGAAGCGCATGCGCTAAAACCCAGCACTTGCGATCTGTCAAGAATCCACTTGACAGATCGGACGCCTGCCCGGGAGAAGGGCCTCTGGGGCAGAGAGTTCCGCTATCTGAACAACCTCCACCCGCTGAAAACCTTTAAAAATCTTACTCCTGGTAAAAGCATGTGTAAGGCCTGCTTTTACCAGCATAAAAGAGTTTTAAAAAATAAAAAAATAAAAAATGTTCACTCATTTTATAATTTAAAAATACGTTTAAAAAAAGGTAAGTTTATTTTTAGCCCCGTAAAAAACTTTTTTTTTTAAATTAAATTTGTTTAAAATATTTAATTTAATGTAATTTTAAATGTGATTTTTTTTTAAATTTATATAATGTTTAACTTTTTTTTAAAGTGATCCCCATTCATACTTTTGACAGTTCTGTGCGTAGAGAACTGTCAAACATGTGAAGGGGGATTCCCTTCTTTGATTGGTTCCCCATGGCCCACATGATCCCAGGGGCGCTTGCGAACCACCTGCGCCCCTGGGATACCTGGGCCCTGTGCATTTCGTGGAGCAGAGGCCCAGGATCGGAAGTCTCGGGACCTACAGAGCCAGCAGGTAAGTTCGTAGATTTTTTCCGATCGGAGGCATCCGCCCGCACGAAGCCTCCGATTGGAAATTCAGGCCCAATGTCCTTTCTTAGTATTATTAGACTCCCGCACTATTTCAGGCTTCCAACTTTCTGGAGAAAGAGATCCGTGAGAAGTAATGCTTTCATGCAAATTGTAAAATTGAAGTTTCAATGAATTCTGGCTATCGTCTGTTAGTTTGAAGTAAAGCAGTCTCGTTTTTTGTCATCATGGAAAGCTACACCTTGATGGAGATGACTCATCACCTGTTACCTTTGAATGTGACACACTAATGTACAAGTCTATCAAATCAATAAAACTTGATTTATTAAATGAAAAATATAATTTGCTGAGAGAGATGATTCATCTTTCAGATCCATTTCCTTTCTCTTTACTGGAGTTTTGCTCTGAGGTTATTCAGTAATGTAGGTCTTTTGAACCATTGACTGAAGTCCAATTCTGTTGAGTGAAGTTAATAAATATAAATAAGGGACAAGTACCCAACTACAGTAAGGGAAAGTTAGGGTTTCTAAAAGATTAAGTCGGGGTAATGCACTGTTATTTTGAAAGCATCTAACACCCCACAAGCTTGGAGCTGAATCTGTAGTTTAATGTGTTATCGACTGATTTACCTCACGCATCACAACACCGAAGATAGCATGAAAACATTCTGCTGACTATCTGGCGATGATGACATGTACAGATCACAAAAGTGCTTATCATCAAATGCTGAATGCTTCACAAAGTTTGATTGCTTTCTCTACAATATGAAGATGAAGACTTCTGACATCTGTAAAATATGAGTGAACAGTACAGACACTTCGTCAGTGGGATGAAGGGTTTATAACTTGAAATATTCACTCGCCTGTTCTCTCCACAGATGCTGGCTGACCTGCTGAATATTTGAAGCATTTTCTGTTTGGATAGTTGTTTTAAGATAGCTGTACAGCTGTTTCTGAACGAGTTAAATGGCACAACAGGGCTGATTCCAGTATTAACTGGGAATAATGGACAGCAGAAATGTATAGGTACCCATAACTCCATTTGTGTCAGCCGTGAACTTCGTGGGTGGCAGAGTGCACCTGCAGATGGGAGCTTCATTTAAATACTGGGATGTGGGCAATTTCCCGATATTCATGAGTTTTAATGGTCAGGAATGCATGGGCAACACACATCCAGATTTCAATAGGCACTGTTGGCAAGCGAGTCTTCCTGTTGGTAGTGTGAACTTGAAAACTTACCCCTCAGAGTTTTCTTCGTTAAAACTGATGGAGGTATTTGGTTTTTTTTTGTCAGTGGCCCCTTGAGCCAATCAGCATACTTCATACCCTCTGACCTTTCCAATGCCCTTCATTCACTTTCTATTCTACAGACACTTGCCAGACTTTAAATTTATAAGTAAAAACTTTAAAGGGTAGCGTTTCCGCTTTGGGTGCAATCGGCCATTCCTGCGCAAATTGCGACCAAAATTGTGCCCGTTTTTAAAGTCTCCCCCCCCCCCCACCCCACCCAGAGTTTCTGCTTAAACTCATTTACATATTTATAAAGGACCTAGACTCGGGTGTAGGGAGCAGCATTATAAAGTTTGCAGATGATACAAAACTTGGCAAAGTAGTAGATAGTGATGAGGATAGTTATAGGCTTCAGGATGATGTAGACAGGGTGGTGAAATGGGCAGAAGCATGGCAGATGGAGTTCAATCCGGAGAAGTGTGAAGTGATGCACTTTGGGAGGACTCACATGAAAAGACAGTATCTGATTTTGAAAAGCGTAGATGGAGAGAGAGAATTTGGTGTCCATTTACACAAATCCTTAAAGGTGGCAGGGCAAGTTGATGAGGTGGTTCAAAATGCATACGAGTTACTTGGGTTTATAAATAGAGCCATAGAATATAAAAGCAAAGAGATCATGTTAGACCTTTATAAATCACTGGTTAGGCCTCAGCTGGAGTATTGTGGACAATTCTGGGCCCCACACTTCAGGAAAGATGTAAAGGCCTTAGAAAGGGGACAGAGGAGGTTTACCAGGATGTTCCCAGGGATGAGGGACTTCAGTTATGAGGAGAGGTTGGAAAAGTTAGGACTGTTCTCCTTGGAAGAGAGAAAGTTAAGAGATGACCGAATAGAGGTTTTCAAGATGATGAGAGGTATGATAGAGTAAATAGGGAAAGAATATTCCCTCTGGCGAGTGGGTCAATAACTAGAGGTCATAGATTCCAAATCATTGGAAAAAGATCTAGAGGGGAGATGAGGAGAAATTTCTTCACTCAGAGTTGTCGGGATCTGGAAGGCTCGACCTGAAAAGGTGGTGGCAGCCGGTTCCATCAATAATTTTAAACGGGAGTCGGACGGGTACTGGAGGATGAGGAACTCGCAGGGTTACGGACAAAAATCAGGGGATGTGGGACTGAGCACGACGGCTCTTTCAAAGAGCCAGCACAGGCATGACAGGCCGAATGGCCTCCTTCTGTGCTATAAGGTTCTATGATTCTATATCGCCGAACGCAAGATCTGCCATGAACCAGTGCAATCAGGCAGCATTTCAAAACATTTTTATTTTATATTTTGCTTCAAAAAATATTCCTTGATATTTTTAAGATGGTAACTCGCTAAAGTTTGATGAATACAGCTGAGAATGGGTTTATCACAAAAGGTAAGCATTTTAAATCAGTGTCAATCCACCACCTGTGAGTAACCCGATTTTAAATGACTTAAAAAATATACAAAACTATTTTCTAGTTAGATTGGGGTGCAGTAGTTCCTTAGTAAATTTAAAAAAAATATTTCATTCAAAACTTTTCAAAATGTACCTATTGGTGTTCTTGCTCCCAAAAGATCCAGCTTAATATTTAGAGCCTTCTCGAAGCCCTGCAAATGAACGCAATTAGCGGAAACTCCCAGTAGTGATTATTTCACCCTGGGGGCATGGGCAGGGCCTGCTTCTAGCCGCGGTATTATTAAAACAAACACAAAAGATCGCAGAAATTCAAGTTGCGCTGAATGCAATTTGCGCCGATATTGGGGGAATTGCGCTGAAAAAAACACACCACAATCGAGCGGAAACTCCAGGCCAAAAACTTCAAATTCTATAGTCAGACAGATGGGTCTCCTCTCTTGGCTGTGACGGTCTTTGATCTAAATAATTTACGGAATCTCCAAAGCACAAACTTTGGTATTAAATAAGCTGTATTACTCAAGGAGCTGACAAGGATAGCTGGTTGGGAAATGGGAAGTAAGGGGTGTGCTTGAGGTCAGGACACATAAGAATTAAGAGCAAGAGTCGGCCATTCGGCCCCTCGAGCCTGCTCCGCCATTCAATAAGATCATGGCTGATCTTAGACCTCAATTCCACTTTCCTGCCCGATCCCCATATCCCTTAATTCCTCTGATAACATAAGAATGAACGAATAGGCACAATAGAGATAAATTTACTGTGAAGCTGATTTTATTGCACCTGGGCAGAAATTTGGGCACTATCATTTTTGGAGGGAACAGAGCACAATTCCTGTGGCTGAATGGCGAGGCCGGAGGCACCACCGATATTGAACATCGGCCCACATTTCCATCAGGCTGGCGAGCCGCAAACAGCCTGTCGGCCAAGAGTCAATGAAGATCGGGCTGCTGCAACGCCCCACCCGCAAATTTCACTCGCGCCCCCTGACCTACTATGTTCGACAGGGTCAGGGTGCCATGTTTGTGGCCGGGGCAGCGCAAATTAAAGGGCAGGTGCCGGGCGGCCATTTTTTTTGGGCTGCCTGCCAGCACCTGCCCCCTCTCGCCTCCTCCTGCGGGGTGCCGGCCGCGATCGGTCAGAGGAGTGCCGGGCTCTTTTGTTGGCACACCACTCCCTGGTGGTCCAGCAGCACCCCTCCCCTTTAATCAGGAGATGGAGGCCAGCACGTAGCGCCGCGATATTCAGTGGGAGCCCCCCCAAGAGGGAGGGGGAGTGCTTCCAGTAGCGCCCTGCCTCCTGCTTGAGGCGCTACCATTCAATTTTGGGCGCGGGGGTGCTAACTTTTTCGGGGCGCTAAAAGTAGCGGCCCAGCGAAGTTAGCGCCCCAAAGGGGGCGCGAGCCAATTTTTCCCCCTTCGCTTTTTGGTGACAGGTGGCCCCAAGGCATGGTTTTCCTGAGTGCTTTCCTCGGGACAAACAAATCTTGTAATTGGGGACCCAAACATGCGTTAGGCCCCTTATTTGCATACGGACTGCACGACAATCTTTTGCCCTTTCCCATTATAGAAGGCGGAAATGTGTGTGCACTTCATGCCCACCATATTGGGGCCTTAAGTAGGCTCATTAGCATCCAAAAAATGGAAGCTGCACAGCTGAATTTATCAGTCTGGATCGGTGAGTGCTCAATACTGAAACTGGATGCATGAATTAAAAGTTACATTCCCTGGCTCTAACATTCCTCAACTTGATGAGCAACATTTACTAAAATATGAAAAAAATTCTATTTGCATCAAAAATAAGATCAGCATAACAGAGGCACATTACAAAGCAGTTTCAATTGATTTTCTGAAGCCCAAAAAACTCATTACTTTTTTCTTCTTTCTTCTTGCAAACATGCTACTAGTTTCATTATAATATGGTCAGCCTCTTTCATCAGTTCATTAATGGAATTCATGGAATGACAAATGTAATAAGTGATTATTTAAATAGAGAGAGATACAGAAGATATAGGAAGCAGGAACCGAATGCAGGTTACAATGCAGCGACAGGTTTTAGATCATTTTCTCTGTTACATCCACACTCCCACCACCCACCCGGTGAGGAGTTGAGAGACACACAAACAGAAGGGAAGAACGTGCGAGAGATAAAGGACGAGAGCTGAGAGCGACACAGAGGGAAGTTGGAGAGGAACGCATAAGGGAAGCAAAGAGAATTAAAGAAGGACATTTTTTCCCCAGATTTACCAGTATCTGTACGCTGACCCATAGGGGCAGAAGAATCAGAGAATTTTTTTTCGTGGAGCTAGTTGTAAAAACTTTTGAGAACTATTGTTTTTGCTTCTGTTTAGATTCAAGGATAATGTGTCAGTGTGGATCCGCAAGGAGATGTAGGGATAAAAAGTATAGCAGGTTATTGGTGAGCAAGTGCCGTTTGATAGAACTCTTGATGACACCTTCCATCACTTTGCTGATGATTGAGAGTAGACTGATGGGGCGGTAATTGGCCGGATTGGATTTGTCCTGCTTTTTGTGGACAGGACATACCTGGGCAGTTTTCCACATTGTCGGGTAGATGCCAGTGTAGTAGCTGTACTGGAACAGCTTGGCTAGAGCATAAGTCTTCAGCACGACAGTCAGGGCCCCTAGCCTTTGCTGAATTCAGTGCGCTCAGCCATTTCTTGATATCATGTGGCGTGAATCGAATTGGCTGAAGACTGGCTTCTGTGATGGTTGCAAATGCATCAGCTTTGTCTTTTGCACTCGCGTGCTGGGCTCCACCATCATTGTGAATGGGGATATTCATGCAGCCTCCTCCTCCCGTTCGTTGTTTAATGGTCCACCACCATTCATGACTGGACGTGGCAGGATTGCAGACCTTTCATCTGATTTGTTAATTGTGGGATTGCTTAGTTCTGTCTACAGCATGCTGCTTCCGCTGTTTAGCATGCATGTAGTCCTGTGTTGCAGTTTCCCCAGGCTGGCACCTCATTTTTAGGTACGCCTGGTGCTGCTCCTGGCATGTTCTTCTGCACTCCTCATTGAACCAGGGTTGGTCCCCTGGCTTGATGGTAATGGTAGAGTGAGGGATATGCTGGGCCATGAGGTTACAAATTGTGGTGGAACACAGTTCTGCTGCTGCTGATGGCCCACAGCGCCTTATTTATGCCCAGTTTTGAACTCCTATTTCTGTTCTGAATCTATCCCATTTAACACGGTGGTAGTGCCACACAACACGATGGAGGATGTCCTCAGTGTGAAGACGGGACTTCGTCTCCACAAGGACTGTGCGGTGGTCACTGCTACCAATGCCATCATGAATAGATGCATCTGCAACAGGTAGATTGGTGAGGATAAGGGGTTTTTCCCCTCATGTTTCTCTCCCGACCTGCCACAGGCCCAGCCTGGCAGCTATGTCCTTCAGGACTCGGGCAGCTCGGTCAGTGCTTCTTCCAAGTGGTGGTCAACATGGAGGAGTACTGATTCATCAGCTGAGGGAGGGTGGTAGGTGGTAAATCAGCAGGAGGTTTCTTTGCCCATGCTTGACCTGAAGCCATGGGACTTCATGATGTCCGGGTCAATGTTGAGGACTCCCAGGGCCACTCCCTCCCGACTGTATAGCACTGTGCCACCACCCCTGGTGGGTCTGTCCTGCTGGTGGGACAGGACATACAAAGGGATGGTGATGGAGGAGTCTGGGTCGTTGGCTGAAAGGTATGATTCTGTGAGTATGACTATGTCAGGCTGTTGCTTGACTAATCTGTGGGACAGCTCTCCCAACTTTGGCCCCAGATGTTAGTGAGGAGGACTTTGCCGGGTTGACTGGGCTGGGTGTGCCGTTGTTGTGTCCGAAGTTGGTGCCTAGGTCGATGCCAGGTGGTCTGTCCGGTTTTATTCTTCTTACTGTTTTTCGTAGCGGTTTGTTACAACTGAGTGTCTCGCTCGGCCATTTCAGAGAGCAGTTAAGAGTCAACCACATTGCTGTGGATCTGGAGTCACAGATAGGCCAGACCAGGTAAGGACGGCAGATTTCCTTCCCTAAAGGACATTAATGAACCAGATGGGTTTTTACGACAATCCGATAGTTTCATGGTTACCATTACTGATTCTAGCTTTTTATTCCAGATTTTTTATTTAATTAACTGAATTTAAATTCCCCAGCTGCCGTGAAGGGATTGAACTCACGTCTCTGGATCATTAGTCCAGGCCTCTGGATTACTAGCCCAGTAAGATAGCCAATATGCTACCGTACCTGTCGTTTTTAAGTTAATATATGATATTTACAAGTCCTCCGACCTTATATCAGCAGTTTAAGGGTAAAGACAATAACCTCCAAAGCAAGGCCAAATGCTTTCAATCTGTCAAATGAAATATCAATCGGCTACTTGTCTACATAAGTGGATTGTAAAACGTAAGGTGCAGATGACAAATGTTTAGCTCCATTGGATGCAGCAGTAAATTGATATTGGACAAATATTCAAATCATACAAGCAGGATAATGGGTTAGGAAGGTGCACCAAGGGTTCTGGAGTGAAGATTGCCAAATTCAGCCTGGCAGGGTCTGATTTATGCTAGCTGGCTGCAAATCGAACTCTCAGGATCAGGAGAGAGCACTGCATGCGCATGTTGATGCACATCAGCATAGTTAAACTTTTAAATGTACTGAGAGCAGGCAAGGCAATTAGCCCTTCTAAAACATTTAAATAAGCTCTGCTTAATTTCATCAAGTCTTCAGGAGGGGGCAAGGACCCTTTTCTTCATATATCGCTTGCCTATTAAAGTTGGCTGTCACACCACAGTCCTGTACATCTGCGTTAAATTGCAATTTTTCTTTTCAACTGCGCATCATGGAGTAAGGAATAGAAGGATATGCTGATAGGGTAGAGGTGTGGGTGGAGGCTCGTGTGGCGCATAAACACCGGCATGGACCAGCTGGTTCGAATGGCCTGTTTCTGTGCTGCACAGTCTATGTAATTCTATGCAATTCCACACCTTGTTGCTGCCTTAGCCTTGGTTAAAAGTTGAGCAGCAACATTCCTGGTCTGACTGCAGCTCTCAATTAAATCAGAACCCCCACCCTCACCCCCACTGTCTATTTCGCTATCTCCAGCCCTGCTTTTCATATTAGTTTATATATATTGCAACGTATTGAACCAGTGGAGCTTGAAGAAAATATATAAACTTCTACACTATAATGGCCAGCTTTTTTCCAGCCCCACCTTTGTTTGTTGATGGCAGCATCAATGCCCCAGCTGTTTGGCTTCCAACCGCCCACCCCCATCCGTTGCTTCTGGCTGCCTCTGCCCTTTGACCCCCTCCGACTAAATAGCACTCGCTCTACCTGGCCTGGCGGGTATCCCCGTCGCCCCCACCCTCAAGTGCCTCTTGTCATTTGTCCTCTGGCTGTCAGATCATTGAAACGTATAAATCTCATTGAAAGGTATAAAATTCTGACAGGGCTAGACAGACTGGATGCAGGGAGGATGTTTCCCTTGGCTGGGGGGGTCCAGAACGAGGGGTCACAGGCTCAGGATACGGGGTAGGACATTTAGGACTGAGATGAGGAGAAATTTCTTCACTCAGAGGGTGGTGAACCTGTGGAATTCTCTACCACAGAAGGCTGTGGAGGCCAAGTCACTGAATATATTTAAGAAGGAGATAGATAGATTTCTAGACACAAAGGGCATCAAGGGGTATGGGGAGAGAGCGGGAATATGGTATTGAGATAGAGGATCAGCCATGATCATATTGAACAGCAGAGCAGGCTCGAAGGGCCGAATGGCCGACTCCTGCTCCTATTTTTCTATGTTTCTATGTCTATGTTTCTATCACATCCCCTCCTGCTCGCAGGATTGTGAGGATGCCGGGACGATGAAAATCATCAGTGCACGGCTTTCATTCACAGATCACAGCACATGCAAGAATCTTAGGCCAGAATTTTCTCCAGGGAGGCAGGTTGGGGGCTGGGGGCGGGGTCCCCGCTCCCCCCCTTCGGTGGGCAGGAAACCGCCGGGTTTCCCGCAGGCCCTGCCGACTTCAATGGCAGAGCCTGATTTGCATTTTGAGGCCTCGGATTCCCACCCGCAGCCAGCCGGATTGAGCGGGTTGGCTGCCCGTCCCCAAGTAAAACCGGAAGTGGGTGGGTCGGTGGCGGGATCAGGTCGGGAATCCCATTTTTTAACAATTTAACTACCCCCATGCTCCAAACCTAGCATAGTGGTAATGTCACTAGGCTAGTAATCCAGAGGCCTGGACTAATGATCTAGAGACGCGAGTTCAAATCCCACCACGGCAGCTGAGGAATTTAAATTCAGTTAATTAAATAAATCTGGAATAATAAGCTGGTATTAGTAATGGTGACCATGAAACAATCGGATTGTCGTAAAATCCCACCTGGTTCACTAATGTCCTTTAGGGAAGGAAATCTGCCGTCCTTATCTGGTCTGGCCTATATGTGACTCCAGACTCACAGCAATGTGGTTGACTTTGCGTGGAGTTTGTGTGGAGTTTGTGCAAACTCCACCAATGTGTGGAGTTTGCACATTCTCCCCGTGTCTGCGTGGGTTTCCTCCGGGTGCTCCGGTTTCCTCCCACAGTCCAAAAATGTGTGGGTTAGGTTGATTTGGCTATGATAAATTGACCCTTAGTGTTAGGGGGGATTAAATATGTGGGGTTATGGGGATAGGATGGGATATGTTAGGGGGAATTAAATATGTGGGGTTACAGGGGTAGGGTGGGATATGTGTACTGTGGGGATTAAAGCAGGGACAGGGTACTGGATTTGGATGATCAGCCATGATCGTATTGAATGGCGGAGCAGGCTCGACGGGCCGAATGGCCTACTCCTGCTCCTAGATTCTATGTTTCTATGTTTCTATGACTCTTAACTGCCCTCTGAAATGGCCTAGCAAGTCACTCAGTTGTAACTAACCGCTACGAAACAAAATGAGAAGGAAACCGGACGGACCACCCAGCATCGACCTCGGCACTGGCTACGGACACGGTAACGGCAACCCAGCCCAGTCAACCCGGTAAAGTCCTTCTCACCAACACCTGGGGAGTTGTGCCAAAATTGGGAGAGCTGTCCCGCAGACTAGTCAAGCAACAGCCTGAGATAGTCATACTCACAGAATCATACCTTTCAGCCAATGCCCCAAACTCCTCCATCACCATCCCTGGGTATGGCCTGTCCCACCGGCAGGACAGACCCACCAGAGGAGCAGTACAGTGGTATACAGTCAGGAAGGAGTGGCCCTGGGAGTCCTCAACATTGACTCCGGACCCCATGAAGTCTTTTGGCTCCAGGTCAAACATGGGCAAGGAAACCTCCTGCTGATTACCACCTACCGCCCTCCCTCAGCTGATGAATCAGTACTCCTCCATGTTGAACACCAAATGGAAGAAGCACTGAGAGTAGCAAGGGCACAGAATGTACTCTGGGTGAGGGACTTCAATATCCATCACCAAGAGTGGCTCGGTAGCACCACTACTGACCGAGCTGGCCGAGTCCAGAAGGACATAACTGCCAGTCTGGGCCTGCGACAGGTGGTGAGAGAACCAACACGAGGGGAAAAACCTACTTGACCTCGTCCTCACCAATCTACATGTTGCAGATGCATCTATTCATGACAGCATTGGCAGCAGTGACCACTGCACAGTCATTGTGGAGACGAAGTCCCGTCTTCACACCGAGCACACCCTCCATCGTGCTAAATGGGAGAGATACAGAACAGATCTAGCAGCTCAAAACTGGGCATCCATGAGGCGCTGTGGCCATCAGCAGCAGCAGAATTGTATTCCACCACAATCTGCAACCTCATGGCCAGGCATATCCCTCACTCTACCATTACCACCAAGCCAGGGGACCAACCCTGGTTCAACGACGAGTGTAGAAGAGCATGCCAGGAGCAGCACCAGGCGTACCTAAAAATGAGGTGCCAACCTGGGGAAGCTGCAACACAGGACTACATGCATGCTAAAAAGCAGAAGCAGCATGCTATAGACAGGGCTAAGTGATCCCACAATCAACAGATCAAATCAAAGCTCTGCAGTCCTGCCACACCCAGTTGTGAATGGTGGTGGACCATTAAACAACTAATGGGAGGAGGAGGCTCCATGAATATCCCCATCCTCAATGATGGCGGAGCCCAGCACGTGAGTGCAAAAGACAAGGCTGAAGCATTTGCAACCATCTTCAGCCAGAAGTGCCGAGTGGATGATCCATATCGGCCTAATCCGGAGGTCCCCACCATCACAGAAGCCAGTCTTCAGCCAATTCGATTCACTCCACGTGATATCAAGAAACGGATGAGCGCACTGGATACAGCAAAGGCTGTGGGCCCCGACAACATCCCGGCTATCGTGCTGAAGACTTGAGCTCCAGAACTAGCCGCGCCTCTAGCCAAGCTGTTCCAGTACAGCTACAACACTGGGATCTATCAGACAATGTGGAAAACTGCCCAGGTATGTCCTGTCCACAAAAAGCAGGACAAATCCAACCCGGCCAATTACCACCCGATCAGTCTACTCTCAATCATCAGCAAAGTGATGGAAGGTGTCATCGACAGTGCTATCAATCCGCACTTACTCACGAATAACCTGCTCACTGATGCCCAGTTTGGGTTCCGCCAAGACCACTCGACTCCCGACCTCATTACAGCCTTGGTCCAAACATGGACAAAGGACCTGAATTCCAGAGGTGAGGTGAGAGTGACTGGCCTTGACATCAAGGCAGCATTTGACCGAGCCTGGCATCAAGGAGCCCTAGTAAAACTGAAGTCAATGGGAATCAGGGGGTAAACGCTCCACTGGCTGGAGTCATACCTAGCACAAAGGAAGATGGTTGTGGTGGTTGAAGGTCAATCATCACAGCCCCAGGACATCGCTGCAGGAGTTCCTCAGGGCAGTGTCCTAGGCCCAACCATCTTCAGCTGCTTCATCAATGACCTTCCCTCCAACATAAGGTCAGAAATAGGGATGTGCGCTGATGACTGCACAGTGTTCAGTGCCATTCACAACTCCTCAGATAATGA
Organism: Squalus acanthias; assembly: GCA_030390025.1. Classification (NCBI taxonomy): domain Eukaryota; kingdom Metazoa; phylum Chordata; class Chondrichthyes; order Squaliformes; family Squalidae; genus Squalus; species Squalus acanthias. The sequence continues at coordinate 109,319,208 of CM059425.1, read as the reverse complement.
AGCAATCCATGCCCGCATGCTACAAGACCTGGATGACGTTCAGGCTTGGGCTGGTAAGTGGCAGGTAACATTCCTGCCACAGAAGTGGCAGGCAATGACTATCTCCAACAGGCGAGAGTCAAACCAACTCCCCTTGACATTCAATGGTATTACCATCACCGAATCCCCCACTATCAACATCCTGGGGCTTACCATTAACCAGAAACTTAACTGGACCAGTCACATAAATACTGTGGCAACAAGAGCAGGTCAGAGGCTAGGTATTCTGCGGCGAGTGTCTCACCTCCTGACTCCCCAAAGCCTTTCCACCATCTACAAGGCACAAGTAAGGAGAGTGATGGAATACTCTCCACTTGCCCTGGATGAGTGCAGCTCCAACAACACTCAAGAAGCTCAACACCATCCAGGACAAAGCAGCCCGCTTGATTGGCAACCCATCCACCACCTTAGACATTCACTCCCTCCACCACCAGCGTACCGTGGCTGCAGTGTGTACCATCTACAAGATGCACTGCAGCAACTCGCCAAGGCTTCTTCGGCAGCACCTCCCAAGAAGGACAAGGGCAGCAGGCGCATGGGAACATGACCACCTCCAAGTTCCCCTTCAAGTAGAGAGAAAGCGGGGAATTACAGACCGGTAAGCCTGACATCGGTAGTGGGGAAAATGCTAGAGCCCATTATAAAGGATGTAATAGCTGAGCACTTGAAAAACAGTGACAGGATCGGACAAAGTCAACATGGATTTACAAAAGGTAAATCGTGCTTGACTAATCTACTGGAATTTTTTGAGGATGTAATTGGGAAAATAGATAAGGGAGAACCAGTAGATGTGGTGTATTTGGACTTTCAAAAGGCTTTCGATAAAGTCCCGCATAAGAGATTAGCGTGTAAAGTTAAGGCACATGGGATTGGGGGCAAGGTATTGACTTGGATAGAGAACTGGTTGGCGGACAGAAAGCAGAGAGTAGGAATTAATGGGTCTTTTTCCGAGTGGCAAGCAGTGACTAGTGGGGTACCGCAGGGATCGGTCCTTGGACCCCAGCTATTCACAATATACATTAATGATCTAGATAAGGGAACTAGATGTAATATCTCCAAGTTTGCAGATGACACAAAGCTGGGTGGGAGTGTGTGCTGCGTGGAGGATACCGAGAAACTCCAGGATGATTTGGACAGGTTGGGTGAGTGGGCAGAAGCGTGGCAGATGTAATATAACATGGATAAATGCGAGGTTATCCAGTTTGGTGTCAAAAACAGAAAGGCAGACTATTATCTGAATGGCAATAGATTGGGAGAAGGGGAAGTGCAACGAGACCTGGGTGTCCTTGTGCACCAGTCGCTGAAAGTAAGCATGCAGGTGCAGCAGGTGGTGAAGAAGGCAAATGGTATGTTGGCCTTCATAGCGAAAGGGTTTGAGTATACAGGGCCTTGGTGAGACTACACCTTGAGTACTGTGTGCAGTTTTGGTCGCCTTATCTGAGGAAGGATGTTCTTGCCATGGAAGGAGTTCAGCGAAGATTCACAAGGCTGATACCTGGGATGGCAGGAATGACATATGAGGAGAGATTGGGTCGATTGGGCTTATACTCGCTGGAGTATAGAAGAATGAGAGGGGATCTCATCAAAACATAAAATTCTGACAGGTCTGGACAAACTAGATGCAGTAAGAATGTTCCCGATGGTCGGAGAGTCCAGAACCAGGGGTCATAATCTAAGGATAACGGGTAAGCCATTTAGGACAGAAATGAGGAAGAATTTCTTCACCCAGAGAGTGGTGAACCTGTGGAATTCTCTACCACAGAAGGTAGTTGAGGCCAAGTCATTAAATATATTCAAGAATGAGTTAGATATATTTCTTAAAGCTAAAGGTATCAAGGGATATGGGGAGAAGGCAGGTACAGGGTACTGAGTTTGGATGATCAGCCATGATCTCATCGAATGGCAGAGCAGGCTCGAGGGGCTGAATGGCCTACTCCTGCTCCTATCTTCTATGTTTCTATGTTTCTAAGTCACACACCATCCTGACTTAGAAGTATATCGCTGATCCTTCATTGTCGCTGGGTCAAAATCCTGGAACTGCCTCCCTAACAGCACTGTGGGAGTAGCTTCACCACACGGTCTGCAGCGGTTCAAGAAGACGTCTCACCACCACCTTCTCAAGGGCAACTAGGGGTGGGCAATAAATGCTGGCATTGCCAGCGACGCCCAGATCCCAGAAACTAAAAAAAACACCCTTTTTTTTTTAAAACGGGAAAATTCCGGCTTTACTATTTGAATAAAAAATTGAAGAAGCCAGCGCTCAGTTCACACGAGTGTATACAACTTCTTGAAAAAGATGATATATTTATCTGTCAGTGCAAGGTTTAACTTGAACATATTTTCACTACAGAATAAAATGGGCAAACAACTGTCGGCTTGAAGTGGCTGTGAAGCAACCTCTATAGTTGGTCTCCAAGGTGATCACAAACTTAAAGCACTTAATTCTGTAGCACATCAATGTTCACATGTGCTACAGGCATTTTATGCTATGCCAACGACTCACGATAATACCTGACCAGGAATGTCACAGAGTATTTAGATAGGTTTTCAAAATAACTAAAAGTTGTGTTGATTTAGCTGCTAGAGGTATCATCAAGTCATATTGTTTGCCAACCCCTCCCTTCACCAGTACAAATGGTAGCTCTAATTATCAGTGCCCATTTATGTACATTAGGATGCATTATTATAGAACTATTGCATCTATATCAAAAATATGAGAAACATGATCGCATTATTCACCAACTATTTCTTAACTCAGCTCCTGTTCTTCTCTCCCACCTCCCTCATAGGTGGTTTCATTGGTAGGATAGACGAACCAACGTCAGTGTTCTCGCTCAGGCCAACATCCCCAGCATCGAAGCTTTGACCACGCTCGATCAGCTCCGATGGACGGGCACATCGTCCGCATGCCCGATACGAGACTCCCAAAACAAGCGCTCTACTCGGAGCTCCAACGCGGCAAGAGAGCCCCAGGTGGGCAGAGGAACCGCTTCAAGGACACCCTCAAAGTCTCCTTGAAAAAGTGCAACATCCCCACCGACACCTGGGAATCCCTGGCCCAAGACCGCACAAAGTGGAGGAGAAGCATTCGGGAAGGCGCCGAACACCTCGAGTCTCTTCGCCGGGAGCAAGCGGAAGCCAAGCGCAAACAGTGGAAGGAGCGCACGTCAACCCAAGCACCCCACCCACCCGCCCCTTCAACCACCGTTTGCCCCACCTGTGACGGAGACTGTAGGTCCCGCATTGGACTCATCAGTCACCTGGGAACTCATTTTTAGTGTGGAAGCAAGTCATCCTCGGTTCCGAGGGACTGCCTAAGAAGAAGAAGAAGGTGGTTTCATATATTATTACAAATACTACACACTGATCTATTTCAGCATGAGAAAGATCATAAACAGACTAAGAAACAAGAAAAGCAGGCAGTGGTAGATGCAAAACAGGAGAGAGACAACCAGAAACAACCAAAAGAGACAGAGAACTCCGAGAAAGGACACAGTGACATAATCAACACACTCAGCTCGAGCATGTCCTGTCCAGTGAGTAACACGACAGGAAATCCACCAAGGAGAAAACACTGTTGATGCACCAACCAGACTGCAAACTAATTATTGCTGCGACAAAACCCAGAATCATATTTGAATCATTCCACACATCATTTAATCTGTCATGAGATTAAAAAGATTGCATGTTTGATATCTCTTCGTTTCTGGAGTTAATATGGCACTAATAAACGAACAATAGACCGTAATGAAAAAACTGGGTTTTCAATTAAGCAACTATTTGAATGCAGGATTTTTTTTTGCTTCAATAATTACAGTTATCTGGGAAATAAGTATTTATTTCAATAATTATAGTTGTCTAGAAAATAAGTATTCATTGGGTGACAGTGTATCAGAGACACTGTGCTGAATTGTTGAGTTCATTGCAAGGCACTCCTTCCAATTTTAATGGAGATATCAGTGTGCTATATTATTAACTGAACTGATGCTATTTATATGGTTAATGTTAGTTATGCAGCTTGAATATAGCATACGGAGACATTTCACTATGAACTACATGAGAGCTCAACATTTATGCTACAATAGTTCAGCGTTTTCCAATAAGTCAGCCACTAGGCACATGTGGCTAATTGGGAATACAGATGTGGCTAACTGTATTTATGATTCATAAATTAATGAATAATAGACACCATCCTTGGGCATCCCAATACTTATCGTCGCACAGCGTATGTTTTAACCTCTCTGTGCATTTGTTGGTAAAATGCTGAAATGAAAAGCAGAGTGTGCCAGTGTTTTTGATCATTTTGAGTGCTTTACTTCATTGGTTACTGAAAAATTTCATTCGGCAAATATATACACGCAAAGTACATTTACTTGTATTGTGATCGTGCATGCAAGGTGTTTTCCATTAAAATTAGTGCGTGCGGCTACAACGGTATCGCTGCGGCAACTCAGCGATTTCTATTGGACAGCACGGCATTGGTTCATGGATAATAATGAGATCAGGAATCGGTAAAGGAGGACTGTAAGTAACCTGGTCTGTGTCAACACCAAACTTTTAACTGATACTAAACAAAACAGGAAGCGAGACAATAAAATATAATTTTCATCCTTGTCAAAATTATACATATATGCACACACTAGTATTGTGTAGCTGTGGGCCACAAACCTGATACTTGTCACAATGTGATCAGATAAATATTTCTAGCTGCGATGTTGGCTATAACCCAGTTGTGACACTGTTACTCTTGAGTTATCAGGTCAGATTTATTTACGGAGATTCATACCCAATTTGTTTGAGACCTTTGTGAAGGATGAGTATAAATAAAAGCCATCAAAACAGTAATCTAATCCAGGATTTCAGATGGTACCTTCAATAAATGAAGTTTGAGCAGCATTTACAACTCCCCATATTTATAATCGGCAACATGCACTGAATTTTTGACGGAAAATTCCCTTGATAGCTCGTGTCAGCTCCACTCAGTTTGTGGCATTCTCAGCTGAATCAGACAGTTGCGTGTTCAAACCGCACGTCAAGAGTTGATGCGCACAATCCAATCTGATACTTCAGTCAGCACTGAGGAAGAGCTGTATTGTCAGAGGTGGAATGCTTCAGATGAGATGCTGAAGTGTGGCCCCCCCATCCTCCTGTTCAGGGGAATGTTGAAAAGGTCCCGTGGCACTATTTTAAGAACAGCAGGAAGTTCTCCATAGTGTGCTGGACAAAATTCTTCCCTCAACTAAAAATAGATTAAACTAGTCTTGGAATGAACTGCAATTTTTTCCAGCTTAATACTGGGAAAATCAGAGCTATCATCTGTGGCCCTCACCACAAACTATGAACCCTCGTCAACGACGACACTCCACCTCTACCCCACTCCAACGCCCCCCGCTATTGTCTCAGGCTGAACCAGACTGTTTGCAACCTCAGCACGCTATTCGATGCTGAGCTGATATTTCAACCCCATATCTTCTCCATCACAAAAGCTTCTATCTCCATAACATTGGATGCCACCACCCCTAGCTCAGCACGTCTTCCTTTGACATCCAGACTCAACTCCAATGTTCTCTTGGTTGGTTTCCCATTCTCCACACTCCGTAAATTTCAGCTCACCCAAAACTCTGCTGCCAGTCTGCGATACTGTTGCAAATTCTGTTTCCTCGCAGACCTATATTAGCACCTGGACTCAGACACCACAAGTGTAAAATTCTCATTCAAAAAGAAAATACTGCAGATGCTGGAAATCTGAAATAAAAACAGAAAATGCTGGAGATACTCAGCGGGTCAGGCAGCATCTGTGAAGAGAGAGACAGAGTTAACGTTTCAGGTCGATGACCTTTCGTCATTGTTGTGTTTAAATCCCTTCATGGTCTCTCTCCTCCCACATCTGTAACCCGTTCTAGCCCCACCACTCCCCTTCTGAGTAGGACCTCTTGGGCGTCTCCCTCCCCTCCCTCTCCTTTTGTCCCAGCACCAACAGCTGAGCTTTTGTTTGCCTCGGCCCCATGCTGTGCAACTCCCTCGCTGAACCCCTCTGGTTCTTCATCTCCCTCTCTTCTTTTAAGACCCTCTTAAAAATCCAACTCTTGCACCAAGTTTTTGGTCAGCCCCGCCTAATATCTTCTCCGGTGATTCATTGTCATAACGTTTTTTCATTACGCTGCTAAAACACTTTAGAATTTTCTTACATTAAAAGCGCAATATAAATGCTAGTCGTCAGTTATTCGCACGTCTTTGCTGTCTGTAGAATCTTGCCGTGTGCAAAATGTTTGCCTGAACAACAAGTGCCCCAGTAATTGTATGTTAAGCACTTTGGGACATTTCTGACAGATATGATAAGATGTTAATTAAATGTAAGCTCCTTCTTTCTATTGCTGGTATTCCAAAAGTTACTTTTTGCCATTTGCGGAGAGCAGTAGTTAAGGCATTAAGGCGATGATGTTAGTATCAGTTTGCACATTAGAATCTAGGTTTAACACAATATTAATGTTTAAGCACATAGAAATCCAAACAAGCATAGGCTAGGCTTCTATGCTATTGAATATAGAAGATTAGGAGGTGATCTAATTGAGGTGTTTAAGATGATTAAAGGAGTTGATGGGGCAAATAGAGAGCAACGGGGAGTCCAAAACAAGGGGGCATAACCTTAAAATTAGAGCTAGGCCGTTCAGGGGTGATGTCAGGAAGCATTTCTTCACATAAGGGTAATGGAAATCTGGAATACTCTCCCCCAAAAAGCTGTTGCGCTAGATCAACTGAAAATTTTAAAACCGAGATTGATGGGTCTTCGTTAGGCAAGGGTATTAAGGATAGATGGAGTTAAGATGCAGATCAGCCGTGGTCTAACTGAATGGCAGAACAGGTTCGAGGAGCAGAATGGCCTACTCCTGTTCCTATGAAACACTAATTGAGCCAATTGGTTGGGGCGGGGGTGGGGGTGCAGGCTGAAGACACCAATTTACAGAGTTTTGTGCAAACGAATCAATCACAGCATAAGGTGGTACCCTGGATCAGGAACTGCCTGGATCACAGAAAAATTATTTCTGGCACTAAAACAGAAAGCTGTTCAGAGGACTTGAGGGAGCTCTGAATGGTTTCATCTCAGAGCTGTGAGTAGAAGGGTTACATATTTCACACCAGTGCAGTCACCAGATTAAATAATGGCCGCCATGTGCCAGCCCAAATGCTCATTAAGCCAAGCACCCACATCAGTGTGCATCTGGGTATTACAAGCCTGGACCTTGGCTTGTAGATGATCAATGGCTGATGAAGCAGGAAATATCTTTTTTCCAGCAAGTTCTGGGATGATTGTAGGGTGTTAAAAAGGGTAGCACTTAGTTAGCATGTCCACAGGCATATTTTCAGTGACCCCCGCCCCGCCTTCCTCGTATGATATATTCCAAAGCAGGTACTGTGGAGGATTCAGTGGCAAACAGTCCAAAATTAGAAGCCTCCATCTTCATTTGATCATTGATAGAGTTGATGTTTGTGCAGTCTTCCTGTGGACAAATGGCTGCTGCTGAAAAGCCATTTGATAAGGTGCTATATAAAATGAAAAATGTTCATTCTTTCTCGTAATTGTTCATTCATCATTCATTAACTAGCCTTAATGAAGTTATTAATCATATGATATAATGCTGCCCATTACAAAGGCTCCATATATAATATATTTTATACATAAATAATTCATTTTAGAAAATTGCTTGATTAACATTGTTGTTCTTATACTTATGAAATATTTGGCGACAGCTGCCTAATTCTACTTTATCTTGTCATCTAAATTATACACGGGTTGACAAACGTTAACATTTCCACTTGACATAAAAGATTCATCTAAAAGGAAAATTAGTTACACTTTTTAAGTAATGAAGCACCTTTCAATTTTTTTTTAAACCAGAGTATCCTATTTTATGTCCCATCACTTAGAATCATAGGGGGAGAAATTTGTGTTAGCCAGCAAAGTTGCCGGAGTTAACAGCCGATGAAAATGGCCACAACGCTAACGGGGCAAAATTGGTCTGGGGGTGGGGGGCGGGCTTGGGGATTGTTGGCGCAGCGCTTACCTTCCGTGCAATGCGGTCCTGGTGGCGTTGCTGGAGGGATCCAGGACAAAGTTCCTGTCCCGGTCCAGCGTTGCAGCTTCCCACAACCTCAGAGTGAAGCTGTGGAGCTCGCAAGGAATTGTGGGTAATGAAGAGGACTGATAATTAAAGGGGCCATGCACTCAGAAGCAATACAAAATTAAATGAAGTGCAACAATGCAGTTTTCAGCCGTTTCTGCCTTTAAAAAATATTTATCTTTAAAAAGAAGTCCCAAATGTGAATATTCAGCTGTTTAAGCTGAATTACCTTCATAACATCAACAAATGGGAAAACTGTCTCAGCACTAAAACAAATGGTTCAGCAAGCCAGGGAAGGGGCACCGAGGGTCTCACACACAGCATTCCAGCTTTGTGCAGGGCAAGACAGGCCCTCTACCCAAAAGGGCCAAGAGGCCCTCCAGAAAGAACGAGGTGGGAGTACATCACCGAGGCCATCACTGTCAGCAGTGTCACCTCCACCATCTGGCTCTAGTGCCCAAAGAAGCTTCATGACCTCAGACCACTGGTCAAGGTCAGTGAATGCATCTTCAAAAGCCGTCTCCTACCAACTGCACCACTAGCCTCACACACTGCTCAATGCACGACCCCCAATCACTTACCTACTAACAATATGCACCAATCACAAGACACACCTCCCATTCCTAGCCTCACCTCACCCCCTTGGAGGAGACGGTACAGACCATTCTTTGCATGGGCATGGCTAAGCCCTTGGCTAGTGGCGGAGCTGAAAGGATACAAGATTCGGGTATCCTCGTACGTTATCCTCCTTCTGGCATGCACCTCATACTTCCCCGCCCTCCCATCAGCACAACTCCACCCTTATGCCTTTCTCATTTCACACATCCAAGAAATACAGCCTGCCCAGCCAGTGGGTGACCAAGAAGAGGGTGAGGAGAGTGAAGAAGAACAGAAGATTGATTTGACATTCCCAACCACCACCTCCTCAATGTCAACCAGCAAGGCCATTTGCAGTGTCCCCCACTGAAAGTCAGCATAGAAACATAGAAAAATAGGAGCAGGAGTAGGCCATTCGGCCCTTCGAGCCTGCTCCGCCATTCAATATGATCATGGCTGATCCTCTCTCTCAATACCATATTCCCGCTCTATCCCCATACCCCTTGATGCCTTTTGTGTCTAGAAATCTGTCTATCTCCTTCCTAAATATATTAAGTGACTTGGCCTCCACAGCCTTCTGTGGTAGAGAATTCCACAGGTTCACCAGCCTCTGCGTGAAGAAATTTCTCCTCATCTCAATCCTAAATGTCCTACCCCGTATCCTGAGACTGTGACCCCTCGTTCTAGACCCCTCAGCCAGGGGAAACATCCTCCCTGCACTCAGTCTGTCCTGCCATGTCAGAATTTTATACCTTTCAATGACATCCCCTCTCATTCTTCTAAACTAGTGAATACAGGCCTAGTCGACCCAATCTCTCCTCATACGACAGTCCTGCCATCCCAGGAATCAGTCTGGTGAACCTTCGCTGCACTCCCTCTTTCTTAGGTAAGGAGACCAAAACTGCACACAGTACTCCAGGTGTGGTCTCACCAAGGCCCTGTACTCAAATCCTCTTGCAATGAAGGCCAACATTCCATTTGCCTTCCTAACTGCTTGCTGCACCTGCATGTTTGCTTTCAGTGACTGGTGTACAAGGACACCCAGGTCCCTTTGTACATCAACATTTCCCAATATATCACCATTTAAATAATACTCTGCCTTTCTGTTTTTCCTACCAAAGTGGATAACTTCACATTTATCCACGTTATACTGCATCTGCCATGTATTTGCCCACTTACTCAAATTGTCTAAATCGCTTTGAAGCCTCTTTGCATCCTCCTCATGACTCACAATCCCACCTAGTTTCGTGTCGTCAGCAAACTTGGAAATATTACATTTGGTTCCCTCATCCAAATCATTGATATGTAGTGATTAGCTGGGGCACTGATCCCTGCGGTACTCCACTAGTCACCGCCTGCCACCCCGAAAAGGACCCATTTATTCCTACTCTCTGTTTCCTGTCTGTTAACCAATTTTCAATCCATGCCAGTATATTACCCCCAATCCCATGTGCTTTAATTTTGCACACTAGCCTCTTATGTGGGACTTTATCAAAGGCCTTCTGAAAATCCAAATACACCACATCCACTGGTTCTCCCTTATCTATTCTACCAGTTACATCCTCAAAAAACTCCAGTAGGTTTGTCAAACACAATTTCCCTTTCACTTGCCATGCTGCAGCCACTGGGGTAGCACTGCGTGACATCAGTAGGATAGGCAAAGGCACACACAAGACAGTCATTAAGGGAATGCATACGGGTGATGAGTTGATTCCTTGATGTCACATTGCATGGCGAGATGTATATAGGTGGATTGGAAAGTTTGCTTTGTGGTAGCTTTTATTTCAGCTTCGTGGCCAAGAGGACATTGTGATGGTCAGTAACAGATGGAAGGTAAGGTGTGGGACTCTTCAAAACCTTTCATAATTTTAAAGACCTCAATTAGGTCACCCCTCAGCTTTCTTTTTTCAAGTGAAAAGAGACCCAGCCTGTTCATTCTTTCCTGATATGTATACCCTCGCATTTCTGGTATCATCCTGGTAAATCTTCTCTGCACTCTCTACAGTGCCTCTAAATCCTTTTGATAATACGACGACCAGAACTGTACGCAGTACTCCAAGTGTGGTCTAACCAAGGTGCGATACAAGTTTAGCATAACTTCACTACTTTTCAATTCAATCCCTCTAGAAATAAACCCTAGTGCCTGGTTTTCTTCTTTTTAATGGCCTTGTTACCTGTGGTGCTACATTTAGGGGGCAAAATTGGGTCACGCCCCCTTTGAGGCGCTAACTTTGCCAGGGTGCTACTTTTGGCGCCTCGAAAAAGTTAGCGTCCTCGCACCCGAAATTCACTGGTAGCGCCCCAAGAGGTGCAAATCAACCGAATTTCCCCCTCTTAGTAATTTGTACTCTGAGATCCCTTTGCTCCTCTACCCCACCCAAACTCCACCCTCCAAGTAATAAGTGACCTCCCTATTCTTCCTACCAAAATGTAATACCTCACATCTATCTGTGTTGAATTTAATTTGCCAATTTGCCTTCTATAATTATATGCCCATTCTGCAAGTTTATTACTGCCTTCCTGTAATTTGTTGCAGTCCTCCTCCGTATTAACTATGCCCCCAATTTGGTGTCATTGGCAAATTTAGAAATTATGTTTTTGATTCGAAAGTCTAAATCGTTAATATAAATTGTGAACAACAGCGGTCCCAGCACTGATCCTTGTGGAACACCACTACCCACCTTCTGCCACTCTGAATAGGTACCCTTTACCCCTACTCTCTGTTTTCTGTCTTGAAGCCAGCTAGCTATCCATTCTGCTACTTGTCCCCTGACTCTGCATTCTCTGACCTTATTCATTAGTCTATTATGTGGTACCTTATCGAAGGCCTTTTGAAAATCTGGATAAATTACATTTACTGCATTACCCTTGTCTATTCTCTCTATTACTTCTTCAAAAAATTCAATGAGGTTGGTCAAGCAAGACTTTCCCTTTTGAATCCATGCTGACTATTCATTACTATATTTTTGGCTTCTAGATGTTCTTCTATTTTCTCGTTTAGTAGGGATTCTATTATTTTTCCTACCACCAATGTTAAGCTGACTGGTCTATAGTTCCCTGGACATGTTCTACCTCCCTTGTTAAATATAGGTATTATGTTAGCTATCCACCAGTCCTCTGGCACTACCGTTTTTCTAATGAATTATTAAATATGTATAGTAATGCCTCTGCTATCTCTTCCCTGGATTCTTTTAAAATGCGTGGATGTAACTATCCAAACCAAGGTTTTTTCCTCTGAGTCTGATTAGTTTATTTAATATATCTCCTTTTTTTTTATTTTAATTTTAAATGCAGTTATTTCATTACTAATCTCATGATCCAATGTCATGTCCACCTGTTCTATCTCCCTGGGAAATACAGAAGTAGTAATATTTCTGCCATCTCTCCATCACTGCCTGTGTTATTATCCTGTCCATCCTTTAGTGGCCCTAATCCCACCCCGACCTTCCTTTTTTTTATTTTTATTTTTATAAGGGTGACCCTGAGCTTCCGGTCGCCTGTCACTTTAATTCACCGCTTCACTCCCACTCTGATCTCTCTGTCCTCGGCCTATTACATTGTTCCAATGAAGCTCAACGTAAGCTCGAGGAACAGCACCTCATCTTTTGATTAGGCACTTTAAAGCCTTCTGAGTTCAACAATTTCAAACTATAACCCCTGCCCCCATTTTTCATGCTGTATGATTTTGCCAATTCCCATTTGCAACATTTTATCTTTTCTGCCTCTTACAAAAGCACAGTATATTCCTTCAATTCCTTCCTCCCCTCCTGTCTCTGCACCTGTTTAATATGTTACACATCCAGCTTTTTCCAGTTCTGATGAAGGGTCCCAGACCTGAAATGTTAACTTGGTTTCTCTCTCCACGGATGCTGCCTGGCCGGCTGAGTGTTTCCAGCGTTTTCTGTTGTTATTTCAGATTTCCAGCATTCACAGTATTTTGCTATTATATTCCTTTTTTTTATTGATGTGCCTGTAAAATATTTTACTATTTTGTATTACTGTATGTTCCTTGATAATTTAATTTCATAGTTCCTCTTTGCCTTCTGAATTTTTTTTGATTTCTCTTCTAATCTCTTCATATTTTCTCTCATCATGCTGTCCATGCACTGAATGTACTCTTTCATTACCCTCAATTTTTCCCTTATGGCTTTATTCATCCATGGTGTCTCATTAGTGTTTAGCTTGTGCTTGTTTTTTAGCTGAATATGGTTTTTCCTGGATTCTGTTGAACACTGTTTTAAATGTTTCCCATTGCTGTTCTACATCATTGTTTGCCAATATTGTTGTCCATTTTATTTTCCTGAGTTCTATTCTCAGCTCCTCAAAATCAGCTTTTCTCCAATCTATTACCCTGGTCTTCGTCATACTTATGTCCTTCTCACTTATTATTTTAAAGCTTATATTATGGTCATTATTGCCTAGATGTTCCCCTACTTTTACTTCTCTTATCTGCTCTGGTTCATTCCCCATTACTTGATCCAATAGCGAATCCTCCCTTGTTGGGCTTTTTACATATTGCGTTAGAAAGGAGTCCTGTATACATTGTAGGAACTCCATTCCCTTATCCCCTTTACCTACCTCTTCTGTCCAATTAATATCGGGGTAGTTGAAATCCCCCATGATTATTATTCTATGTTTGTTACTCAGTTCCCTAATTTGTTTGCTTATTTCTTCCTCCACCTCCCTTCCACTATTAGGTGGTATGCAGACTACCCCTATTAGTGTGATTGATCCTTTATTATCTTTTATTTCTATCCACATGGATTCTATTTCTGTCTTGCTGATAGCTGCTTCACTTTTTTCTACTGCCATTATGTTATCCCTAATAAGTACAGCTACTCCACCTCCCCGTTTCCACTCTATCTTTTCTAAATATGTTACACCCTGCAATGTTCAATTCCCAGTCCTGATTTTTCTGTAGCCATTTCTAGCCCATAGAATTATACAGCACAGAAGGAGGCCATTTGGCCCATCATGTCTGTGCTAGTCGAAAAACAGCTACCCTAATCCCACTTTTCAGCTCTTGGTCCGTAGCCTTGCCGGCTATGACACTTCAAGTGCATATCCAAGTACTTTTTAAATGTGAGGGTTTCTGCCTCTACCACCCTTTCAGGCAGTGCGTTCCAGACCCCCACCACCCTCTGGGTGAAAACATTTCCCCTTAACTCCCTTCTAATCCTTCTACCAATTACTTTAAATCTATGCCCCCTCTCTGCTAAGGGAAATAGGTGCTTCCTCTCCACTCTATCTAGGCCCCTCATAATTTTACACAACTCAATTATGTCTCCCCTCGGCCTCCTCTATTCCAAAGGAAACAACCCCAAGTCTATCCAATCTTTGCACAAAAATGAATATATTTTGCCTCTTTTTGTTGTATTTTACTATCCAGATAGTAAACGTAAAAATTATTCACCAGAACGCAAAGAAATGATATTCAGAATTAATATCAGCATATTAGACTACAAAAACCTTTTGCTTTCGCATACACCAACTGATTGAAGTATTGCTCAACACTCGCGAATCTCCTGTGGCTTTACTCAAAGTTTGGATCATTTTTTGTCTTCAGGTGTAAAACAGTAAACTGGTTTACTTTAAGACCTGCCTGAATTTTAAGAAAGAAAGACTTGCATTTATACAGCGCCTTTCACGACCATCGGACGTCTCAAAGCGCTTTACAGCCAATGAAGCACTTTTTGAAGTGTAGTCACTGTTGTAATGTAGGAAATGCGGCAGCCAATCTGCACACAGCAAACTCCCACAGATAACAATGTGATAATGACCAGATAATCTGTTTTTATTATGTTGATCGAGGGATAAATATTGGCCAGGACACTGAGGATAACTCGATAGCAAAATACTGCGGATGCTGGAAATCTGAAATAACAACAGAAAACGCTGGAAAAACTCAGCAGGCCAGGCAGCATCCGTGGAGAGAGAAAGAGAGTTAACGTTTCAGGTCGATGACCTTTCGTCAGAACTGTGAAGAGCCGGAAATCAAATAGATTTAAGGCCAGAGTAAAGCTGGGAAAAGGGGGAGGGGATAAAAGAACAAAGGGGGAGATGAAGAGACATTAAGAGACATTAAGAGATATGCAAGGCTAGAGGTGGTGTTAATGTGACAGATTAAGGCTGAAAGAAGTGTGAAATGCACTGGCAGAATGAAGGACAGCTGCCAGCTTCTAGGAGGAAAAAAAAGGTGGGGGGGGGCAAATAAAAGGGTGGAAAAAATAAAATATAAATGTGATTGGAGCTGAGGTTATGATCTAAAATTGTTGAATTCGATACTGAGGATAACTCCCCTGCACTTCTTCGAAATAGTGCCATGGGATCTTTCACGTCCACCTGAGGGCAGACAGGGCCTCGGTTTAACGTCTCATCCGAAAGACGGCACCTCTGACAGCGCAGCACTCCCTCAGCACTCCACTGGAATGTCAGACTAGATTTTTGTGCTCAAGTCCCTGGAGTGGGACTTGAACCCGTAACCTTCTGACTCAGAGGCGAGAGTGCTAATATACTCAATTTTCCAGTCTAATCGCATTTGTATAATTGACAACTCCAGGTTCAAATTCAAGTGGGTCCAGGGATAACACCACCGGTCCGTTAGAACATACGAACTAGGAGCAGGAGTGGGTCATTCGGCCCCTCGAGCCTGCTCCACCATTCAATAAGATCACGGCTGATCTTCTACCTCAACACCACCTTCCCGCACTATCCCCATATCCCTTGGTAGATGAAAATTGTGTGCGTCAAATTTAAAAAGATGGGAAGAATTAAAGGGGAGTGTCACGAGCAAAGAGACAAAAATTTAAAAACTTGCTAATGAGGATTAAAAGGCATCTCAACCCATCCACAACCTTTGTCCAGGCTGAAGGGGCAGTGAATGAAGAGGTGGCAGATCCGGATGAAGGGAAAGGAACCTGTAAGTCCAGGCATGACTTTATAGACAAGCGCTGCCCGATTGCGCTGGTTCATGGAAGATTTTACGTTTGTGTTGATGCAAATGCATTTTAACAGACATGAGCTGTAACCTAACCGGCACAAACTTGGGCACAATTTGCCGATTGCATCCAAAGCGGAAACTCGCCCCGTTATGCTTGAATTGGATTTAAAGTTTTGCATTTTCCACTCCCGGCTTCAAAGATTTCCCTCTGCATTTCCCCGAGGCCTAAGAAGGGGTGACAGCTGGAGAAAGAGCAAATGATGGACGATAAAGGAGCATGTGAGTCATATTTTTTTTTTAGCACCAAAGAGTAATATTGCTATAATGTTGAAACAAAACACGTTCCCTTGTGCTGTGCTGTTGGAAGAAGGGGTGGAGAAAGTTCGTGGATCAGTTATTTATGGTACTTTAGTGAATTTTTTAAAGAATAATTGTTATACAATATGGTTTTATGTTGTATTTAACATGCTATAAATCTAACTGTTTGGGACATATAGTGCCAGTGGATCTGAAGGCTACATGGCTGCTGAAATGACAGTGTTTTTATGGTTGGTTTTGTGGTCGTTACTGGTCGCTTTACCTATCTGTCTGGTGGTTTTTGATTTATTCAATGAGATATTTGAGTCACTTATGTTTTATGGACATGTGACACTTTTGATGTGTAATGCTCTTTGAGTGCATGCTAGATCCGAGACTTTTAATTGTATAGACCGATGTCACAATATCTTGATTCACAACTTAAACTAGCCAGGAGATAAGTATTTATGTTGACAATTCAATCATTTAGATTTTATTTGGTTCAGAGAAAATACTATTCCATGATCCATACCTTTTACTGTTGAAAACTGTGTACAGGTATAAGCTGAAGAGGCCTATTTATTTTTGAAACTCTTCCTAGTGCCACATGGTTCACTTCTAGTGAAAGGGAAATACCTACAGTATTCGCTGCTCACGATGCGGTCTCCTCTACATTGGGGAGACCAAACACAGATTGGGTGACCGCTTTGCGGAACACCTCCATTCAGTCCGTAAGCGTGACCCCAAGCTTCCGGTCGCCTGTCACTTTAATTCTCCGCTCCACTCCCACTCTGACCTCTCCGTCCTCGGCCTCTTACACTGTTCCAATGAAGCTCAACGTAAGCTCGAGGAACAGCACCTCATCTTTCGATTAGGCACTTGACAGCCTTCTGGACTCAACATCGAGTTCAAGAATTTCAGACCATAACCTCTGCCCCTATCTTTTTTTTCCATTTTTTTCTCTCTCTCACACGGCAGCTGTCAATCATTCTGCCAGTGCCATTTACACTTCATCCAGAGTCATCTTTTGTTTCTTAACTTGTCCCATTACCATCTCCTTTGGCCTTGCACCATCTCTTAATCTCTCCTGCCTTCCATCCTATCACAGACCTTCCCTTTTGTTCTTTCCTCCCCTCCCCCCTTTCCCTGCCCCTGCACTTGCTTAAAAACCTGCTGCATCTCCAGCTTTTTCCAGTTCTGACAAAGGGTCATTGACCTGAAACTTTGACTCTGTTTCTCTCTCCACAGATGCTGCCTGACCTGCTCAGTATTTCCAGCATTTTCTGTTTTTATTTTAAAGCACGTAACCTGATCTGCATAACAAGCTACTTGAGGAAAGCTGTGCCGAATGTCTGCACAAGGGGTGATGTCATTTTGTGTACTCAGTAACCAGGTTGGTAAGCTCAGCATCTCCTTGTATATACAGGAAACAGAACTAACAGCAAACTCAAATCAAAATGCACACATGTGCACACACACACATGCAAGATGATTGCAAAGTGTTCATATATTAAATACTATGCTAGTTGAGAGATCTGGAGCCCACAGGCCAAAATGTCAGTTGACCGATTTTAACAAAGATTTTTAACATGTAAAATAAATGAAAATAGCTGCTGCTAAAATGCTATTATGCGACAGTAACATTTAATTTTTTTTAAAAGGACTGTGGAAACCGCGCAGTCGGACACTACCTTTCCAGATGTCACGTCCACCCCGATTAATTATCTATTTCAACTAAATCAAAGTGCTATGTACAATGTGGGGAAATTTTTATACACAAAAACATTTCCAGACAGCACACAGATATATAGTGATATAAATCCATTGTGCTGCACTATTCTCAAGCAGTTACAAGGCAATACTTGTATGGCTATAAGAATACAATAAAACCATTGTGTTATACTGCACTACCCAACAAGAAGAAAGGACTTGCATTTCTATAGCGCCTTTCACAACCACAGGACGTTCCAAAGCGCTTTACTTTTCAAGTACTTTTGAAGTGTAGTCACTGTTGTCATGTAGGAAATGCGGCAGACAATTTGTGCACAGCAAGCTCCCGCAAACAGCCGGAGATAAATGATCAGATAATCTCTTTTAGTGGTGGCGGTTGTGGGATAAACGTTGGCCAGGACACTGGTAGAACTCCCCTGCTCTTCTTCAGCTTCAAATAGTGCCATGGGATCGTTTGCATCAACCCGAGAGGACAGACGGGGCCGCGGTTTAACATCCCATCTGAAAGACGGCACCTCTGACAGTGCAGCACTCGCTCAGCACTGCACTGGAGTGTCGGCCTAGATTGTGCGTTCAAGTCTCTGGAGTGGGACTTGAACCCATGGCCTTCTGACTCAGCGGTGAGAGTGCTACCACCGAGCGAAGGCCAACACCTAAAAAAGCAGATTTGAAACTGTAAGCTGACCAGAGCATTAGAAGTGAAGGGAACATCTCCAAGTGGATGAGGATCTCTCAGAATGACAATGCCGTCAAACTAAAGGTCATCGACCTGAAACGTTAACTTTGTTTCTCTCTCCACAGATGCTCTGCCTGACCTGCTGAGTATTTCCAGCATTTTCTGTTTTTATGTGAAACTAAGTTGTTTTAGTGTAATATATGGTGTTACACCATCCCTTACTTTGGAAAATCAATCGTAGAAACATAGGAATGCACAGGGCTAAAAAAAAAAAGCTATCGCAGTCCACCTGGTCTGTTCCAAATCTGAAAAGATTATTCAACCAATCTCCTACCAAGAGATTCTGTAGAATTTGTACAGTTGCGTACTTTTCTCAATGTATTTAATATAGAAGGTGAACAATCCCAGGTGGGACTTAAAAGAAAATGAAGTTCTGAGAAGTTTCAAGATTTGAGTGTAGTACTAGGATTGAAAATCAATTCACACTACTTGACCCTGGCAAGGTACATGTCACAGATGCCATTTCTAATAATCCAACAGTACAAGAACAATGCGGTTCCATAAAGCAGAGGTGTCTAACCGCGGCCAATGAGCCCTGGCAACTGGTCCTCAAAACCCAGACAGCTCAGTCCGACTTCAACATATATTCTTATTTGCTGGTTCAGCCTGTTTGAATTTTGTGGGCCTTGAGGTTTGGAAAGGGCTGTTATTAGCACCATTGCCTCACTGGTAGACAAGTCCTAAAGCAGCAGACTTAAATCTGCTAACATAAGCAGTTTCAAGTTACTTATTCAACAAATTAGTAAGAACATGGAAGTAGCATTTTTGCGTGACCTTTGAGGCTCCATGGTACACAATTGTGTGACCCATGAAGACAAAAGTTTGGAGATGCCTGCCGTGAAGTGTTTGATTCTCTGTCTGCACTTATCTGCAGGACTCATCAAATGTTATTCAGCTGTTCCCTTTTTTAAGGAGTTAATCAGCACCGCATTTACTGGGGCTTGATTTCATATATCCTCTACTTTGTGTGGAAAAATTTAAATCAGGAGACTTACTCGAGACTTCTTTATGTAATCAAGCCATATAGTTCTGCAGCCACAATTTCAAGACTGTGTTCCATCAACCCCTTCTGTTTGGTTCAAGTCCCCTGCCTAGGAATGGCCTTGGTCTTGTCAGTAAATAATAGTACCTAAATGTGTCAGACCCTTAATCCACACATAATCTATAACGCACCATGTACTTTGTATTGTACCATGATTTGAGAAAGTACATACATTGTTCACAAGTCAATAAAAAGAAAGCTTTGATTCCCCAGTCCATGTTGAGCCTCAGTGCCTCAGGTTCGGGAGGGTGAAATCAGCCAGGTTTCTCCTTCTTAATCACTGAAGCAGACATCCCTTCTGGAAGTGCACATCTGCACGTGTTGGGTGAGGCCAGGATTTGAGACAGACATCCACTGTAGTCAAACAGCCTGATGTTACTGACAGTCAAGATATACACATGAAGATTACAGGAAGGATGTGATCGCACTAGAGAGAATTTTAGCTCTGAGGAAAGATCGGATAGACTGGGGTTGTTTTCTTTGGAACAGAGGAGGCTGAGGGGAGACTTGATTGAGGTGTATAAAATTGTGAGGGGCCAAGATAGAGTGGATAGGAAAGACCTATTTCCCTTAGCAGAGAGGTCAATAACCAGGGGGCAGAGAGGTCAATAACCAGGGGGCAGAGAGGTCAATAACCAGGGGGCATAGATTTAAAGTAATTGGTAGAAGGATTAGAGGGGAATTGAGGAGAACTTTTTTTCACCCAGGAGGGTGGTGGGGGTCTGGAACTCACTGCCTGAAAGGGTGGTAAAGGCAGAAACCCTCATCACATTTACAAAGTACTTGGATATGCACTTTTAAGTTCCATAACATACAAGGCTACGGACCAAGTGCTGGAAAGTGGGATTAGGCTGGATAGCTCTTTTTCGGCCGGAGAGTCACGATGGGCCGAATGGCCTCCTTCTGTGCCGTAACTTTCTATGATGCTATGACCAATGGTCACTTGAGTGATGTACTGAAAGACCAGTGCCGATGAAGCTATAGCACAGCAAAGAGTCCATGCCGTCAGGAAGGAAGGGAAGGGGTGAGGGTTGTCAACAAGGCAAAAATGAACAGAAGAGATATGCAGTGCGGCAGTGTAGCTTAATTTACAGGGACAAGCTGTTCTTAGTATAAAATCTCTTATGGGTAGATTATTCCCTCTTATGTGTAGTAGTCAGGATTCTTCAAATAAAATTATTATGCACAAAGCTATGCTTTACAACTGAGGCCAGGAGCGGCATTTGCCTTGCAAAGGCCTGCAAGTTTCTCAAAATTCACAGATCCCCAAAACTCGAAGACAAACCCAAAGGAAAAAGACTTGGGACTCTTTTTCTAACTATTTCAGGGTGGTGAAATGCATTGGGCCTAACCGAAGAACATTTTAGAGCAAAAACCAAAATTTGGTATTTTAAAAAGGACATGTCTGGACTTGAGGGAGAAAAGGCTGTAAAGGAAGGTGGGTTCAACCTCTGTAAAGACAGTTTGGGTATTGGAGTTAATGGAAATTGTCTGGGGAACCGCATGACCTCGCTAGGAGTTAAATCGGCCCCTATCAGACATTAACATGCTTACAATAACCCCGAGGAAAAGCAGTCTCCAGCCAAATTTACAGAGCCCATTAAAAACATGCATAAAACAGATCACTTCGGCCTACTCTATAGAAATCCCAGGCCCAGTCAAGAAACTCAAAACTTGGGAACAATCAACTACGATTAAGTGGCAAATCGACAGGATGGAGCCATCCCGAAACCACTTCACACATTAACAAACAAGTTACCGTTAACGAGCCTGCCAAAATCAAACATGATCTGATTTGGCGCACAGATAAGGAAGCTTCAATTAGTAGAACTGAAGGCCCGTTCTCAACCTGAAAAAGAAGGAAGAAAGAAGGACAAGTTCATCCACGGAGGCGGTCTCCGAAACACAGTTTCTCCAGCACCACCGTTCAAAGTTCCGTGTCCAGCCAGGAGGTCGACAGCTCGAAGGCCAGACCATTCAACAAAGGAGGCCAAGAGCTCCCGAAGTAGGCCGACACGTGGAAGAAACCAGAGCGACCGCCTCAGTGACCATCGGACACCTCGCGGCAACAAGGGCCTCACGAAAACAACCAACCGAAAATCACCACCAATATTGGGCCACCGCGACCAAAGAAAACCAACTCGGAGAAAACCCGAAGATCCGCAAAGTTTCCACTCTACAATCTACTCCTGACTTACCCCTGGGTAAGATTTTCCCTAAAAAACTCTAAACCCTACTTCTAAACCAAAGAAAAGTGGGTACTCACCTGATAAATCCAATACGCACCCTACCGCATCAGCGGACTCGCGAAGACTGACCAGATACGCAGCTGAAGTCTTCTACCACGTATGGGGTACGGCAGACACCAACCAACATGTAGAGCGAAACTCAAAACCGCGAACTAGCCCAACTGTCAAGGATTCAGGTGAGTATCATCCCTGGTCCTCTGGAGTCCAACCTAGCTAGTAAAGTGGGATTGGGAGGGGTGAAGTATTCTTCGAATGTTATTTCCCTCGTTTGTACCGAAGTGTTCCCCGTTTTATTAGAGTGTTAAGAGTGTTTGTGTTGTGTTTTACCCTCTTGAATAAAGATCAAAGTTCTTGCATCAAAACCAGTTGTCTGTTGCACTTTTGTCACAACCCCCAAATAAGTCCAAGGTCTAGAACCAAGGGAGTGGAAGCGATTCGAACCGCTCAGAAGTCAGAGGTGAATCTGACACAAACCACCACCCCATACAGGCCCTGTGAGAAGGTTCGCTTTGGAGCCCCTACATTCTGTAGATAATGCTGCTATATACTTATCACTGGATCCGCTCGAGGCCCCTGACTGGTTCAGGCTCTGGGTTGCACGGTTTTCATGGCCCCAATGCCACATCTGTGTCTTCAATAAATATTTACTCCCCAAACCCATGTGAGCTATTTTTTTGTCATTTAACAATAGGATGTTATAGATACTGGATATAGAAACAGAATCAAATGCATACAAAAAGACAAGAAAACAAAGGAAAAAATGAACTGAAAAGATGATCAGTCAGATAAAATTAAATCGAAGGTTAACAGAGCAGTGGCAGATTTATGTTGAAGTTACTAAATAACTTAGGGTAATTTTTGATATGGTAAATCGTTAGTAACATCACCGCCAGCCTATATGCTCTACTTAGTTGGCTTGCTGTTTGACATTAACACCTGTTGCAATTTGGTTCACTTTCTCGAAGATTTCAAGGGGGAAAAATTGGGTCGCGCCCCCTTTGGGGCACTAACTTTGCCGAGGCGCTACTTTTAGCGCTCCGAAAAAAATTAGCAACACCGTGCCCGAAATTAACTGGTAGCGCCCCAAGAGAGAGGTGGGGCGCTACTGGAAGCACTCCCCCACCCTCTTAGGGCGCTGTGAGTGAGTATCACGGCACTACGTGCCTCAGCACCATGCTCTGCCAGCTGGGCCACCAGGGAACGGAGTGCCGGGCTCACGGAGCGCAGCCGGCACCCCGTGGGGGAGCTGCACAGAAGGCCGGGGACAGCAACGGGACAGGTGCTGGCAGGCAGCCAGCAACAAAAATGGCTGCCCGGCACCTCCCCTTCAATTTGCACTGCCCCGGCCGCAGTTAGGCCCCCTTGACCCTGTCGAACATAGCGTCAGGGGGCGCTACCGAAGATCACAGCCGGGGCACGAGCGGGGTGCTGTGCACGGCGATGACATCATCGCCGGAGGCACAGCGCTGCGGGGCGCTAATGGTTACTGCCGCCGCTATCCTCCCGCTGAATTTCGCGAGAGGTGTTGGCCGCGCCGCGCTCAGGCGCTAGTTGCTTTGTGCCCCATTAGCGCCCGTCTTAGGGCGCTAACGGGAGGCACAAATCAACCGAATTTTTCCCCCTTGTCTTTTATTTAGCATCCCACCAAAACCAAGTCTAAAGTTATTTACTTTTGTCTCAAATCATTCAACTTGCACTGTAGTTACACTCCTCTTGCTATTTTATCTGTGGCCCACTCTGTGCCTTCAAAACAGCTGTGCCATCCTCCAGCTCTCCACTGGTCTGCTGATGGTATAACGCCACATTCATCAACTTCTTTCGGGTTGCACACCCTCAATGCTCACAACCTCGTCCTTTTGTACTAAAAAAAATTCTAATATCACATCTTGTGCCTCTTCCATGCTCTTGAATGGGATAATAACATGGCAATTCTTCAACAATATACTTTCTTTGTGTCTCACACAAGAGTGACAACTACCAGCTGTTACCTTCGATGGCTCCACCTTAGTCTCACCTCACTAGTTTTTCCGATCACAAATCTCCTCCAGTGCTTAATTTGCCTTCAAGGAGCTCGGTTTTCTCGTATCTGCCGAACCCTTATTTCCCCCTCGATGACTCTTAGCGCTCTATAAATATCAAGTCCATCTAAGTTGGCATACTGCTCCCATTTCTGGGAAAACTCTTCTGGTAGCTTTGCTCATCAAGAAAAATGCCACATACTAGCCGCAGAACGCCTGCGCCACGATGTTTGAGCAGACCATGGAGAGGGTGGTCGCTGCCAAGGCTCCCAAGCTAGGCACCACAATGACGACAATCTTGGTCTCTGGCTATAATGTGGAGAGCAGTGCTAGGCCCAATTGGTCCACTAGTACATTGGCCAACAAGGGCTCCCTGGTGGAGATTGGTGTGGGCGCCAGCCCATCTATAGTCTCCCATCTGCTGAATCAACAGCAGGGCACAAAGGAGGGGCCAAGAGGAAATCATGAACCAAGAAACCGCCTCTCCACTGGTCTGCTGATGGTATAACGCCACATTCATCAACTTCTTTCAGGTTGCACACCCTCAATGCTCACAACCTCGTCCTCGTCGAGCAATGGCAGTAAAATCTGCAGCTCACAAAACACACTCCTGCATAGGATGCAAGAAAAATCTAACTGTCTGAGAGGCAATCCCGCCCTCACTCCTAATCACATTGGAAAGGCTGACAAAATTCTTAGTTACTTCCCTAGTGCTTATGTTCATAAGCTGTTTTGGAACATTACAAAAATGCAGATACAGCTTTATTACACTTCAGCATTAATACATCTTCTCTGTGCCGCGTGCATTGTTTTAGTGCCTTTGCTGTTGGTCCTCCAGTGGGATGGTGTCGGATGCTGGGTCCTTGTTTGCTAAAAGTGAAAGTAGTGCAGAGGAAATAAAGTGGGAACAACTACTTTCTGATTCAATCGTTAGTTTAATTCTCATCATATCTAAGTACATCTAGCTATTCTAGACTATGAGCGGCTGCCTCTGAAATATTGTTAAGGACGTAAACATAGAAACATAGAAGATAGGAGCAGGAGTAGGCCATTCGGCCCCTCGAGCCTGCTCCGCCATTTAATGAGATCATGGCTGATCATCCAAATTCAGTCCCCTGTCCCTGCTTTCTCCCCATATCCCTTGATCCCTTTAGCCTTAAGAAATATATCTAACTCCTTCTTGAATATATTTACTGACTTGGCCTCAACTGCCTTCTGTGGTAGAGAATTCCACAGGTTCACCAATCTCTGGGTGAAGAAATCCCTCCTCATCTCTGTCCTAAATGGCTTACCCCTTATCTTTAGACTGTGACCTCTTGTTCTGGACTCACCCGCCATCGGGAACATCCTTCTTGCATCCAGTCTGTCTAGTCCTGTTAGAATTTTATAAGTTTCAATGAGATCCCCTCTCATTCTTCTAAACTCCAGCGAGTATAAGCCCAATCGACCCAATCTCTCCTCGTACGTCATTCCTGCCATCCCAGGTATCAGTCTGGTGAATCTTCGCTACACTCTCTCCATGGCAAGAACATGCTTCCTCAGATAAGGCGACCAGAACATAATATCATTTCAACAAGGCAAACTTCTGAGGGGATAAAACACCACTTTGATCAAGTCTGACAGAAAATCAGCTGCAACCATTTATATTGTTAAGTAAACTATTTGGCGCCTGCTGCTTACTTATTTTTTATTAAACTGAGCCTTCATATTAGAGTGGCAAATAGCTGGATATTGGAACAGACAACCTAAAGCTCTGGACGTCCAAGGCAAGAATATATGGTGTGCGTCTGATATTATCCATTTTCCAGTCACACATTCTTGACTTATTCTTCTTTCTAGCCAGATTTAAAATATGTCGCCTTTCTGAAAGCCTACCTTTGCCTGATCATTAAAGGTTTCGTTATTTTGTTTCTTTCCGAGTCTGTTATGTGCTGTGTGGATTTTTTTAAAATCTGCCTATTAGCTTGTTTGTCGACTTCAAAGATCTTCAGCATTGTGTACCTGCCAGCATATTTCTGTAAAAGACTGACCCTCCTCACCCTGCAAGGAAAAAAAATCCTTCATGTTTGATCAGTCACGAATGATCTCCACAATCATATTGGAGAAAGATACACTTTTACCTTGTGGCAGCTGAAATGCTTTTCATTAGCAGAAGTTGATTGCATAATAGCAAGAGTTGAAACAAGGGTAACCTGATGTACTGGCCAAATAAGTTTGGTGACAACAGAGATTAATTTGTAAGAGTTCAAGGCCTGTATCATCAAAACAGTTAATGGGCCATATTTATGGTCCTCAGAACAGCTTGTGACGGCCTCAACAGTTTCTAACAGTGAAACATCCAAGTTATATCATTCACAAAGGGTGTGATACAGCATGTAGCTGAAAACAAACTATGCGAATCACATTGGGCCGAAAATTGATCCCGGGACGCGAGAGTACGCACTGTGTACTCTCGCGTATTCCCACTCCAATTGCCGGTTTTCTGCATGCCCTGCGCATGCGCTGAAAACCGGCAATTGCTCTTCCGAAAAGGGGGCGGGGCCTGAGTGCATCGCGTGCGCGCTACAGGCTGCGCGCACGCTGTGCACTTCATGCTTTGGACGCGCAGGTAAGTAGGGAAGATTTTGGAAATGTAAAAAGGAGGAGTAAGACCCGCTTTTAAGAAGGTAAGTAGTGAATTAAGTATTTTTTTGAATTTTTTTTTACAGGTATATCTTTTTTATAGACTTTAAAGACAGGTAAGTTTATTTTTATAACTTTTTAAAAGATTTTAAATTTTTTCAAAAATTTAATTTTTTATTTAAAATGGTTAATTTAATTAACTATACTTATTTTATTAATGTGATGGTTTTTTTTTAAAATTTAATTGAGGTTTAGCTGTTATTTTGGGGGGGTGTAAGATTCATAAGTCTCACAGCCATGCTGTGAGACTTATGAATGGAAGATGGTGTGCTGCCATTGGCTCTAACTGAGTCACGTGATCCCACAGCTCGCACGAATTAACTGCGCCGCTGGGATACGCAAGCCCAGCACAGCTGATGTCTGGAACATCAAGTTCGTGCGAGCTGGATCAGAAAAAGCATAAGCGAGGTGAGACATCGCGGGGAAGGCTTACCCCCGCGGGAACAGAGCGAGATCAATTTCTGGGCCATTGTTTCACTGTATATCAGCAAGGGTTGTTCATTAAAAGGACAGCCATTGCTCACAAAACTTATTCTCCTGAAAGTGAACATAAAAAAAAACTCGAGACTCATTCTTTTGAAGCTCACTTTCATCCAATACCAGCTTTGCAAAAGATACAATCAATGTTCAAAGATTTAATCTTGCTCGCCCCCTTGGAATTAGCAAAAATAAGAAAAAGATACAGATGAATTTCACTGTCAAACACAAACGTGGCACAAAACCAGTTCACTTGTAATAGACTACATGTTTGGGAGTCAGAAACAACAACAGAAAATGCTGGAAACGTTCAGATCAGGCAGCATCATGGAGAGAAACAGAGTTTGCGGGCTGGATTTTGCCAATGGGGAGCTTTTGGAGGCGGGACTCCCACTTGTCGGGTTTTAAGAACATAAGAACATAAGAAATAGGAGCAGGAGTAGGCCAATCAGCCCTTCGAGCCTGCTCCGCCATTCAATAAGATCATGGCTGATCTGATCCTCACCTCAAATCTAAAGAACACAAGAAGTAGGAGCAGGACCCGGCCACTCAGCCCCTGGGCCCGCTCCGCCACCCACAGGGCCTCGACCGATCCGAACTCAGCCTCATGTCCAATTTCCTGCCCGCTCCCCGTAACCCCTAATTCCCTTTACTTCTAGGAAACTGTCTATTTCTGTTTTAAATTTATTTAATGATGTAGCTTCCACAGCTTCCTGGGGCAGCAAATTCCACAGACCTACTACCCTCTGAGTGAAGAAGTTTCTCCTCATCTCAGTTTTGAAAGAGCAGCCCCTTATTCTAAGATTATGCCCCCTAGTTCTAGTTTCACCCATCCTTGGGAACATCCTCACCGCATCCACCCGATCAAGCCCCTTCACAATCTTATATGTTTCAATAAGATCGCCTCTCATTCTTCTGAACTCCAATGAGTAGAGTCCCAATCTACTCAACCTCTCCTCGTATGTCCACCCCCTCATCCCGGGGATTAACCGAGTGAACCTTCTTTGTACTGCCTCGAGAGCAAGTATGTTTTTTCTTAAGTATGGACACCAAAACTGTATGCAGTATTCCAGATGCGGTCTCACCAATACCTTATATAACTGCAGCAATACCTCCCTGTTTTTATAATCTATCCCCCTAGCAATAAAAGCCAACATTCCATTGGCCTTCTTGATCACCTGCTGCACCTGCATACTAACTTTTTGATTTTCTTGCACTAGGACCCCCAGATCCCTTTGTACTGCAGTACTTTCCAGTTTCTCGTCATTAAGATAATAACTTGCTCTCTGATTTTTCCTGCCAAAGTGCATAACCTCACATTTTCCAATATTGTATTGCATCTGCCAAATCTCTGCCCACTCACCCAGCTTGTCTATATCCCCTTGTAGGTTTTTTATGTCCTCCTCACTTTCTACTTTCCCTCCCATCTTTATATCATCTGCAAACTTTGATATGTTACACTCGGTCCCCTCCTCCAAATCATTAATATAGATTGTAAAGAGTTGGGGACCCAGCACCGACCCCTGCGGAACACCACTGGCTACTGGTTGCCAGTCCGAGAATGAACCATTTATCCCAACTCTCTGCTTCCTGTTAGATAACCAATCCTCCACCCATGCCAGAATATTCCCCCCAATCCAGTGATTTTTTATCTTGAGCAATAATCTTTTATGTGGCACCTTGTCGAATGCCTTCTGGAAGTCTAAATACACTATGTCCATTGGTTCCCCTTTATCCACCCTGTACGTTATGTCCTCAAAGAACTCAAGCAAATTTGTCAGACATGATTTCCCCTTCATAAAGCCATGCTGACTTTGTCCTATCAAATTATGTTTATCTAAATGTTCCGTTACTGTCTCCTTAATAATAGACTCCAAAATTTTACCCACCACAGATGTTAGACTAACTGGTCTATAATTTCCAGCTTTCTGCCTACTACCCTTTTTAAATAAGGGTGTTACATTAGCAGTTTTCCAATCTGCCGGGACCTTTGCTGATTCCAGGGAATTTTGGAAAATTATTACCAAAGCATCCACAATCCCTATTGCCACTTCCCTCAAGACCCTAGGATGTAAGCCATCAGGTCCAGGGGATTTATCCGCCCCGAGTCCCATTATTTTACTGAGTACCAATTCCTTAGTGATTTTAATCGTATTTAGCTCCTCCCCCCCTAGAGCCCCCTGTTTGTCCAGTGTTGGGATATTCTTAGTGTCCTCTACCGTAAAGACTGAAACAAAATATTTGTTCAGCATTTCTGCCATCTCCACGTTTCCCACCACTAATTTCCCGGTCTCATCCTCTAAGGGACCCACGTCCGCCCTAGCCACCCTTTTTCTTTTTATATAACTATAGAAACTCTTGCTATCTGTTTTTATATTTTTTGCTAATTTATTTTCATAATCTATCTTCCCTTTCTTAATCAATCCTTTAGTTACTTTTTGCTGTCTTTTGAAGACTTCCCAATCTTCTATCCTCCCACTAAGTTTGGCTACCTTATATGTCCTTGTTTTTAGTTGGATACTATCCTTAATTTCTTTACTTAGCCACGGATGGCTGTCATTTCTTTTACACCCTTTTTTCCTCAGTGGAATATATATTTTTTGAAAGTTGTAAAATAACTCCTTAAATGAACACCACTGCTCATGTACCGTCTTACACTTTAATCTATTTTCCCAGTCCACTTTAATCAATTCCGCTCTCATACCATCATAGTCTCCTTTATTCAAGCTCAGTACGCTTGTCTGAGAACCAACCTTCTCACCCTCTAATTGGATATGGAATTCAACCATGTTATGGTCACTCATTCCAAGGGGATCCTTAACTAGGACATTATTAATTAATCCTGACTCATTACACAGGACCAGGTCCAAGGTTGCTTGCCCCCTTGTAGGATCAGTTACATACTGCTCAAGAAATCCATCCCTAATACACTCAATAAACTCTTCCTCAACTCTTCCTTTAGTCCCGCCTCCATCGACTTCTGGCCAACCCACGCTATATTTCCCTTGATTGACCTTGTTAAGCCCGCCCAGCGGGTTTAGCAGGCCAATTAAGGGAAAGCCGGTGACAGAGAACGTCAGCGTATGACATTTTTGACAGATGAATTGTCATCGTTTGACAGCTCTGTGAAGCTGTCAAACACTGACATTCTCTGTAGTTTGATGATGTCCTTGTATTCAAGACTCATCAAACCTATTTGCTGAGCAGAAATCAGATGGTTGTTGCATTGGAGAATGCAGCAGCCATCTGTCCTCTCTGCCGGTGAGATGCGAGAGTCTCCGGTTCCCCAACTGTTGAAGCCTGCAGGAAGAAACAAAGGTAAGTAAACATTTTCTATCACTTTACACTCACCTCACATACTTACCTCTCTGCACTTGTACCCATCACTCACCTCCACAGCGCACTTTTGGACCCCTCCGACCCCCGCAGACCCACTGCTTGCCCCGGTGACCCTGGTGGGGTTTCCCAACGTTGGGAAGCCCGCACGTGCAGGGGTAAAATGTGGATAAGTCTCTTAACTGCCTGTTAACTGCCTGTTAACTACCTGTTAACAGGCAGTTAAGTGGCTGTAATCTCCTTCCCACCTCGAGGAGGCGGCTCCCAGCGCGGGTCGGGTATCCACCTCCTGGGAAGATGGCACGGAGGTGGGTTGGGGGCGGAATGGGCACCCGCCCCCAGATTCTGCCATTTTCCCAGCAGACCCGCCTCCCCAGGGCTGGCAAAATTCCCCCCCAACATTTCAGGTCGATGACCCTTCGTCAGAACTGCATCTAATGGGCTGCATCTAAACAATGTACATACAATGAGGCTTGCAAGGAGCATTCAGGAAGAAAGGGAGGATTGGTTTGGGGCGGGGGGGTGGGGAAAGGGTTTGGATCCCACATGAGAATGATCGAAGTGTGGAATGAGACTGATTTTCACGTCCCCAGAGAGAGCTCACCTGAAGTACATTTATCTTGCAATGACGTGAACCTGACTGAAGTTCTGAATTCAGCTCATTATCGTAGCCTAACATGTCTGCCACACAGACTCGCTCTCTGGTTGAGCCTCTCACCTCAAACAGGACGCAAGTGCAGCCACTGCCACAGTCTTGAGATGCCAGCAGTGGCAGGAATGGCTACTGACGTTGGGCCTTATGTTTCCTGTCCAAAAACAGCAGCCAGGTGGTTTCCACTGCCAGTTCCGTTTCCTGAAAAGAAGAGGACTTAACTTGGGTCCTCTGGTCTTCACTGCCTACCTGTTACTCCTCAAAATGTGTCTTTCTGGTATTGATGGGGGGTTCCAGGGAGGGCGTGGGGGGGCGGGGGGGGAGAAAGAGAGGAGGTAGGAGGAATTTAGAATGACCCCTCCCACATCACTGCTATGGCTGCCCTTTGTGTGCACGCACCCGTTATAAATGCAGGCACTCTGTGCCCCAAAGAGGAAGCCCTGGAAATCACAGGCCAACATAAACGGGGCCGAGACCGTGCATTCCCAGCTGCTTTGGAGAGGAGCCACTCAAAGAGGCACACATGAATCAAATACTGGTAATGGGAACAATACAGGAGGCAAATCTACAATAATGTAAGAACATAAATCCCAGGAATATTGGCACCACGAGCATGAACTGAAGTTTCTTGTAGCAGTAGGAAACTATGATGTAGTAGGAATACATGACAATGAAGGAGGAATGAAGTAAATAGGAAAGGCTGGTGTAGCCCCATGCAGCAGAGAGAATAAAGAAGTTGGTGCCAATGGGAAGTGCAAAGTTACACATTTAACTACTTTGACTGGACATCTTTAATGTGCGAAGAATAAAGAAAATACTAGGGAAACGTGATAGACTGCCAGCTCAGAGTAAGAAAGGAGACAGTTTGTTCTCGGAACATGAGAACAGGAGTAGGCCATTCAGCCCCTCAAGCCTGTTTCACCATTCAATTAGATCGTGGCCTTTACTCCATAATCCCTTGATACCCTTACTACCAAAAAAATCAATCTCAGTCTTGAAAATTTCAATTGACCTCATAGACAGAGCCTTTTAGGGGAGAGAGTTCCATATTTCCACTACCCTTTATGTAAAAAAAAATACTTTGATTTCACTCCTAAATGGCCTAGTTCTCATTTTAAGATTACGTCTCCTTGTTCTTGATTCCCCCACCAGAGGAAATAGTTTGTCTGTATCTAACCTATCAAATTTCTTTATCATTTTGAAGACCTTGATTGGGTCACCCCTTGAGCTTCTAAGCTCAAGGGAATACAGAGAAGTTTGTGAAATCTGCCTTTATAATTTAAACCTTTAGGGGGAGAAATTCAGTATCGCCCCGTTTGGGGCGCAATTATCGGCCAGGCGCTAAGTTTAGCGCCTGGTGCTAATTATCGCCTCCGACTGCAAACTTGGCTTCTATCGCCCCTAGAGGTGATTTGAGCGCTAAATCAGGCACTACACACCTCTCTTAAGGCGCTAATGCCGAGGAGCGAGGCACTACCTCAGAGCGCTGGCGAAGCTCAGGTGATGTCAGTTAGCAATAGAACACAGACACACTGCCAGTTCTTAAAGGGGAGGGTCGATCTTGCTCTCCAGCCACACCCTGCTCATTGCAGCCTTGAATCTCGGCCTGGAGAGACCTGTACATCAATTCTGTTGGAAAGAACAATGGAGAGGCCCAGGGAAAGAGCTTAGAGTGCAGGCCCCACAGTCTCTTCTAAATCGATGCAAGGCAGGTCAAATCAAAATGAACCTGCAAAGTGCTGTTCATTACCCAAAACTCCTTCACACAGCGCTAAATCTCCCCAGAAGTCTCTCTCTCTCTCTCAGAATGCGTGGTACAAAAATATCGCTGACAAAAAAAGGCAGGAAGCGGCCGCCTTTAAATAGCGCTCCCCAGTCCCTTCCTGGCTGCAAAACGTTCCCCTCTACCTGTCGTTGCTAGCGGCAGGCGGAAAGGCAGGGGGCGCCACTCAATATCCAGTCCTGGGCGCTACCGGGGCGCTGCATGCTCGACTGATGTCACGATCGGCGGGTGCAAGAGATCGTGGCGGTAGTGTTTAGCGCCACCAAACAATGTCTGGTCAATTTCACGAGCAGCGCAAACATCACCGCGCCCGGGCGCTAGTTGCTTTGCGCCCCGTTAACGCCCTCTTAGGGCGCCAATGGGAGGTACTAATCAACCGAATTTTTCCCCCTTAAAGCTCTATTATCATTCTACTGAAGCTGCGCTGTACCCCCTCAAAGTTCAATATACCTTTCCTGAGGTTTGGTGCCCAAAACTGAATGCAGTACCAAAGATGGGGATTGACCAATGGTCTGTACAATTGAAGCATCACTTCCTCACTTTTGTATTCCAACTCCCTAAATACTTGAGAGAAGGAATGCCATACAATCATTCCAAGCACTGCTATTACGGCCAACGGAAATTTCTACCTTAGTTTCTTGACACCTATTTGTTAATTAGATGCTCTCCTGTGCATTTGGGGATGTATTTTTTGGGGTAGGAATTAGCACATTGCAACCCAATTAAAAGGACAGAACACTAACCTGATGCATCACCCAATTCCCTTATTTCTCTGAGAAAGAAAGTGTATGTGAAAATAGGAAGATTATTTTAATGGGGTTGCTCAATCAATCAAATAAATATTGGGGCTACCCATGTAATTTCAAGTCTGAATTGGGAAATGTAATTCATGACTACTTCATGATCCAGTTGGCCAGGGAAGCCACAAGAGGCAGTGCACATCTGGACTTGGGAATGGTAAGTGACCCAAATAACATATAGGAAATGGATGTTGTGGCATCCTTGGGGATAGCAACCACACAATGATAAAATTCAACGTGATCTGAGATTCAGAAATATTGAGGACCAGGATCCGGTTATATAACATTTTAAAAGGGTGACCTTCAAGGAATTGAGAAAACAACTTAAGCAAATTGACTGGGGTGAATTTGATGACATTTCAGTGGAGGACAGGTAGAACATCTTGAACATAAGATAAGAACATAAGAAATAGGAGCAGGAGTAGGCCATTTGGCCCTTCGAACCTGCTCTGCCATTCAATAAGATTATGGCTAATCTTCTACCTCAACTCCACTTTCCTGCACAGTCCCCATGTCCCTTGATTCCCTTAATATTCAAAAATCTATCGATCTCTGTCATGAATATACTCAATGACTGAGCCTCCACAGCCCTCTGGGGTAGAGAATTCCAAAGATTCACCACCCTCTGCGTGAAGAAAGTTCTCCTCATCTCAGTCCTAAATGGCCGACCCCTTATTCTGAGACTGTGACCCCTAGTTCTAGACTCCCCAGCCAGGGAAAACATCCTCCCTGCATCTGCCCTGTCAAGCCCTGTAAGAATTTTGTATGTTTCAATGAGATCACCTCTCATTCTTCTAAACTCGAGAGAATATAGGCCTAGTCTACTCAATCTGTCCTTTAAAGACATATTGATGAGCATTACATAACTAAGATTAGCAAGTGTAGAATAAACATGAGTAACCCTAAATGGATTGAGAAATTAATGAGAACCAAAATAAGGAGGATCAATAACTTATGCAAATACTGTGGGGAGACAACAGAAAGGATTCAATATGATGAGTTAGGAACATGCAGAATCATCTTAAAGGGTGGCTTTAGGGACAAAGCATCGCTTGGGAAAAAGTATAGCTATCTTAATGTATCCATGATATATATTATAAGAAAAGACCAAAGAAACAAGGGCTTTTTGACCTTGAAAGGAGGCTACTTAGATATATATAATATATAGCTCAATCACAAAACACATGAGAAACCTAAAATATGCTAATAATGCTGAAACCACGGAGGAGCATAAGATGGTGAATATTCACTTCAGAAGACATGAGCAATGTGCCTAAATAGCAACAAGTCAAGTGGACCTAGCAACTTTGTTTTAAATGAGATATTCGTCCTACTCAGGCTAAAAGGCTCAACATAAATTGCCGAGAACAGATGGTATTTAACTTTGAGTAATAACGGTTAAGGTTTGTGAGTCACCAACTTTTATTATGAGGGCGGTGATGAGCACTGGGGAGGGCCTCGTGGATTGGAAACATGCCAACATTGTATTCGTTTTCAAAATTGGTAACAAAACAGACCCAGGCAACTATAGACCCATAAGTCTTACTCCATTACGATTATTAGGAGTAAACTGCAAAATTATCTCGATGATAATAGCCTGATAAACAGCAGCTAACATAAACTTAGAGGGGGAAGATTCTGCTTGACCAACCTCACAGAATCACAGAATCACAGAATCCCCACAGTGCAGATAGAGGCCATTTCGGCCCATCGAGCCTGCACCGACACATATCCCACCCTATCCACGTAACCCCACGAATTTAATCCCCCCAACACTAAGGGTCAATTTATCATAGCCAAATCAACCTAACCCGCACATCTTTGGACTGTGGGAGGAAACCGGAGCACCCGGAGGAAACCCACACAGACACGGGGAGAATGTGCAAACTCCACACAGACAGTCACCCGAGGCTGGATTCGAACCCGGGTCTCTGGCGCTGTGAGGCAACAGTGCTAACCACTATGCCACCGTGTTGCCCTCCTTGGACTTTTATTTTTGAAGTGGCATCTCAAGTGTACCTTGACTTCCAAAAAAACATTGACAAAAGTCAATCATGAGAACCTGCTAGTGAAGCTGGGTGAAACTTATATATGAAAAACTGGCAGAACGGGGAAAAAAACAGTGGATACTTGATCGAGGAATTATGTCAGAGGGTGCTAATGGGGGAAGTGGAGACTGCCATGCCCAGCGATCAGTGTTGAGACCTTTACTATTTCTAATTTGCATTATTAAATTTGATTCAGAACCTCTTGACAAACTAGCCAAATATCAGATAATACCAAACTAGGAGGGGCAGTTTAATCTAAAGAGGAAGCGAATGAAGTACAAAATGATTTAAACAAAATACATCTGTGGACAGAATAGGAAATGAATTTTAATACTGATGCATGTACAGTGGAGCACATTGGAAAGAAAGAAAAAAGTGAGAGAAGTACCTGATGAATGGTATTGAAATAGCTACGGATGAAATTGAAACGGGTTTTGATAGACTTGACACTCAATATGTCCAATCGCTGCAGTACAGCAGTCAATAAATCAAAGAGTGTTGAATAAAATAGCCAAAACAGTAGAGTACAAGTCATACTTGAACTGTACAATGCTCTGGTCAGACTACACCTTGAGGACTATGCCCAGTTCTGGTCACCAAGTCACAAGAGAGACATTTAAACTCTGAAGGCAGTTCAGAAAAGAGCCAGAAGCCTGAATTCTAGCATCAGAGAACTGTTTTATGAGGAAAGACCAAAGATTATTGGGCTTTTTGATCTTGGAAAGAGGGTACTGAGATGTATCTAACAGTCGGACAAAGAGACAAAAGATTCAAAGTGGTGAATGGAAAATTGAGGACTAATTTTAGAATATTATTCACACACAGAGTGAACACATGAAATGGATTTCCAGGTAGGATATTGGAGGCAAAAATCCTGGAATAATATAAGAAGTTGAGGGAGAGAATTGCAGAGTCCTTGGATGAATGAGTTAAGATGGGCCCATGGCTTTCCTCATCTTGTGATCTGATTGAAGTACATATTGGATAATAGGGACAAAAATAGCATTTAATACTTGAACAGATTTAATGAAATATAATTATTCCCCTTTAACTGGCCATAGAAGGAGGAGCAATGCTATACCCATTTAGGACACTATTCTATAATTTTTCCATCAATGTAAAACTTCCACTTTAAGTAAATTGCTGGTTGAGTAAGGTAGAGTTCTTAGAAGACCACTGAACCGATTGCATAAAGACCCTCACATCAGAAACAACAAATATAGTCCCAAGATAAAACTTTATGGCGATTTCATAGCCCTGTATAAAGGATCTCAGCCAGCTTGATGATCCTGGAATGTGCCCCGAAGTCGGAAGATATCAACTGAAACATTCTTGGTAAGATCACTGGGACCAACGAGAAGTATAATTGCTCAGAGGTTACTGCAGTGGCTTCAGATGGAAGTCAGAGTAGCTTTCATTAGTTGTTGTTTTGGGTTGTTCATAAAACATGATTAATAAAAGAGAAAATACATTTATCATCATATAACAGGCTTGCCACCGAGAGCTAGGTACCACCTTCGAGATTTACAGACGAGCATGTTGGTTAAAAGAGCCTTCCTTGATTCCTTGTTTTCCTTGGAACAGAGGAGGCTGAGGGGAGACCTTATTGAGGTGTATAAAATTGTGAGGGGCCTAAATAAAGTGGATAGAAAGGACCGATTTCCCTTAGCAGAGGGGTCAAAAACCAGGGGGCACAGATTTAAAGTAATTGGTGGACGGTTTAGAGGGGATGTGAGGGGAAATTTCTTCACCCAGAGGGTTGTGGGGGTCTGGAACTCACTGCCTGAACGGGTGGTAGAGGCAGGAACCCTAACCACATTTAAAAAGTACTTGGATGTGCACCTGGGATGCTCTAACCTGCAGGGCTATGGACCAAGAGCTGGGAAGTCGGATTAGGCTGGATAGCTCTTTGTTGGCCAGCGCGGACACGATGGGCTGAAATGGCCTCCTTCCGTGCTGTAACTTTCTATGATTCAATGTAAACACTTACATTCAAAATAGTTTTAGCAAAAGGCTTAAGGGGAAAAAATTCAGCGTCGCCCCTTTTGGGGCACTAACGTCACCGGGGCGCTAAGTTAAGCGCCCCTCCACCTGAAATTCAGCTGTAGCGCCCCAAGCAGGAGGTGGGGCGCTACTGGAAGTGCTCCACCTCCTTCTGGTGGCGGTACAACTGAATATCGCAGTGCTTCGTGCAACAGCACCACGCGCGTCGGCACAAAGCGCCGCGTCATTGCAGGCCTCCCTCCCCTGATTAAAGGGGAGGGGCTGAGCGCTGCACTCACCGGGGCCCAGCTGGATCACCGGGGCGCGGGATGCCATGAAAACTGCCCGGCACTCAAGAGTGGTGCTGGGCTGTGCGATCGCGGCCGGCACCCAGAGGAAAAAAGGGGAAGGGGGCAAAAAAAGATGGCCACCCGACACCTGCCCTTTAACGTGCACCACCGGAGCTGCAAAAATGCCACCCTGACTCTGTTGGACATATCATCCGGTGATAGGTCAGGGGGCGCAACCGAAGTTTGTGAGCGGGGCGCTGCGCACGGCGATGAAGTCAACGCTGGCGGCGCAGCGCCATGGGGCACTACCGGCTGCCGCCGCTGCTAACCTCCCGCTGAATTTCACGGGAGGAGTTAGCAGTGCCGTGCCAGGGGGCGCTAACAAGAAGCGCAAATTAACCCAATTTTTCCCCCCTTAGTTTGTGCATGCACTGGTGCTGCTAACATGGATACTGGCCCAGAATTTGCAGTTGTAATGATGGCAAAACTGTCATTACTGTGTAAAACTGACAGCAACTTCTGGTGTCCGTACATGCGCAGTTAAACGCGGAAATCCGCAGTTGCTATCAGTGATACCCTGTTCCTCCACAGGGTGCACTGTTACAGTCTTCACAGATGCAATCAGCATAGAATCAGTGATTTGATGTGAATTTCAACTTTTTATGCACTATTCTCACTGTAAAAAATCATTGAAAATGTTAAGCCTTGTTGAATGAGGTGTAACTGAGTTTTTAAACGGTGTACTAAGTCATAATTATTGCTGAACAATCTCTCTGACCCTGAAAAACTAATATTTTTAATGTGGCCTGCCATTCCCTCCATTCCATGATGGTTTGGCTTCTACCTTAATCCCATGTGCATGTCACAATCTTTATTTTGCTTTCTCTAAAATGATTTTTAAAAAGTGCTTTTTACTTCCTGGTTTGCCGTCGGTGAGAATACTTCAATCTGATTGGCTGCTCAGCCTGCTTAATAACTTCGCTGTTGCTAGATGCCACAGATCCCCTATAGATGGCGTCTATAGCTGAGCGCCGTCCCTTCGCCGATGACCGCAAAATCAGGGCCAATGCATTGCAATTGCATTACTTGGTAGTGTCTGCACTGCTTTGCAACTCCATCGGTTTGACAGGCAGTGATGCACACTTGCATCATGATCTCCTCCACAAAAAGTCTACAACCGTAAGAATCCAGATGTCTGATATGAGACTAGAGTTTCTAATGAGATAATAGGCTCTGCTGATAGATTTAGTAAAAGCTAATTGCAACGGTCATTTATAATTGCATTTAGCTTGAATGCACGGAGGACTGCTGAGAAGAGCTGTAAAATAGCTTTGATAACTTGAACTCAAGGGAGAGAGGGAGTGACAGTCCTGTGGTGCTGCAGTGAGGCAGAGATGGCTTCACAAGTATATCTCCATGCCAAATTTAGCTTTCTATGATGTTAGTGTTCAAAATGGATTTGTCTTCAATCAAACTGTAATGATTGTTGTATAGTCATTTAGTGGTCAGAAATGAGCTTGATATATAAGCACCCATGTGTTCTATGTGGACTAATGAGAGGGAGGAACTGAATGAAATCACTATTTGTAGGGAAATGGTGTTTGGGAAATTGACGGGATTGAAGGCCGATAAATCACCAGGGCCTGATCATCTACATCCTAGGATACTTAAGAAAGTGGCCCTAGAAATAGTAGATGCATTGCTGGTCATCTTCCAAAATTCTATAGCCTCTGGAACAGTTCCCATTGATTGGAGGGTAGCTAATGTAACCCCACTATTTAAAAAAGGTGAGAAAGAGAAAACGGGGAATTATAGACCGGTAAGCCTGACATCGGTAGTGGGGAAAATGCTGGAGTCCATTATAAAAGATGTAATAGCAGAGCACTTGGAAAACAGTGACAGGATCGGACAAAGTCAACATGGATTTACAAAAGGTAAATCATGCTTGACTAATCTACTGGAATTTTTTGAGGATGTAACATGTAGAATAGATAAGGAAGAACCAGTGGTGTATTTGGACTTTCAGAAGGCTTTCGATAAGGTCCCGCATAAGAGATTAGCATGCAAAGTTAAAGCACATGGGATTGGAAGTAAGGTACTGACTTGGATAGAGAACTGGTTGGCAAACAGGAAACAAAGAGTTGGAATAAACGGGTCTTTTTCCGAGTGGCAGGCAGTGACTAGTGGGGTACCACAGGGATCGGTGCTAGGACCCCAGTTATTCACAATATATATTAATGATCGAGACGAGGGA
The DNA here is from genome assembly GCA_030390025.1 of Squalus acanthias. Lineage (NCBI taxonomy): Eukaryota > Metazoa > Chordata > Chondrichthyes > Squaliformes > Squalidae > Squalus > Squalus acanthias. The sequence continues at coordinate 109,279,134 of CM059425.1, read as the reverse complement.
ACTATAGATGTAATATCTCCAAGTTTGCAGATGACACAAAGCTGGGTGGGTGTGTGTGCTGTGAGGAGGATGCAGAGAAACTCCAGTATGATTTGGACACTTTGGTTGATTGGGCAGATGCTGTATAATGTGGATAAATGCGAGGTTATCCACTTTGGTGTCAAAAACAGAAAGGCAGATTATCTGAACGGCAATAGATTGGGAAAAGGGGAAGTGCAACGAGACCTGTGTGTCCTTGTGCACCAGTCGCTGATGGTAAGCATGCAGGTGCAGCAGGCGGTTAAGAAGGCACATGGTATGTTGGCCTTCATAGCGAGAGGATTCGAGTACAGGAGCAAGGATGTCTTGCTGCAGTTGTACAGGGCCTTGGTGAGACCACACCTTGAGTATTGTGTGCAGTTTTGGTCGCCTTATCTGAGGAAGGATGTTCTTGCCATGGAGGGAGTGCAGCAAAGATTCACCAGACTGATACCTGCGATGGCAGGAATGACGTATGAAGAGAGATTGGGTCGATTCGGCTTTTCTTCGCTGGAGTTTAGAAGAATGAGAGGGGATCTCATTGAAACTTATAAAATTCTAACAGGACTAGACAGACTAGATGCAGGAAGGATGTTCCCGATGGCGGGGGAGTCCAGAACCAGGGGTCACAGTCTAAGGATAAGGGGTAAGCCATTTAGGACTGAGATGAGGAGGAATTTCTTCACCCAGAGAGTGGTGAACCTGTGGAATTTTCTGCCACAGAAGGCAGTTGAGGCCAATTCATTAAATATATTCAAGAAGGAGTTAGATATATTTCTTAAGGCTAAAGGGATCAAGGGATATGGGGAGAAAGCAGGGACAGGGTACTGAATTTGGATGATCAGCCATGATCTCATTAAATGGCGGAACAGGCTCGAGGGGCCGAATGGCCTACTCCTGCTCCTATCTTCTGTCTATCTATGTTCAGAGAAGAAAGCAGGCATTTTGAATACAGCTTCAGATTTGCTGCAGCCAGTCTCCTGAAAGTTACTGGTTAAATGGGTGAGAAATCTTCATATGCTGTTAAAACTAGGATGGAAATGTATTGTTTAAATCTCACAGCTGATTTGAAGGAAATGCCATGAAAGCATGAAAAAATGGCAACAACACTTTGATTTGTACGCAACAGCAAAGGATGAGAGAAAACCCCGCAGAAAAAATGCAAGCCAGTACTTTACTGTATGAATTCGGTGATAGAAGTGTATAACATATAAATGACCTGGATATTGGAATAGAATAGAATTTCTAACTTTGTCGATGACACCAAACTTGGGGGTGTGGCAAACAGTGAGGATGATACCAATCGACTGCAACAGGACATAGAAAGGCTAGCAGAATGGGCAGACAAGTGGCAGATGGAATTTAATACAGAGAAGTGTGAGGTAATGCATTTTGGCAGAAGGAACAGGGAGAGACAATAAACACTTAATGGCACAGTTTTAAAGAGTGTGCAGGGACAGAGGGACCTGGGAGTTAATGTGCATAGGTCCCTGAAGGTGGCAGGACATATTGAGAGAGTGGTTAACAAAGCATATGGGATCTTGGGCTTCATAAATAGAGGTATTGAGTACAAAAGTAGAGAAGTTATGCTGAACCTTTATAAAGCGCTGGTTAGGCCACAACTGGAGTATTGCGTCCAGTTCTGGTCACCACACTTTAGGAAGGATGTGAAGGCCCTTGAGAGGGTGCAGAGGAGATTTACCAGAATGGTTCTGGGGATTTTCTGGCCTCCTTCTGTGCCGTTATGACTCTATAGCAGATTTAGGTGTAGTGAGGGAAGGATAAATCAAATCTGACAGTATTCATGGACAAGTTTGAGGAATATTTCACACATCTGAAGACATGTTTAATACAGGTTTCAAGTTCAAGGAGAAGGCACTGATCAACAAGTAATAGACTTGTGAAAAGAGGCCAAGTGTTGCAGGTATAGATCCATACTAGACAACCTTATTAAAGACAGAATTGCAGTCAGGATAATAGATGATCAAGTCGGAGCTTGCAGAGGCAAAACCTACAGCAAGCGGCTGATATTTACATTGCAGCAGAAGCTAGAAAAACACAATTATAACATCCATGCAATACTGGCAGTGCTATCAGCAATCTGACTGGCACAGAGATGACACTTCATGCAATATACATTCAAAAAAATCAGACCAAGCTGAGCAAGAACGGATCATGGATTGTAATTACTGTAGTAAATTACATGATAGGAAGGAATGTGGGCAGATAGCCAAACCTATATGTGGTAAAAAAAAGCATTTTGCTGAAGTAAGCCAAGCTAAAGAAAAAACATTCTCATTAACAAATAAAAAACAGAAAGCTTAAAGTGAAAAGCAGTCAGAATGAGAGCAAAATGTTTTTTATGGATACGATTCAGACAGGAAATTATGTTGAATGGATAGTAGTTGTCAAGATGAACAACAGACTGTAAGCTTTAAAGGTAGACATGGGAGTCTAATTTAATGTCACAATCAGCTTTCAAAGAGCCAAGTACAAAATTGAGCAAGTCTGCTACAAAGTAGACCTCGAGTTATATTATTATTTTTTTTAGGGGAAGAGTAGCAAATTGCATTAAAAACTAGTTAGAAACAGAGAGCAGGAGTTAAGGGCAGTTTTTCCAAAGTGATTGGAAGTGGGCAGCAGTCTCCCAGTGATTCTGTCTCGAACCACTTCCATTCACTGCGTAAATCAATAATTTGGATAAAGGGCTAGAGGGAGTCATGTCCAAATTTCCAGATGATACTAAAATAGGAAGCATAGTAAATAAGTCTGATTACAAAAACAAGTTGTAATAATAAAACATATGATGGTGGAATAGGAAAAAAGTGGCAATAGGGAGAGCTGGGTGACGTGGAAGAGCTTATAGATTTGGGGGTTCAGGTTCACAAGGCATTAGAAGCAGCACCTCAAGTGGACAAGGCCATAAAAAAAGCTACTGGAATAATATATTTTATTTGCAATATAAAAGTTGAGATGTAATGCTGAATCTCTATAAAGCCTTGGAATGACCACAGTTGGAGTACTGTGTGGGCTCCACACTGTAGGAGGGATGTTGCAACAAAGGAGATTGACTAGGATGCTGCCTGGTATGAGGCAATACAAATACAAAAAAATACTTGAAAAACTGGAGCTGTTTTCGTCACAACAGAGGAGATTACAGGATGAGTTGATAGAGGCGTTTAAAATTAGAAGTCATGATGGGAGAGAAACAGACTGAGATTAAATTGTGTTTCTGACATACGTTGGGAGCGTGGTCCACTCCACCCGCTCAATGATGTTGGCGGGATGTCTGATCGATTTTTGTGGTCGGGCCTCATTTAACTGCAGGATGCAAGCAGTCAGCGTGAATCATACTGCTAATTGGCAACACCTCATTTGGAAGGGTGGGAAATCTGGTGAAGAGACTGCAGTGTGCCTGCAGCAACGCATTAAAATCAAGGGCTGAAAAATGTGAGGGTGGGAGGTGGGGAAGAGGAGGGAGTCAAATGGAGCAGCAGATTGAAATGGCAGGGAAATCTAAAGAGCACACCAAAGAGCAAGGACTTAAATTTAAGGGCGCCTTTAACGATTAAAAGTCCCAAAAATAATGAAACAATTGTTATTGCCAGACCTGTGTTCAACTGCAGCTTATGATCCCTTTAACTAGCATTGCAAACATGGACTGTGTTGGTCAAAACAGCTTGTTGCCATGTTGTAATTTCTATGTAATTCTGCGTAAAGCTGTTGGGCTGGAATTTGCGGTCGGAGGTGTACCTCCGGAGTACGCCCCCGACCCGCTAAAAATATCCGCACTTATCTTCGGATGCCCAGGCTTCGGAGACTTCTGGTCCTGGGCCTGCGTAAACGCCCATGGATCCCAGGGACACAGGTGGTTCGGAAGCGTCCCTGGGATCACGTGGGCAGGTCTTCTAATCAGAAAGGAGGATTCCTAATATTCTTATTCCCCATAAGTATACGAGGAAGCCCCAAATAATTAAATAATGTATACAACTGGAATAAAAATAAATGTTCCCATTTTCAAATTTAGTTGAAAGTCCCTTCAATAAAGCATATACAATAAAAATTTAAGTTTATGAAAAATAATTTTAAACATTTTAATCCAGGCCAAAATTTACATAAACGAATTTTAAATGTTTGTGGATGATTTTTTGATTTTAAATTTTTTATTTAAGATTTATATTAACCATTACGCTGGTGAAAGCAAGCCCTACACCTGCTTTTACCAGGCATAAGTGTTTCATGGACATTTGCTGGGCAGTAGTTAGGCAAATAGCCCCACTCTGCGCCAGTGAAAGTGATTTTTGAGTCTGTGCGGATGATCTGTCAAGGAAAATCTCGACAGATCGGAAGTTCCGGGTTTCCACACATCAGGACCGCAAAATCTGGGCCAATATATTCAGAACAAAAACATTGAGCCCACAGGAATATACAACATGGTGTGTTAATATAAATACAAGTAACAAATTCCGTTAATTTCAAATTCTATAATAGCAAGTACAGTCATCTCTTGGACTTTGAATGTGCCAACAGTTAGAAATGATCAAAAGAACTAGTGCAGTAACCAATGATAAATACCTAAAACTGAGAGAGAAATATGCGGATATACAGATCACAAAATAATTACGGATGAGGAAGGCCATTCAGCCCATCTTAGTTTGTGCATCCAGAAAGACCCTGAAGTTCCCCACTGCAGCATACAGTTGTTCCAGAGTTTTTGCCTCCAATAATCTATCCAGGAATCTATTTCATGGACGATGACTCTTCCTAGTTTGAACCTATGGCCCCTTGCCCCACTCTTGCAATTAAATATAAAGCTACTTTCCACATTTTTTTCCAATATTATTTACAATCTATCAGATCACCTTTCAGATGCCAAAAATACCAAGCTTCCTCATAAGTCAGACATCTAACGTTAGGGATCAGCCTTGCATCTTTTCTTTGCATTCTCTCCAGTGCTTGAATGTCTTCCTTGTGTCTTGAGGACCAGAACTGGACACAATGGCCCATATTTTCCGAAGTCCCGATGGGTGTGTACGTGCTGTGTACACACCCATAGGGACAGCGGAAATGACGATTTCTGGAGAAGGGCAGATAGTTCTTTCTGCAGAACCTCCGCCTGCTGAAAACACTTAGAAATCTAAGGTGTAAGGCCTGCTTTTACCAGCATAAGAGTTGAAAAAAGTAAAAATTTTCCCACTCATTTATAATTTAAAAATAATTTTAAAAAAGGTAAGTTTATTTTTAGCCCTGTAAAAAACTTTAATTATTTTCTTCAAAAAATAAAATTGTTTAAAATATTTAATTTAATGTAATTTTAACTCATTTTAAAAACGTGATGGTTTTTTAAAAATATATTTAATGTTTTAGTGTGTTTTTGGGGTGATCTCCATTCATATATTTGACAGGTCTATCTGTCAAGTGTATGAAGGGAGATTCCCTTCTCCTATTGGCTGGCCTGGCCCACATGATCCCAGGGAAGCTTGCGAACCGCCTGCGCCTCTGGGATACCTGGGCCCTGCGCATTTCGACTTTGGAGAGGCCCAGGAGCGGAAGTGTCCAGACCTCGGGAACCCTCAAGTAAGTTTGTAGATTTTTTTCCCCCGATAGGAGGCCTCCGCACGCAGGAAGCCTCCGATCGGAAATTACGGGTCAATATGCAAGATGTGGTCTAACCAGAGCACCATACAGTTCGACTATAACCTCATCCGACTTGTATTCTATTGTTTTGGTGATATAGTTTCACATTCTACTGCCTTTGGGGATTGCTGCGGTGAATTTCCAAGGCTTGTTGAGCATCGAGTCTCCTTAGCTATTCATGAAGTATGCACACCACCAACTTTTCCTTCCCAAGTGCAGTTCATTACACTTGTCCATATTAATTTTCATAACCAGTAACATATTTGGTCCAAATTCATATATCTAACTTTTGAGTTGCCTCCGGATTCCCTTGCCCCTCGTAGTTTGTCATTATCTGAAAATGTGACCAATTTGCACTGTGTTTCCTGTGTCCAAGTCATTGATGTAACTTTAAAACAGTGTTGGTGCCAACATGCCAGTAGAACTCCTCTAAAATATACCTGTTGGTTTTTTCCCCCTTTGGTTACTTTCTCATCAATACTCAAGATTTACCCTGCTTCCTCACCACTGTGAACCTTTGCTATGGAACTTTGTCCAAAGGGTTCTGGAAATCTGCACAAAATTGGGCTCCACCGTCCATATGGGATGTTACTTTCTCAAAGAAGTCAAGGATATTGGTCAGATAGGATCTTCCCCATCTGAATCTGCGTTAGTTGCGGTTTACTAAATTGTTAATCCTCAAGTTTAATCCTGATGATTGATTCAATTATTTCACATGGAATTGAAGACTAATGGGTTGCTAGTTACCAGTGTGCAATTTGTACCCTTTTTGGTAATGGGCACACTATTGATTTCCATTTTACTGGTACTTCCCCAATGTCTAGTCACTCTCTCCTAATTATCAATGGCATACAAATTTCATTTAGATTTTCTCAGCACTCAGCGATAACGACATCTATCCTTTGGGATTTATTTGTTCTGACCCATTAGCCTGCTTAGGACTTGAATCTCATTTATATTCAAGGCATTAATTTGCCTTGCCTTGTTTGGGGAGGAAATATTACACCTCTTCTCATGAATATTGGAGGAAGTAATTATTCAGAATTTTTACTATCCTGTGCTCATTGTATGTTTCTGACCGCTTGTCTTACTGTTAAAGTACTGAAAGAATTTTTTATTCCAATGTTTTTATGTCTATAGCTTTGCTTTTTTTCAGATCTCTGTTTTCCCTTTGATCATTCCTTTAATATGTTTCTACATATGCCTATACACATCCCTTTCTTTTTGCAGGATTTGTAGAGGTCATTATTCCTCTTAATTTCACTTTTGATTTGGTTTGGGATGCACAGTAAGGAAGCAAAACATATGGCTAATGTCAGATGCTCAACATCCGCCAAGGAAAATGCACATTTCGTGCTAAAATTTCCTCATGACCTAAATAGAATGGAGATACTTGGTGGAATTAAGTAGGTCAAAAGAACCAAGCCAGTGACTCAGCAGTAAACATTCACTCCCTCCACCACCGGCACACCGTGGCTGCAGTGTGTACCATCTACAAGATGCACTGCAGCAACTCACCAAGGCTTCTTCAGCAGCACCTCCCAAACCCGTGACCTCTTCCACCTAAAAGGACAAGGGCAGCAGGCGCATGGGAACACCACCAACTCCAAGTTGCACACCATCCTTACTTAGAAGTATATCGTCGATCCTTCATCGTCGCTGGGTCAAAATCCTGGAACTCCCTCCCTAACAGCACTGTGGGAGTACCTTCACCACACGGACTGCAGCGGTTCAAGAAGGCGGCTCACCACCACCTTCTCAAGGGCAATAAATGCTGGCCTTGCCAGCGACGCCCACATCCCGTGAACGAATAAAAAAAAAAGTATAGTGCAGCAGTCAAGCCAAAACAGTGAGCAAGTGAGAAAATGTTCTGAAGAGCCTTGGGACGTTTTACTATGTTAAGGCGCTATATAAATGCAAGTTGTTGTTGTTGTTGAAGATCCATAATATTCAAAGAAATCCACAAAAATGCATTATTAAATGCAGACCATAAAGTGGTGTCAGATTTACCAAGTATTAAAATCTTTAACGTGTGATGTAAATTCTGGTTACTGGCAAATGCAATTGGATGAAGACATGTTAAAGTCGTGCACCTTTAATAGTCCTTTTGGCAGATATGTGTTTATCAGAATGTCCTTTGGAATCACCTCAGCTCCAAAAACGTCCAACATAATGCCAAGGATGCTGAATTATATTTAAGGAGTGGACGTTTTTATGGATGATATCCTGATCTGGGACAACAACAAACCAAAACAGGACCAAAGGTTCGGAGAAGTCCTACCTTGAGTAACAGAACCCAACATGAAACTGAATAGGTATAAGCACAAGTTCAAAGTACAGGAAGTCTATTACAATTTGTAGCACCAGCTTTCTGGCCACTTTTATGAATCATATTTTATATCCAAAACCCCAAGAAAGAACTGTACTGTTGGGCAAGCTTGTGGGAGTGGCTTAGGGAATAGGATTGCAAGCCAGGCTAACCTGACTAAGGTGCATTCATATACAAACGGCCATCTCACACTGACAGGCTGGGTGGAAGGGAGCCCAGGCCGATTGACGTCATCACCGTCTAACATGATTACTGGGAACAATACCCCGAGAGGTAACTCAGAGACACCATCAATAAAGCACAGTCCCAACCGAAACTGGTGGAAGGCAGGAGATTGCCAAGCCATTGTCTTCCAGGAGATAAGCCAGTTAAGCAAGTTCAGTTTGAGATTGAAACCTGCTAATGGGGGCCATCAACTCAGGAAACAACAGACATCCAGTAATCAGCACTCATTGTCTCTCCAGGTGCCAGGCCTGGGAGCAGGGAAACAAAATATCATTTTTCACAAAGATTTCAAAGGTCAGGAGTCACTCCAGGCCACAGGGGGGTCCAGACAGATCACCTGAGTCAATACATCGATCAGTATTGGCGGGAGAAAAAAGTGATGGGTTTTGGGTACATAAGGAGCCGTTCGGGGGCTGCTCTCTCTCTCTCTCGTCTCCTCGGCATCAATCAACAGCGAGTCTCCCGAGTGGGGCTCGGCTCGACGGAACACCGCCAGAAGCTGAGCGCTGCTCTTCATCCCTCATCAACGGACCTCGACTCAAACTGGAACTTGGATACCGTGTCGGCAGTGCGGAACCAGGAGCGAGACGTACAGGAAGAAGCTGCAAGCAAGACAATGGACAATCGGGGTGAGCATATTGCCTGCGCCTACACATCCACAAGACCACTTAGCTGTGTGAGGGGGTGATTGTAAGTCCCAACCAAACCTTAGAGGGGTTCAGTGCTGGGGTCCTGTGTTAGTTTATTTCACGGGGGGCGGTTCTTTTATTAGACCATGGTAATTTAGCACGGTATGGCTTGTTGGACAAGCCAGGGTTGTGTTGTTTTGTACTGTTACGAGTGTTATTGTTAATTCTATTAAACACAATACGGTTCAGCTCAAACCGGTGTCCGAGTCTGATCTGTCCATATAATCCCTATCGTCCAGAACTTGGAGTAAGAGGTGTGTTTTCGGTGTGCCCGAGAAAACCATTTACAAACTGTACACACAGCAGAAGGACTGAAGGCCATAATTAACTTATGAAATGAGTCAAAACTTGAGATCCCTGATCTTAGAAGAATTTCCAATCAGAAAATCAGGTTTATCCTGCGATACAACAGTTTTGGGACTTCCAAGTTGAATTGGCTGTTGAAGAAGAGCTGACATTCAAAAGTCACAAGCTTCTTGTACCTGCCGCCTGGGGAAAATATGTCCAAGCGACCAATTAATTGAAAACTCAGAAAGGTTCATAACAGATGTCTTGTATTGGTCTTGTATGTCAGGACAAATTGAGGATATAGTTAGTCAACGGCCAACATTCAACACATACCGAAAGAAAATCTGCAGAGCCAATGAAAGCACAGCACATTCCCAGCAGAAAGTTGCAACCAATGCTCAAATCAGCATTTAATCGCAGACTACTTTTCAAATTTGCTTGAATGCAATAAGTTAACCAATACCAAGTGTTCAAATATGATTTCAGATTGCAAGCAACAGTGTGATAGATATGATACATCCCAAATTAAGCAGTTTCAGGTCATGAGCTCCAGCTGGCAAACAGTGAGTTGAGAGAAAAATTGCAATGCCTATGGATTCAAACACATAATTTCAGTGCCAAAGTACTCACAATCTGCTGTAAAAGATGCTCAAATTGAAAACCTCGATGAAGAAAGCAAAAGGTTAGGATGCACATCTAGCCCGTACAGGTCTGGAGATGGTCTGCCATTGCCTGGACAACAGTTAAAATGGGCTATAGATCAAAATTATTTCCCACTTCAGAAAAACTGCTCAAATGAAAAATGATTAAAGCAGCTTCATTAAAGCTCAAGTACATCAAAAGTAAGCAAAAATTGTTCTATGACCGAGAATCTCGTCCTTTTAAAAACTGCTACCAGCTGGCACAGTGAGAGCACATACGTCTTCGAAAATGAATGCGTGGCAGCTGTTCTGTGCAAGAGCGCTGAGCCAAAACTGTATGTAATAAGAACAGATCATCATCAGTTAAGAAAAGAAGAGAGCTCATGAAAATGCCTGGAAAAGTTGGAGCCGATGCCAAGAGGAGATTATTGAAGAAACTAAAACATCAGAAGAAACTAAATTTGAAATTAGTAAAGGTTAATTGGAATAACCGAGTAAACCCGAGATTGGAAAGAGTGAACAAGAAAGGATATACCAAACCAAAATCCAAAGCTACCTGATGGATGGATGTAGAGTTACATGTACAATAATATCATATAATAATGATATCCATGACAGTTTAGAGTTTGTGGGCATGTTGAGTTTGATAAAAAAAAATAATTCCTGAAAGAAAGGGGAGATGTAATAATAGGTTAAAAAGTTGTATAAAGGCATATAGTGCTCAGCGATGGAATTGTAATGTAAACACCATAGGCAGGAGTTTCTGCAAGAGGGCGCTGTTTTTTTTCAGCGCAATTCACCCGAACCAGTGCAAAAGATCGTGGAATTTTAAGCGCAAGTTACGTCCAACGCAAAACTAGTTTCCGCGATCTTTTACGCTAGTTTAAAAAAAAAATCAGGGTCCTGGAAGCTGGCCCCGCCCAGACTAAATTAATCCACATGCCAAGTTCCTGCTACTTGCACCCATCTGTGGGCCTTCGAGGAGGCTGTTAAAGTTAAGCTGGTTTGTTTAGGCGCAAGGATACAAATAGGCATGTTTTAAAAACTTTTAAAAGTTATTTTTTTTCAATTTACTCAGAAACTGAAAGTCAATTTCAGTTATTTAAAATCGGGTTACTCACAGGTGGTGGACTGACACTCCGATTAAAAATGCTTATTTTTTGTGATAAACCCATTTTCAGCCACATTAATCAAACTGCACCAGGTTACCACTCTTAAATATATCAAGGAATATTTTTTAATACCAAAAAATTTTGTAAAATATTTGTGTTCTAAAACACTGCCCAATTAACCTGGTTTATGGAAGATTTTGTGTTTGGTGATATGCAAATGAGTTTGAGTGGAAACTTGAGCAAAAAAAAACACTTCTTAAAACTAGAGCAATTTTGAGCGCAATTTGCATCCGGATGGCAGATTGCGCCCAAAGCAGAAACTCTTGGCCCATGTGCCCAGCAAAGGAAATTGACAATTTTAATGAAGCTCCAGACATGCTGCAGATTGCCTCCAGGAAGTTGGTTTTCAAATGGGCAACAAACCTTTAAAAGGACCTCAGTTTAATGATCCACAGTGCAATGACAATGCTTCGCTCTCCCTCAGAGGCACACCTAGTCTAGATCTCATGCTACTGCAAAGGTTTCAAAGTGTTCCAGTGAGGCTTTCCTGCTGCATAATTGTGGAGAGTTAGAAGAAACTGGCAACATTTCTGCTACTGGAGTTGGAGCTAAGTAGGTGAGGGCTACTGATTAGACTCTCACAATGGTGCCTGCTTCATAAATGCCAGGAGGACCAAATCCAGAAATTACTTCAGCATTTTTTTAATGACTGAACACATTATTAAATGCACCTGTTTACAGGGTCCTCATTAGTGTGAAATTAATATTGCAGTATATTGGACATGGCAAATGTACAGCAGTTTGTGGGAGAAGGTATGTTCATAACCATTTATACAAATCTACAATTAAATCATACCGTCAGCTCCCCAGTGGGTCAGCGAGTTTAACCTTTGAGTAACTGAGTCATACAGACCAGATTTGAGCTGAATCAGCTGATCTTAACTGAGAGACCAGTTGGGGTGTTAAAATTGGCATCAACACTTCTGGGTGAGAAGATGATGATCGCCTTATGATTTCTGCTTGCTACTCGGTGACCACCATTGGAAGTGCACAACGGGTGAGGCCAGGATTGCACTCAGCTGTGATGCCAGCCTCCCCCTCTATCTAATTGCCTCCCAACATTGAATGTTATGTCTCACATATGAATAATTGCCATTTGATGAGTTTCTGGCGGGCGGGTGGGTGGTGACTCTGCAATACTGGCAAGGAGTTAATGCTGTTTAAAACAAAAAGGTGAAGACGACGACAGTTGAAAGGGAAAAAAGGGATAAGGACAGTCCGATTATATTTGAGAGTTTTAAAGTCGGTCTATTTGCTGCTCTGCAAATCAATTTTATTTGTGGATAAAGTCTATACTGGCACACTACATTTGCTACAGCATGAACTTTGCAGTGTATAAATTGTATTAATTAGTGGATTTACTTCACAACGAGCAGGAAAAGTTATTACCAGTGAAGAATTTGAACTCCGCCTTGTCCTTACCATGGGTCAGACTTCAACAGCGATGAAGGATAATTACACTGAAGTCTAACCATTTTTGAGGCAAAAAAGAAAGTGAATCATTTTACTTTTAAAGGAGTAGCATATTGATAAGGCATTAGGCATCTTTTGTTTTGGGGAGGGAGATGAGTGTGTCTTGTTTTCATCTTGATGGAAGCATATAATACATTTCAACACAAGCGCATCTTCTGTTTGCACACATAAAACAATGGCCGAACTTCATCAAGTCAATGCCCTTTAATATTTGTGTAAAGAAAAAAAAAGACTTGCATTTCTATAGCGCCTTTCACGACCACCGGACGTCTCAAAGTGCTTTACAGCCAATGAAGTACTTTTTGAAGCGTAGTCACTGTTGTAATGTGGGAAACGCGGCAGCCAATTTGCGCACAGCAAGCTCCCACAAACAGCAATGTGATAATGCCAAGATAATCTGTTTTAGTGATGTTGGTTGAGGGATAAATATTGGCCAGGACACCAGGGATAACTCTCCTGCTCTTCTTCGAAATAGTGCCATGGGATCTTTTACGTTCACCTGAGAGAGCAGACGGGGCCACGATTTAATGTCTCATCCGAAAGATGGCACCTCCGACAGTGCAGCACTCCCTCAGCACTGCACTGGAGTGTCAGCCCAGCTTTATGTGCTGAAGTCCCTGGAGTGGGACTTGAACCCACAACCTTCGAGGTAGACAGGCGGAGAGGGAGTTACAGAGCTTAGGGCCTAGGCATCTGAAGGCATGGCCACCAATGGTTGAGTAATTAAAATCAGGGATGCTCAAGAGGGCAGAATTTGAGGAGTGCAGATATCTCGGGGAGGGGGGATGGGGTGAGAGGTTGTGGGGCTGGAGGAGATTACAGAGATAAGGAGGGGCGAGGCCATGGAGGGATTTGAAAACCAGGATGAGAATTTTAAAATCGAGGTGTTGCTTAACCGGGAGGCAATGTAGGTCAGAGAGCAGGGGTGAATGTGACTTGGTGCGAGTTAGGACACGGGCAGCCGAGTTTTGGATCACCTCAAGTTTACGTAGGGTAGAATGTGGGAGGCCAGCCAGGAGTGCGGTGGAATAGTCAAGTCTAGAGGTAACAAAGGCAAGGATGAGGGTTTCTAATGTCCCTAATGTAGGCCGATGTATTGTTAGGCTGAAGCTGATGGGGGAGGTGGTTACTGACCTGTGCCACTTCATGAATGACTTGCTGTAGTCTATAGTCAGCACTTAGTTCCCAGTAAGAGGTAGGTAATAACATTGGAGTGTCAGCCTAGCTTTATGTGTTCAAAGTCCCTGGAGTGGGACTTGAACCCACAACCTTCTAAGTCAGAGGCGAGTGTGCTACCCACTGAGCCACAGCTGACACTGTGTAGATAAACAGTAAGAGTTTTGCACCTATTGCTTGGATTGTATTTTTGAATATACATCAATAAATTGTTGGGAGAGGTGATGGTAGATTTAAAACTGCTCTGAAAAAATAATCTGATTTACTTATATGTAAACATTTTTATAACATCTTAGTGTAGTTTGTGTCATATCTTTACTGTGTGTATAGCAGTCACCATATCTTTTGGTGTGAATCTTCAACTTAATATACAGCAATATTGATTGTTCTTTGAAGAGTGCTTCTCTTTTAAATGATTAATCTAATTAGAATCACAGAATGATACAGCATAGAAGGAGGCCATTCGACCCATCATGCCTGTGCCGGCTCTTTGAAAGAGCGATCCAATTAGTCCCACTGCCCTGCTCTTTCCCCATAGCCCAGCAATTTTTTCCTTTTCAAGTATTTATCCAATTCTCTTTTGAAAGTTATTATTGAATCTGCTTCCACCGCCCTTTCAGGCCGTGCATTCCAGATCACAACAACTCGATGTGCAGAAAAATGTTTCCTCATGTTGCCTGTGGTTCTTTTGCCAATCACCTTAAATCTGTGTCCTCTGGTTATTGACCCTTCTGCCACTGGAAACAGTTTCTCCTTATATACTCTGTCAAAAGCCTTCAAGATTTTGAACACCTCTATCAAATCTCCCTTTAACCGTCTCTGCTCTAAGGAGAGCAACCCCAGTTTCTCTAGTGTCTCCATCCCTGGAACCATTTTAGTAAATCTCCTTTGCACCCTCTCCAAGGCCTTGACAGAATTGGCCACAATATTTCAGCTAGGGCCTAACCAGTGTTTCTTAAAGGTTGAGCATAACTTCCTCGCTTTTGTACTCTATGCCTCTATTTATAAAGGTCATGATGCGGAGATGCCGGTGTTGGACTGGGGTGGACAAAATTGAGAGGTCGCACAACACCAGGTTATAGTCCAACAGTTTTATTTGAAATCACAAGCTTTCGGAGCTTACTACTCCTTCGTCGGGTGAAGTAAAGAGATACAGAATCGCCAAAGCATATATAGATAGAGAACAATGCATGTGTACCTTACAATTGCAGACAACTAAATTAAATCATCCTGACTGCTTATCTGCCGAGGTGTGATAAAGTTAATCAGGTCAGCCAGGAAGGTACCACATCAAAGACATAGCAAGATACAACTGAGATTTCCCCAGTAAAAAAGTAAAAATTTTAAAGCTTATCGTTTTACATACAGACGGCAGCTTTTGACACATTCGACCCCCTGCGACTCCACCTCATTGTCTCAGTTGTATCTTGCTATGTCTTTGATGTGGTACCTTCCTGGCTGACCTGATTAACTTTATCACACCTCGGCAGATAAACATTCAGGATGATTTAATTTAGTTGTCTGCAATTGTAAGGTACACATGCATTGTTCTCTATCTATATATGCTTTGGCGATTCTGTATCTCTTTACTTCACCCGACGAAGGAGTAGTAACTCCGAAAGCTTGTGATTTCAAATAAAACTGTTGGACTATAACCTGGTGTTGTGCGACCTCTCAATTCTATTTATAAAGCCCAGGATCCAGTATATCTTAACAACTTGTCAAGCCACCTTCAATGATATGTGTACGTACACCCCCAGGTGTCTCTTTTCCTACACCCCCTTTAAAATTGTACCATTTAGTTTATATTGCCTCTCCTCATTCTTCTGACCAAAATCAATCACTTCACACTTCTTTGCGTTAAATTTCATCTGCCATTTGTCGGCCCATTTCACCAATCTGTCTATGTTCACCTGAAGTATGTTATTATCCTCCTCTCTGTTTACTACATTTCTGAGTTTTGTATCATCTGCAAACCTTGAAAAGATGCCCTGTGCACCCAAGTCCAGGTCATTAATATATATCAAAAAGAGCAGTGGTCCAACAACCAATGTTGCCCCTAATTTTTTTTGGGGGTGTGCGGTCCCTTTAAGGGGCTGCGTGGCCCATTCAAGATTTCGCGCATGCGCATAATTTCCCATTCAAAAGCCGGTAAGCGGTCTGCGCAGAACCTCCAGACAGCTGCACGGGAACGTTGGTCCCAACACTGACCCCTGTAGGACATCACTGCACATTTCCCTCTGGTCTGAAAAACAACCGTTTACCACTAATCTCTCTTTTCTGTCCCTTAAACAATTTCATATCCACACAGCCACTGCCATTTTAATCTGATGGGCTTCAGTTTTTCTAACAAGTCTATTATGTGGTATTTTATACAACGCCTTTTGAAAGTCCATATACACATCATCAACCGCACTACCCTCATTCACCCTCTCCGTTACTTCATCAAAGAACTCAATCAAGTTAGTCAAACACAACTTTTCCTTTAACAAATCCATGCTGGCTTTCATTTATTAACCCATATTTTTTCCCAAATTAATGTCTCTAAAAGTTTCCCTGCCACCAACGTTAGGCTGATTGGCCTGTAATTGCCGGGTTTATCCCTCTCCCCTTTTTAAAACATGGGTATAATATTTGCAATCCTCCAGTCCTCTGGCATCATTCCCATATCTAAAGATGATTGGAAGATTGTGACCAGAGCCTCTGCAATTTCCACCCTTACTTGCCTCAGCAACACAGACGGTGGCTGCAAGAGAGATTATTACAGATCTGTTCCCAGTACCACAGTTACATTCATTTGATTAATTCATCCACTTGGACAGATAGATCATGCCAAAATAACAACAGCTGGTATTATAAACCAAGCTATCAACGTATTTTGAATGGTAGGACGCCCAGGACGTCAAACGTTACGGTTTATTTGCACAATTCTCCTCACTGAAATTTTATATAGCTTATGAAGTTAAAATACCCAGTGATTAAAATGTAAATATTCCAAAATGCTGTAAAAAAACCCACACAATTTTTCAATACTTCAGTATTAGCATGGTAACTGCCAAAGCATGCCTTGAAGTGAATGAGGTAAAGTATGCTAATACAGCAATTATTTTTCCACTACATAATGTAATGATTTAGTCGATTAGATCTAATAATAAAATCTCATACAGTTGCCCTATATTTCCATGATTTTTTTTTGAATAGCTTTGCATTTGCATTGATACCTATTCTAGTATTTTATTAATCTGTTTAGGTTTTAAGCTTAAAATATCAAAAGTTCACATGTAAGGGAGGTTTCATTGAAGCAGTGAGGCTCAATTTAATTCAGTCAAGGTGGGAGTAAAGGGCAAATGGAGAGAGGAAACAAACAGTATTTTTCTTAATAACCTTTTTCTCAAAGAAAGTAAGCCAGAAATTAGACATGAAAGGAAAAAATCAAAACAAGAGAACAGATGTATGCAAGCTATTAAAACGCTCTTTCTGCCATTACAACCATAATGACTTCATCAAGATTTTTTTTAAAAAGCCAGCATTCATCTATACAATAATGCATTCTTCCCCCATTTGAATGTCTATTTTTCCCTTCCTTTTTAAAGTTCTTTTATGTCACACACAAACTGATCAATAGGAAGTATGCAAGAGTCATCTATCCACTGATTTCTCCCTGCCCATGGGAAATAAAAAGACCTCACTTAGTACTTCCCCTAATGACATTGTTACATTTTTGGTATTTCTTCACTCTATTTCACTCTAGATATTTTTAGCGATTTAGTATATCAAATTATTCTCATAAGGAGCCCTCGAGCCCTATTTCTCAGAGAGACTGTTTTCACTTGCTTACATAGCTTGGTAAATTTGTACTATGCCCAGGGAAAGAACTGAAAACCCTCAAATTTATTTCAGCTATTGGTTACATCATATACTCTCCAATTCCCCCTCACCTTTGGAAATAAAATAGCACTTTACTAGACATAGTTATCTTATGTAGTAGCTGTTCTCCCTTTCTCACTGATGACAGAAGCTACAGTATATGGCTTATCTCTATTTGAAGGCTTCAAACAGACTCTCAATTTGAATCGGACAGCTTGATAAAGACCTTCAAAAACATGATCCGAACCAAGCAGTTTTAAGTAACTTAATTTTTTTTAAAAAGATGCCAAACACAATTGCATAAATGGCTTGAACCCTATCTTGGATATTCAGCACAGACAAACAGACAGATCTGTGTCCACTGCATCAAGTCAAGCTCGGGTATGAATTCTGTATGTGAAGTTGTTTTTTTAATCCATTATGTACTGCGATAAAATTAAAGAAGCAAAACCATGCTAAATCTTGGACTTTTGTCTCTCATATGCCCATATTGGGATTGCAGTTCCAAACTCAGACCCTCCTACCAAAATCCTGTACATCACTGGGGCTTACAAACAATCCTTATTTGGGCACCTCAATGCCTGGTAAGCATTTAAGTGGCAATGTGCCATACAAACCAGAAAGGTATCCGATTTGATCTCTGGTCTTTGCTGAGTTAATCGATCTCATTCACAGCAGTAGTGGTGATGGGGACACCGCAATTGGTCTCAACAATTCTGGCCGCGAATTTAATGGAGGAGGCGGGATGGAGTCGGGTTGCCTGGTGGGCGGGGTCCAGACCTGTTGCCGGCTGCATCCGATCCCCAGTTGTGATTTTAGCTTAATTGGCCCCTTAAGTTGAGCGGTGCAAGCTGGCTGGTCCAATGACTCGGATCGGGTCTGTTAGTCGCCTCTGATGGCGTCATTAGTGCGGGTGTTTGAGGGCCCCATGCAGCCTAAGCCTCTCAGTTCTCGATTCTGCTGGAGTCTGGAATTGGCCAGGCCACAATGAGTTCATCGAGAGTGAAGGCAGCACCACGCTTCACTGAGTACTCCCTCCAAGCTCTTGTGGAGAGAGTTAGAGGGCGCAGGGAGATTCTGTGCCCTGCCGATGGCTGGAGGAAGCCTCCTCAGCAAACCAAGGCAGCCTGGCCACGCATTGCTGAGGAGGTCAGCGCAAGGTCAGTTTGTTCATGCACCTGGATCCAGTGCAGGAAACGCTTTAATGATCTGCGATCAGCAAAAGTGAGTATCCCATCACTCTTACCTTCAATCTGCTTCCCTTCTCTTCTCATCACCAGCACTCTGCATTGTAAGCCTGCTCCTCCACATCCCACCTTGCCCTTACTTCCCTTGCACCCTTACCTATCCATCTCTGTCTCTGTACTGAATCACTTCACCATCCTGCCTATGCACCCCTCACACTCGCTCTCACTGTTATGCATTGACAACAACTAACAACGCACAGGGAGCTAGCTTCCTCTTGGCACCTCACTCCATCTTGGTCTCCCTCTAAGCTTCTATGTTATGGATTCTTCACACTCACTCCTTGTGTCCCTGCTTGCAGGAAAAGATAGCCCACAATAAGAGGGAGAGAGCACAGACAGGAGGAGGCACACCAACCCTTGCAACATTGACAAGTGCTGAGGAGGCTGCGCACAAAATTGTCGGAGGTGGCGAGGATCTGGAAGTGGGCGATGGAGAGACGGGCGCACTAGATGAAGCTAGTGACAGAATAGAGTTTCATCCCTCTCATTTAGATTTAATGATTGACTGCAATGGCATATGATGTTCATAAGATTCGCTTTGTATCATCTGCACAAAATGATGTGTCTGCCACCTCAAAAATCAGATATCTAACTCGTGACTTTACTCTCCCACAGGACCATCGAAAGCCCCCCTCCCCACTGTCCAGGGTGAACAGCCAGATGGCTCCTCAGAGGAACCTGGAGCCTCTGAGGCAGCAGCGTCACCTGGACTCAGCACACCCAGCACCAGCGCAGATATGCACACCTCGATGGGTCCTTCGCGACTTAGAATAGTGTTGCCACCTGGTCTATCACAGCGCACAAGTGAGCATCAGCAGATGGTGGAGACAGCGACAGCAGTGCAGAGTCCTCGTCGGAGGGCGCAGGATGCTCCTAGTACTGCTCAGCTGCATGTAGACACTGTGCCTCCGGGGCCATCCAGAAAGAGAGCGGTGCTGGAACTCCAGGAACAAGTGCAGGAGTCTGTGACAGGGTTTGCATCCAGGGTAACTGCGAGTGTGGAGAGAATGGAGGAGTCCATCTCTAAAATGAGCACTGCTTTTGTGGAAGCAATGGCGCATGAACGTTCCACCATGGAGAGGGTGGCAAGCGCCTTGGAGGACAGAAGTTGCCAGGCTAACGAAAACATGGTGACTTTTCAAAATAGATTGTCAGCTACGGAGGAGAGATGGGCATCTGTTGAGGAGAGACATCAGAGCTTCATGGATGTCCTTGTTATGAGGACTGCCAGTAAAGATACGGGTCCTCATGGTCCCCCTGATGTGCAGCAAGGTGCTCTCCAACCACTTGCTAGCACTGAAATGCGGCTGACCCATGAGAGGGATGTTGGTGGCAGGCAACAAGGAAGTGTGGGCTCCTCTCAAAGCGCTCACACGACCATGCCACTATGGAGCCCTCACTCACAGACCCACATTGCACAGCCAACTGAGATGGCCGTTTTAGCCCCTGCACAGCTGCAAGAGCAGCAAACTGTGGTGGAGCCCTCCCAGGCTCCCAAACCCAGAGGATGCCCACCAAAGGCGTCTAAGCAGGCGCAACATCAAAGACAGCAAGGTGCCTCTACATCTGCTGAAGCCACAGGGGAAGCACCACGTAGAAGCACGCATAAGAGGAAGATAAAGCGCAATTAGTCACAAGGGGAGTCACTTGGGTGTTTTGTTGTGTTGCATTTGGTTCTCTTTTATTTTTTACATTGTCATGCTTTTGTGAATGTACTAAACAAAAGTGACGGCAAACAGTTGAAGTTGTGGCCTGTGTGTTCTGGGAAATGGAAGTTTCACATTGAGGCCTCAGGGTGACTTGCATTTGTAATGATGATGCTGAGAGTGATAGGAAAGCACCGTTTATTGGAGAGATGATGTATGGCGTCTTAAGAATGTCGTCCACACATTCATAGCCATATGCTAGCCACCTGTGGCTGAAGCGTAAGCTTACGCGAATCTGGCATGGATGAGTGCATCCCTTGCGTGACGGCCAGCAATGTGCTCGAGTGCTGCTGCTTTGGCCACATCGGCCCCCCAAGGCGTGGCTCCTCCTCGCCCGCCTCCTTGTCCTCCCCCACTTCTTCCGAGGATGCTCTGCGCTAAGCCACTTTTTCCTCAGGGAGCGCTAAGCCACGTTGCTGTGCGATGTTGTGCAGGGCCAGCAGACGACAATGATTCTGGACACTGTGGCTGGTGCATACTGCAGGGCTCCAGCAGATCTGTCGAGGCATCGGAGTCGCAATTGGAGAAAGCCGAATGTTTGCTCTACGATGCTACTGGTGGAAATGTGGCTCACATTGTAGCGCTCCTCAGCCTCGTTTGATGGCCTCCTCATCGATGTCATGAGCCACTTTTTAAGGGGATGGCCCTTGTCGCCAAGTCGCCATCCGGAAAGTTGGCGGATGGAAGAGCTGAGGCACAGTAGACTGGCGCAGGATCAAGGAGTCATGGCAACTGCCAGCGTACTTTGCGCAAACATGCATAATGTTCTTCCTGTGGTTACACACCTGCTGGACGTTAAGGAGTGGAAGCCCTTGTGGTTCACAAATACAGCTGGGTTGTGATGGGGTGCCCTAATGGCCACGTGTGCCATCTATGATGCCCTGCACCCTTGGGAAGCCTGCCATATTTGCAAAGCCAACCGCACGCGAAGTTACACTTGCTTCATTCGTGGAGAAGTGGATGTAATTGTGCGACTTTGTAAAGAGGGCATCGGTAGCCTGCGTGATGCAGGTGTTGTGCGGCCGACTGGGAGATGCCGCTGATGTCTGCATATGATCCCTGGAAGGAGCCCGAAGCAAAGAAGTTGAGTGTGGTGATGACTTTGACAGCCACTGGTAAGGAGTGTCCACACGCTCCTCTGGGCTCCAGGTGTTGGTGCAGCATTGTGCAGATGTCAGCGACTACCTCTCGTGAAAATCTCAGCCTCTTTGGCACTGCTGCTCACTCATGTTGAGGAAGCTGATCCTCTGCCTGTAAACCCTGTGTTGGGGGTATCTCCTGCGGCGAGGTGCAGGCCTGCACTGACGCCCTCTGCATCTTCAGGAGGCTGAGGAGAAGGTTGGCGCTCCTGTTGTTGGTGCTGCTGCTGCTGCGCCTTGTTGCGCTGCTGCCGCGGCTGCTGTTCCTCCTAATCTGACGACCAGGATGAGAGGATATAAATGGTTCCCATACCGCTGGTGTATATCTCAGTCGATGAACGGAGGTTGTTTGCGCTCAGAAAAAAGTGGCCAGAGGGTATTCCAAGGAGGTTACACAGCAGAAAATGCTGGTAACACTCAGCAGGCCAGGCAGCATCCGTGGAGAGAGAAAGAGAGTTAATGTCTCAGGTCTGGGACCCTTCATCAGAACTGGAAAAAGGTGACACAGCAGCTGGATTTCAGCCTCAACACTCAGAAGATTAGTAGAGCTGCTAAATGTCTCCCAAGTCTCAAAGCAGTAAGTTGTGGCATGTGAAAGAACGAGAGATTGCAGGACCGCTTTTAAGCTGCTCGAGCAGCTGGCAACAATTCAGGTTCTAGGTCAACCCGGCTCGATTCACCAGACGTGTTTTAATGAAGGCAGGTTGAAAAACCTCGAAAGTCTGATCAGCCCTTTAAAATAGGAATATCCTGCCAGTTAATGACCTCTTAACTGGTTAACAACCTGTCCCGCCGTTTGGTGTCATTCATTTCGGCAGCGCCTGACCCGACACTTCCCAAAGTTGCGTGGAGGCGGGATGGAGGCAGGTTCACAGCCCGCCCCCAATTTCTCTGATTTTTTGTGACAGATCTGCCTCCAAAACCGCCCCGCCCCCTCAGAGGAATAAAATTCGTGGCCTCGGAGTTCCCACTCTGGACTGCTGTGCCTCGCTGGAATGAATGCAGTGTGGACATCAGATGAGGACGGCAATGTGATGGCTCCTCATAGCTGAACAGTAGAGTGATGCTCACCATCCAGATTCACACATAAAGATCGTCCACATTCACAAGGTACCACCCAGCACCTGTGAAAGTATACTCCCATGAGTGCCTTTAACAGGGATGAGGTATGGGATGAAAATAAGAACATAAGACGTAGGAGCAGGAGTAGGCCATTTGGCCCCTCGAGCCTGCTCCGCCATTCAATACGATCATGGCTGATCTGATCTTGGCCTCAACTCCACTTTCTTGCCCGCTCCCCATAACCCTTGACTCCCTTATTGTTAAAAAATCTGTCTATCTCTACCTTAAATATATTCAATGACCCAGCCTCCACAGCTCTCTGGGGAAGGGAATTCCAAAGATTCACGACCCTCAGAGAAGAAATTCCTCCTCATTTCCGATTTAAAAGGGTGCCCTCTTATTTTAAAATTATGCCCCCTAGTTCTAGATTCCTCCACGAGGGGAAACATCCTCTCTGCATCTACCCTGTTAAGCCCCTTCAGAATCTTATATGTTTCAATAAGATCCCCTCTCATTCTTCTAAACTCCAATGAGTATAGGCCCAATCTGCTCAACCTTTCTTCATAAGACAACCCCTTCATCTCAGAAATCAACCTCGTGAACCTTCTCTGAACTGCCTCCAATGCAAGTATATCCTTCCTTAAATAAGGAGACCAAAACTGTACGCAGTACTCCAGGTGTGGTCTCACCAACGTCCTGTACAGTTGTAACAGGACTTCCCTACTTTTATACTCCATTCCCTTTGCAATAAAGGCCAACACTCCATTTGCCTTCCTAATTACTTGCTGTAGCTGCATGCTAACTTTTTGTGATTCATGTACAAGGACCCCCAGATCCCTCTGTACCTCAGCATTTTGTAATCTCTCCCCATTTAAACAATAATTTGCTTTTTTATTTTTCCTACCAAAGTAGATAACCTCACATTTTCCCACATTAAACTCCATCTGCCAGAGTTTTGCCCACTTAGCCTATCTATATTCCTTTGGAGATTCTTTGCGTCCTCCACACAATTTGCTTTCCCACCTATCTTTGGCATGTTGCCAAATTTGCTGATGATACACTCAGTCCCTTCATCCAAGTCATTAATATAGATTGTAAATAGTTGAGGCCCCAGCACTGATCCCTGCGGCACCCCACTAGTTACAGTTTGCAAACTTGAAAATGACCCATTTATCCCGACTCTCTGTTTTCTGTAAGAACATAAGAACATAAGAAATAGGAGCAGGAGTAGGCCAATCGGCCCCTCGAGCCTGCTCCGCCATTCAATAAGATCAGTAAGTTAGCCAATCCTCTATCCATGCTAATATATTACCCCCAACCCAGTGAGCTCTTATCTTGTGTAGTAACCTTATATGTGGCACTTTATCGAATGCCTTCTGGGAATCCAAATACACCACATCTACTGGTTCCCCTTTATCCACCCTGCTCGTTACATCCTCAAAGTCGTCCAGCAAATTTGTCAAACATGATTTCTTTTTCATAAAACCATGCTGACTCTGCTTGACTATATTATGATTTTCTAAATGTCCTGCTACCACTTCCTTAATGATGGACTGCAGCATTTTCCCAATGACAGATGTTAGGCTAACTGGTCGATAGTTGCCTGCTTTCTGTCTCCCTCTTCTTAAATAGGTGTGTTACATTTGCGGTTTTCCAGTCCGCTGGGACCTCTCCAGAATCCAGGGAATTTTGGTAGATTACAACCAATTAATTCACTATCTCTGCAGCCACCTCTTTTAAGACTCTAGGATGCAGGCCATCGGGTCCAGGGGACTTGTCCAACTTTAGTTCCATTAGTTTGCCCAGTACTTTCTCTCCAGTGATAGTGATTTTTTTAAGTACCCCCCCACCCCAATAGCCCCTTGTTAAGAAAATACTTCATTCATCTTAGTGGAAGGTTTGTGTATATGGCCACTGATGATAATTAGTAATTTCTGAAAGATGAAGTCAGACAAACTGCTGTAGACTATACTTGTTTATATTTTCCTAAATTTGCTTGATAATATTTTTATTTTTCTGTAAGCACACAGGCGAAAATGCATTAGGAAAAGTACAAAAACATTGCAATTGGTGAGATTTAGATCCAAATCAAATGTATGCAGGAAAGTCACCCCCAGGAGATACAAGGGGTAAGAATGTAGCAGGAAACATACATTAAATATAAAATCTTAGCCACATTTTTCTCAGTTTGAACCTTTCAGTTTTCCCTCTGCCCTGTCTTTCCTGCTGCTTTTTTTTTGCTACTTCTCCTGTTTTTCTCGATTCTGCTGCTTTCGGCTTCATGCTCTCCACACGCTTGTGGGACATGCCCAGATGTGCAGCATGAATAATGAATGTGGCTTCTGAAACTCTCAAACTCAGCAGCCATTTAGACAGCAGAAAAGATGAAGTGTGAACAAATGCACCACAAAGGGTGCAAGATTGATTCCCGCTCAGTTCCTGATCTTAACCTTGTGGTCTGGGAATGGGCTGAGATAAATCCAGGTGCCTTTCCCAGGAAGGGAAGGAAGAAAAAAAAAATCAAGAGGGTTGTCATCAGGCTTCTGGTGGTAAGCTCAAAGGCAGCATAGGCAGAGGTCTAGGAGCTTGGCCACTGCCTTGGGTTCGGGAGGTGTGCACCATGGGAGACCTCAAAGACGAAAGAACAGAAAAAAAAAAGATAACCTACCCATAAACACAAGAAAAATGAAATAAAATATTCTGGTGTCTGCCAATTTCCTCACTATCTGGAGATATTTTAGAATCCCCATTGAATAAGGAAATCCCAAGAGATGTTGCATTGATCCAATTAGAAATGTTAAATTCATACATTGTAACTTTCAAACCAGTCAAAAAGTAAAAACTACAGTTTTAGTTCTAAGCCCCAAGTAGGATTGTTCCTCACACTCTTTTCTGTCAACACCAGAATATACTTTCGGTTGGTCCTTGGTTAGTGGACAGTTTGTTTGCTATGACACTTCGTTGCATTAACTGATCAGGAATCCAATGTTTTATCACAGATGGCCTTCGTGCAATAAATGTTGTACTTGTTATAGTGACATAATAAAGAACAGATAGCAATGCGAGAAAGAAAAAAGTTTTACACTGATGTCATCGGCTCCATTCCACAATCAACAAACCAATTCAGTCCATCTAAAGTCAATGCCTAATTCAAATTTTATTATTTTTGACAGTAATTGCTAACTTAACATGTGCAGCTGAAAGAATACACAATGAGTAGCTGTGGGATATTAATTTATGCTCCACTCAAGGGGCCGAAAATAACTCACTTGTGACTTTGCCTTTCTTGAGTTATTAAGTTACTTCACCGGAGGATACACACTGTACGCCACACTCCTCCATTTAGCATTGGTTAATTTCTTATGTATCAAATTTGCAAAATGTAACCTAGTTCTTCTGTCTCTGGAGGCCCTTGCACTTTTTTTTTCCAAATGTTAAAGGTGCTATAAAAATGTAAGTTGTTTTAAATTGTAATCTATGGGAAGCAACAGCAGCCTCTCGCTAATCGATAGAGAGAAAACTGGAAGTGAGACTTGAATAGTTGGGGGCTGAATTTCCTTGGGGGCTCTCCTGTAATTTTGGCGGATAAACCACAGAAACCCTGGAAAAGGCGGTGTAAATGGTGCTTTTCCACAACTCTTCTGCTGAAGTCAAGGAAGAACCACCGTGGAAATTCACCCTTTTCGTGTTTCCCACTGGGCGGGCTATGGGAACATTGACAGCAGTTGGAAGTAGAGTACATGCCCTCACTCTCAGCAGGAGTGATTTAAAGGCCGGGGGACCTAAATAGGGTGTGGGGGGAGGGAGGGTGAAAACAGACAACATATAAACAGCAAGTGATGGGACACTTTGTACAGAGAGTGCAATTTGGGCTACACATATACTAAAATACGTAATCTACACTCAACTAATTCATTGTAAAGGAATTTACACCAAAAAGTTATTTAATGAGAAGGAATGATCCAAATGAATAGAAAATAGATTCAATTTTCAGTTTCTGTTCACTTAACAGATATATTTACTCAAGTGAAATTGACTGCACAATCTGGTCAATGAGATTTGGAGAATGCAGTCCATAAATCTTCAATGAACGACACCAAACAACTGGCTTTGCATATAGAACATCTTACTAACCGCAGCACACACAGTATGCCCACTCAAAATTTCTATATAATTACAAACTAGTCCTAATGCTGTTTAGCATTCCAGCCATAAGAATCTTTGTCTGTACAAATAATTACCTGTCCTCTTGAAATGTTTCTCAGAAGCTTCCTGGATAAGCAGTACCAGAGAGAGAGAGAGAGAGAGAGCGCACAAGAGAACGAACAAGGGATCTACTGCTAATACTGTAAACAACACTATCCCTCTCCAAACACCAGACCCGACAATAGGTTGCAGTCTAATCAAGCTTCTAGCGAATTCCACCACGGAAACCTTCCACCATAACCAGAACCAAACCATCACTGTTGGACTCACCTCGAATAACACAAGAGACAATCACAAGTGACAGTATGTTCAGTAAGATTCTCACCATTCGGGTCTCGTCCACGGCAATGGGCGTGTAAATATCCACAACAATCTAGCACGAAAGCGATTTAAAAAGCTAATCATCACTTCTGACAGTGATGATGAATGACTGCCTTGATAAAAAAAAGTCCCACAGTGCATACCTCAGGGACTCGCAATGCAACCATCAGTCTGCTGACTGTGTCTAAATCTGCTTTTTTTTCCCCCACATTCACTGACTTTCTATCCTCATGCACTACAGAAAACATTTTGTTACAGACCATGTATGCTCCTCCAGAGTTAGATGCTGTAATATGTTCAAGATATGGAGATTCTTTCACAGATCGGTTTCGTAAATTAATTCTAATTGAAGAGATAAAATATGCATGACTTAGGATTATGAAGATGCGGTGAGTGGTCAAGAATTTACAGCTTCGATGATTAGAAATAAAAAAGCTGAAGACACCGAAGGTGAAAGGGGAGAGCATGTCACTGCTGCCCATCAGGATGCAAACTCAGGCCTCACTGCGGCCCGTCACTGAACTCGACCCATTTTGGGTGAGTATAATCAGTTTAGATGAGAAGCTACGCAGAAGCTGGGGGAGGAACGCGATAATGCTCTCAGCGGTAGCAGGAATTGCCTTGCTGGCATCAGTGACTGAATTTTGTAGTGGCAGTTCATCTACTTTTAAGGCTAATTGCCAAGTTTCTCATTTTTCCTCTCTGCTGGAAGGAGGATATTTTTGGAAAGTCAGATTTAACAAAGCAGCAGGGTACTGACACTATTTCTGCACTCAGTAGCTTTACTCTTTTTTTTGCTCTGTAATATTGCAGGTGAAGATAAGGCCAAACATAACCTGCTCTTATCCCCATCAGCAATGAACAATTCAAACTCAAGTAAAGTACTGCAGATGCTGGAAATCTGAAATAAGAACAGAAAATGCTGCACTCACTCAGAGAGAAACAGAGTTAACCTTTCAGAGAGATGACCTTTGAAAGCTCATCGAACCCGAAACATTAACTTCTCTTTCTCTCTCTCCACAGACGCGGCCTGACCTGCTGAGCATTTCCTGGTTTTTTTATTTAACAATTCTAACTACCTCTGCTGAGGAAGCCAAGATTATAGCCCAGAGACAACACATGTTGTTCCAGGGTTCCATCCTTATCATTTTATAAAATGATTCGATCATTTTATGGTATTAAATTATTACTTCAGTCAAACTACTAACTTCAAGGGCAAATTACTACCCACTGCTCCCAAAGTGCTCTCCAGCAGGGATCAAAAAGATTCCTGCCACAGTGCAGGAAGCCCAGTCGGCGACATTGCATATGAAAATACAGCTCCGGCCCAACATTTTTTGATATCACAGCCTTTACAGCCTGGCCGAGGAGAAACTTGAATACCAGCTCCAATGACAGGTATTCTGGTGCAACTGAAAAAATGTCCAAAGGGATCATTCAGGAAAATATCTGTTCCTCACATCATCCTACTGAGACAGAGATGCTTTAAAAATGACGCATGAATTAGGAGTATTCAGTTATCAGTAAAGATGATGTGGAGATGCCGGTGTTGGACTGGGGTGGACAAATGTGAGAAGTTGCACAACACCAGGTTATAGTCCAACAGCTTTATTTGAAATCACAAGCTTTCGGAGCGCTGTTCCTTCGTCAGGTTCTGACTAGTTGGACTATAACCTGGTGTTGTGCGACTTCCCACATCAGTAAATATGCTCAGTGCTTGGAATTTGGAATTCATATTTTTCTTTCAGGTCCGGATTTTTAAGTGCCAACTTTAGGTTTGAATGGTGAACTTGTCTGTAAATTATTCATTTTGCAACAAATAATTTGTGGACAAGTGGAGCTGCAAAGAAGCACCTCTGCAGCGGTGGGCTCTTTGACCTCTAACATTCTTCTAAGCATTCTGGAAGCAACATGATACACAGTTCATTCTTACTGTTTTACCTGCTATATTCATGAAATATAAACCACTGCATAACCAGGCTTAATATGCTGAGTGCAACACTGGAAGGGGCAATAACTTTCTGTAGTGTTAATATACTCCCAGCTTTGGATTTGTAAAAGGAAAGTCATGTCTCGTGAATTTCAAAAAGCTCTCAGAGGATATCATGGTGTGTATCGATAAAGAGAGTGTCTTTGATGTTATGTTTATGAACTTTGAAAAGGTGTTTGATAAGGGGTCGTATAGGAGGCTTGGGCTTGTTGATAAAATAAAGGCATGTGGTATTCAGAGAATGTGTCACTATGAATAGAAGGTTGGTAAAGAACACAAAACAGAACTAAAGAGATGGAAACAATGGTGATCCCAGGGGTCAGTGTTGGGACTGTTGCCTGTATATATACAGTAAACTCTCATTTAAACGGCACCGGAATTCTCTAATAACCGGCAAAATTCAGGAGTAGGTTTTGAGGCTTCCGTATACTGTATATTTGTGGCTGTGTAACCGGGATTCTCGTACCTTTTGCCGTGTAACCGCGTCCCCTGCACCTGTGGCCGTGTGATCGGGGCTCCAACACTTGTGGCCGTGTGATCGGGGCTCCAGCACCTGTGGCCGTGTGATCGGGGCTCCAGCACCTGTGGCCGTGTGATCGGGGCTCCAGCACCTGTGGCCGTGTAACTGGGGCTCCAGCACCTGTGGCCGTGTGATTGGGGCTCTAGCACTTGTGGCCGTGTAACTGGGGCTCCAGCACTTGTGGCCGTGTAACTGGGGCTCCAGCACTTGTGGCCGTGTAACTGGGGCTCCAGCACTTGTGGCCGTGTAACTGGGGCTCCAGCACTTGTGGCCGTGTAACTGGGGCTCCAGCACCTGTGGCCGTGTGATCGGGGCTCCAACACTTGTGGCCGTGTAACTGGGGCTCCAGCACCTGTGGCCGTGTGATCGGGGCTCCAGCACCTGTGGCCGTGTGATCGGGGCTCCAGCACCTGTGGCCGTGTGATCGGGGCTCCAGCACTTGTGGCCGTGTGATCGGGGCTCCAGTACTTGTGGCCGTGTGATCGGGGCTCCAACACTTGTGGCCGTGTAACTGGGGCTCCAGCACCTGTGGCCGTGTAACTGGGGCTCCAGCACCTGTGGCCGTGTAACTGGGGCTCCAGCACTTGTGGCCGTGTAACTGGGGCTGCAGCACCTGTGGCCGTGTGATCGGGGCTCCAGCACTTGTGGCCGTGTGATCGGGGCTCCAGCACTTGTGGCCGTGTGATCGGGGCTCCAGCACTTGTGGCCGTGTAACGGGGCTCCAGCACTTGTGGCCGTGTAACGGGGCTCCAGCACTTGTGGCCGTGTGATCGGGGCTCCAGCACATGTGGCCGTGTAACGGGGCTCTCGTAACTTGGGCCATTGTCACTCCATGTCCCTTCTTCTGGTCTGAGGTCAGCCAATATATAAATTGCCTCGGTAGGTATACCTCTCCGTTATCCGGAATTTTTAATCAACCGGCACCATCCCGGACGCCGTAGGTGCCGGATACGAAAGAGTTTACTGTATTGATATATTGATCTGGATTTGGATACAGGGGGCACAATATCAAAATGTGCATATAAACAAAAATATTGTGAAGAGGACTGTAAGGCACTTCAAGAGGAATGGGTTAATAGATTGGGCAGATAGACATGGTGAAATTTACAGTGGAGAAAGGTGAGATTATACATTTTTGGAGGAAGAATAAGGAGAAAA
Organism: Squalus acanthias; assembly: GCA_030390025.1. Lineage (NCBI taxonomy): Eukaryota > Metazoa > Chordata > Chondrichthyes > Squaliformes > Squalidae > Squalus > Squalus acanthias. The sequence goes on along the minus strand of CM059425.1, from coordinate 109,248,270 downwards.
TATACATGTTAAATGTGTGAGAACCTTATCCTGTTCCACCCTCTCACCTTTGCTCAGAACTCATCATTGTCTCCCACCACCCCCCCAAGCTCAACCACGAGTTTCTCACAGCGATATACTTCCTCCTTCCGCCTCTGCACGGTGACTCATCATCCTGGGTGATTTCAATCTTTATCTCAGCATCACAGAATCCCCACCGTGCAGATAGAGGCCATTTCGGCCCATCGAGCCTGCACCGACACATATCCCACCCTATCCCCGTAACCCCACATAATCCCCGTAACCCCACATATTTAATCCCCCTAACACTAAGGGTCAATTTATCATAGCCAAATCAACCTAACCCGCACATCTTTGGACTGTGGGAGGAAACCGGAGCACCCGGAGGAAACCCACGCAGACACGGGGAGAATGTGCAAACTCCACACAGACAGTCACCCGATACCGGATTCGAACCCGGGTTCCTGGCGCTGTGAGGCAACAGTGCTAACCACTATGCCACCGTGTTGCCCTTGCTGAATCCTCCACTAAATTCACGAACTTCCTGTCCTCCCTGAGCCTCTCCCTCCATGATCAACTCTCCTATCCACCTTCATGGTACCCCCCTCAACCTTGTCATCTGTACTTCCCCAGTTTCCATCACAAACAATGCCATCACCACCCATTACCTTGTATCCCTCACCACCCATATCCACAAATACCTTCTAACCAATGTTCCCCCTAAGGTGTGCGGCCATGCATCGATCAGGAGGTCCCGCGCAGGCCGCTCGCCAGCTGTTGACTCTGGAAAAGGTACGGTGCACAAAAATAAATTTAGAGGGAACATTGCTTCTAACCTCATTCCCTCAGTGACTATCCCTGGAACAAACGCTCCCCGAAGTCACTTACAACTGCATTTTCTAAATCCCAACTGTCTAGCCTTTGGCCACAATACTTCCAAAGCCATCATTCTGCTCAACCACTCCCTCACATCCACCTTTGATGTCCTTGACCCCAGGAAAATCATTATTCTCCCCCATCCCGGTCAGCCCCCATCTTTACTCCCTCAAGTCCAAGGGATGCCGATAAGCATATCCAGCACATAACAATGGAACTAAGCGGATGGCTACTTCAAAGAGCCGGCATAGTGTGATGGGCCAAATGGCTTTCTTCTGCGCTGAAAAATTCGATAATTCTATTCGATGTTAAGCGGTGAGTGTAAAGAAGTAAAAAGTAATCGAAGTGTGAAGTCACCAGAAAGCAGGTAAGCGATTGGTTGGTGAGTATTTCTCCATTTCTCGCTTTTTTTCCCCCAAACTTGAGTGTCTAAATTTAAGTGCCTTGGTGTCGATTAAAAGATATGAGTGTTCCAAATTTTAAAACTAATTAATTCATTGAGATGGGAGACCAGGCAATGTGGTGTTGTTGTTGCATGTGGGAGCTGGTGGACACCATTGAGGTCCAGGGCGACCACATCTGCAGCAAATGTTGGCTGCTCGAGGAACTTCGGCTCAGAGTTGATGAGCTGGAGTCCGAGCTTCAGACACTGCGACACATTAGGGAGGGGGAGCGTTACCTGGACATTATGTTCCAGGAGGCAGTCACACCCACTAGAATAATTACTTCCAATTTGGCCCATGGTCAGGGACAGGAGGGTGTGACTACAAGCGAGGCAGGTATTGGTGGAGGAGCCTCAGCCCTTTGCCTTGTCCAACAGGTACGAGATTCTTGCTCCCTGTGTGGACAAAGCCAGGGACTGCAGGGAGAATGAGCTAACTGACCACAGCACTGTGGTACAGGGAGCCATTCAAGTGGGGGGAGCAAAAAGAAATGTTGCAGTGATTGGGGACAGTATAGTGAGGGGGATAGATACTGTTCAATGCAGCCAAGAGCGTGAGTCCCGAAGGCTGTGTTGCCTGCCCGGTCCCAGCGTTAAGGATATCTGCTCTGTGCTGGAGAGAAACTTGGGAGTGGGATGGGGAAGATCCAGTTGTCATGGTCCACGTAGGTACCAATGACATAGGTAGGACAAAGAAAGAGATTCTGCTGAGAGAGTATGAGCAGCTAGGGGCTAAATTAAAAAGCAGAACCACAAAGGTAATAATCTCTGGATTACTACCTGAGCCACGAGCGAATTTGCATAGGGTAAATAAGATCAGAGAAATGAACGAGAGGCTCAAAGACTGGCGAGGGAGAAATGGGTTTCGATTTGTGGGGCACTGGCACCAGTACTGGGGTAAGAGGGAGCTGTTCCGTTTGGACGGGCTTCACTTGAACCATGCTGGGGCTAGAGTCCTGGCAAATCGACTAACTAGGGCTGTAGAGAGGGCTTTAAACTAAATAGTGGGGGGGAGGATCCAGGTGAGCGGGAAAATAAAAAGTCAATGAGAAATGAGATAGCAATAGAGCAGGCTAGAGATTGGGAAATAATAACCAGAGTGTGACAGGAAGGGACAGAATGTTTAAAAATAAGAGTGTAACAGAAAAAAAGGCCAAAACAAGGAAAAATGGTAAAAAGACAAAGTTAAAAGCTCTATATCTGAATGCACGCAGCATTCGTAACAAGATAAATGAGTTGACGGCACAAATAGATACAAATGGGTATGATCTGATCACCATTACAGAGACGTGGTTGCAAGGCGACCAGGGCTGGGAACTGAATATTCCAGGGTATATGATAATTCGGAAGGATAGAAAGAAAGGAAAGGGAGGTGGGGTGGCTTTGTTGGTAAAAGATAGGATCAGTGCAGTGGTGAGAAGTGATATTGGCTCAGAAGATCAGATGTAGAATTGGTTTGGGTAGAGATAAAAAATAAGGGGAAAAAGTCTCTGGTGGGCATAGTCTACAGGCCCCCGAACATTAGCAATGCTGTTGGACAGAGTATAAATCAACAAATAATGGAGGCCTGTAAAAAAGGTATGGTAATAATCATGGGTGATTTTAATCTCCATATTGATTGGACAAATCAAATTGGCCATGGTAGCCTTGAGGAGGAGTTCATAGAGTGCATCCGGGATGTTTTCCTGGAACAGTATGTAATGGAACCAACCAGGGAGCAGGCTATCTTGGATTTGGTACAGTGTAATGAGACAGAATTAACAAATGATCTCATAGTAAAGGATCCTCTAGGAAAGAGTGATCATAGCATGGTTGAATTTCAAATTCAGTTGGAGGGTGAGAAAGTTGCATCCTAAACCAGTGTCCTGATCTTAAACAAAGGTAATTATAATGGCATGAGGGCAGAACTGGCTAAAGTGGACTGGAAAAACAAATTAAAGGGTAAGAAAGTTGAAATGCAGTGGCGGACATTTAAGGAGATATTTCATAACTCTCAAAAAAAATATATTCCAGTGAGAAAGAAAGATTTTAAGAGAAGGGAGCACCATCCGTGGCTAACTAAGGAAGTAAAGGATGGTAGCAAATTGAAAACGAAGGCATACAATGTTGCCAAGATTGGTGAGAGACCAGAGGATTGGGAAATTTTTAAAAAGCAGCAAAGGATGACGAAAAAAAGAAAAAAGATGAATTATGAGAGTAAGCTGGCAAGAAACATTAAAACAGATAGTAAGAGCTTCTATAGGTATATAAAAAGGAAGAGGGTAGCTAAAGTAAACATTGGCCCCTTAGAGGATGAGACTGGGGAATTAATAATGGGGAACGGGGAAATGACAGACTCTGAACAAATATTTTGCATCTGTCTTCACTATAGAAGACACTAACAACATCCCAATAATGGATAATCAAGGGGCCACAGGGAGTGGGGAACTAAAGACAATCACTATCACTAAGGAAATAGTACTCGGTAAAATAATGGGACTAAAAGACGACAAGTCCCCTGGACCAGATGGCCTGCATCCCAGGGTCTTAAAAGAAGTGGCTGCTGAGATAGTGGATGCATTGGTTGCTATATACCAAAATTCCCTGGACTCTGGAGAGATTCCAGCGGATTGGAAAACCGCTAATGTAACACCCCTATTTAAGAAAGGAGGGAGACAGAAAGCAGGAAACTATAGACCAGTTAGCCTAACATCTGTCGTTGGGAAAATGCTGGAGTCCTTCATTAAGGAAGCAGTAGCAGGGCATTTAGAAAAACATACTGCAGTCAAACAGAATCAGCATGGTTTTAGGAAAGGGAAATCATGTTTAACAAATTTGCTGGAGTTCTTTGAGGATGTCACAAGCAGGGTGGACAAGGGTGAGCCAGTGGATGTGGTGTATTTGGATTTCCAGAAGGCATTCGATAAGGTGCCACATAAAAGGTTATTGCATAAGATAAGAACTCATGGAGTTGGGGGTAATGTATTAGCATGGATAGAGAATTGGCTAACTAACAGAAAGCAGAGAGTCGGGATAAATGGGTCATTTTCTGGTTGGCAAACAGTAACTAGTGAGGTGCCACAAGGATCGGTGCTGGGGTCCCAACTATTTACAATTTACATTAATGACTTGGATGTAGGGATCGAGTGTAATGTAGCCAAGTTTGCGGATGATACAAAGATGGGTGGGAAAGCAAGTTGTGCAGAGGACTCAAATAATCTGCAAAGGGATATAGACAGGCTAGGTGTGTGGGCAAACATTTGGCAGATAGAGTATAATGTGGGAAAGTGCGAGGTTATCCACTTTGGCAGGAAAAATAAAAAAGCAAACTATTATTTAAATGGAGAGAGATTACAAAATGCTGCAGTTCAGAGGGACCTGGGGGTCCTTGTGCATGAAACACAAAAAGTTAGCATGCAGGTACAGCAAGTAATCAAAAAGGCAAATGGAATGTTGGCCTTTATTTCAAGGGGGTTGGAGTATAAAAGCAGGGAAGTCCTGCTACAACTGTACAGGGTATTGGTGAGACCACACCTTGAGTACTGCGTACAGTTTTGGTCTCCTTATTTAAAGGAAGGATACACTTGCATTGGAGGCAGTTCAGAGACGATTCACTAGGTTAATTCCAGAGATGAGGGGTTTGACTTATGAGGAAAGGTTGAGCAGGCTGGGCCTATACTCATTGGAATTTAGAAGAATGAGAGGTGATCTTATTGAAACATATAAGATACTGAGGGGGCACGACAGGGTAGATGCAGAGAGGATGTTTCCCCTCATGCGGAAATCTAGAACTCGGGGCACAGTCTCAGAATAAAGGGTCCCCCTTTTAGAACTGAAATGAGGAGGAATTTCTTCCCTCAGAGGGTCATAAATTTGTGGAATTCTCTGCCCCAGAGAGCTGTGGAGGCTGGGTCATTGAATGCATTCAAGGTGGAGATAGACAGATTTTTGCAAGGGAGTGAAGGGTTATGGGGAGCGGGCTGGGAAGTGGCTTTGAGCCCAAGATCAGCCATGATCTTATTGAATGGCGGAGCAGGCTCGAGTAGATTAGCCATGATCTTATTGAATGGCGGAGCAGGCTCGAGGGGCCAAGTGGCCTATTCCTGCTCCTATTTCTTATGTTCTTATGTTAACATACGGCACATTGAGAAGTGTGTTTCAGGCCAATGCTGTCGTGCATGTGGTCCTGCATGACACTCCCTCCAATATTGTCTGCTTCCCTGTGGCAAACATCCTGGTGAACACCTGCCCCTAATGGCTTGGTGAGATCTGGAACTCAACTCATGCAGAATGACATTATATTTTATTTACATTGTATAAACAGATGCTCATCTTTCGGGATCCTTCCGATGAGTTACATATTCAATTTTATATATTGAAAATTCAAAGACAGGAAGGATAAGTACTTATATTGATTATAGCACTTCATTTCATCGCAAATGCTTCACATACAATAAATTACTCTGAAGTGCAATGACAAATGGAGAATCCATTAGCACACAGCAAACTCTGATAAACAGCAATGAGGGGAATAACCAGTTAATCTGTTCTTGCTGGTGTTGATTAAGGGAAGATTGCTGGCCCAGTCATGGGAAAACTCCCTGTTGCTATTTGAATAATGCAATGGGATCTTTAATGTCTACCTGAGCTACCGGTGCAGCCAGACACAACTTCTAGTTTAATGTCTTGTTCTAAAAGATGACACGTCTAACAATACCTCCTCAGCACTGGATTGAAGTGTCAGACTAGATTACGCGCTCGAATTCTGGACTGGGGTTTGAACCCATAACCTTCTCAATCAAAGGTGAGCATGATACCAGCTGAAATATGCTGACCAGATTTGCGGGAGCAACGTAAAATGTAGTTATTCTAAACCAAACACAGCAATATTGGGCCGTATATTCCGATGCCTACGGGTGTGTACGAGCTGTGTACACACTCGTAGGGGCATCGGAAATGCCGGTTTCAGGCATGCGAAGCACATGTGCTGAAAACCGGTATTTCCAATCTGTGAAGAATGCTCTTGACAGATCCTCCGCCTGCCCTGGAGAAGGGCTTCTGCGGGCGGAGAGTTACACTTTCTAGAGAACCTCCGCCCGCAGAAAACCCTTAGAAATCTTATGCCTGGTAAGGCCTGCTTTTACCAGCATAAGAGTTGAAAAAAGTTAAAAAATATATTTTTTTCACTCATTTATAATTTTTAAATACTTTTAAAAAAAAGTTAAGTTTATTTTTAGCCCCGTATAAAACTTCAATTATTTTTTTCAAAAAATTAAATTTTTGTTTAAAATATTTAATTTATTGTAATTTCAACTCATTTTAAAAATGTGATGGTTTTTTTTAAGTTTATTTAAAGTTTTACTGTGTTTTTGGGGTGATCTCCATTCATATATTTGACAGGTCTATCTGTCAAGTGGATGAAGGGAGATTCCCTTCTGCTATTGGCTCCCCATGGCCCACATGACCCCAGGGACGCTTGCGAACTGCCTGCGCCTCTGGGATACCTGGGCCCTGCGCATTTTGAGTTTGGAGAGGCCCAAGAGCGGAAGTATACGCACCTCGGGAGCCCTCAGTTAAGTCCGTAGATTTTTTCCAGATCGGAGGCCTCCGCACGCAGGAAGCCTCCAATCGGAAAATACGGGCCATTAACACTGTAACATGATGCAGTGTAAAAAAAAACCAAATAATTCTAACATCGATTATCCAAAAATCGATCTGTCACTAATTGTAAACAGATAAAACAGTTAATATGAGTTGTTCAATGAATAATGGCAATGTTAAAATTAACACAGGTGATGAATTCGAATCATATTCAAACCAAATTGCCACAATGAATCTCATTTTTCTTTTAGTGTTTTGAAATAACAACAGGCTGACTGATGGACTATATTGTGGATCATTGGTGAGAGATTTCCTGGAAATCAAACCTCTTTGGCTTCATCTGTTTAAAACACTATTTTTGTAGCATCTCAAGGATTGCAATTATTGTGGTATATAATATATACTCACAATATAAACCTCAAAGTTAGTGTTTGCAATATTAATACATGAATGTTTAATTAGTTTGTATGAAATTTCTCTGTGTATTATAGTAATGGAGATACTTACCTCTAAACAGGTTAATGACTCCATAGAAATAGTGGACAGAGGAATGTCAAAAGACCATGTTTTGTGTCTGTATGCTACTATTGGAAACTGTGATATGGGTACAGTAGCCTAGGGTTCGTGTCACTGGACTAGCAACCCAGAGGCCATGAGTTTACATCATACCATAGCATGTTCTAAAACTGAATTCCATAAAGTAGATATTTGAGGGTTAGCAGCAGAATTTAAAAAAAGAGCATTAAAGCTGACAAATTGTCATAAAACCCAACTGGTTTGCTGATGTCCTTCAGAGGAAAGGGAACCTGTCACCCGTATCCGGTCTGGCCCACATGTGACTCCAGTACCATAATATGTGGTTGAATCGTCGCTCTGAAGTGACTGGCAAGCCAGAAGACGACAAACATGAGGAGAACTATCTGACAGACCCATCAGGGAAAATTGTGGTTTTGGATGAGGACAAACTTGGGCAATCCCAGCTGAATCAACCCTACAACATCCTTCTGACTAAAATCTGGGGATCGCTACCCAAATTGGAAGAATTGTCCCAAAGAATAGTCAAACAACAGCCAACACCATCCCTCGATATGTCCTGTCCATTCAGCAGGATAGATCTACCGTGGAAGGGAGGGCGGAGATAGTGATATACAGTCTGGTGGATATGGCCCCGAGAGTCCTCAATATTCATTCCGGACCACTAGTCTAGCCAAGGCAACCTCCTGTTCATTACCAACTACTGTCCCCCTCTCTCAACTGCACTACTCTATGTTGAACACACTTAGAGGAAGCACTGAGGGAAGCAATGGCACAAAATGTATTCAAGATGGAGGACTTCAATGTCCACCAAGAGTGGTTCATTAGCATCTTCACTGATTGGAGCTGATCAAGTCCCGAAGGACACAGTGGGCAGATTGGGCCTGCATCAAGCAGTGAGTGAACCAATACGAGGGCATAACCTACTTGACTTTGTCCTCACCAACCTAGTCGAACAGACTAAGGACAGTTCTATGAGGCACGGTGGACCACCAGCAGAGTCAGAATTGTACACTAATACAATTTGTACACTATTCCTGCTCCGAATTGTTATGTTCCTATGTTATTTACCTAATGGCTGGTCTAGTTCTCACTTCACCATCACCATGAAGCCAGGAAATTAATCGTAGTTCAATGGTGTGTAGAGGGTGTGCAAGGAGCTGCACCAGGTATACCTTAGAATGAGGTACCAACCTGGTGAATCTGTAACACAGGTCTATCTGCAGGCTCATGCATTATGTGTCAGCCTTGGCTCAGTGGTAATGTTCTCACCTCTGAGGTGAAAGGTCCACTCCAGTTACTTGAACACGTAATGTAGGCTAACAGTTCTGTGCAGTTCTGAAAGAGTGCTGCACTGTCCAAGCATCATCTTTTGAATGAAATATTAAACTGAGGTCCTGTCTGCCCTCTCAGGTGAACGTAAAGAGTGCCTTGTCACCATTTAAAGGAGAGCAAGAAGAGCATAGGAGTGCTCCTGGTGTCCTGGCCAACATTTATTCCTCAACCAAAGCCGCCAAAAACAGATTATCCGGTAACTTACCTCATTGCCATTTGTGGAATCTTGCTGTGCGCAAATTAGTTGCCGCTTTTACCTACATTACAACAGTGACTACACTCACAAATACTCTATTGGCTACAATGTGCTTTGGTATGTTCTGAGTTCATTAAAGGCGCTATATAAATGTACTCTTTCTTTCAACACCAAATCCAGCAGGCTATGGACAAAACTAAGCAGTCACATATCCAGATCAGACCAGTGCTATGTAATCCTACCACATCCTGTTGAGAATGGTATTGTACAATTGGTCAACTAACAGCAGACATGTTGATGAACATCCCCATTATCAACTATGGCAGAGCCCTGCACACAAGGGTAAGAGACATGATTGAAGCATCTTCTGCCAAAAGTGCCAAATGGGCAATCCTACTCACCTTCACCAGGTACCCACCATCAACAATGTCAATACCCTAACAATTCAGTTTTCTTGACGTGAAATTAAGTAGCTGAGTATGTGAAGGAATACGCCATATTCAGAAAAGTACACCATCCTATGAAAAAATTCGGACTTTATTAAACATGACATACTGGGTTTGAAAATCTAAAAGCCTCAACAATGAAAACCTGTAAACACCATACAGGATTTTGAGATAAGATAAGTTGTTGACACTGAAACAATAGCCTCATTGAAACAGAAGGTTGAAGGTTCCCGAAAGTCTGAAGTTTGGAAAGAACATAATGGAATCCTCAGTTAAAGTGTCTTAAACCAACACTTTGAAATGAATCACATAAATTAAAGAAACATATGCCTTCGTAAATATGACATCAAATGAAACAGGGAGACACAAGTCTGTGTACAACCAACTGAGGTAACTAAGACGACAATGGTGCATCCGGTCGAGGTGTTCTAAATGCAAAAGATACAAGCAGAAGACTTTCATAAATATGACATCAATAGATGCAACAGCCATCACATTGTTTTTGTGTTGAACTTGGAACACCGAGGAGACACGAAATCTGCTTACAACCAACTAAAGTGACTTAAGAATTGAATAGAAGACCTTCGTGAGAATGACATCAAATAGATACATCTGTTACAACCGTTTTTTTATGATGAACTTGAAACACCTAAAGGAGAGACACGAGTCTGAAAGCTACAAGCTGAACTAACTAAGAATAGAAGGGGTCAACAGAAAAATGACTAGAGATAATTAGCTTACATCAGCAGAAAATGTCAAAGGATATACCACTGAGAAAGAGTATAAATATAGAACTTTCAAATAGGAAGACAGAATTCGCTGGAAGGGGCAAAGCGATTCTCAGCTTCAGAGGCAATCTCTAAGTTTTCAACTCTTTGAGTCTCGAGGATCAAGGTATTTGATTTTGGTGGATATCCTGGAATAAGATTTTGGTGGATATCCTGGAATAAGACTAAGAAAGAAATGTAAAAATGTAACGAAGTTAAGATTTGAGAATAAGGATCTCTGATAAAAGAATTGTAAGCTTTTGTATTTTTAACTTTTAATGTGGCGACTGAACCACCTACTGTAAACTGCATGTTGGTTCTTTAATAAATCTATATATTTTTAGAATTGTCTCAAATAGTACTTCTGTATCAAACTCGCAAACTCAATCTCTGTACACTCTTTGGTGAGGAGTTGCAGAATTCTGGGGGAGTTTTCCGGACCCTCATAATATCCGGAAGGTTACAATCTAGCTAAACTTATTGAAAGTGCTATCGGGAGGACAGTAACATCTTCAGGCTGTTCCTTTCCTTTAGGGAGAGATAGTCTGGAACTTTAGACCCAATTAAGCGTCTTTAGGATCCGGCTACCTCTAACTTTAGTTGAAGGTGGACGTCTGGGGAATACGCCTGATCTGGAGTAGCCCGAAAGGAGCTAGGACTAGTAATAATCCCTTTCAAGTACACTGGACACAATGAAGGCTATACATCCCAATAACATTTCCGCTGCAGTGCATTACACCTGAGCATCAGAACTAGCCACACTCCTAGCCAAACTGACACTGGCATCTAGCCGACAATGTGGAATATTTTCCACGTACATCACATTTACAAAAGGCAGGACAAATTTAACCCAGTCAATTAATGTCCCCTCAGACTTCTACAACTTATCAATAAAGTGATGAAAGAAGTCATCAATAGTGCCATCAACCATTACCTGCTCACTAATAACATATTTGGCAAAGCTCACTTCAGGTTCCGCCAGAACCACTCAGCTCCAGATGTCATTACAGCCTTCATCTAGTTGTTGCTCAAGAGCTGAATGACGGAGGAGATGAGAGTGGCTGCCCTCGACATCAAGGCAGCATTTGACTGAGTGTAGGACCAAGAAGCCCGAACAAAATGGAGGTCAGTGGGGGACCCTGGAAAAACCCTCTCGTGGTTGAAGTCATACCTGAAACACAGGGAAATAGTGGTGGTTGTCCAAGGCCCATCATCGCCACCTTAAAACATTGCTGTGGAATTCCTCCGGTCAGAGTCCTAGTCCAATCATCTTCAAATGCTTCATCAATAACCTTCCCTGTCATAAGTTCAAGAGTGAGGCTGTCGCTGTTGATTCTACAGTGTTGTCCTCCATTCACAACTCCTCTGGTAATGAAACAGCCCATGCCAGCCTGCAACAGGACCTGGATAACATACAGGCCTGGGCTGACAAGTGGCAGGTAACATGCGTGCCACGTACATGCCAGGCAATACTCATCTCAAACAAGAGAAGGCCCAACCACTTGTCCCTGACCTTCAACGCCACCACCATCATCACCAAGTCCCCACCCCACCAACATCCTGGGGGGTTACCATTGACTAGATGTTTAAGTGGATCAGCCACATGAACAGGGCAGAAGCTGGTTACTCTGACGGGTGGCTCACCTCTCCACCATATACAAGGAGAAAGTCAAAAGCGAAAGCTCACTGTTCGTTTGAATGGGTGAAGCCGCAACATAAGAATGTTGACATCAGTCAGGATTAAACAGTGCAATTAATTGGCATCCAGCCACTAGCCTCAATATCTGCCCGAGTATCACCAGCAGATTACATCTGCACTGTGTATGGTCTACAGAATGCACTACAGTAACTCTCCAAGCTTACTCACTCAGCCCCATGAACTCTACTACCGAGAAGGACAAGAGCAACAATGTCAAAGAAACACCATCACCTCCAAGTGACAAAGCAGCCTGGCTTGGACATATACTGCCATTTCTTGATCGACGTTGTGCAAAATTCTGGTATCCCGAGCTAATACCATTGTGGGAGCACCATCAACATAAAGACTACAGTGGTTCAAGGAAAAGGCCCAGTTTCTCAGGGCAACAAGAGTTGGGCAATGAAGGTGGCTTTGCCAGCTGAGGACCCCAAAAAATGTGAAGCAGCTCAATTTTGGTGCAGATGATAGGGAAGCATGGCAAGGAGCAAGTAACTCCTTCCTTTCCTGAAAAACTGCTTGAAATTTTCAAAGGGCATATTTGTTTATTAAAATTGCCCTTAAAAGTGCCATTGGTTCTGAAGGAAATGTTTGGTTCTGCAGCAAACAAGCTGCTTGGAAAACTCGACTGCTCCAATGCCGTGACAAGTTCCTCTCTATTATTTTCAGAACATAAGAACATAAGAAATAGGAGCAGGAGTAGGCCATTCGGCCCTACGAGCCTGCTCCGCCATTCAATGAGATCATGGCTGATCTTCTGCCTCAATTTCATTCACCGGCCCTATCGCCATATCCCTTGATGCCCTTACTAGTCAGAAATCTATCAACTTCTGTTTTGAATATACCCAATGACTGAGCCTCCACAGCCCTCTGGGGCAGAGAATTCCAAAGATTCACCACCCTCTGTGTGAAGAAATGTCTTCTCATCTCAGTCCTGAATGGCCTACCCTTTATCCTGAGGCTGTGGCCCCTGGTTCTAGATTCCCCAGCCAAGGGAAACATTCCCCCAGCATCCATCCTATCAAGCCCTGTAATAATTTTGTATGCTTCAATGAGATCCTCTCTCATTCTTCTGAATTCAAGAGAATACAGGCCTAGTTTACTCAATCTCTTCTCATATAACAGTCCCGCCATCCCAGGAATCAATCTCGTGAACCTTCGTTGCACTCCCTCTATGGCAAGTATATCCTTCCTTAGGTAAGGAGACCAAAATTGTACACAGTACTCCAGGTGTGGTCTCACCAAGGCCCTATATAATTGGAGTAAGACTTCTTTACTCCTGTACTCAAATCCTCTTGTAATGAAGGCCAGCATACCATTTGCCTTCCCAATGGCTTGCTGTACCTGCACATTCACTTTCAGTGACTCATGTACAAGGACACCCTGGTCCCTTTGAGCATCTGCATTCCCCAATCTTTCACCATTTTGGAAATACTCTGCCTTTCTGTTTTTTCTGCCAAAGTGGATAACTTCACATTTATCCACATTATAATCCATCTGCCATGTTCTCGCCCACTCACTGAGCCTGTCGAGATTCCCTTGAAGCCTCTATACATCCTCTTCGCAACTGACACTGCCACCTAGCTTTGTCTCATCAGCAAATTTGGAAATGTTACATTTAGTCCCCTCATCCAAATCATTGATATAGATTGTGAATAGCTGGGGTCCAAGCACTGATCCTTGCGGTACCCCACTAGTCACAGCCTGCCATCCTGAAAAAGACCAGTTTATCCCTACTCTTTGTTTTCTGTCTGTTAAACAATTCTCAATCCATGCTAGTATATTACCCCCAATTCCATGTGCCCTAATTTTGTTCACCAACCTCTTGTGTGGGACCTTATCGAAGGCCTTCTGAAAATCCAAATACACCACATCTACCGGTTCCCCTTTGTCTACTCCACTAGTTACATCCTCAAAGAACTCCAATAATTTTGTCAAACTGGACTTCCCTTTCATAAATCCATGTTGACTCTGCCCAATCTTATTAGTTTTTAAGTGCCCAGTTATTGCATCCTTTATTATAGATTCCAGCATTTTCCCAACTACTGATGTGAGGCTAACAGGTCTGTAGTTCCCCGTTTTCTCTCTTCCTCCTTTCTTAAATAGCGGGGTTACATTTGTTATCCTCCAATCTGCAGGAACCGTTCCAGAATCTATAGAATTTTGGAAGATGACAACCAATGCGTCCACTATCCCACTGGCCACCCTCTTTCGAAACCCTAGTATGTAGGTCATCCGGTCCTTGAGATTTATCGACTTTTAGTCCCATTAATTTTGCTAGTACTGATTTTTTTTTACTAATAATAATTTCTTTAAGTTCCTCATTCTCGCCACACCCTTGGTTTTCCAAAGCCTTTACTTAGCAACATAAATTTTAAGATTAACAAACAGTAGCAGCAGCAGGTGCAATGCTAGCACTGCTGTTCTGAACCCATCAGCACGTCAGCTTTGGTTGGCTTTCGAGATGGTGCTTTACACAATTTGCGACTTTCGTGGCCCAACTCAGTTCACAGGAAAGTTCAGGCGCTGAGCATCTGTGGAGAGAAGTTTGGCAGGATGTCGGCAGAACCCCCAATGAAACAGACGAAACAGCTGCTTTTCAGCCCATTTTGTCATTTTTTCCGGGGTTTCCACTGATCTCCAGCTGAAGTTATGGTGGGAGATTAGGACAACCCTTGTGAAAATTCAGGGCGTCAATGTTTAACTTAGAATAAAAATGATTCCCTACAAACATTTGTGGGCACGTGTTTGTTTTCTCTTGTCACTTTTCTTCCCACCTCCTCTCCTGGAGTAAGGTTCTGGTCTCCATCCAATGTCTTACTCAAGAGGACATCAACATGTGAGCCTTGATGGTGAGTATTGGCAGAGTATTCCACTGTGTAGGGAATAATAACCAGGCTTAATCTTGTCCTCAGCCGATGTCTGCACACACTCCACACACTTCCAGTGGAAAGAAGAACTCACATTTATACAGCACATTTCACCACCTTGGGACATCCCAAAGCACTTCACAGACAATAGATTACTTTTGAAAAGTAGTCACGGTTCTTATGTCGACAAATGTTGACAGACAATTTGTGCACAGCAAGGCCCCACAAACAGCAAAGAGATTAAGTGACCAAATAATCTGTTTTAGTGACGTTGGTTAAGGGATAAATGTTGTTCAGGACACCAGGAGAACGTCCCTGATCTTTTTAAAATACTTTCATGGTGGCTGACCTGCTGAGTCTCTCCAGCATTTTCTGTTTTTATCTCTCTGATTTGTTTGGCTCAGCTACTCACTGAATAAACTTGGTGAGCTAGCAGGTGGTCACAAACATTTTCTGCTGTAACTTCTGGTTAGTGGATTAGGAATGAACTGTAATGAATGAACAAGCAATAAGATGCAACAGAGAGACAAAGAAAGAAATACCAAAGGATTGAAGATGGATGAATAATCCCACTATCGTTATTTGGAAACATGAAAGGCTTTTTTTCAGTTCACTAAACCTGAAAAGCAACTCAAATGAAACTAGATGATAAATGGCACTTGTCCCACCCTGATAACTGCAGCAAGAAAACTGCTTTTCCTCCTAAACTACTTAGTATATCTAGGGTAATACACAAAATTTAATCTGATGATATCCTCACACCACAAGAGCTTCTTTCAGTTAGTGATGATGTAATTGGAGTTTTAGCTAAAACTAACTTGCAGACTTATAAAAAGTGCTGCCAGTGCAAAGGGTAAACGTGTAAGCAGCTCACAGATATCAATGAATTAGGCCAACAGACATTGGCATAAACCCTCTACCAGAATCCAATGGTATTACCTTTCTGCCTGTCTGGATGCAGGTGGAGGTCAACGATAATACCACGAGACCACCAAGGGAGTCTTTGGTATAGTATGTGTGTCCCTATGCTGAGAGGAATATTTGCACAATTTAGTCTTTTCGTTGAAGAATCAGTGAAAGACTGAGCATGATCAGTGGTAGCCCATCATCATGCCCAGGTGAAACAGGTGCTTCAGAAAATCCACATCCAAGACTGTTTTTTGTAGTTTTACTTAGATTTACCTTTCAGTTTTTTCTTCCTAATATCAAATGTCAATATTTCTTATATAGTGTCCATCACATGGATAATCATTGGCAGTTAATTCTACTTTAATAAGCTGGGATGCTGGTGCTTCTTTGGTATGCTGCCTGATAGTGCAAAGTTACAAATGGAACAGTCACTTCAATGAGAGAAGGAGGCAATGCAGAAGAATATGTTTGTTCCTACTTTATACCTGTGACTTCATTCTCCATCTGGTTTCACCCTCCTCCACATCCAGCAACTGCCTCACCAGCAACCTTACTCGCTAATCAATTCCTCAAACTTGAACTTGTCAGTTGTCAGATGACTAACTAGCAACCATGTTCCTTGACTAAGACGATGCAAACAGAATCTCTTCGAGGTCAAGCTGACTGCAAGATGACTTGCCTGATGACTGAAGCTCAGAATGAAGCCAACCCTCTGTGGTAGACTCTGTAATCCCATATCTGAACCAATTAGATCTGCAGCACTCCAGGGCACTGTTAATGATTGACAGCCAAGCAGAGGGTTTGACCACTGAGGGCCAGTCTTTTTCCCCACTCAGCTCCTGATAACCCTGATCCCAACAGCACAAACATCGGGAAGCAGTTCTGGTAAACTACGCAATGTTTGCTGGTTAAACTCCAGCAGTACCCGATGCATACTTCATGATTCCCAAGCCTTGCCTCCATCAACCTGACTAAATCATAGAATGATACAAACAAAACAGCGAGGCTCTTCAACCAATCAGATTGAAGGCTTTTCGCTGAGTCCAAACCAGAAAGTATAAAGCAGGAAATATGAATTAGATTCAAATGATGTACAGAAAGCAAAATGAAGATTGGGAAATACAGATGGGATTAAGTTAGAGAGCTAAAAGAGAGACAGACAGAAAAAGTAGTAAAAACATTTTTTTTAATTACATTTTTTTTTTTAAAGATCTTCAACACTCATTTTCTTCTGAGGGAATGAGACTCCACACTTGTAAAATTTATTTTCAGAAACCAGAGAGGTTGTTCAGCAGTAATTATCACTTATCACGCCGTTAAAAACTCACTTACTCATGAATGCACCAGCTCTAACAATTTCAGCCATTTTTAGTGCGGGACTAGTGGGCAAGTACAGCAAGTTCATGCCGTGGCAGTCATTTCAATGCCGAGTCTATCGGTGATGACTGCAACAGTGCACCTTGTGGAGGAGCAGGGTATTACTGACAACAACTTCTGGATTCCCGCGTTTAACTGCGTATGTGCGTACTCCAGAAGTTGCTGTCATATTTCCTTCATAAGGTGAGCGCTGATAGCCTCACCATTATTCTCATCGCAAATTCCTGGCCCTCATAGTTTAAAGTTTCCCAAGGTTTAAAATTGATCTCAAGTCACAATAGATAAATGAGAAGTTAATTAGATTGTCTCTTCTACAAATCTACTCTACGCAAAACTAAATTATTCATTTAATGATGAGACAAAAAGCAATCACTCAACATATAAATGATGATACTCACTCACTGTAAACAAAATACAAGCTTTTTCATAGTGCATCCCCATCAGTACACTGCATATTATTCTATTAGCCAGTTTTAAATATTCTAAGACAAAGAATAAATAATAATGTATCATATATTCTGCTGATACTCTAACAAACTTTGATACAAGGGAAATGATGATTGGGTCTTACAGTATATATCAGTGTCTGCAAAAGCACCCAAATACTTTCTCAAAATTTATCAGTATTAACAGTCAATTTCTGAACAAGACTAATCAACACAGCCAAGTTTATAATACCCAATGCACCATCATGTGTTCACCACTTCAAAGGAATTATTGAGAATCTGTGAAAAATCTCACGTTTTTTGATCAACACTTTGACACAGCTTAAAAAAAATGTTATGATGAAATATCAAAATTTAGAAGTAAACCTGGTGACTGTTCCAGAACCCAGTGCACGGGAAATCTCAGTTAACGCTCACTTGACCAATTGGAATTGTTTCATTTACATTGTCTGTGGGAACTTGTGTGTAGTGGGCGAGCTTTTACTGGGGGCAGTGCCCAGCAGTTACACATCATATGGAGAATATTTGGCAGGCACGCAGCATGTTAACAAATGGGTGTGTGAACTACAGCTACCAATTATTAAGACAGCCGTTGCTGCTATGGGAAGGGAGAATACAATTTTTGACAGTGTCATTGTGACCACCTTTTGGTCAGTAGCTGACTGCGAAATATGGTTGCTGATTGCAGCACTTCCATGTCACATTAACCCAGATTAAATCCAATCCCTATGAAATCAACCGTTGTGTGAACTTCCAAAATTACTGAGCTCTTCAATACCTCAGCATAAACAATAATCATTTCCAGCCTTTCCCTGTAATAGCCGGATTTGCTGCATATAAACACAGGATGCAAGAAATGTAACAGACTAGCAGCCCATTAAGTAACTGATGTTGTGGGTATAAAAGGCCACAAATGAAACAACATGAGTTTTCCATTAAAGCTGCCTTGTCTCAAATGGAAAGATCAATAATACCACTTGTACGAATGTGCAATAAGCCCTTATTTTTGCCCTCAGAAATGGAAACTATGACAAACCTAAATGAACCAGAATAAGGAACCACTATAGCAATGGAATAAGATGCAATCAGTACAGCAGTAACACAACGTGGATCATGCACAGTCTTACTTCAAAGTTTCCTAATTCAAATTATTAGATTTCTTAGACTTTGCCGTATTTGTTACTTAATTCACTTTGTTTGGACATTTCAGTTTTTTAGTGCAAAAAAAAAAGCAATTTAATTAACAGAAGTAGATTGGATCATCATTTGGGGAAGAAAAAAAAATCAGACTTATGATTTTCATGAAGTAAAGGGAATTTCTAGAACGTAATGGTATCAACTTTCAATGCAGAACAGTTTTATATGAGACCATGCGCCAAATCCCAAAGTTGTGGTCAGATTCAAAGGCGGTATGACGGCATACTCTCAGAGTCCGCCACCATACCAACCCCAAATTCAGGGCCAATGTTTTATATTTATATATTCATAGATTTATAAGCAATGGACAAGGAATCTTTCCAGAAAACTTAATTTGAAAACAGTCGATCCTGGTTATATCAAACTATTATTTTTTCGGTGTGTGCACTGCTATCCACATTTGACCAAAAGAAGGCAAGAACATTTGCTCAGATGTGGGCTAAGGCTACAAAAAATTTGCTGCTGAATGTGATCATTTCCAATACTCCACCGATTGCGGTACTTACCTCTATTTTGCATTCTCCACACTGGGCTACAATTTGCTGTAGCAGGGCACGTGATGGTGTCTGCCGTTAGTTAGACCTGCCCTTGCATGTTTAGGTTTTTTGAATTTTTTGCGTGGCAAGTTGCTGAAAGTGCGAGGTGGTAATGTCGCAGCGAGGAGACACAGGGCATCTGGGACCTGAGTGAACAGGGCAAGCAACTGTGTATCTCCTGAACCAAACAGATTGTAGGATTGTGAAATTAACAGCACAAGGACGGAGAAGGAGGGTGAATTAGAGTGGGTGAATTCAGTGTCAAATCAGAAAAAGAAATAAAGAGAGAGAGAGAAAGAAAGATTGGATTGAGAGAGAGAGGAGAGCGAGAGAGAAAGAAAGACTGAAAGGAAAAGTAAAACATTAAAAATGTTAAATTTGACATTTTTATAATCTCCAACAATTAAAAGCTGAAGCAATGAGACTTTTCTCATTTTCAGTGCCAGACAGATTGACTGGCAGTAACCAGTGGATGGAGTATATTTGGATTTCCAAAAGGCATACGATAAGGTGCCACATAAAAGGTTATTACACAAGATTAGGGCTCACGGGATTGGGGGTAATATAGTACCATGGATAGAGGATTGGTTAACGGACAGAAACCAGAGAGTCGGGATAAATGGATTTTTTCAGGTTGGCAGGCTGTAACTAGTGGGGTGCCGCAAGGATCAGTGTTGGGGCCCCAGCTATTTACAATCTATATTAATGACCTAGATGAAGGGACCGAGTGTAATGTATCCAAGTTTGCTGATGATACAAAGCTAGGTGGGACAGTATGCTGTGAGGAGAAGACAAAGAGTCTGCAAAGAGATATAGATAGACTAGGTGAGTGGGCAGTAAGGTGGCAGATGGAGTATAATGTAGGGAAATGTGAGGTTATTCACTTTGGTAGGAAGAATAGAAAAACAGAATATTTTTTAAATGGTGAGAAACTTTCAAATGTTGCCGTTCAAAGAGATTTGGGAGTCCTCGTGCAAGAAACACAGAAAGCCAGCATGCAGGTACAGCAAGCAATAAGGAAGGGAAATGGCATGTTGGCCTTTATTGCAAGGGGGTAGGAATATAAGAGTAAGGAAGTCTTGCTACAATTATACAGGGCCTTGGTGAGACCACACCTGGAGTACCGTGCACAGTTTTGGTCTCCTTATCGAAGGAAGGATATACTTGCCTTGGAGGCGGTGCAACAAAGGTTCACTAGATTGATTCCTAGGATGAGAGGGCTGTCCTATGAAGAGAGATTGTGTAGACTGGGCCTATACTCTCTGGAGTTTAGAAGAATGAGAGGTGATCTCATTGAAACATACAAGATTCTGAAGGGGAATGATAGGGTAGATGCTGAGAGGTTGTTTCCCCTGGCTGGAGTGTCTATAACTAGGGGGCATAGTCTCAGGATAAGGGGTAGGCCATTTAAGACTGAGATGAGGAAGAATTTCTTCACTCAGAGGGTTGTGAATCTTTGGAATTCTCTGCCCCAGAGGGCTGTGCATGCTGAGTCTCTTGAGTATATTCAAGGCTGAGATAGATAAATTTTTGGACTCCAGTGGAATCAAGGGATATGGAGATCGGGCAGGAAAGTGGAGTTGAGGTCGATGATTAGCCATGATCTTACTGAATGGCGGAGCAGGCTCGAGGGGCCGTATGGCTTACTCCTGCTCTTACTTCTTATGTACTTATGTTCTTAATTAAGTTATCACCTCATTAAAAGAGTACATAGACTTGAAATAACAAGACTTAATTTACTGTGGCGGGTTTAGTTCGTATCTACCGCGCAAATACAGCAACTTCACGACATTTGATGCATGTCAATGGTGAGGCAGACAGAGAGATGCCACTTTCGTAAAGCTAACGGTGGAGCAGCGCAACTTGGACAGCGACTTTTGGATATCCGTGTTGAACCGCGCATCTGCCCCTCGCCTGAATTTGCTGTACCATTTGCGCATAAATAGCGTGAGCGTCATTAGCCTCACCGTTATTTTGACCGCAAATTCTGGTCCATTGGAGTTGTGTTTTGCAGGGCGTGTGAGGGGTTTTGTCTTAGAGATACTTTAATTTGACATTTTTCACATACACAATTAATTCCTTCAATATCTATCCCTCATTGCGACATCCCTGCCTGTAACAGTCAAGGTGACTGCAGCAATCAATTTCGATGCCAAAGACTCCTCCTAGTCACCAGAGGGACATATTTATTACAACGCGCTGTCTGCTACTTTGAATTGTGTTGAGAAGGTAAAGGATGTATTCATACGGAGAACAGGGAATGTGTCCACTTCCCAAAAATCACCAGAGGCATGTGTTGCCACCCGAAAACACTTTATCCTAAGGCTGGGTCCCTTTGTGTCCTTGGGGTTGTGCATTGCCCAAGCAATAAAAAAGGAGCTCAAGGCACAATTCAGCACCATCCATCAATCACAAGGGGAGTTATTCCCCAAATACAGATCTTGTATTAAATGAAAAAAGACTGAATTGCTGCAGATCACTGCCAGCTTTCTGGGCTCAATTTGCAATTCCTTTATATTGAGTCTGCTTACTATGGCCCATAAATTCCGTTCCCTACAGGTGTGTACGCGCTGTGTACTCACCTGTAGGGCCAACGGAAGTGCCGGTTTCACGCATGCACTGCGCATGCGCTGGAAACCGGAACTTCCGTTCTCTGAAGGGGTTCGCAGGTCAAACGCCTGCGCCGGAGAGGCAGCACGTACGCCTGGAACTTCCGATTTTTTCGCAGTTGATGCAGTCCGGTTAAGTCGGTAGCAGCTGCGCCTGGAAAAGCAGGCGCTAGGCCTGCTTTTAACAAGGTAAGAGGTGAAGAAAGTAAAATAAAATAAAAAGTTCCACTTATTTATCATTTTAAAATACTTTAAAGAAAGGTAAGTTTATTTTTAGCCCCGTTAAAATCTTTAATTATTTTTTTTTTAATTTTAAATTTTTGTTTAAAATAGTTAATTGATGTAATTTATAGTCATTTAAAAAATGTGATTTTTAAAAAAATGTATTTGAAGTTTTACTTATGTTTTGCGGGTGATCTCTATTCATAGATTTGACAGGTCTTTTGGCTCCCCATGGCCCACGTGATCCCAGGGACGCTGGGATCCGCGAGCACTGCACACCGGCAGTTTGAGGAGGCACAGGAACGGAATTCTGCACCTCCCGGGAGCCCTCCGGTCCAGGCGGAGATTTTTCAGGTTCGCAGCCCTCCGCCCACAGGAGGGCTGCGAACGGAATTTCTGGGCCTATAGCCAGGTTATTCGAAAAAGGAGAGAGAATAAATACCCAGCTCCTTTGGGGCCCGGGTTATCATTTGAAGATAAGACTTCTGAAGCCACCAGAGGAGCACAAATATGATGAAATACAAATTTCAAACCACCGCTAAAAAATGATGGTCACCATAACAGAAAAGAAACTACAGCCCATCAAAGTTGTTGACCAGTTCCACAAGCGAGATTGTTGAGTCTTTGGACAAATTAAGTTTGAAATTCCTCAGGTCACGAGGGAGCGAAGGAGCAGAGGGGATTTTAGAAACAAGTGAAGGAAAGGACCATTTGGCCCAACAAACACACATCTTTCTAGTCGATCGCAACTCCAACTTTTTAAACTTATCACTTTATCTTTCTCCAGAACCACATCTAGTTCCCTCTTAAACTTTCCTGATAATTTAGTCCATATGATTATCCTGTGTGAAATCTGAATTCCCTACTGATGCCTTTAAAAAAATGATCTCCACCAGTTTTTGAACCTTTAGAGAGGCTGAAAAATTTGCCGAGGTCAATTTAATAAAAAGGGTTCATAATTCTAAAATTTTTCATTAGGTCACTTGGAAGTGTGCGGTTTTATACTGAGAACAAAGCTCACTTTCCTTACGCTTGCAGAGTACGAATATGCAGAAGCTGTAGCCACCACTGACAAGTGAAAAATACCAACAATAAAACTATTGTATTGTAAATAATTACTAAAAGCTTACACACTATATGCAAAATGGCTTTGTTTAATTTGAATTTGTTTGGGAACTTAAAAATGGAACCATTTAGTCGTTCCACTGGAAGCATCATTTGACAGTGAAATATGAATGCTGTTTAAATTGGTGATTTCACACGTTACTCATGGTTATATAAAGCTGAAATAACAGGGTTGTCAAAATAGTCTTTTTCCAAGATTACTGAGGTCATAATATTTTTATAAATATTTGAAATCCGTGTGCTCTATTGTACATGCATGAGCTTTCTGTGGTTTCCTCGAGAACTCAGATTACAGAAACTGCACATGATGATTAAATGACGACATTTTAAATATAAACTAGCTTAATTAGGAAGATGCAATTTTCAGTCTAAGTAACATTGCTGGCTCCCTCAGTGTTTATTGAGCAATTAGCTGAGCCAGTAAGACCAGATTGATGCCAGGTTGGATGCCGAGTCTGTGCTCAGGTGAGTTGGCAGTCGGGCTGCTGACCAGACTTGAGATTCCATCGTTTGTGAATGGCAAGACACCCAGGGTTCCCAATCCAGGTGGTGATCCAGTGACCACTGCTGGAGGGACTTGTACATAACTAGCAGACAGTTTGGCTTTCATACCTCCACTGTCCAAAGTGCCTGCCAATATTCATCGCCAGGATTTACAAATGAAGAGTTACCACTTAGGCAAAGTTGCAGAAGGCGTCCAGCCCTGTGGAACCGTACCCTAGCAAGGAGTCAGTGGCCACGATTTTTACGGGAAGGCGGGGGGGGACAGTTTTGCAGTCAGGAAACCTGGAAGAACGGGTTTCCCTCAGGTCCTGCTGAATTTAACGGGAGGACACTTTTGGAATCCGTTTCCAGGCCACAGCCAGCCAGATTGAGAGGCTGGCTGGCTGTATGTCTGTCTGTTGGGTTGGCCTACTGCACCAGGCTGCAGCCAGGGAGCGCAGAGGAGGGAGTGAGATAGATCAGGGGCGGGGTGGGGGGCCGGGGGGGGGGACATCAATGGAGCCGGGGGGGGGGGAAATCGATGGGCAGGGCCCAGAGAGAACGGTGAAGGAGGGGGCATTGTTGACCGGAGAGATCGGGGGTCGAGAGGGAACATCGATGGGGGGTGCGGAGAGATCAGGGGAGGAGGGAACATCGAGGATTGAAATTACCCCCAATGTCTTCATACTATTCAATGAAACTGTTTCTAAAAATAGCTATTGCAAGGAGGCTACATGAACTCTTGATCTTACTTGTTTATTACTGCACCCCAGAGTGAGATTTTGCAAAGACTAAGATTTGTTTGTCCTAAAGATTGCAGCGTGCTACTTGTCACAGGTTGTAAACTGAAGTCCAACTTACTCCGAGCCTGGGAGATTTTGGCAATGAAGCCCAATTAAACACTTCAAGCACTGGAAATGCAATACAGCTTACAGCCGAGACCCCGGGGAAAGAGCCAGAGAGGTGAATTTTTTTTCGGAGGGTCAGCGGGCGCGTTTGGTGGCGGGTCGGCTGGTAAACTTTTTATTTTTGACAACGAATGGGGAACCCGCTGTCAACACGCGTCCACGCTAGTCTCCCAGATGTCGGGTCTGTCATCGCTGAACAGACCCGACACCGAGGGAGGCAATTTACATCATTCGAGAGATTGTTAAGAGGCACTTAAATAGTATTTTGAGCTTACCTTTAGATTTTGAGAGATTGCCAACGGCTTCCCCGCTGCTTGGGGATCACGTCAGGTAAGGAGGTTGGGTGTTGTGTTTGCATGGGATGATTTCTTTACTTGACAGATGCAAATGGTCTATAAAAGCTCCCATTTCACAGGTCTTCACTTTGCAAGGTTACAAGCTGTTTCTTACTGCATTTGGAAGACAGATTGAGCTTTATGCAGCTTGCAAGTGTTTGGAGCAAACTCTGTATCCAGTGTCACCTCATTGGAACAAACCCTCTCATCACGAACATCTCAACTTCACCTGCCATCTATTCCATCAGCATCGGTGCCCTTGAAACTATCTCACCTTGGTCCCACCACGATCAACCCCAACACCAGCAGCACCAGGCACACCAGCAGCACCAACAACAACACCAATCTTCTCCGCAATCAACTGATGCTGCACAGGACAGAGGGCATCAGCACCTGACCACATTGTTGCCTGGGACGCCAGGGATGGCCTCACCATGGCCACATTTACTTCACTTGACGCTGCACAGCCTGGCTGCCACATGATGCGCCAGCCCACACCAACACCATAAAGCATCCCTACAATGACCAAGCCATTCCTTTCACACTCATCGCCATTGTGGGGGGTACCGTTATGTCTCACCATTCACTGCAACTCACTAAGTCACTTCCAAAGGTTCACGTAAATCTATCCAAGAACGCCAAGTGTTGAAAATAAAGGTTTCAATGTTTGACAACACATTAACAGAAACTTCACATGAACATTGGCTAAATCATCCAAGTGCCTACCCTTGTGTGTTGTTAATTGGTATGATTGGACTCGGATGAGGGTGAGTGCGACGGGTGGCTAGTGAGGTGGGGAAGTGATAATGTAGATAGAGAGGGATGGGTGGAGGTCCAAGGTAAGTTGGTGTGAGTAAGGATATGCAGGAGTAGCGTACGGAAGGCAGAGTGATGGGGATGTGACAGCAGGATGAGGTTGAGTGTGGCTTTGCAGTAACATTTCGTGATCTACTGAGATCATTGAAACGTTTGCGACACTGCAGCCTGGTCCTCCTGACAACATTCCTGCTTGTGCCCTCCTGTGCAATGTGCAACCAGGCTGTGTTGGTTTCCTGGGGAAGTCTCTTCCACCCATGGGAAGGGGAGAGGACCTCCCTACGGGCTGTGACTCCCTCCATAAGCATATGGAGGGAGTCATGGGAGAGTCTGGGTGCAGCTGTGCACCTCTGTGCAGTGCTTGTAGCACCTCAATGCTGTAGAACATTGACAGCAGAATTGTCAAAATCAATTTGCAAATGGTCCCTTTAAGGAAACCAGCTGATGACACCTCATCAAGTGATGTCATCAGACCTGCTTCCTTCAATTGGCCGGCAAATGCACTGGGCGGGCTTTACAAGCCCAATCATCGTAAAATTCATTTCACAGAGCAGGATAGAGCTAGCAGCGGGGTCACACCCCGCCACCGACCCCGGCTGTACCGGACCCGCCTCGGTAGGCGAAATCGCGGCTAGAGTTTCTGTGGGAAATTTGTTGCAGTTATTTATACTTAGTTTCTAGCTACATTTAGCAGGTTTTTTTTGGAAGCATTATTCCTTTTCTAAAGGTGTTTCATCTTATAAGTTACGTTTTTAGACATATAAACCAGCCTGAGTGAGGAACCAAGATAACTATTGAAACTCGTTTGAGGAAAATATCTCAGCCATTTCATTGGTTCACTTTATACTTGCTGCTTGTGAATTGGTATTCTTTTAGATGGCTGTTCACGAACAACAATTTGCATTTAAAGAGCAGCGTTAACGCAGGAAAACGTCCCAAGGCGCTTCACAGGAGCATAATCAAAAAATGCTGACACTGAGCCAAAGGAGGAGATATTAGAATGGGTGACGAAAAGCTGTGTTAAAGAGAGGTTTAAAGGAGGGTCTTAGGAAGAGGTGGAGAGGATTAGGGAGGAAATTCCAGAGCTCAGGGCCAGTACGGCTGAAGGCATGGCCGCCAATGGTGGGGCTGCACAAGAGGGTAGAGTTGGAGTAACGCAGAGCTCTTCAAGGGTTGTAGGGCTGAAGGAGGTTAGAAATAGGAAGCGACGAGGCCAAGAAGAGATTTGAACACGAGGATGAGTATTTTAAAATCAAGGCGTTGATAAACCAATTTTCCCATAACAATTTTCTTATCTTAGTATTAATTTTGCATCCAATCCGCACTATGCACCTATCTGTAGGTCAACAGTGATTTATTGCTTCCTGTACTTAAACCAGTCAATGTGCGACAGTGCTCTACTTTGAGTGCAACAGAGTCATTAGAGACAAGTCTCATATATGTGTCAGTATAGCCGTTAGTGGCAACCTATCTCATTCCCAGAAAGGCTGTATATCCAAGATAACAACAGAAAACGCTGGAAAAACTCAGCAGGCCAGGCAGCATCCGTGGAGAGAGAAAGAGAGTTGACGTTTCGAACAACTTCTCCTTTGTTAAAAAAAAAAAAAAAAAAAAAAAATCTTGGAATGTATATCCAAGATCCTTGCTGTGATCTGGAAAGCAGTTTCAGGTTCTTTAAAGTGCTTACTGCCCTTTTATCATCTAATAAAAGTGCGGTATATGCTTTAAAGAATTTAAAAGCAGTTCAGGAGAGTGCAATAATTCTACAAGTAACAAACTTGCAGAATGGGCGTGTACAGGGCAAATAAATTTCAACATCGATAAGTGTGAGGTGATGCATTTTGGTCGGAGGAATAAGGAGGCCACTTACTCCTTGGAAAATAAGGCCTCGATATTAACTCACCGCCCCCCCATAGGTTAAAGAGTTAAATATGCCGAACACGTCACCAAACTACCTCACACGCACAATTGTGACAGATATCGGGGCGTTCAAGTGTCCGGCCATGGAGAGGTGGGACACTTAATTAACATATTTAAATCAGACTTCCACAGTGCAATTAGAAGCCCGATTTAAGATTCACTGCTGCTGTGTACGTTTCCCAGGGGTTGGGAAACCCGGGCGTGAAAGGGAGGCAGGAAGGGCCGGCTCCACAAGACAAGTGCCTTTTCCGGCATTCCTTGTGGGCCAGGAGAAGCACGTGTGCTCCCCACCACCCTCAAGGAAGCCTTCGGCCTCCCCCCACCCCACCACAGATTGTGGCCGCTCTCCTCCCCGCCGCTGTGTTTGCTGACCTCCCCTCACACCAGCCCCGATGGCCTCTCTCTCTCTGCCCCCTGCTGCGATCGCCGAACTTTCCCCCTCCCAATTGCCGGGGACCGTCCCCAAGGGTCTCTGGCTGTGGCCTCCTGCCGTTGGTTTTCCCTCTGGCCAGGCTGTCAATTTGTCCAGCTGCCGGGCGGGAAACGGAACAAAAAAAATTGAGTCCTGCTGTTACGTTCGGCAGGACCTCCATGTCCCCGGCCTCGTCAGGATCTTCGGCCATTTTTTCCTCCCCCGCAGGCTTCCTGCATATATTAAGGTCAGAGTCTAAATAGAAAATAGACTTGCATTTATATAACGCTTTTCACAACCTCCGGACGTGCCAAAGCGCTTTACAGCCATTAAAGTACATTTGAAGTGTAGTCACTGTTGTAATGTAGGAAATGCAGCAGCCAATTTGTGCACAGCAAGCTCCCACAAACAGCAATGTGATAATGACCAAGTGGGGTAGAGGAACAAAGGGATCTATGGGTACAGATTCACAAATCAATAAAAGTAACAATGCAGGTTAACAAAGCCTTAAAAAATGGAAACAAAGCACAGGGGACAACTTGTAGTGGAAGTCTAGCAGCAGCTAATTTTGCACACAGCAAGGTCCCACAAACAGCAATGTGACAATGACCAGATAATCTGCTATAGTGATGTCAGTTGAGGAATAAATATTGGCCAGGACACTCGGACAACTCCCCTTCTTCGAATAGTGACATGGGAACTTTTACATTCACTTGAGGGGGCAGACGGTGCCTCGGTTTAATGTCTCATCTGAAAGACGGCACCTCCGACACCACCTCAGTACTGCATTGGAGGGTCGGCCTAGATTTTTGTGCTCAAGTCTCTAGAGTGGGGCTTGAACCCACAACCTTCTGACATCAGAAGTGAGGGTGCTACCCACTGAGCCATGGGTAAAGAGAATTTAAAAGCAGAGAAGTTATATTAAACTTCTATAGAACCTTGGTTGGACCACACTTAGAATACTATGCACAGTTCTGGTCTCCATATTATAAAAAAGATATAGAGGCACTGGAGAAGGTGCAAAAAAAAGGTTTACCAGAATGATACCAGAACAGAGAGGGTACAATTATCAGGAAAGACTGAACAGGCTAGGTCTCTTCTCTAAAAAAGACGGAGAGGTGACCTGACAAAGGCTTCTAAAATTATGCAGGGGTTTGATAGGCTAGATGTAAAGGAGATGTTTCCACTTGTGGGGAGCCCAAAGCTAGGCATGAATAAATATAGGGCCGTCTCTAATAAATCCAAAAAGGAATTCAGGAGTAACTTCTTTACCGAAAGAGTGGTGAGAATGTGGAACTTGCTACCACATGGAGTGGTTGAGGCAAATCAATTAGATGCATTTATGGGGACGCTAGATAAGCACATGAGGGAGAAAGGATGAAAGAAGAAAGAAAGACTTGCATTTATTTAGCGCCTTTCATGACCAACAGATGTCCCAAAGTGCTTTAAAGCCAATTAAGTACTTTTTGTATTTTAAGTGTAGTCACTGTTGTAATGTTGGAAACACGGCAGCTAATTTGTGCACAGCAAGCTCCCACAAACAGCAATGTGATAATGACCAGATAATCTGTTTCAGTGATGTTAATTGAGGGATAAATATTGGCCAGGATAGCGGGGATATCTCCCCTGTTCTTCTTCAAAATAGTGCCATGGGATCTTTTACGTCCACCTGAGAGAGACGGGGCTTCGGTTTAACGTCTCAACTGAGAGACGGCACCTCCGACAGCACAGCACTCCCTCAGCACTGCACTGGGAGCGTCAACCTAGATTTTTGTGCGCAAGTCTCTGGCGTGAGGGCTTGAACCCACAACCTTCTGACTGAGGGGCGAGGGTGCTACCCACTGAGCCATGGCTGACACACAAGTTAGGGTAAGAATTAAGTTGGGAGGAGGCTCGTGTGGAGCATAAACGTCAGCATGGACCTGTTGGGCCGAATGGCCTGTTTCTGTACTGTAGACTCGATGTAACTATGTAATGTAATTCTATGTAGAGCAGGAGTGACTTTTGTAGAAAAAATGCGTCATAGGTAAGTAAAAGAAATAGCGTAAAAAACAGGAATGTTAAGTGTGACAAAAAAATTACCGACAGGCATGCCATAGCATGACAGGAAACGTTACACTTACAGGAAAACGCATGCTATTTGCAAGACTTTTAACATTAAACTAATGGTTCTCCTGTGGTGTTTCCTATGTTGAGGTGGTGGAAGAAGCAGTTCACATTGTACAGATGATGTTATCAGAGGCACTGATCTACAGTGACTGTAATAAAAGCACAATTTCACTTAGTCAAAGTACAATGGGACTGTCACAGATTCGAATCATGTCCACATCTTTTGGAAAGTGAAAATTAGCAGCTTTGACAAGTATACGTTTCTTTAGTTACATGCTGAATCCCAAATTGTTTCTTTTTAAAATGCTTGATATACAGGAAGATGATAAGGTGATGTTTTAGGGTACAGGTGCATAACTGTACTGTGTAAGGGATGAAGGTGGTCATGTGATTTAGTTGTGTTGGAGGGTAGTCCAGAGGGTTTTGAGGGGGGAGGGGGGGGGGGCGGGGATGGTAAAGCAGCGGGGTGTTGGGATGTAAGAGTATTGGGGTGGAGAATTCTTGGGTCTAACACTAGTGGATGCCCCACAGTGCCCAGACACACTTCAGCAAGCTGGCAATTATAGTTGTCAAGTCTCTTCAGCTGACAGAGCGACATCTCAAGTGCTAGGCTTTTCAGAGAGGTTGAGGCCTCAAGTAAAATGTGCACAAGTACACCAAAGAAAAGTCAAGTTATCGTGAAACAATTAACCTCCTTATGGCTTTATTATGTTGAAGGTAATTTTAAACCTTAGATGCTTTAGTCACTGAGGAAACAAAGATGGCAATCAAAATTTGCCGATAACATTGCCCGGGTCCTGTCAGAAGACCATCCAATTAGCTCCTCCCCCCACTCTTCCATCAATTCACTTTCTCCCCTCTTAAGTATTCCCCCTCTCAGCAGTCTGGGGCTTTTTGCTCCTTTCCTAGACCTTTTATACAGCTGGTTCTACTCTTCAGAGCTGAATGCAAAGGCAACCCTTCAGCTCCCCCTCACGCCCAACCTCAGTTTCCAGAGATGCTAATGTTGGCCCTTCAGCAGACTTTTCTAGATTATTCATCATTTGACTCATAGCCTCTTGGAGATATCACCAATGACCTGCTTCCTCTCCAGGCCCATTAATCAGCTTCCAGGAGGTCCCACAAGAGCAGGAGGGGGCAAGATGAGGGGAGGGGGGGGGGCGGGGTTATAGCCTCCCTCCAATTATTTCAACATCGGGACTGAATCAGAACTAAAGCACCAAGCCCCAGAAAAGGCAGCAGGTCTGTACAGGGAAAAATAACAATTTTATGCAGAATTACTTTCTTTTCCAAAATTATGTATTCTTTTAAGTTATAAATTGTGTAACAGATGACATAGTATATACTTGATTTCCCATGATGTTACTCATGGACGGGAAAAAAATATTCTTCTTCCTTCAGCTGTCTGCCTCTATTTCTTTCCAACTCTAATTTTGTGTCATATCTGTCTTTGTCTTCATTCTTTTCACTTTTCTCTCTTTATCTCTCTGTATGGCTATCACAGAATTTTCTCATTATGGTAGCTGTTTCACTCTTGGGCTTACCCCCACCCCCAGCCCCATTGTTGCTCTCACTCCTTCCGCAACGCTCACCTCTCCTCTGTTTTACCTCAGTGTCATCTGTGGCTCAGTGGGTAGCACACTCACCTCTGAGTCAGAAGGTTGTGGGTTCAAGCCCCACTCCAGGGACTTGAGCACATAGAGCTAGGCTGATACTCCAGTGCTGAGGGAGTGCTGCACTGTCGGAGGTGCCGTCTTTCAGATGAGACCTTAAACCGAGGCCCCGTCTGCCCTCGCAGGTGGACGTAAAAGATCTCATGGCACTATTTCAAAGAGGAGTAGGGGAGTTATCCCGGGTGTCTTGGCCAATATTTATCCCTCAACCAATATAACAAAAACAGATTATCTGGTCATCATCACATTGCTGTCTGTGGGAGCTTGCTGTGCGCAAATTGGCTGCCGTGTTTCCCACATTACAACAGTGACTACACTTCAAAAGTACATCATTGGTTGTAAAGAGCTTTGGGAGATCCGGTGGTCGTGAAAGGCGCTATATAAATGCAAGTCTTTCTTTCTTTCTCTGCAATGTCTGTGTGTGGCACTCAAACATGTTCTATAACTGATGTACTCAATATCTATCTCCACTCTTTCAAGGCCCAATCCGTGGAGAGAGAAAGAGAGTTGACGTTTCAGGTCGATGACCTTTCATCAGAACTGGGAGAGCTGGAAATCAAATAGATTTAAGGCCAGGGTAAAGCTGGGAAAAGGGGGAGGGGATAAAGGAACAAAGGAGGAGATGAAGAGACATTAAGAGACATTAAGAGATATGCAAGGCTAGAGGTGGTGTTAATGTGACAGATTAAGGCTGAATGAAGTGTGAAATCTACTGGCAGAATGGAGGACAGCTGCCAGCTTCTAGGAGGAAAAAAAAGGTGGGGGGGACAAATAAAAGGGTAGATAAAATAAAATATAAATGTGATTGGAGCTGAGGTTATTCAATATCTATCTCCACTCTTTCAAGGCCCAAGTCACAAGAAGATGGGAGGCAACATCCATCAGGATGGAGGTGGGAGTGGGCAGACTGTTGTCAATGACATTACCACTACAGCATCTTTAATGTAGAAAACATCTCAAGATACTTCATGGAAGAGAAAAAAAAACTAGATAAAAGCAATTAAGGAATGAACAAATATGGAGCAATAGTCAAGAGAGGTACTTGAAAGTTTGGTTGGTGAAATGCATCTCTTTAAGCTTTTAACAGACGCAGAGACAAATGGAAAGGCAACGGAGGTGAATACACAAAATGCCTAAGTCGGAGGACTGAAAGTTGCAGGAGTTATATAAAGATATGGGTGCTTGCATACCGTGTTCAGTGAGTCCAGGGTGGGATTTGAAGAGGAGGGTGAAGATTTTAAATTCAATGCATTCAGGGATAGGGAGTGAATGTAGCTCATTGAGGATGGAAGTATTAGGCATGTAGGACCTTAGTGCAGAGCAGGATACAGGCAACTGAGTTTGAACAAGTTGGAGCTTGTTGAGGGTGGCGAGGAACAGAAGTGCTGGACAGCCGGTAAGAGAAGGCACAACTGAAGAAGCTATGAGGATGTTTTGAGTTGGGGATGCAGGCAGAAGTGTTGGAGGGGAGTAAGCAAAATTAATCCTGAAGCTCTAGTTATACAAAGTTTGCTCTTCTATATTTAGCCCCCTTTTTCTCATAGCTTGCTCAAGGAACGTGTCCATCCTTGAATATAAATCGTGCCAAAATCTATCAAATACATTTGGTCTCAAACATTTTCCTGCTCAGCCATACCAAAAACCTCAAAGCCACTTGATCTAAGGTTACTGGTACCAGAAAGTCTGCTGTAGCGCCTTCACTTGTTTCTTTCTCACCTTCTCCTTTACTTCTGTGTATCTGTCTCCTCCTCCGCTTCTGTTCAAAATTCCCCTTCAATTGTCCCTCCTCCTCTTTAGCTTCTCCGATTCCTCCACTTTTATCTGTGTTTTTTTGCCACTTCTGACTCCCTTTCACTTTCTATCAATCTCATACATCCTTCTTTCACTTTAATTGTTGCTCTTTTATTTATGTTTTTTATTTGTTCAGTTTGGTCTGTTGTGTATAGTTTTGGTCTCCTTACCGAAGGAAGGATATACTTGCCATAGAGGGAGTGCAACAAAGGTTCACCAGACTGGTTCCTGGGATGGGAGGATTGTCCTATGAGGAGAGAGTGAGTAGGCTAGGCCTATATTCTCTAGAGTTTAGAAGAATGAGAGGTGATCTCAATGAAACATACAAAATTCTTACAGGACTTGACAGGGTAGATGCAGGGAGGATATTTCCCCTGGCTGGGAAGTCTAGAACCAGAGGTCAAAGTCTCAGAATAAGGGGTCGGCCATTTAGGACTGAGATGAGGAGAAATTTCTTCACGCAGAGGGTGGTGAATCTTTGGAGTTCTCTACCCCAGAGGTCTGTGGAGGCTCAGTCATTGAGTATATTCAAGACAGAGATCGATAGATTTTTAATATTAAGGGAATCAAGAGATATGGGGATAGTGCAGGAAAGTGAAGATGAGGTAGAAGATCAGCCATGATCTTATTGATTGGCGGAGAAGGCTCGAAGGGCCAAATAGCCGACTCCTGCTCCTATTTCTGATGTTCTGATGTTCTCAGGATGTGTATAATGCTAGCAAAGTTCCATCCCTATTGCCCTGAGAAGAGATGGTGGACCTTTTTCCTTAACTATGTGCTGATAATGTCCCCACGATGAAGTTAGGTAGGGTTTTGCCCCAGCCACAATGAAGAACAATATCTGTCCCAGTAAGAACGGTGTGCAACTTGGAGGCGAACATGAATGCAATGGGTTTCCCATGATAATGCTGCTCTTTGCCTTTTTGGTGGTAGATGTTGCAGAGCTGGGAGGTGCTGACAAAGTAATCTTTGTGAGATTCTGCAGTGCATCCTGTAGCTATTACATACTACAGCTACAGTGCACTAATGCTGGAAGAGGTGCCAGTGACAGGGACACTGATCACGTGAACTGTTGTGTCCTGCATGGTGTAAAGCTACTTCCGGTATTGTTATGGCTGCACCCATCCAGGCGAGTGGATAACATTCCATCACTTTCCTGACTAAACTAAAAAATAAAGAAACTTAAGGGAAAAATACCCAGGAACTGGGTGAAAAAGCTAGAATATCAGGCAAACCTGGGTGGTTCGTGCTAATGGTGGGACACCTGTCATTGTAGGGTGACATGCTAATGTTGACATAGGTTGCATATGTTGACAGGCTAATGTTAACATGATAAATGGTAGTCAAAAATTGTGACATAGGGAAAAAACATATGGTGCAGACTTCATATCCACATTACTCCATCCCTCTCCCTAACATTTGTCTGAGGCTGAACCACACTGTTTGAAACCTTGGTGTCATATTTGACCCTGAAATGAGCTTCCGACCACATATCCGCAGCGTAACAAAGACCACCTTCTTCCACCTCCGTAACATCGCCCGTCTCCGCCCTTGCCTCAGCTCATCCACTGCTGAAACCCTCATCCATGGTTTTGTTACCTCTAGACTTGACTATTCCAATGCACTCCTGGCTGGCCTCCCACATTCCACCCTACGTAAACTTGAGGTCATCCAAAACTCGGCTGCCCGTGTCCTAACTCGCACCAAGTCCCGTTCGCCCATCACCCCTGTGCTCCCTGACTTACATTGGCTCCCGGTTAAGCAGTGACTCGATTTCAAAATTCTCATTCTTGTTTTCAAATCCTTCCATGGCCTCGCCCCTTCCCATCTCTAATCTCCTTCAGCCCCACAACCCCCCCCCCCCCGAGATATCTGTGCTCCTCTAATTCTGCCCTCGAGCATCCCTGATTATAATCGCTCAACCTTTGGTGGCTGTGCTTTCTGTTGCCTAGGCCCTCAGCTCTGGAATTCCCTGCCTAAACCTCTCCGCCTCACTACCTCTCTTTCCTCCTTTAAGACGATCCTTAAAACCTACCTCTTTGACCAAGCTTTTGGCCACCTGCCCTAATTTCTCCTTATGTGGATCGGTGTCAAATTTTGTGTCTTATAACACTCCTGTGCAGCGCCTTGGGACGTTTTACTACGTTAAAGGCGCTATATAAATACTTGTTGTTGTTGTTGTATAATATAAGAGTTAAGTAAATGATACTTAGAGTCAGTAGTACTAAACATTCACATGAATAGAAGTTGATTTAAACCAAAGAAGGTGAGCAACAACTGTGAACAGATTTTTATTTTGTATTCGACAAATTGCTCTCTTACATAGAAAGATAGAAGATAGGAGCAGGAGTAGGACATTCGGCCCCTCTAGCCTGTTCTGCCATTTAATGAATCATGACTGATCATCCAAATTCAGTACCCAGTTCCTGCTTTCTCCCCATATCCCTTGATCCCTTTAGCCTTAAGAAATATATCTAACTCCTTCTTGAATATATTTAATGAATTGGCCTCTACTGCCTTCTGTGGTAGAGAATTCCACAGGTTCACCACTCTCTGGGTGAAGAAATTCCTCCTCATCTCAGTCCTAAATGGCTTACTCCTTATCCTTAGACTGTGACCCCTGGTTCTGGACTCCCCCGCCATCGGGAACATCCTTCCTGCATCGAGTCCTGTTAGAATTTTATAAGTTTCAATGAGATCCCCTCTCATTCTTCTAAACTCTAGCGAATATAAGCCTAATCGACCCAATCTCTCTTCTTACGTCATTCCTGCCATCCCAGGTATCAGTCTGGTGAATCTTCGCTGCACTCCCTCCATGGCAAGAACATCCTTCCTCAGATAAGGCGACCAAAACTGCACACAATACTCAAGATGTGGTCTCACCAAGGCCCTGTACAATTGCAGCAAGACATCCTTGCTCCTGTACTCGAATCCTCTCGCTATGAAGGCCAACATACCATTTGCCTTCTTAACCGCCTGCTGCACCTGCATGCTTACCTTCAGCGACTGGTGCACAAGGACACCCAGGTCTCGTTGCACTTCCCCTTTTCCCAATCTATTGCCGTTCAGATAATAATCTGTCTTCCTGTTTTTGCCACCAAAGTGGATAACCTCGCATTTATCCACATTATAATGCATCTGCCCAATCACCCAACCTGTCCAAATCATACTGGAGTTTCTCTGCATCCTCCTCACAGCACACACGTCCACCCAGCTTTGTGTCGTCTGCAAACTTAGAGATATTACATCTAGTTCCCTCGTCTAGATCATTAATATATATTGTGAATAGCTGGAGTCCTAGCACCGATCCCTGCGGTACCCCACTAGTCACTGCCTGCCACTCGGAAAAAGACCCGTTTATTCCAACTCTTTGCTTCCTGTCTGCCAACCAGTTCTCTATCCAAGTCAGTACCTTACCCCCAATCCCATGTGCTTTAACTTTGCATGCTAATCTCTTATGCGGGACCTTATCGAAAGCCTTCTGGAAGTCCAAATACATCACATCCACTGGTTCTCCCTTATCTCTCCTACCAGTTACATCCTCAAAAAATTCCAGTAGATTAGTCAAGCATGATTTACCTTTTGTAAATCCATGTTGACTTTGTCCGATCCTGTCACTGTTTTCCAAGTGCTCTGCTATTACATCTTTTATAATGGATTCTAGCATTTTCCCCACTACCGATGTCAGGCTTACTATAATTTCCCGTTTTCTCTCTACCACCTTTTTTAACTTATTTTAGCTATTCCTGAAACCAGAATTCCCAAAATTGAAAACTGACTTCTATGTGCAGGCATGCCAAGACTAATTCCTTCAGAGTGGCAATACTGATTTTGTTTGTGTGATCTCTAGCAATATATGTCACTCATAATAGTTTGCCATATGTTTAAATGGGATCACAATTTCCTTCTTGCTGATCATAAGTTTGACTCTTACCAATTCCCCAATGTTAACAGGTGTGAATGCATTATTTTACCACTAGATATTACGGCTACTGGGAATATAAGATACATTCACACACACACACACGCGTGTGCACAAACACTCATATATGCTGGTATATAACTGAGTATGCAGTAATCCACAAAGAGATGTTTTGTATTAGTTCAAAATGCACTCTAAACAGCAATTTAATTGAGTCAAGAAACTACTGTTAATATATGACAGAGATAATCAACTCTATAAATGATAATTATGCTAAAATATAAATATCCCTGTCTCCATATCACAGGTGTGCAAGTGGTGCTAATTTTATGTTAAAAAAATGACTGTTAAGCCATTCAGTGTTATTTTAAAGTAACATTTTTCCTTACCTTTTTTGTTATTGGATATGGTATTGTATAAGAACATGGCTGATCTGATCTTGGCCTCAACACCACTTTCCCGCCCACTCCACATAACCCTCGTCTCCCCTGTAGCTCAAATATATGTCTATCTCCGCCTTGAATATACTCAATGACTCCGCCTGCACAGCTCTCTGGGGTAGAGAATTCCAAAGATTCCTCCTCATCTCCGTTTTAAATGGGCGACCCCTTATCCTGAGACTATGCCCCCTAGTTCCAGATTCCCCCACAAGGGGAAACATCCTCCCCTGCATCTACCCTGTCAAGCTCCCTCAGAATCTTATCTGTTTCAATAAGATCACCTCTCATTCTTCTGAACTCCAATGAGTATAGGCCCAACCTTTCTTCATAAGACAACCCCTTCATCTCAGGAATTAACCTGGTGAACCTTCTCTGAACTGCCTCCAATGCAAGTATATCCCTCCTTAAATAAGAGGACCAAAACTGTACGCAGTACTCAAGGTGTGGTCTCACCAGCGCCCTGTACAGTTGTAGCAAGACTTCCCTACTTTTATACTCCAGCCCCCTTGCAATAAAGGCCAACATTCCATTTGCCTTCCTAATTACTTGCTGTACCTACATGCTAACTTTGTGCATTTCATGTACGAGGACCCCCAGATCCCTCTGTAACGCAGCATTTTGTAATCTCTCTCCATTTAAATAATAATTTGCTTTTTTATTTTTCCTACCAAAGTGGATAACCTCACATTTTCCCACATTATACTCCATTGGACTGGTTTACCCAATGTTTTTTTTTAAATCAGAGACTGAGCAGCTCTGCGACAACCAGGCAAAGAAAACTATAACTGGACAATTGGCTTCTACATGGAAGAATCAGTCTTATGTGACTTTTGAAAACTGAGCTGCATCACTCTCCAGGGAAATTCATGTTTCTAAATTTCAAATATCACAACTAAGCTGCAGATCTCTCCAGAGCAGAATTTACCCAGTTAATTAAAAACTAATTTGACAGGCTTCCAAAGCCATCAGAGCTAATAGATACGTGTAAGACAAGTGGCACATAAAAAAATGGCACAATAAAACAGACAACACCAAGAGGGAGAGACAATACCAATAGAGAGAGGGATCTGACTGCAGGGTCCTCAGGCAAACAGAGACATTTGACATTTGTGTTAAAAACTCAACAACTTAGATTTCTGCAGCACTTATTGCGAACGAAGAGATGGCTCAAAGCAATTTACAGAGCGCTGGATAGCAAGTGGGCACAGAGTTGGAGGGACAGTAAAGAAGGCAGGGGTGGAGATTATACTGGGGCTAAAACACAGTCATAGGGGTCTTATGGAGGTTTTGGAAGGCAGGGAATAAATTAACCTGGCAGAGACGCTAACAGAGGGGGTTCCGGAGGGCGGGGCAAGGTGGCTGAGGGAGCGGCTATGGATGGGGGAATGGAAACCAAGAAGTAAGCCAAGGTTGGAGGACCAGATTGTGTGTACAGGGACATAGGACTGGAGGAGATCACAGTGGTCATACTGGTGTGGTGGGGAGGTTGCAAAACTACTGTGGAACATGAAGGTGTTGTCGAAAATCTTTTGGTTGATTCTCAGGGATATGGGAAGCCAGTACAGCTTGGCAAAGATGGGAGTAATAGGGATGCAGGCTTCAATGCAGATGAGGATATGGGCCATGGCATTTTGAATGACTTATAGCTTATGAATGGTAGAAGAGTGGAGACAGGTAAAGAGAGCAGTGAAAAGTGATAAGTGCATGGACTAAGGTTGTACCCACAGAAAGAAAGAGGCAGGGATGGAGTTTAGCAATCTTGTACAGGTGTAAGAAGATAATGCTAGCGGCAGATCAAATGTGGCAAAAGAAGCTGAGCTCAAGATCAAGCAATAGGTCTAGGTTGAACTCCAGGTGGCAACTGGAGTTCGAGAGAGAGAGAGAGAGAGAGAGAGAGAGAGAGGGATGGGGTTATGGCCAAAGGCATGTAGGTGTTTGTGGGAGGTGAATCGGGTGGCTTTGATTTTACTGGTATTGAGCTGGTGAAAGTTTTGACTCATCCAGGTCTCAATGTCAAATAGCAGTTGCAAACAGACACGAGTCCAAAGGACAAAGTGGTGCATGGTTGTGGTAGTTTAGTGGTTTTGATATTGGACTAGTTCCAAAAGTTATGGGTTCACATCCCACCACGGCAAGTTTTGAAATGGAGTTGAATAAAAATGATCGTGTGTTAGTTGGCACTAAAAAAAATCCATGACACCTGCACCCCCACCGCATTCTGGTCTACTTATGACATCAGCTCCACACTATGTGGTTGACTCTTTATGCCCTGCGTAAAGCCTCTCAGTAAAAACAGTCACTATGGCAACTAGGGATGGACAATTAATGTCGCATTTTCAGCAGTGCCAACATCTAGGAGAAAATATATAAAAAAAGAACAGCTAAATATCATCAGCATAAATGTTGACCACTTGCTTCTGGAGTACATCACCAAGGTGTAACATGTACAAGAGTAGATTCTTGGACTACATCAGAAGTAAAAGTGCAGGTATGGGAGGAGAAACTATTCTGAGGCAATGTAATATCTGCAATGCGACATATTGGAGTGAAACCAGGAGGGAGCAGTGCCATGGAGTGGACTGTAAAGAGACAAGACAATTGAGGAGGATACAGTGGTCAACAGTGCCAAAGGCAGGAGAGAGGTCAAGGCGGATGAGGAAGGACGGTGAGCTGTGGCCCCATTACATAACACTTGTGGGTGGTGTTCATTTGTAGTCCTGATATTTTTCAAATTTAGAATTGTTTTCTGTAGTGTGTCCTTTTCCTGTTGGTATATTATACATAGGTGTTTAAGGAATAAGAACATAAGAATTTGTAGCAGGATCCTGCTCCGCCATTCAATAAGATCATGGCTGATCTTCAATCTCAACTCCACTTTCCTGCCCAATCCCCATATCCCTCGATTCCCCTAAAGTCCAAAATCTATCGATCTCAGCCTTGAATATACTCAATGACTGAGCATTCACAGCCCTCTGGGGTAGAGAATTCCAAAGATTCGCGACCCTCTGAGTGAAGAAATTTCTCCTCATCTCGGTCTTAAATGGCCGACCCCTTATCCTGAGTCTGTGCCCCCTAGTTCTAGACTCTCCAGCCGGGGGAAAACAACCTCTCAGATTCTATCCTGTCAATCCCCCTCAGAATCTTGTATGTTTCAATGAGATCACCGCTCATTCTTCTAAACTCCAGAGAGTATCGGCCCATTCTACACAATCTCTCCTCATAGGACAACCCTCTCATCCCAGGAATCAATCTAGTGAACCTTCGTTGCACCACCTCTAAGGCAAGTATATCCTTCCTCAGATAGAGTTCATCGATCTTTACCTTTTCAGAACTTTCTTATACTTCAGCCACCAGAATTCACCTTTTTGACTGCCATGAATATCACCCGTGAGCTTCCTATGTTACTCAACATTCTGTGACATGAAGAGTAACTGTTTCAGAACATTTAGATACTACAGTTATCGAGGGGTCAGCCAACAGGAAAAAAAACACCATTTCAAATATAATAACATGGGTCAAAGTCTTCGCATATTTAAGGGCTATGATTTGTGTTATGGATAAATGATGCTCAAGATGCTTAGCAGTAATGTTTGTTGATGTAGGGTATAGCAAACACAACTAAAAACAACATACTGCTGAGGTACAAGTAAGAACACAGCCAAGACAACGAAGAGCACAAATGTTGCTCTACTTCATGAGCTCCAATTATCACAGCATTCTTTGTGTCACCTGTACAACAGTTAAATAAAAACAGTTACCTCTAGATGCAAAAATGAAGTTTTCAGTGAGGATTACTGAATAATTGAATTATTCTTTCAATTTAGTGTTGTATTAGAAGACAGAAAATCAGAATGTTTAATCTAAGACAACAGCAGGTGACCTCCCATGATGTTGGTATATATGCACAATCAATAAATTTGTTCTGTTGTAACCAGATACTTCTAGAGAATGTGATTAAGTGCAACAT
The DNA here is from genome assembly GCA_030390025.1 of Squalus acanthias. Taxonomy (NCBI): domain Eukaryota; kingdom Metazoa; phylum Chordata; class Chondrichthyes; order Squaliformes; family Squalidae; genus Squalus; species Squalus acanthias. Next base: position 109,206,331 of record CM059425.1, on the reverse strand, counting down.
TAACAAAGGTTTCCTGCTCCTGTTTCCTATGTGTCCTGTTCTAATTTTTAGTCACTATTATAAATCATTGCTTATTCCTATCCAATTGGGAGCAACCGCTACGTACGCAAGACATTATCAAACACGATACACACACTGGCAGCCTACAGCTCTCCACTTTCAAATCTACATCCACTCAACATTCCAAATGAATACAAGGACTCTCTGACCTAATTAGCAAACTCCTGAAAGACTTCAAATGATTTATATTCTCAGTGTTTTCTGACCTCTTGTTTGGATATTTCTCAATTTTAAAAATCATGTATTTATCTCTCCATAAAAGATTAATTGAAAACTTCAGGTTTCATACTGGATTTAGGCATCTCTCAGTTCTGTAGCGTGACCAAGAATTTCAAGAATATGCCATCAATCATAAGTGAGAACTGCCAATGAGACATGTAAACTTAAAGCATTTAGCAAAACCCCACATAGTTTTGCAAATCCGTTCAATTTCCATTTTCAGTGGAGCTTCTTGAAAGATGGCTTGATGAGAATTTGTATCGGTGGAGTTTGTCATTCAAGCAAAACTTCCATATCTGAATGGCCACTCAGCTCATTAAAAAGTATGTATTCAATAAGCACAGAGGGGTGCACATCAGACGGGGACTCTATCTTGAGTCTAGCATCCCAGAAGTGTACTTTGCTTGTCTCGACCCTCCCTCTCAACTAATGGTCATCTTCTGGTTTCCAGTAACAGTCTGGCACAGTGCAGCGCTCTTCCCTCATACCATGCTTCAGGCCATCCTGTCATTACGTGGCGTCTTTGATGGTATCTATGCTGTGTTTGCTGCATTATTGTTTGGCCCAATCTACTGCCTAATTTCATTCCAACCTTCCGGAGACACTGATAAAGAATTTATCCTGGTGGTTGGCATCCTTACAAACGTCTACCCCATTTGTGTACTGTATTATCATTTTGTTAAATACTTTACTGTGAATATTTTGTGTGATAATACTCTAATTTATTGCATTATGTTTGGAGCATGTCATATATGCCTGGGTGAAAAACAGTTTTTTTTTTACCTTGTATAAAGGATATATTAAATAAATAGTTCAAATAATTGACATCAATCGAGATCCATTTTTGGATCGCAGCAGCAGCAGCAGCAGAATGTGTGCTCACTTCAGCAAAGCAAGTGCACCATGTGGCTCAAATCCCTGCAGAGACATCATTTGCATATTACTCTTCTGTCCTTTAATATTACGGTTCAGCCAACTTACAAATCCGTAGGTTTTGCTGCAATATTTAGTGCTGAAGGTGACTTAAGTTAACAACTCTAATTGTCTGGAATAATTTAATACGTGGCCTAAGTTTTTCACTTTTTTTTTAAGATAAGCGAATACTAATTTAGTACGTGAGAGGGACAATGTTAAAATACTAAATTCCTTGTAACATGAAGCCAGCATTTAATGAATATAAACATAGAATGTGATGTCTGCTGCCCTGGTGGTGTGGTGGCTGACAATTGTTCTGCTATTTTATGCATGTGCATTTGGGGTCCCAGGACAGTGCAGCATTCAAAACTAACACACACAATTGCCACCCCCTGCCTCAGCCACACACCCTCCTGCTCTCTTGAGCAAACTGGGTGTTCCACTGAGGTAGCAGTTCCCATGTATATCAAATTGGGAATGGGAAAGTTCCACTTATTTTTTTAAAACTCACTATTACTTTCCACATTTATGATTGTTACTTTTTAAAACAGCTTCAGCAAATATAAATTCATTCTGCTCCAGTTTAAACATTGTCAGTGGGTATATTAATGAAACAGAGGAGTGCATTTTTTTTTTCAATGTTCCATCAGGATGCACAGGATGATTTAGCTACAATCAGCATACATGAGTTCCTGCCATGGTTTATAAAAACTGACATTTAAAAATCTTGCACCTAGTGTAAATAAAACAACAAAACAGATGGTTGCTACTTACAGAGAGGCAGGGGATGATAACGCAGCAACTCTACAATACACCAGCTGTTAATTGGCAAGCAACTACTTTGATATTCCACTGCTGATTTAACCCTTTAATACTCTGGAATACACCAAAATGCAACTGCTTTGGCACCAAGTTCACAGAATGCATTCAAGACAGTTTTCTAGATCAGTATGTCGAGGAACCAACTAGGGAACAGGCTATCTCAGACCTAGTATTGTGCAATGAGACAGAACTAATTAATAACCTTGCAGTAAAGGAGCCTCTGGGGTGCAGTGATCATAATATGACAGAATTGTATATTGGGTTTGAGAGTGATTTAGCTAAGTCCGAAATTAGGGTCTTAAATCGGAACAAAGCAAACGACATAGGTATGAGAGGTGAGTTGGCTAAGGTAGGTTGGGAAACTAGATTAAAAGATATAACAGTAGATAAGCAATGGCAAACATTTAAAGAACTAATTCATAATTCACAACGAATATTCCCTTAAGGAATAAAAACCCCACAGGGAAAATGGTCCAACCCTGGCTAACAAAAGAAGTTAAAGATAGTATTAGATTAAAAGAAAAGGCTTATAATGTGTCCAAAAAGAGTCATAAGCCTGAGGGTTGGGAGGATTTTTGAATTCAGCAAAGGAGGACCAAGAAATTGATAGAGAAAATAGAATATGAGAGTAAACTTGCGAGAGACAAACACAGATTGTAAAAGCTTCTGTAGGTATGTAAAAAGGAAGTGATTAGCAAAAGTAAACGTGGGTCCCTTACAGGCTGAGACAGGAGAAATGATAATGGAGAATAAGGAAATGGCAGAGAAATTAAACAAATACTTTATATCTGTCTTTATGGAAGAAAACACAAAAAAGTTCCGGAAATAGTGGAGAACAAGAGTCTAGTGAGAACGAGGGACTTAAAGAAATTAATATTAGTAAAGAAATAGTACTGGAGACATTAATGGGGCTGAAAGCTCACAAATCACCTGGACCTGATGGCCTAGATCTTAGGGTTTTGAAAGAGGTGGCTATAGAGATAGTGGATGCATTGGTTGTCATTTTCCAAAATTCCATAGATTCTAGAACGGTCCCCGTGGATTGGAAGGTAGCAAATGTAACCCCACTGTTTAAGAAAGGAGGGAGAGAGAAAACGGAACTACAGACCAGTTAGCCTGACATCAGTAGTAGGGAAAATGCTGGAAACTATTATTAAGGACGTGGTAACAGGGCACTTAGAAAATAATAATAGGATTGGGCAGAGTCAACACGGATTTATGAAAGGGAAATCGTGTTTGACAGAAGAGTTTTTGAGGTTGTAACTAGCAGGGTAAATAAGGGGGAACCAGTGGATGTGGTGTATTTGGATTTTCAGAAGGCATTCGATAAGATGTTACACAAGAGGTTATTACACAAAATTAGGCCTCATGGGATTGGGGGGTAATATATTAGCATGGATTGAGGAGTGGTTCATGGACAGAAAACCGAGAGTAGGAGTAAACGGGTTATTTTCAGGTTTGCAGGCTGTAACTAGTGGGGTACCGCAAGGATCAGTGCTTGTGCCTCCGCTATTTACAATCTATATTAATGACTTAGATGAGGGGACCGAGTGTAATGTATTCAAGTTTGCTGATGACACAAGGCAAGGTGGGAAACTAAGTTGTGAGGATGATGCAAAGAAGCTGGAAAGGGATACAGACAGGTTAAGTGAGTGGGCAAGAACATGGCAGATGGAATATAATGTGGAGAAATGTGAAGTTATCTACTTTGGTCGGAAAAATAGAAAAGCAGAGTATTTTTTAAATGGTGAGAGATTGGGAAATGTTGGTGTTCAGAGGGACCTGGGTGTCCTTGAATCACTGAAAGTTAACAAGCAGGTACAGAAAGCAATTAGGAAAGCAAATGGTATGTTGGCCTTTGTGACAAAAGGATTGGAGTATAAAAGTAAAGAAATCTTACCGCAATTATATAGGGCCTTGCTGAGACCACACCTGGAGTAGTGTGTACAGTTTTGGTCTCCTTACTTAACAAAGGATATACTTGCCTAAGAGGGAGTGCAACGAAGGTTCACCAGATTGATTCCTGGGATGAGGCGATTGTCCGAGGAGGACAGATTAAGGAGACTAAGCCCCATCTCCAAACTCCCTTTCCTCTTCAAAGTCCTTGAACGTGTTGTCACTTCCCAAATCCGTGCCCATCTTTCCCGCAATTCCATGTTTGAATCCCTCCAATCAGGTTTCTGTCCCGCCACAGTATCGAAATGGCTCTCATCAAAGTTACAAATGACATCCTTTGCGACTGTGACAAAGGTAAACTATCCCTCCTCGTCCTTCTCGACTTGTCTGCAGCCTTTGACACGGTTGATCACTCCGTCCTTCTCCAACACCTCTCCATCGTCGTCCAGCTGGGTGAGACTGCACTCGCCTGGTTCCATTCTTATCTATCTAATCGTAACCAGAGAATCACCTGCAACGGCTTCTCTTCCCACTCCCGCACTGTTACCCCTGGTGTCCCCCAAGGATCTATCATTGGCCCCCTCCTATTTCTTATCTACATGCTGCCCCTTGGTGACAAAATCTGAAAACACACCGTCAGTTTCCATATGTATGCTGACGGCACCCAGCTCTACCTCACTAACACTTCTCTTGACCCCTCCACAGTCTCTAAATTGTCAGAGTGCTTGTCCGACATCCATGAGCACCCCTGATTATAATCGCTCAACCATTGGTGGCCATGCCTTCTCTTGCCTAGGCCCTAAGCTCTGGAATTCCCTGCCTAAACCCTCTCTGCCTCGCTACCTCTCTTTCCTCCTTGAAGACGTTCCTTAAAACCTACCTCTTGACCAAGCTTTTGGTCACCTGCCCTAATTTCTCCTTATGTGGCTCAATGTCAAATTTTTTGTCTTATAATACTCCTGTGAAGTGCCTTGCGACTTTTTACTACGTTACAGACGCTATATAAGTACAAGTTGTTGTTGTTGTTATATTCCCTAGAATTTAGAAAAATATGAGGGGTGATCTTATTGAATCATATAAAATTCTTACAGGGCTCGACAGGGTAGAAGCAGGAAGGATGTTCCCCCTGGCTGGGGAGTCTTGAACTAGGGGTCACAGACCAGAATAAGTGGACCGCCATTTAGGACTGAGATGAGGAGAAATTTCTTCACTCAACGGGATGTGAATCTTTGGAATTCTCTACCCCAGAGGGATGTAGATGCTCAGTCATTGAGTATATTCAAGACCGAGATCGAAAGACCTTTGGATATTAAGGGAATCAAGTGATATGGAGATCGGGCGGGAAAGTGGAGATGAGGTAGAAGATCAGCCATGATCTTATTGAATGGCGGAGCAGACTCCAAGGGCCAAATGGCCTACTCCTACTCCTATTCTTATGTTAAGTTCTTATTAAAGACCCTGTCTACATTATGGCCCCGATATTAACTCGGAGGCGCGTTGGGAGCTGGGTGGGATCTGATATCGCATTGGCGGCTCTTCATGACAACATGTCTGCCACCTAAAATAGGATGACACACCTTAGCCTGGTCCTTGCAGTGCCGCCCTGATCTGTACCAAAGTGTTCTCCAGCAAAGCGGTTGCTGGGAAGTGCGGCTGGGCCATGAGATGTATAATGGCGAAAGGGGACATGGAAGTGGGGACTCCACGAAAAGCGCTTTAACTTCTCACCCATTGCGCACCCCCACCCTCAGTCAGTAGCCCACACGCTGCCTCATCTCCCAATGGCTGAGTCTACCCTTACACAGGTGCAGGTAGAACAGTCTTTGGTGGAGCCCTCAAAGGCTCCAAAACCCAGAGGTCATTGGCCAACATCATCTCACATCAGTTAAAGCAGCAATCAGAGCTGCCTGCCTCTACGTCTGCTGACACTACAGGGATTGCACAAGTAGGATTAAAAGGAAGAGGAAAGCTTAGCTTGGACTGCCGCAGGACAAAAGCATCCTGGCAGCTGCCTGGGAATCTTGCGCACATCTGCTGAAACATCATTTTGTGGTTGCACACCAGCTGCACATCGATGGAGTGGAAGACTGATTTTCACCCACTGCCTGCACCCAAACCCACTCGCTCCTCAGGTTAAAATTCACGCCTATTTCTTAGTGTCAAATCATCAATAAGAAAGAAAGATCTTGCATTGGTGTAGCGCCTTTCACAGCCTCAGAATGTCCCAAAGCACTTCACAACCAATGTAGTACTTTTGAAGTGCAGTCACTGTTATAATGTAGGGAAACCTAGCAGTTCGCTGATGATTGCACAGTGTACAGTTACATTCGCAACTCCTCAGTTAATGAAGCAGTCCTACTAGACGTGGACAACAGTCAGGCTTGGCTGATAAGTGGCAAGTAACATTCACGCCACACAAGTGCCAGGCAATGACCATCTCTAACAAGACTCTAACCACCACCCCTTGACATTCAACTGGATTACCATCAACGAATCCCCCACCATCAGCATCCTGGGGGTCACCATTGACCAGAAACTTAACTAGACCAGCCACATAAATACCGTGGCTGCAAGAGCAAGTCAGAGGCTGGATAATCTATGGTGAATGACTCCCCTCCCAACTCCCCAAAGCCTTTCCACCATCCACAAGGCACAAGTAAGGAGTGTGATGGAATACTCTCCACTTGCCTGGATCAGTTCAGCTCCAACAACACAAGAAGTTCGACACCATCCAGAACAAAGCAGCCCACTTGATTGACATCCCATCCACCACCTTAAACATTCACTCCCTCCACCACCGGCGAACCGTGGCTGCAGTGTGTACCATCTACAAGATGCACTGCAGCAACTCGCCAAGGCTTCCTCAACAGCACCACCCAAACCAGAGACCTCTACCACCCAGAAGAACAAGGGCAGCAGGCGCATGGGAAAACCACCACCTCCAAGTTCCCCTCCAAGTCACACACCTTCCTGACTTGTAAATATATTGCCGTTCCTTCATCTGCGCTGGGTCAAAATCCTGGAACTCACTCCCTAACAGCACTGTGGGAGTACCTTCACCACACTGACTGCAGCGGTTCAAGGCAGCGGCTCATCACCACCTTCTCGAGGGAAATTAGGGATGGACATTAAATGCTGGCCTTGCCGGCAACGCCCACTTCCTGTGACTGAATGAAAAAAAGCTAATTTGCAATGTCCCACAAACAGCAATGAGATAAATGAAAAATTATACTGATTTAGTGATCTTGGTTGAGGGATAAATATTGGCCAGGATGCCAGACTCTTTTGCTCCTTTCTGAATGGTGCCATGGGATCTTGTTCGTCCACCTGAAAGAAGGCAGTCGTGCACAGAAGTGTCGGCCTAGATTATGTGCTCAGAAGCAAGACTGCAACCACTGAGCCAAAGCTGATACCCAATATACCAGACTGAGCACGAACAAGGCACAGAAAAATTATACCTTTAGCACACAAGTGACAGAAAGACAGTTTAACTTCTTAGCAAGACTTGACATTAAGGATTTGCCCTGCTTTTCATTGCTAGAAATTGTACACACCGAGTCACCAAAAAATACTCACAACACAAACACACAATGGTTTCCTATTTCCACGGCCATACAAGGTACAGAAATAATCACAGTATAGAATACATAACTGAGCAAGGTAATAAAATATCAGGAGGCATTCATCATGTCATCATAAACTGATACTAAATGCATGCTGAGTAAGCACCATTATGTACAATCCTTAAAAGGGAAGGTAAGAGTATGGTAAGTGCTATGCATAGTAAGCAATTAGCCATAGATTTCTCCCATCCATTCAGTTCAAAACTGAAGTTACTCAGATTTACAATGCTTTTTTCCATGGCTCCCAATAACCTCCATTTTGTTCGGCAAAGTGTGTAGTAGCTGTGTTGGTCTGATGTAGATCAAGCGAGCATCTTTGCGTTATGTACACTTTCCCATGTGTTCTGTAAATTACTGAGAAACTGGGAAAAAAATAATGGACAACCATGAATGTTTTAAAAACAGGTAATTCAACTGACAAAATTTTTTTTTGTTTATGGGATGTGGGCGTCGCTGGCAAGGCCAGCATTTATTGCCCATCCCTAATTGCCCTTGAGAAGGTGTGGGAGAAAAGGTTACCCGTTTGACATAAATATAGATAAGAAAAGGCCTTTCAGCTGGTAAAGTTGCTCTTTCCACAGATCAGGTAAAGCTTACTTCAACTTCTTACATAATTTCTTGAGGGGAAATTTCTGTCAATATTTCCTGATTCCCAATGACAGTCAAGCAAAGAAGTTTATTGCTGGATCTTCACAGACAACAAACTCCTACCCACTGACAAAACCAAGTGCCAGAGGAAATATCATGCCCCTTGGTGAATTTGATTATTTCAGTCTACCATCATTTTCAGTCCCATTGCTAACCATCTTTTTACTCAATTGTTTTTTTTTTGAAAGAGTTAATCAACACATCACTTACTTTTACTGAAATTCTCTTCTACTCTGTGGGGCTTTTGATTTTCTAAACTCTAGTCTTCGAGTTTTACTAATATTAAACTTCTGCCCCCCTCGTCTTGTGTTGATATCCAAGTAAAATAGTCTTCGATACTCGGTACTTTAAAGATCTTGATTACTCTCACTAAAGCTCTTTTTATTGAAGTAAATTAAAACTGGCTGAGCCTCTCTTCATAATTGAGAGCCTTAAATCCTGTAATTATCCTTGTTGCTCACTTTGAATAACTCTGATGCATTGATTTTTTTTTTAAGACAATCTGCCTAAACCTTCACACTATTGTGAATGTGATCCCACCAGTAATCTATACAAGGTTGGCATAACTTGTTTCAATTTATAGTCCTAGTATCCATTTGGCCTTGTTGATAACATCATCTCATCGACTCGAATCTTTCAATGAATGATCAATAACCACATCCAAATCCTTTTCCATCTTTATTGATACCCGTCATCAAGCAGTGCGCTTGATCATTCCCCTCACCTGGCCAATGCAAACTAGGACACTTTAATTGTATTTTTGTTTATAAACAGGTTTGGCTTGGTCAACCCTTCCACAAAGTATCAGTGGTGTCACCTAGGTTGTTTCCCCATGGCTTGCCTGGCTCCTCAGTACTGGTTGAAACAACAGAGGCCCTTCATTGTGGGGATAGGAATTGTCTGACTACTTAACAACATAGTTCGTGGCGATGACCCCTTGAGCACAAACAGATGGTGTCTTCTTGTTCACTGGATGCTATCCGGGAGCAATTGGCATGATGTGGAATTTTTTGTAATAATTTCTCCCAATGTCACCTTAATTGTTTTAAGAAAATTAATCTAGGTAACCTTGTGATGGTCCCACCCACTGCTGGGACAGTAGCGGTGCCACTCCTGTAAAAGGAGACACTTGACCACGTCCTTGTGGGGCTAAGTTCTCACTGGCCTATATAAAATAGACCTTTTCACGTCATCATAAAATGGAACCTTCATCATGCGACCAGGAATCCTCTGACAGCTCGCTCATGCTTTAAGCTACAGCTCACACCCAGGTGATCATTGAACATCAACTTGCTGTGTTTGCAGGCTCATTGGATGCCGTCCATGTCCAGTGGGCACCACACTGAACTTCTGCTTTGATCTCCCCCAATTTTATCCTTTTGACTTAATTTTCTTATTTTAGTTACTTTTTAAAATTACTTGTGGTCGATCACTCCTCCCCGGAATTTTTTTTTAGGGGAGGCACTTGTTGCATCCTTGTGGGAAGGTTGATCAGTGGCGATGCAGCAAGGCACAGATATCCTGGAGTTTTGCTTAATTTCCTTTGCCTAATCCCATGATTCCCATCAGCCTATTATAAAATAGGACCCTTCATCATGAACACAATTTTGCTGTTTCTGCTCCAGCTTCCATTGATTCAGATCAAAATCCATCTGCCATAACTCAGGCATTCTGCTAAATTGCAATCAGTCTCCGTTATGTTAATTGTGGAATATTGTAAGATTTTCAAAATTTGCAGATCCCCAAAACATATATCGAAAGGAAAAAAATAAGGACTTTGGAAATTTAAAGGAACATGCCTGAACATGGCAACACGGTGGCATAGTGGCTAGCACTGGTGTCTCACAGCGCCAGAGACCCGGGTTCGAATCCGGCCCCGGGTGACTGTCTGTGTGGAGTATGCACATTCTCCTCGTGTCTGCGTGGGTTTCCTCCGGGTGCTCCGGTTTCCTCCCACAGTCCAAAAATGTGCGGGTTAGGTTGATTTGGCTATGATAAATTGACCCTTAGTGTTAGTGGGGGATTAAATATGTGGGGTTATGGGGAGAGGATGGGATATGTTAGGGGGAATTAAATACGTGGGGTTACGGGGGTAGGGTGGGATATGTGTACTGTGGGGATTAAAGTAGGGACAGGGTACTGGATTTGGATGATCAGCCATGATCGTATTGAATGGTGGAGCAGGCTCGACGGGCCGAATGGCCTACTCCTGCTCCTAGATTCTATGTTTCTATGTACCTGGTCTGGGAATTCAAAGACCAGCAAAACATTACCATTTGTACAATAGGCTCTGGGGAAAAACTGCCCCACCCAAAACACAGAGCCCATCAAGTTTTCAACAAGACAATGAACAGGCCTCACCTGAAAACTCACTGCATCACGAAACCAGTTTTTTTCATGAGGAGTTTGTGGTGGGGGGAGGGGTGGGGGGGGGGGCGAAGAGGACTATAATTGCAGCAGGACCCAAGATTTCTCTCTCTTTTCGACTCGACCGACTACGCTGGAACCAAGGGTCTCTGGCAGCACTGCCCAGAAGCCACATGGTAAAGGAAGACGTTCGATGACCAGAATCACCATCGACTTACCTGGCTGGATTTCGTACGATTAATACCCCTGTCTGGTGAGCATTATCCCTGATCTCCTGAAACCGAAACCTAGCTAGAAGTGGGATTTTTGGGAGGGATAAAGTTTTTTATTTTTCTTGTATACTGTCATTTTCCTCGCCTGTAACTGTGTGGTCCCCAAACCTGTTTAAGTGTGAAGTGTGTTTAAGTTTGTTACCTTTTAACTTTAATAAAAGTTATAGTTCTTTCATTGGAACCTGTGGTCTACTGCATCTTTATTCACAACCCCTAAATAAGTCCAAGTTTTGAACCTGGGGCGTGGGAGCGATTCGAACCGCTCACTGAGTCAGGGGAAAGGCTGACTCTTACAACAACCCACACCCCTTACAATACTGCTATTTAAACAGAGAAGGCCTTTGTGGTTCCTTTTTTTTCTGCCACGGTGGCCTGGTTCATATATGCGGCTATACTACAGATCAAGAGCTACAAGAATTCTACATGAAATTAATTTGGGCACTCTTATCATAGCCCCGAGTGAGTTTGGACCCATAGCATAAAACTGCTCCTAATTTGACAACCTACAGAGTTTTATGATGACGGTCAGCATTTTGTGGGCATGGTAAGCTGGTCAGTATTTTCAAACAAAGCTCTCTCTCTTCATTGCTGTCTCTCCCAATGCTCCCAGCTCTTACCTGAATCCCTGCTCTTCCCACTTGTAGCTCCAAGAGCTTGTTTGCTAATGGTCTGGATCAGGGCCCTTCTCCAAATGCTGGTGATAACAATGATCCTGGCTGCTGCCTACTGTAGGCAGGAACTCTTGAGAGAGTAGGATTTCTCACCTGCAGTATACAGCCAGAATGATTGCCATTAGTGGCAGGAGCAACATTGAGAAGTGGGGGGCCCAGTCTGGTACATCACTAGCTGTATTCGGAGGCAGAGGTGTGGAGAATGGTGGCAATGGGTGCGGGGTGGGCGGGGTCATCATGAATGGCACTGAAGGGTAAATGAAAAGCAATGGCTGGGAATGAAGAAGGCAGTGATGGGAGGAAGTAATGGAATATGGGGAAATGATGGCACTGAAGGGGGAATGAACAGCAATGAAGGGACAAAGGGTAGAAGCTTGGAGTGGTGCTTTGGGGTGGCGAGGAAGGAAAATGCTTGCATTAACTGAGAAGGAGTGACAGTGACAGTGAGCCAGCATTACGGTGTGGGAGGAAGGGAAAGCGATGACCAGCATGAACTGTAGGGAAATGGGTAATGAACAAGTGCCAGCTTGAACTGGAGGATAAGAGCTGAGGGTAAGTTTGGAGACAGGGTCAGCTTGAATGGGGGTGGAAGATTAGTACCAGCTTGAGTGGAGCGGGAAGGGGTAAAGAGTGCCAGGTTGAATTTGGTAGCAGGGGGTGGAAGCAGAGGGAGAAGAGCCAGCACGAACTGTGAGAGTTGAAGCAGTGAAAGCATCTCTGTTAAAGGGTGGGGTGTTGGATTTGGTGCAGTGTCACTGCAGTGAGTCCAGAGTGGAGGTCGAGTGCCCCTGTGAACTGGGACTGGAGGTTTGAACGTGCTGAGGCAACTTTTGGCAAGCGATGCACTGGTTGGTCTGCTGAAAATCCAAATCTCACTTTTAGCTTAAGATTAAAAATCAATTTTTTGTGAACTATAACAATGCTTAAAATGAACCAAAATGAATCATTTTAATGTAAAATTTAAAGCTGTGTGGAGGGAATATACCTTTGGACCCTCACTGAAATTAATTCAATATTTGGATTTTTACCCTTCAAGCATTCATGTATTTGTTTTTTTCTGCCAATACAAGTGAAGAAATGTCATGTCTACCTACAGCTTAAGTTACAAACCCTGTGCACCTACTTGTTTTTACATATCATAGTCTTATAATCAGAGGCATCGCTGAAGCAGCAGCTTTTTTGAAGCCGTTAGAAAGCTAGTAAAAGCAAACCAAGTTGACATGTATGAACCTCATGCAAAGACCACTTGAATGACTTGTATGGAAAGTGTAAATGTCACTATAATGCAGTTGGAAGTGCTTTTGTGAACTTGGAGCACTGGCACACTATTAAGATACAGTGGAAGGAGCTTTAATCTGCAACCAGCATGTTATACCTGCCCTGAGTGCTTGAGGTTGGGTGCTTGAAATGCTTGCTTAACTTGATAAGCACAGTCATTTAGCACAGAAGAATTTTACAAGAATGAATGATGTCACCATTCTCATCTACACGTTACAGTTGAACAATCAATTAGCAAGAAGGTAAAAAAACAAACAACTTAATTCATTATCCAGATTTGGAGAAAAGGTTTTTCAAGACCAGACCAGTGTCCCGGCAGATATGCATGTCATCAGCTCAAACAGAACATTCACTCGTTCAAAAAGGCACAATTATACCAGAATGGGAATACAGCTAGTTGAACACTAGCTTAGTATCAGCAACAGTAATGGAGAGCAATTCCTAATATATGGAGGTCTGACAACATGGTTTCTGTGGTTAGCTCGCAAATTAATGATAGTTGTAAAGCATTTTTGAATGAGGTCTATGCAGGGCAGAATCTACCCCTTCCTTACAAAAAGTTGAGTGCCTCCTGGTCAGAATCGCTCTTCAATAAGTAACATGGATAAAATTGGTATGATCAACCAATCATAAAGACAGAGGCATATTGAGCCATTGCCTTAATGCAAAGGGGTAAGATTTCTATCTCTGGATGGTTATCAGCAGACATTTATAAGATATTTTGTGCGAGAGGCAAGACTTCCTTCTTCTTGCTCACGTGCATAATTTGAGGCAGGGAATCTGCCCCGATCATTTACTGGGATAACAGTGCTGCTTTAAAAAGCAATATAACTAAACTGGAAGTGATCTTACCCTGAACTAAATATGTTCATTTTTTTTTTTTTAAACGGAGGTATCAGGTACCTCTGGATTGTAATCCATCACTCTACAGAATTTCAATCTACAGTTCCGGATACTCTCAAAATATGGGCATGCTAAAAAAAAAGAGCATTTTTTTTTTTTTTTAAATCAGGAGTGAGTAGCTTGTGACTATCGACAGAGGCTTTCTATCTCCCAGGAGGAGAGAGGGGACTTTCACACCTACCTTCCTCTGGCTCACCCCCAAGATCCACAGCACAGAGAGGAAGATTCAGAATCACATGTTTGAGGAGCACTAGTTACCAATACGCGGACAGTGTTATAGATACACAGTAAATTGATCTCACTCATTAATGTGGTGTCACCCATTTTCCAATATACATGATTCCACATTAAGATGTCTTTCTGCACATCACAGTTTTGTGCATATACTCAGTTAATGTAATCGTGATACTGGGTTCTGCACTGTAACGCACAATAGTGTAAAATAAATCTGACCACTCCTTAAAGTATACTCACGTTGATGGGATGTCGTGCAACTCGGGCAAGTGAACAGGATGAACATCAGCGTAGCCAGCAGAGGATAAATGTTCCAGTGCGGCAGGTGAAAGCATCAACAAATTTCCTGCTGCCTTTCCTGTGCTGCCAGTGATCCTTCTCCTCAGGAAGTAATTGTTGTGGCCCCTCCTTATTCTCCTATTGCATTGGTGTCTTCTAATCTTCAGTGAACTGCATACTCATGCACATATCTACAGCATGCACTGCATCAACTTAGCAAGGGTACTTCAACAGCACCGCTCTCCCCTGCAACCTCTACCACGCAGAAGAACAAGAGCAACAATGCTGCAGGAACACCATCACCTCAGGAGTTTCCCTTCCAGTCACACATCATCCTGACTTGGGACATATATTGCCATTCCTTCATTGTTTCTGGCTTACAATTTTGGGAACACCATCACCACTAAGACTGCAGAAGTTCAAGGACCAAGCCAACCATCACCTTCTCAGGGCAACAAGGGATGGATAATCAATGTAGCTTACAAGTGTTGCTCACAGCCCAAGAAGCAAAAAAATAAAAATAACAGTGTTGTGCAGCTCCAAACGCCATCACTATTTTAGCAACCACATCAGAGGCACACATCAGGTAGTCATGAGAGCAGTGCAGGTGCCTGCAGCAATGTTTGAACACACAATACACTTTCTGGCTTGAGCATGGGTCTCATTGTACCACATCTGCACCCTAATGGGAAGGTTGTGCAAAAGTATGATGAGCCACAATTGCAAAGCATGCAGTGTCATACATGTCACCCATTGACAACACTGTATTAGGGCAGGTGCACATATAAATCCTAAATACTCCCAGGGAAGTGGGTATTAATGTTCATACTGATGGTCACACACCATCTGCACTTAGGGGAGTAAAAACCCTTTTGATTTATGTACACAATGACATTGTTGAGCAGTGCAGGAATAGTCACATCAGTCCAATCTATTATTCTCTGAACCGCAGAACAATGAAGGTTGGTAAAAGACCTAGGGGGAGAAATTCAGTATCGCCCCATTTGGGGCGCAATTATCGGCCGGGCGCAAAGATTACGGCCTGGCGCTAATTATCGCCACCGACTGCAAACTTGACTTTTATCGCCCCTGGAGGTGATTGGAGCGCTAAATCAGGCACTTCACACCTGTCTTAAGGCGCAAAGGCCGAGGAGCGAGGCGCTACCTCAGAGCACTGGTGAAACTCATGTAATGTCAGTCAGCAATGGAACACACACACAATGGCACGGGCCAGTTCTTAAAGGGGATGGTTAATCTTGCTTTCCATCCACATCCTGCTCATTGCAGCCTTGAATCTCGGCCTGGAGAGATCTGAACATCAAATCTGCTGAAAATGAACAATGGAGAGTACGAGGCAAAGAGCTCAGAGTGCAGCCCCCACAGTCTCTTCTAAATCGATACAAGGAATGGCAAATCAAAATGAACCTGCAAAGTGCTGCTCAGTACCCAAAACTCCTTCACACAACGTTGAATCTCTCCAGAAGTCTCTCTCTCTCTCTCTCTCAGAATGCGTAGTTCAAAAATGGCACCAACAATAAAAGGCAGGAAGCGGTCACCTTTAAATAGCGCTCCCCCTTTCCCTTCATGACTGCAGAACGCTCCCCTCAACCTGTCGTTGCTAGCGTCAGGCGGTAAGGCAGGGGGCGCCACTCAATATCCGCTCCGGGGCGATACCGGGGCGTTGCGCACTCAACTGACGTCACGATCTGCCGGCGCAGGAGATCGTGGTGGTAGTGTTTAGCGCCGCCGCAAAATGTCTAGTTAATTTTGCGAGCGGCGCAAACTTCGCCGCGCCTGGGCGCTAGATGCTTTGCGCCTCATTAGCGCCCTCTTGAGGCGCTAACGGGAGGCGCAACCAACTGAATTTTTCCCCTCTAGTCTCTTTGGATCTCCTGGAGATGTTCAATGCCCAAATTGATACACTGACAGGCATCTCCAGAATGCACATCAATCACCTGTTATATGGATTTATGGACTATATAGCAGCTTACCCTTTAAAACCCATAATAACAACAGAAAACGCTGGAAAAACTCAGCAGGCGAGGCAGCATCCGTGGAGAGAGAAACAGAGTTAACGTTTCAGGTCGAAGACCTTTCATCAGAACTGGAGACAGCAGGAAATCAAATAGATTTAAAGCAAGGATAAAGCTGGGAAAAGGGGGAGGGGATGAAAGAACAAAAGGAGACATTAAGAGACATTAAGAGATATTCAAGGCAAGAGGTGGTGTTAATGTGACAGGTTAAGGCTGAAAGAAGTGTGAAATGCAATGGCAGAATGAAGGACAGCTGCCAGCTTCTAGGAGAGAAAAAAAAGAGAAAGGGGGGGCAGGGCAAATAAAAGGGTGGATGAGAAAATAAAATATAAATGTGATGGGGCTAAGGTTATGATCTAAAATTGTTGAACTCGATATTGAGTCCAGAGGGCTGTAGCGTGCCTAAACGAAAGATGAGGTGCTGTTCCTCGAGCTTACGCTGCGCTTCCATGGAACAGTGTAATAGGCCGAGGACGGTGAGGTCAGAGTGGGAGTGAAGCGGTGAATTAAAGTGACAGGCGACCAGGAGCTCGGGGTGGACTGAACGGAGGTGTTCCGCAAAGCGGTCACCCAATCTGCGTTTGGTCTCCCCAATGTAGAGGAGACCACATCGTGAGCAGCGAATACAGTATACTAAATTGCAGGAAGTATAAGTAAATCGCTGTTTCACCTGGAAGGGGTGTTTGCGGCCCTGGACAGTGGGAAGAGGGGAGGTATAAGGGCATGTGTAGAATTCGCAATATATCGCGATTTTATTAATAAGGAGAAAACACAGAGTTTCGTTCAAACAGCTTTTATTTCAGCAGAATGCTGCCAGGTTTAAAGTGGACACAAGCAGCCTGTAAAATGGCCGCCGCACCTCGTGACAGAACATTCTAGACTTTTCAACAGGCAGACAAGATGGCGTTCCAATAAACATTTGTGCAAGATCGATTAAGATTCAGCACAGTGAAGATAATACACGAGACATTATGGGTTTGCAGTATACACATAAATACTGAAATCGGTCTCCCAGGTACAAATGAAAGCTATTGTACCGAGTAATCAGGGGCCCATCCAAAGGACATTAATATGTAAAATCCCAACGACTCTACGATGAGAGAGCCGTTAGCAGGTAGTTATACAAAACACTTGGAAGCCCCACAACCCCTCCAGGGAGAACACCGACCGATTTAACAATGGGAGAAATATTAACAGGTACTCAGACATTTACGAGTAGCCCCGAAACCCATTAAGAACGGAGATCACCCATACAAGACATTTGAGCGCCAGACCCTAAACAAAAGAATGGACATTAAGGTTGGGCGGGAAACGGAAGATTTTGCACTATAATTGCAGGCTCCAAACCGTCCATCTTTCTCTTATCCTGTGCTCTTATCCGATCGACTCGTAACCTCGTGGCTGCTCCTGTGTACTCGTAGTCGGGCTCCTGCTTGCCTGTTGCCTCTTTGAAAAGGACTGTTGAACTTTCTGATCCGGGGAAGCCTTACCCCCGCAGGAACGCTCCGTCTTTAATTTCTGGGCCAGTGTCACAAACTCAATGTTAATGAATGTAAAATAATAGGATGGAAAACTAGTGATAATACAACCAATTCATTTTTTCCTCCGGTTTCGTGCTCTTTTAATACCAACCTTAATGAGCACTAAAATGAGAAGTCGCACAACACCAGGTTATAGTCCAACAGTTTTATTTGAAATTACGAGCTTTCGGAGCGCTGCTCCTTCGTCAGGTACAAGACGAAGGAGCAGCGCTTCGAAAGCTCGTAATTTCAAATAAAACTGTTGGACTATAACCTGGTGTTGTGCGACTTCTCATTTTTGTCCACCCCAGTCCAACACTGGCATCTCCGCATTAATGAGCACTGGCTTTGGAAATTATTCAATATGTTTTGCAGATATATGCATTTTTCAATACTGAATCCCCTTTGCCATCTGATTTCTCAATCTATTCCTGCTGTCCTGAAGAAAGAATGACATCCAGGAGAATTCCACTGATAGCAGTAGCCCTCTTGTACTCTATCCAAGTGGTTATAGTTCATGCTCATTTCCCTCTTCCTAAATCAGGGATGCTGACAGAGATCAGAACGAGTGTGGGATAGATCGCATGGCTCAGTCTCAGTGCCATACCAGGCAATGCACTTACCCACTACGTCACCACCTCATGTCATTCGTCACAAAATTGTCCAGGCTGTAAGGCAGCAAGGGGATAAAAATGGTCTATGCAGGTCATGAATATGAATCTAAATGATAAAGTAAGATGGATGAGCTGAATGGTCTTCTTTCCCCATTTCCGACTTTCGAAGTTCTTGTGATTTCAATTCTCTGCAAATTCCTTTGAATGATAGCTCTCCTTGGAGATTCTGCTTCCAGTACTTTCACTGAGGTCGTTAATAAATATTATGAACAGCAGTGGTTCCGGCACTTATTCCTGGAGGACTGTAATAGACTGCACTGCCTGGCTTGAACGATATTCATTTATGACTACTCTGTTTTCTATTGTCAAGCCAGTTTTCCGCAAAATGCATCACTTCCCTTTGATTCCTGGAATTCTCGTTTTTGCTGGAAGTATTCTGAAGGGGCCTTCTCAAATGCCTTCTGAAAGGCCAGCTGGACTACCTTTTCTCTCCCATGCTAGTTATCACTTATCATTGACTCCATTAAAAAATCCTGAATTTCGTAGAACAGGCTCTGGTTTTTTATCTGTTAACCATGTTGAGCACACTGGCTGTAATTGCTTGGTTCATTTGTATCTTTTTTTTTATTTGAAGGCTTCATATTTGCTTTTGTATTGTCGAATTTGCATTATTCCAATTTCCAAGATACATCCCTCCAATTTTCCATGATTGCTTAAATACTAATGGACCATTTGTTCTACTTTCTTTGGCAAACTCCATTTGCATAAAATTCTCGGAAGAATCCCCAATCGCTTAGTTATTAGATTGAAAATATTACTGTGGTTATCCAGTGTCAATAAAGATCTGAACAAAAAATGTTAAAGTTTGACCTTCTCTACCGGTGTACTGCAACCTTTATTCTTAAGATGTCCTAGCTGTTCAGTAATGCTTTGTCTCCCACCAACATAGGGGTGTATGCTCTCTTTTGCAACTACTCCAATTATTTCTCGCCAATTTATCTCTCCTTGTCTCAGTAATCTTCATCTCAATTTATTTTCCAATATATTTGTTTTCTACATAAAATGTTTAATACATTCACCATTTCTCTTCTAGATTTGCAATTTAAACTAATTTCAACCATAGAATTGAATAAATATTTTGTTGATCTCCATAACTTGTTTTGCTTTTTTTTAAAAAAACATTTTCCCTTTGCAGTTTTAATCTTATCCATTTGTCTAAATACATTTTAAGACAGTAGTTACATAGTCTATTTGTTTGTCATTGTAACTTATTTGTGTCTTCTCCAGTTTTCAAAACTCTGACCTACTCCTGGTAAGATGGGACTTGATGTGAAACTCCCTTTTTTTTCTTGACGATATTTACTCAATTTGTGTCCTTTCTATTCATTCGCAAATGTACTCCCAAAAAAGTTTGTCAACCATCCCAAAGTCACCACTAAATACTGGGGAGCGGATGTGCGACTATCCTGACCTTTGCCTAAATGTACATGTTAATGGCCCAGGACTGGAAATACTGGGGTTCCTAGACCTGTATGTACATTGCACAGTGAATGCGCTACGCCCATTCAATAATAAAGCAGAGAGCCAGGAAAATCAGCCCCAATCCTTTTTTAAAAAAACATGCTGGGTCGAAAGGTAGTCAGTCATATGCCAGTCATAATGTTTTTTTCTCCTCTTCTAGAGAGATTCTCTCAATGCACATAAATTCAAGGTAATGTAATCCTCCTGTGAATATGACCCGCACTTCCATAGGCCCCAAACCAATTTCTTCTCTTTGTCCTGGTGGTTTATATCAGTTTCCTAATATTAGTGTTCTTTTCTTGCTGCAAGAGATTTTTGGCAGAACTGACTTAGACACTCTCTCCTTTGAGAATGTACCTACACTTTGATTGATTGTCACATCCCCACTGACTGGCAACATCAACGCTCTCTATTATTCATCCTGTCTCCTGTCGACATACTAAATCTTGCTTTATGAAGCTTGTGTCCATCTTGGGCTTTAACCAGGTCTCAGTTATATAACTTTCTGACGTAAACAGAAGTACTTACCTTGATGCAGCGAGTGCATGCTCAACAATCCCTTCTGCACTTCAAAATTGAAACATTGGCCTACGTTAGTTTTGATGCAATGCATAAAAGCAAGGGAGACATTTCTCAACACGTATCGCTGTAAATTTTGAATAAATTATATTTTCTAAATAGGTCCGAAGAATCTATCATTTGTGTAAATTCTAATTATATGCTTAAGAAAGTTTTATTGAAAAAAAATATATATATTACCAAATGTTGGTGTACATTGCTGAATGCTTGCTGGTGGGTCACCATGGAAACATGGTTACACATTCCTAGCATTTTTACATTGGGAAAATTAATCCTGACTGGTCAGAAGAGTCATGATGACATATACAACCATTTATACTTTCTATCTTTTATTCCTGCACAATTTTGAAGTTACACTAATGTAGAAAAGAGAAAGAAATGTATTTATAGACAGGCAGTAGCAAATTGCTTCACACCCAATTAATCATTGTTGAAATGTAGTCACTGATGTAGGCACACGTAACAGCCAAAACACACCTAGGCCCCACAAACAAGAAGTTAGGTAAACAACCAGTTCGTTGGTTTTGGTGGAGGGATAAACGTTGGCCAGGAGGCAGGGAGACCTCCGAGCTCTGCTTCAAATAGTGCAACGGGATCTTTTACATCCAGCTGAACATACGAGCAGAGCTTCAGCTTAACATCTCATCTGAAAGATGGCATCTCGGACAGTGCAGCACTGCCTCAATACTGTACTGAAGTGCCATCCTAGATTATGGCCCGAAAATTAGACCTAATACGCGAGAGTACGCACTGTGTACTCTCGCGTTTTAGGTCTCCAATTGCCGGTTTCCAGCATGCACTGCGCATGCGCAGGAAACCGGCACTTCGTGAACTCAAAAGGGGGCGGTTCCTAAGTGAACCGCGTGCGCGCTACAGGCTGCGCGCACGCAGTGCACTTAGTGCTTTGAACGCGCAGGTAAGCATGGAAGATTTTGCACATAAAGAAAGGAGGCGTAAGACCCTCTTTTAACAAGGTAAGTAGTTAATTAAGTATTATTTTAAAAAATTTTCAACAGGTTTATCTTTTTTAAGAGACTTTAAAGAAAGGTAAGTTTATTTTTATAACTTTTAAAAAGATTTTAAATGTTTTCAAAAATTTAATTTTTTGTTTAAAGTGGTTAATTTATTTAACTATACTTATTTTATTAATGTGATGGCTTTTTTTTTAAATTTAATTGAGGTTTAGCTGTTCTTTTGGGGGGGGTATAGATTCATAGCTTTGACAGGTCTTCCTGTCAAAACTATGAATGAAAGATGGTGTGCTGCCATTGGCTCTAACTGAATCACGTGATCCCAGAGCGCGCACGAACTAACTGCGTCTCTGGCTCACGCAAGCCCTGCACAGCTGCAGCCTTGAAACTAAAGTTCGTGAGAGCCTGGAGGGAAAAGGTAGGCGCGCAGTGAGATATCGCGGGGAAGCCTTACCCCCGCAGGAACGCTCCGTGTTTAATTTCTGGGCCTATGTATTCAAGTCCTGGAGGTCAGAATGCAACCACTGAGCCAAGCTGACATTATATCTCTCCTATTCCTAATGTGCACCCAAAATATTTAATTTTACCACCAACGAATTGACCTCTGTATTTAACGCCTTTACTTTTTCCTCTTTAATTTAAGATTTTTAGCCTGTTTCCCTAATCTAATTGTTCGCATTTGTTTTGAGGTGATTAGTTACACAGCTTATCCTTTTGTAACTTATTTATTAATTACTTATACATTTCTTGTCACAATTGACTATTTTTGTCATTGCCCACCTCAACTTCCAGGTGGAAATTTGTCAATCCAATTGCCTGATCCCGACCGGCATGTCGGACGCAGAGGCCATTCCCGTGCACATGGAGGGGGTGAGGCGCAGGAGGGAAAAGGTTGCCCCTCTTGTGCAGAGTCCACCTCCTCCCATTCTCACTCACAGCAGGCACTTATCGAGAATGCTGGTCGTGTAAACAGTTTGTTAAATTAGTTGCTATGATTGTTTTTTGTTTTTATTTCATTTATGGGATGTGGGCATCACTGGCAAGGCCAGCATTTATTGCCCAACCCTAGTTGCCCCTGAGAAGGTGGTGGTGAGCCGCCTTCTTAAACCGCTGCAGTCCGTGTGGTGAAGGTCTGTTAGGGAGGGAGTTCCAGGATTTTGACCCAGCGACGATGAAGGATCAGTGATATCATTTTAAGTCAGGATCGTGTGAGACTTGGAGGTGGTGGTGTTCCCATGCGCCTGCTGCCCTTGTCCTTCTAGGTGGAAGAGATTGCAGGTTTGGGAGGTGCTGCCGAAGAAGCCTTGGTGAGTTGCTGCAGTGCATCTTGTAGATGGTACACACTGCAGCCACGGTACACCGGTGGTGGAGGGAGTGAATGTTTAAGGTGGTGGATGGGGTGCCAATCAAGTGGGCTGCTTTGTCCTGGATGGTGTTGAGCTTCTTGAGTGTTGTTGGAGCTGCACTCATCCAAGGCAAGTGGAGAGTATTCCATCACACTCCTTACTTGTGCCTTGTAGATGGTGGAAAGGCTTTGGGGAGTCAGGAGGTGAGACACTCGCCGCAGAATACCTAGCCTCTGACCTGCTCTTGTTGCCACAATATTTATGTGACTGGTCCAGTTAAGTTTCTGGTTAATGGTAACCCCCAGGATGTTGATAGTGGGGGATTTGGTGATGGTAATGCCGTTGAATGTCAAGGGGAGGTGGTTTGACTCTCGCTTGTTGGAGATAGTCATTGCCTGGCACTTCTGTGGCGCGAATGTTACCTGCCACTTACCAGCCCAAGCCTGAACGTCGTCCAGGTCTTGTAGCATGTGGGCATGGACTGCATCATTATCTGAGGAGTTGTGAATGGCACTGAACACTGTGCAGTCATCAGCGAACATCTCCATTTCTGACCTTATGTTGGAGGGAAGGTCATTGATGAAGCAGCTGAAGATGGTTGGGCTTAGGACACTGCCCTGAGGAACTCCTGCAGTGATGTCCTGGAGCTGTGATGATTGACCTTCAACCACCACAAGCACCTTCCTTTGTGCTAGGTATGACTCCAGCCAGTGGAGCGTTTTCCCCGATTCCCATTGACTTCAGTTTTACTCGGGCTCCTTGATACCACACTCGGTCAAATGCTGCCTTGATGTCAAGGATGGTCACTCTCACCTCGCCTCTGGAATTCAGCTCCTTTGTCCATGTTTGGACCAAGGCTGTAATGAAGTCGGGAGCCGAGTGGTCTTGGCGGAACCCAAACATCAGTGAGCAGGTTATTGGTGAGTAAGTGCCGCTTGATAGTACCGTTGATGACACCTTCCAGCACTTTGCTGATGATTGAGAGTTGACTGATGGGGCAGTAATTGGCCAGTTTGGATTTGTCCTGCTTTTTGTGGACAGGACATACCTGGGCAGTTTTCCACATAGTCAGATAGATCCCAGTATTATAGCTGTACTGGAACAGCTTGGCTAGCGGTGTGGCTAGTTCTGGAGCACAAGTCTTCAGCACGACAGCCGGGATGTTGTCAGGGCCCATAGCCTTTACTGTATCCAGTGCGCTCAGCCATTTCTTGATATTACGTGGAATTGGCTGAAGACTGGTTTCTGTGATGGTAGGGACCAGATGGATAAACTAGATGCAGGAAGAATGTTCCCGATGGTCGGAGAGTCCAGAACCAGGGGTCATAATCTAAGGATAAGGGGTAAGCCATTTAGGACAGAAATGAGGAAGAATTTCTTCACCCAGAGAGTGGTGAACCTGTGGAATTCCCTACCACAGAAGGTAGTTGAGGCCAAGTCATCAAATATATTCAAGAATGAGTTAGATATATTTCTTAAAGCTAAAGGTATCAAGGGATATGGGGAGAAGGCAGGTACAGGGTACTGAGTTTGGATGATCAGCCATGATCTCATCGAATGGCGGAGCAGGCTCGAGGGGCCGAATGGCCTACTCCTGCTCCTATCTTCTATGTTTCTATGACCTCAGGAGTAGGCCGATATGGATCATCCACTCAGCACTTCTGTTCTATAGTTGATGTTGTGCTATTTATTGATAGTTATTTTTATGTATTACTCTTAATGCTCTTGTTGTTGCTGCTGTTAAATAATTCTGTTGGCAGTCATTTGCAACTTTATGAAACTTTGAAAATTTTAAATAATTTTAATATGTTTACATTTACAACTGTTGTCAAAGGAGAAATCGAACACTACTTTTAACTTGGCCTCAATTTTTGTTTAAACTGTTGCACTCAATAAAAGTTCCACTGTTTGACTTGGAATCTTGTTGTGTGCTGTCCTGGGGGGAGAGGGGCGAAGGCATAGATTTAGGTTTCAGAGACCCTTGCCAACAATTGCTGTACCTGCTGTGGAGATTTCCAGGGTTTCAAAACTCACTTTCTGTAGCTTCAGGCTTTAGTGTCACATGAAGACTGTAAATCACACCTTTGACAGGGACGGTGTCAGCTGTGGCTCAGTGGGTAGCACACTCGCCTCTGGAGTCAGAAGGTTGTGGGTTCAAATCTTGAGCACATAAAAGCTAGGCTGACGCTCCAGTGCAGTACTGAGGGAATGCTGCACTGTCTTCTGCTTTCTCAGGTGGACGTAAAAGATCCCATGGCACTATTTCGAGGAAGAACAGGGGAGTTCTCCCCGGTGTCCGGGCCAATATTTATCCCTCAACCAACATAACAAAAACAGATTATCTTGTCATTATCACATTGCTGTTTGTGGGACCTTGCTGTGCGCAAATTGGCTGCCACATTTCCTACATTACAACAGTGACTACACTTCAAAAAGTACTTCATTGACTGTAAAGTGCTTTGAGACAACTGGCGGTCACGAAAGGCGCTATATAAATGCAAGTCTTTCTTTCTTTGCGACGTGAAGCCTAAAATGGCTGCGACAAGACTAATTTGCATTTACAGCATACATCCAACAATTTCTTGACAAGCAAGGAATGTCAAGGAATGGCAATTTTTTCAGTTTTAGGAGATGCTTATGGCGGAGTGGTGCAAATCGTCCAGCAATTTGTGGAGAATTGGAATTCATGCCTTATCTCTTCTTCACCACAAGTTAATAATGGCGGGTTCTGAGAACTCGCCATTATTTTTCCAGCAATTTCTGGCCCATTAATTTATCTGTTCTGTCCACAGATGCTGACTGACCAGACATATGTATTTTTCAGGTTTCTGTATTTCTCTAGATCTCCGATTTCACTATCAAATGTAAGCCCACCGCAACCAACTCTTTTATGTAAAAGAAAACATAGCTGGGACTGAAATAAAAAATCAAGGAAAATGGAAGGTGACTTCATACACAGAACTTTAAATACAGATTTTCACTGTGACGCACACTGGCATTTATCACTGCGAGTTCTTACAACTCCTGAAATCAATTTCTCCGATATTATACAAGGCCACAGGTTAAGATAAGGATTTAGACAAGTATACTTCAGTGATTTTGTGAATATGTTATGTGACCATTAAAGAACCTAGTAAATCATTTATTGCTCTTCTGGGGTTGATTAAATATCAATTAAATTGCAACCCACGTAGCTATATTAATCCTCAATTAAATGCAGTACTTCAGTATATTAAGCCAACCTAGTAACAGCTGTATCTTTAAACTTATCCCAGCTATGAATATTAATCAATGCACCAAAATTGCTTTCCAGATTTCAAACATTTTGAAGCTATCCATTACAGTCAATTTTCATTTAATAATGAGAAGGCTCTGATATAATTGTAGTTTACATAGATGAATCAAAATAGTATTCCTTTTGATTTCAACAACATGATTATTCATGAGATTAAAAGGTAATTTCTTAAGTAAGTGCAACAGTATTACAAGTTGTAATTTTTGACCATCCTGAACACATCATCATTAATAGAAACGTCAAGATGTCAACCATGGTCCACCAGATGTTTTTGTTAGCTGCTCCAATGATTGCTTAATAATATGACAACAGCACAATTCAAAACTCTCATAAATATGTTCCCAGAAGCAGCTAAATATATCTACATTGTCCTTTCCCAAAAGGGAATGATTAATTAATTGAGTCAGTGGTGGTCCACCAGTCAAAACAGAAGAGGTTCAACTGCCTATGAATTTGAAAGATTGTCCACGTATTTTCTTAAGGTGCATTTGCAATATAATGGTTGGTTTTGCTTTGCTCCAATTTTGCAGATAAATGCAGCCTGATTCTGGAGTTAAAGCCAAACAGTGACTAGCAGTGGAAGAGTGAGTTTCACTCAAGTCAGTTTGGGCATTTACACTTAACTTACACTACATAAGTGAACATGATTCCACAGTCCCTTCACACTAATGCTAAACTTGTAATGTGAAGGCATTCTTAATTATCACGCATCTCAGAAATCCAATCTTGGAGCAATGTAGGTATTGCCAATAGGAAAAATAATAGCTGCAATAGTATGTTCCTTAAAAGGAGTATTAAAAGCTGGAAATAGATGGACCATCAAGGCCCATAGTGGACTGCATCACTAAAGTTGAAAAGAGTGGGAGAGAAGATGGGATGAATCAAGAAATAGTGGCTTGGAGACATCAAGGTTGTGTTTTAAAAACCGGTAAATTAGAAGAGGAAGGACCGAGATATTTATGAGCTGCCCGCTTTGGAGCCCGTGCAAGAATGAGTTAAACCGAGGAGAAAGTGCAGTGAGACTCGATTTCAACACAACAAAATGGTGATAGTTGATAAACTTGGCTGTGCCAGAGAAAGTATAAGTTAAAGACAGTGGCACCTTATCAATTAATGTTGAAGGAAGAAAAATGAAGGAAATAATTAAATTGGTAGGAATGGATAAAAGCATTAAAAAATGAAAGAGAAAATAAAACAATGATGGGGTTTAAGAATCTAAACACCTATGTCATTTTAAGTAATAATGCTCCTTATAAAATCCTATTGAACAATGAGCTACTTCCCTTGCTCTTCTATTTCTCTGGTCCTGGTCAACTGTCTCATTGAATGATAAGCCCATTCATAAGAAGTTACCCAAGTCAAATCTCAATAGCTGCAGACCAATCTGCCAGAAGTCCAAAACTCCTGGAATTCACTGTTAAAATTGCAAGGGGGAAGATAATTGATAAAGTAATCAAACTTAGAGAGAGGATAAAACCCTGGATGGATTGCATCTGTGCATATTAAAAGAAGTTAGGGAGGAGATAGCAGAGACATTATTACATATATATAAAAATTCATTAGAAAAGGGAATAGTGCCAGAGGACTGGTGGACAGCTATTGTGATTCCTATATTTAAAAAGGGAGATAAAATATGTCCAGAGAACTATAGACCAATTAGCTTAACATCGGTGGTAGCAAAGATAATGGAATCCTTATTCAAAAATGTAATAGAAAAACATCTATAAATTGAAAATATAATAAAAAGAATAGTCAGCATGGATTCCAAAGAGAAGGTCATGCTTGACCGACCTCATTGAATTCTTTGAAGAAATAACAGAAAGGGTAGATAAGGGTAATGCAGTAGATGTAATACATTTGGATTTCCAAAAAGCCTTCGATAAGGTACCGTATAGTAGACTCATGACTCAGGTCAGAACGTGTGGAGTCAGGGGACAAGTAGCAGAATGGATACCAAGCTGGCTGCAAAACAGGAGAGAGTATAGTTACTCAGATTGGCAAATGGCAGGAAGTGGTGTTCCACAAGGATCGGGGCTGGGACCAATGTTGTTCCCTATTTACATAAACGATTGGGACTCGAGAAACTGAAGTACAATTTCAAAATCTGCGATGACACCAAACTGTGGGGCGTAGTTAATACAGAGGATGACAAAATAAAGGAAAACATTAATAAACTTGCAAAATTGGCAAATGAACTTCAATATAGATAAGTGCAAGGTAGTACATTTTGGTAGGAAGAATAAGGAGGCCACATACTCCTTGGAAAATTAGTGTCTAAATGGTGTAAAGCAACACAGGAGATCTGGAGGTACAGATACACAGATCTGCCGTCTGAGGTAATATGGGCTGAAGTTAGAAATAGGAAAGGAGCGGTCACGTTGTTAGGAGTTTTCTACAGGCCCCCAAATAGTAATAGAGATGTGGAGGAAGAAATTGCAAAGCAGATTATGAATAGGTGTGGAGGTCACAGAGTAGTTGTCATGGGTGACTTCAACTTTCCAAATATTGATTGGAACCTTTATAGGTCAAACAGTTCGGATGGGATAGTTTTTGCACAGTGTGTGCAGGAGGGTTTCCTGACACAATATGTGGATAGGCCGACAAGAGCTGGGGCCACGTTGGATTTGGTACTGGGTAATGACCCGGGCCAAGTGTTTGATTTGTATGTGGGAGAGCACTTTGGAGATAGTGACCACAATTCGGTAACTTTCACTATTGCAATGGAGAGGGATAGGGCCATACGGCAGGGCAGGGTTTATAATTGGGGGAGGGGTAATTATGATGCGATTAGGCAAGAATTAGGGAGTATAAGATGGGAACAGAAACTATCAGGGAAAGGCACAAACGAAAAGTGGAGCTTTTTCATGGAGCAATTACTGCGTGTCCTTGATAGGTATGTCCCTGTCAGGCAGGGAGGAAATGGCCGAGTGAGAGAACCATGGTTCACAAAAGAGGTTGAATGTCTAGTCAAGAGGAAAAAGGAAGCGTATGTAAGGATGAGAAAACAAGATTCAGTTGGGTCGATTGAGGGGTACAAGGTAGCAAGGAATGAGCTAAAAAAAGAGCTTAGGAGAGCTAGGAGGGGGCATGAGAAGTCCTTGGCGGGTCGGATCAAGAAAAACCCCAAGGCCTTTTACTCTTATGTGAGAAATAAAAGAATGACCAGGGTGAGGGTAGGGCCGGTCAAGGACAGTAGTGGGAACTTGTGCATGGAGTCAGAAGAGATAGGAGAGGTGATGAATGAATACTTTTCGTCAGTGTTCACCGAGGAGAGGGGCCATGTTCTTGAGGATGAGAGTGTGATAAAGGTGGATAGGCTGGAGGTGGTAGATGTTCCGAGGGAAGATGTTTTAGCAATTTTGAAGAACCTGAGGGTCGATAAGTCCCCTGGGCCAGATGGGATATATCCTAGGATTCTGTGGGAGGCAAGGGAGGAGATTGCAGAGCCTCTGGCTTTGATCTTTGGGTCCTCACTGTCCACGGGAATGGTGCCAGAGGACTGGAGAGTGGCGAATGTTGTTCCTCTCTTCAAAAAAGGAAATAGGAATGACCCTGGTAATTATAGGCCGGTTAGTCTTACTTCGGTGGTTGGTAAGATAATGGAAAAGGTCCTGAGGGATAGGATTTATGACCATTTGGAAAGGGGCAACTTAATCAGGGATAGTCAACACGGATTCGTGAAGGGTAAGTCTTGCCTAACAAATTTGATTGAATTCTTTGAGGAGGTAACTAAGTGTGTAGATGAAGGTAGAGCAGT